>CM040241.1:309976847-310423899 GCA_022545495.1 Chrysanthemum lavandulifolium | reverse complement strand
TAAAACTTTGAGATAATGATACAAGCTTCCCAAAACCGTTGAGTTCGTTTCCTAACGCTCGACGTGCATCATTTTACGACTAGCTTTTCAAGGCTACTTAGTCACTTTCATGAAATTGTCAAATGACATTGTTTCTGACATAAAAGCTATAATTTCATAATAAATCACTAAATGACTATTGTAGGATATCGTTTCAACGAAAACACTTGTAAAGTAAATTATAAATTGTCAAGACGTTATAAGATTATTTTTCGACGATAAACTTTATTTTCAAAAGTGTACAAGTGGTATGGATATCATACGAGTTTGCATGCACGACATTGTTTCATGACTTATATTAGAGCATATCATTCATAATAGGTCGCGGTTAGAGTGTTGCGTCTCATTTCTGTGCATCTACTCTGTCATCATAACTATTGCAACAGGTGAGTAATCACATCTCTTTTTTACCGTTTTTACTATATTTTGGGGCGAAATGCATGAACCATACTTGAATTAAATTGATTTCTAGTTTATGAACTCATTTTACTTGAACCTTTGAACTTGAATCAAACCCTTGAACTTAATTACGAATCTATGCCTTATTTGAACTTATTGAACCGTACGTACTATGACCAAAATTCTCGCCGTATTGGTGGAGTGTGCAAAGTCTCCCTATATGAATGGAGAAATACCAATTCTCGCCTTATTGGTGGAGTGTGCAAATTCTCCCATGATCGGAGTGTTCTTAATTGTATATAATAGTTGTATGATGTACTGTTCGTACATTCGCATTGTTAGTCTCCTATTAGTAGGTAGTATGGATAGCGCTATTAGAGGTCGGCCAACCTCTCGTCCACTATGTTACGGGACGCATATTATTTATTCTAGGGGCTTTGCCTGGCATACATTACTATATACGTGGTACTATATTGTGAACTATTATGACCACTTATACTTGACTACCTGACACGCTATATTTTGTGCAATGGGTTGTGAACACACAGGTTGCAAGTTTTGTATGGGCGGAACTTGGAACTGAGTGGATTTACAATGCCTTTGCTTTGTCGACTATTTTCGATGGCCGAAACCTTTGAATATCTATTACGAGTTTCTTATTTTACGAAACGTGTATACTCACCAACTATTTTCATAGTTGACCCGCTTTTCTCTCATGCATTTGGTGATCGTTAGTAAGCTTTTTCTACGTGTCTTGCATAATGAAGTTTTCACTTGTCACTACAAATCGTTATGTATTTAAACGCAATATTTTGGGATCTAAACTTTGTAATATATTTGCCGATGTCGGCTAAACTGGTATTGTAATGGTGTACTATTTCTTTTTAATCTTAACGTTGGTATGTTCTATTATCTTGTGCTTATGTTCCTTTCCGTTACACCTCGTGTTTCCGCCTCCGGCGAGGGTGTGACACATAGTCTTTTTGGTAAGGTGGAAATTAAATCGCTAAACAATACTTAGGGCTATGTCTCAAGAGTGTGTGAAGTATAGTGGGCTTTCAATAAATTGGTGCCCCTTTAAAATTTGGTGCCTTGTGTGTCGGTTCAGAACGCCCTCGCCCAAATCCAGGCCAGAATCATTAGTTGGCTGTTTACCTAAGAATTCCTTATCCACGTCATCCCATTGTCGTCCCAAAGTAATTTTTTAACCCAAAATGCCCAAAACTAAGTAATGACAGTCTACATTACTGCATATACGATTTTTTTTGTGAATTTGTGAGAATTTGATATTTCTATGATTTTATCTATTTATTGATAGGATAATGTGCTAGTAACATTGGTAAATCATGTCTAGGACAATGGTTCTAGATCAAATCAATTTCATGAGATGACTATTTACATTTTCCTATCGCACGTCTCAAGGTAAATACATGACATACTTTTTGCCTTTTTAGTGACTTTTAGAAGTCAGAACAACTTGCCTTCCCAAAGGTTCACTATGATCAAACCGAATGACCTCCAACAACATAACATGTACTTCAACCAATCAACGATTCTACTTTGATTCATGTGTGATTATAAAAGGGTTAATGATATGTAATATCAACGTACTTTATCATTTATTCAAATATCAGATACGAATCCAAAAAATATCACAATACCCATCCAACTTTCAAATTTTGTTTCATTATCATACGTTTTTGCGTCATCTCTTTACACGTTAGTCCTTTTGATTAACGACCGTTAGTAATCTCTTTGAACCGTTAGTCCTTTTTATACGATTTCTTACGTTTTAATCCATTTTAAACGTTTTTGTCCGTTTTTTACGTTTTTGTTCGTTTTTAAACGTCTTCGTCCTTTTTTATACGCTTTCTAGCGTTTTACACGTTCTTCTTAAGTTTTATAGGTTTTAATATGTTTTAATATGTATTATTACGTTTTTATCCGTTTTATACGTTTGCGTCCGTTTTAATACGTTTTCATCCGTTTTTATAGGTTTTTACGCTATTATCCGTTTTTATACGTTTTCATATGTTTTTGCCCGTTTCTATACGTTTATGTTCGTTTTTATACGTTTTCATCAGTTTTATACGTTTTTACGTTTTCAAACATTTTTGTCCGTTTCTTACGTTTTTGTTTGTTTTTATACGGTTTTTACATTTTCATACGTTTTTGTCCGTTTTTATACGTTTTCTTACATTTTCATACGTTTTTGTTTGTTTTCTTCGGGTTTTATATGGTTTTTAAGTTTTCATACGTTTTTGCCCGTTTTATACGTTTTTATACGTTTTATATGTTTTTGTTTGTTTTCTTCGGGTTTTATACGGTTTTTATGTTTTCATAGGTTTTTCCCGTTTTTATATGTTTTCATACGTTTTTGTTCGTAAGAAAACGTATAAAAACATATAAAAACGTAAGAAAAACGGATGAAAACGCTTGAAAACGTATAAATCAGACGAAAATGTTTAAAAGCGAACAAAAACGTATGAAACTGTAAGAAAACGGGAAAAAATGTATAAAAACATACAAAAACATATGAAAACGTAAGAAAACGGATAATAACGTAAGAAAACATATTTTTGAGTTAATTACAAATAGTCGTTATTTAAGAGGACTAACGGTGCAACTAAAACGTATGATAGTGAAACAAATGGGACAGTACATTGCTATTACATGCCTAACGGACTAACGGTGCAAAGAGTTGGATGGGTATTGTGGTATTTTTTGCGTTTGTATCTGATATTTGAACAAATGAGAAAGTACGTAACTATTACATGCCATTAACCCATTATAAAACTTACGTAGTGTTTGGTATGTCGTAATGAAAGGGTGAATGGAAAAGATCATTACGGTGTAATGAAAAAAACATGTTTGTTTACTATTATGTAATGCAATAACTCATTACATGGAATGATTCATTACATAAAAAATCATCATTTTGATTCATTAGGGGTTTTTTTTTTTTTTTTTTTTTTATTATTGCATCTTGTAATGGAATCAAATTAGTTTAGTTTTACTTATACCAAAGCCAATTACCAATTGCATATGTTGTAGTTTGCGAGAGTGTGCTAAGTATTTGTTTCATCACAATTCTTCACTTGTTGCCATAAATTTCGTAGCAATTTCTTTATATTGTTCATCCTCTTCTCTTTCAGAAACAACAGCTACCATCACCACCACCGAACTCCATTTATACAACCAGCAAATCCATACTACTCTAATTACACGAGATGAAAGATAACATAATGTACTGTACAACTAGTCGTGCACATACATCAATAACTAATAACATCACATCATATAAATTAGAGAATATATAAACCAGTAATAGATACGAAAAAAAAGTTGTTTAATTATATTAGCAATAATCCTTGTCGCCCTCAAATCGTTGTTCTAATTTTTTAACAAAATGCGAGAGACAAAGACAACAACATAATATTTGTTTCAACTTGGTAATTGTTTTTCCATCAAGCTATAATAGCAGGATATCCGCGCGTTGCGGCGGCGGGTACCCTGTAATCAAAATTTTTGGCGAACAATATTATTCGATTATAAGTTTTTCGTGATAATAACGTTACGCATTCAGAGAATTTTAGGAATAAATTAATCGCACACTATCTCATATAAAAATAGTAGATTACTCGTGCATCACGATGCAGTGGCGATACGAAAACGGTAGTAAGTAGTATTACAAAGTTGTGGTTATTGACGTTAAAAGTCACTCGCTAGTTAGCATAGGTCAAAGTTTTTATAATATATTTATTAGCTTGATTGGTTTGTACGATATTGTATAATAATTTTATTTTTAATTAACGGGTATTTTAAGAATAACATTAATTATAAGTGTTGTATAAATGCATTGGGCATTAAGTGAGAGTCCATTATAAACATAGATATATAACTACACCATAAACCAATAGCAAGCTTTCGAATATACGACCCATCAAAAAGTGTGATGATTCCAACAGTGACGAAGCCAGAAATTTAGTTATGGGTGGGCCAAATAACAAGTTAGCCTCTACAAAGTAATATTGCTAAAGAATAGTTTTATTGTAAATCCTATTTAGTTAAGTAGGTATTGTTAAGAAAAAAAGCAAAGGTTTTGCTATTTGTATACGTTTAAAAGTTAAAAAGATGTAAAAGTAGTTATACATTTGGTCGGTTGGGAGTAGTTATATGCAGAGGGTGAGTGGTTTATCATTAAGGTAAAAATATTTAGTACATGTTTAAACGTATTATATGTAGCCTTTAGGCCATCTCCAATGCATCGTTCAATAGAGTAGTTTAGATGCCAACTCATCACTCAATTGCATTGTGAAGATGGTGGGTTAAATGTGAGTGTGTCATATACACATATTGTGTGTACTTACACCAATTAATTAATTAGTTAAAGGATCCACTTATGTAGTAGTGGAGATGTAGCCAATTAAATGGCATTTCACTTTTTATATGTAAGTTTAATGGGTTGTAGATTTTTTGATGTGTTATAGTATAATGGTGATGTGTCACTCTATTTAACCCAAAAATAATGTATGCAATGTAGATGCTCTTAGGGCTATGTTTCGCATTTAAAAAAATGCCGGTCAAAGTCTTTAAAGAAAATAATTAACAAACTCCAATATATGAAACATGTTTCAAGGTTAAATCAGGAAAAACTATAAATTTTAATTGGTGAACAATACATAGTACAACGTATTTTAAGTTTAAATCTATAAAGCAAAAATAAAGGAAGGTAAATTAACTAATCTAGTTGAAAAACGCTATAGAATTAATGCATGAAAATACAAACGTTAAAGGGTGGGCCAAATTATTTTGAAGTACCATTATAATATACATTTAAGAGATGCATAAGCTTTTGCTCAAAAGTTTGGGTTGGCCATGGCATACCCAAGTCATTAAGTAGCTCCGTCACTTCATTCCAAATAACTACACCAAAAACCAAAAAAAAAGAAGCCAAATTTTAGCTCAACTTCACTTCGTGTTATGTAATTCAGCTAGGCCCAAAACCTAAACATACGACCCAATTATATGAGATAATAATCGACCCATACAATTAACCTAACCAATGTAGTATAAATGGGTCATATAACTCTAATTTTTCTCATTTACTACAACCCTAATACTTCATCCGCCACCCACTCTAAAAGGAAACCACTTTTTTCAAAGGCATTCATACAACCAACCCCTAGACTTTGAGATACTAAGTACACTCACCCGTGAAACGACACTTCAAGCTCAAATAAGTAATAAACAAATAATCCCCGTAGTCATATTTTGCTAATGTAAAAAATTTTACCATGCGAAATCAACCTCGTAAAAATTAGAAGGCCCAAATATACGCATGTTCAATAAGTATACCACAAATTAGTATTTAACAACCAACTTAATAACCAAATTCAGCCCAAACATATATTATCCACCGAAATTTCGGATTAGAAGAATATGTAGTAGGACATAACCAATATGAGTCCAAGACATATAGATAAAGCCCAAATCCAAAAATCTAATACCCTAATCCATGTTACTCTTGTTATTATAAAGCTCCCTTCCTAATTATCCTCACCCTAAAATACACTCACAAAAAATACGCAGCCACAAGATAACATCTCATTTCATTTTCGTCTACCAACCAAACGCAGCTTTCACACACATCCCATTCTCCAACACGCAACTTAAGAAAAATCCCTTTCATCTCTTATGATAACCGAATACAGTAACCACTAACTTCTCATCTTCTCCAACCTACCTTATGTCTCCCAAAATAAGATGCAACACTCAACACTCCGGAGACTGTGATGGTTTTCGAGGGTAGTCTGGTCAAATTTTAAGAGCCATAAAATGCTTTGTTTGTTGTTTGATTAAGCTTCTTAGTCAAAACATTCATCCCTCTGACCGATGTGGGATTCAAAACTTAAAATAAGTCTCACACAACACCCGAAAATTTGTATCAATATCTCTAAAGGCATTACACCTTTTAATGTCGTAAATTCATAATCATATACTCATATATGTTCACATTTTTTTCTTCTTCTCTAGTGAAGCTAGAGACAATTGATACCAGACTTGAATACGATTATTTAGTGACAATGCAATTGGAGTTGGATATCCTCCATGGATAGTACCTCAATCACCCGAAAATTTGGCCAAATTTATATCGTATCATTATGATTTAGTTTTAGTTTATCTTAAGTATAACCATTATTTTAAAATTGCATATGTTGTTGGTTACGAAATGCGGTTGAGTTTGATATTGAACTTGAGTCTCAAAAGTGTGTTAAGTTTTTGTTTTGTGTATATTCCTTACGGCTAGTTTACAGGTCTTTTTCTATCGAGTTATAGAAAGATTATGTATTCATTTTCTATCGAGTTAAAGGCTTCTAAGGGCTCGGGATATTTAAAAAATTGGTTTGCTTTCGATCCGGTTTTTAACTAATCAAGCAAAATGAGAGGAAGATTTAAACCAGCAAAATGAGATGAAAATTATGCCAAGAAAATGTGTTTCAAAAAAGCACATGAGCTCATTGGTAAAAAGTCACTTTTAGCTACTAAAGAACATTTTTATTTGAGAAGTACATTTTCTTTATTACGTTTTTAATATATTTTTTAGCTTACTTAATCAATGGTTAAGTTTTATAACATAGATATGGATCATAAAAAGTTCAGTAAATTTGTAGAATTGTGTTAAAATTTTGAGTAAAGAACTAAAGAACTTCTCTTCTGAGTTAAACTACAACAATAAACAATTACTTCAACTTCATATTATGTTAATCTTTAGATCTTTTAAATTAAGTGGTAGTTCTAGATTGTTATCCGAGACTATGTATAGAATGAATGAGTGGTGTACGAGAGTGATATATCGTTGTAAACAAAAAGTCTTGCATCACACGGGTCATGTTGACTAGTATATAAAAAGATAGACAATTTAAAATGACAAAAAGTTGTTAATTTACATTAATTATTGTCTCCATGCCTTTTGTGCCGTTACCTACAGTACACTAAACAAGAAGACAACAACATTATGTTTATTTAACTTATCATAACTATAAACATCCAAAGTATATAAAGAAGCACAATTTCATTCCTCCGATCAATGTGGGATTCAAACCTTAGAACAAGTCTCACACAACTAGCCCCATTAAAAAAGTTGCTTTAACCTTTTGTTATCATATACTATTACATTTTTTTTTCTCTTACCAAACTAGAGAAAATTGATACCAAAATCGAATATGGTTATTAGTGAAAATGCAATTGGAGTTGATATCCTCCATGGATAGTATCTGAATCATCCAAAAAATTGGTCAAACTTATATCATATCGTTTTGATTTTCTTTATTTTTTACTTATATTAAAGCCAATTACCAATTGAATATGTTATTGGGTCTTGAGAAGCGGCTTGTAATACTTTTAATCTTTTACACTTATTGTCTATTTCTTAGAAATAAGTCTACTAAAAAACAATAGAGATCATGTACCTCTTTAGAATTCGTCACTCGTTAGGATACTTGATCAATTAGTAGTTTATAGTAAGTAAAAGTCAATTATAAAGAAACGAAGATCGAGTATACATCAGTTAAAAGTTGGTTAATTCAGTTGGAGTTTACATCTATGCGAAGTTGGTTGTAAAAATGTCTTACGATGAAACATATACTTTGTAGTAATGGTGGCAATCTTGCAATATGACATGTCTCATCTTTGGGATGATCGAACTTTGTTTGAATATCAAATACATGTTTTATCATTCACATTCTCAACATTTTGAAAATAATTCGAGTTGTCAGGGATAATTTGTCGTGAGGTAACTAACTGAACCATCCTTTTTTGCAATAATCAGTGGCTACAATGTATGTGCTGCTGTTATCATTGAAAAATATCATCTCCGCTAAAAATTGGACCAAGTGATCTACTACTTATCTGAAATTAATCCTTAAACGCATGATCATTAGCTTCTAAAATTAAGTTTAAAATGACGAGGCCTAATAAGCAATTGCCAAACACCAAATGTGTAGTAAGGTCGTATGCCCTTTAATTCCACCCAAAGGAGAATATATCAACGAGCAAGCAAACCCCGGAAAATTTCAAAATATTAGGCAATTTCTACCTAAAATGATATATACAAAAAGATAAGACTACTTAAAATGTCAAAAAGTTGTTATTTCACATTAATTACTACTTTTGGCTATTGCATACCGTTTCCTGCGGCAGAAAAGATATGCAACTGACCAAAGAAAGCAACATAATGTTTATTTCAACTTATCAAAATGTTAAACACCCTACTTATATAAGGAAGGAAAATTTCATTCCACCAACCTATGTGGGATTCAAACCTTAAAACAAGTCATACACAACTAACCCCATAAAAAGTTGCTCTATGATCACATATTGTTTTTTTTCTTCTCTTATCAAGCAAGAGAAAATCGATATCAAGCTCAAATACAGTTATCTAGTGACAATGCAATTGGAGGTGGAAATCCTCCATGAATAGTCTCAGTCACCCGAAATTTTAGCTAGATTTATACCGTATCGTTTTGATTTAGTTTCAGTTTTACTTATATAGTTGTCCTAAAAACTATTTTGTTGTGGTAGACCACCATTTTGTCATATTTATTAAAGTTAATTGCATCTTTCGTCTATGTGGTTTGGCCAAATTGCAGTTTTGGTCTCTAAAACATTGAAAGTGCAGCGATAGTTCTCATTTTGAAGTTTGGGTTGTAGTTTTTTGTCTTTATTGGTGTGAAATGACCAAATTACCCTTTTCGTTTTCGGAAGAATACAAAAGGCATTTTGGTTATTTAACTTTATCTAAAGACCGAATATGCAATCCAAACTTCAAAATAGAAAATATCGGTGCACTTTCAAAGTTTTGAATACCAAACCTACAATTTGACCAAACCACAATGACCAAAAATGCAATTAACTCTATTTATTTTCATTACATATATGGTTAATAAAAGAGACAAAATTATCGACTGGGGTTGGGTTGACTAACATCACTCGTAGTGAACTGAAGACACCAATCTATATGACAATGTCTAAAATAGTATGAAATCACCGGTTAGTCCTTTGTGATATCAACTTCAAAATGATAAAAAGCTTGAGTTGGCGTTTTGTTCGTGAATTCTAAATTTTTGAATATTTCAATTCTTGAGAATTTAATATTTCGGAACTAAAATACCTTCGCATGTTTGGTTGACATAAATTCATAACATTTTGAAATCTGTCATTATGTTTATTATTCCCATTTTTAAGGATGTGACGGATAAGGGTGTCAAAAAACTCGACACGGCACCGAACCTGATTAAGCCTATTCGGGTCGGGTTACTCCCGTCAAATAATTTATTCGGGTAATTCGGATCAACCCCAAGTAACCCGAATACCAAATAGAGTCAGGTATCGGATTGGAAATTTTTGGTAATTTGGGTTCGGGTAGACCCGGAATATTTTTTTATTTTTTAAATATAAATTTTATAAAATTTCTATATAAACGAGTAAGAAAAGGCAAGTTATTACATTTTACTCATATTATGGTTGATCCGAATCGACCCGAACCGAATTGACACGAACTAACTAACCCGAATTCAAATACGATCGAGTTTGGGTATGAATATTTTAACCTTGACTCGACTTTGACCCGACTCGTATTGACCCGAACCCGACCAACCCGACCGACTAACTCCCTAAATGGAGGATTTTCTTTGATTTAAAAAAATACAATAAAATAACGAGAAAAAAAGTTTATAAAAAAATGTTTCTAAGTAAATTTAAGTTCCTCACTTTTGAAAGTATTCTAATTTTCCTCATTTTGGCAATTCATGAAACTTTAAATTCTTTCATTTAAGATACCATTCACAATATTCGAAGAAATTAAAATGCATATGCTATGAAATTCCTCAAGATAACACAACCAAATGCACCCAGAAAATTTATATGAACGGTTAGCCATTGATGTCTCAAACTATGTGAACCAAATACACCACCCTATATGACATTTATATATATATATATATATATATATATATATATATATATATATATATATATATATATATATATATATATATATATATATATATATATATATATATATATATATATATATATATATAATACTAGAAATTTCGTCCCAATAATTCACTTGTTACCGTAAATTTGGTCGCCATTTCTTTATATTGTTCATTTTCTTCTCCATCAGAACCATAAACCACCGTCAACACCACAACTCCACCATAAAATCACCGCCTAACTCCATTTATACAACGAACAAATCCATATTACTCGAATTACACGAGACGAATTTTCACGTAATGTACTGACGTACTGTACACATAGACGGACCCAATATTTTTTATACGGTGTTGCACAAATTTTTATTTATGATTATTAGTACAAAAGTTGCATTATAAGGAATTTATTAGCAAAAATGGGGGTTGCACATATCAATAAAAGACATATTTTGGAAATAATTTACACTTCGTGACCTAAAATCGGGTGGTGCCTGCGCCACACGCAACTCCTAAGTGGGTCCGTCCCTAACTGTACAACTAGTCATGCACCTACATCAATAACCAATAACATCACACATGTAGAATAGAGAACTTAAAAAGCAGCAGTAGATATATCATAAGCTATAAGCTAACAACGTATGTAGAAAAAAGATAAAACTATTTGAAATGAAAAAAAAAAAAAAAAAAAAAAAAAAATAAAAATAGATGTTAAATTACATTAATTGTTATTTAAATCTCAAGCAAAAATTATTGTAATTTTATAAAAGTATATGAGATTGAAAGAGAATACCATGGTTCTAAAAGGCTCGCAAAGGCGTGGTCTTGGTCTTGCCGTCACGCCAAGCCACCTCGCCGTCTTATACCACATCTTTTTGTAAACTCGATATATATAAAATATGATATGAATATATAGATATCTTTATATTTTGTGCCGCCTTATGACACCTGTTATAAACGTAAAAGCTTCGCCTTATCCGCAAAGGTGTGAGGCTCGGTCATGCCGCCACGCCTCGCGCTATTTATAACTTTGGAGAATACCATAATATTTGTTTCCATTTATCAATGCTTTTTCCACCATGTGATATAAGGAAGCAAAATTTCATCCCTCGAACCAATGTGGGATTCAGAAGTTAAAACAAGTTTCACAAAAGTAGCCTAGAAAAAAAAAATGCTCAAATGACATTACACCTTTAGATGTCGTAATCATATACTCATATATGTTTAATTGTTTTCTTCATCTCTAATGAAGCTAGAAACAATTGATACCAAACTTGAATACGATTATTTAGTGACGATGCAATTGGAGTTGGAATCCTCCATTGATAGTACCTCAATTACCCAAAAATTTGGCCAAACAAGAAGACAACAACACTATGTTTATTTCAACTTGTCACAAATTTAAACATCCAAAGTATATAATGAAACACAATTTCATTCTTCCGATCAATGTGGGATTCAAACCTTAGAACAAGTCTCACACAACTAGCCCCATAAAAAAAGTTGCTCTAACCTTTTATTTTCATATACTATTACATATGTTCTCTTCACACATTTTTTTCTCTTACCAAACTAGAGAAAATTGATACCAAACTAGAATACGGTTATTTAGTGACAATGCAATTGAAATTGGATATCCTCCATGGATGGTACCTCAATCACCCAAAATATTGGACAAACTTATATCATATCATTTTGATTTCTTTATTTTTTAGGGAAAATGACAAAAAAATGTATTGAAGTTGACACTTTTTATGATTGTGTGTAGCCAACTATTTTTTTCTGATTGTGTGTACTGAACTTTCAAAATTCGATTATTGTGCGTATTTTGTGATATTTTACCTTTACTTTTTTCAAAGTTTGAAGAGTAAAATGGTCAATTTACATGGAAGAATACTCACAAAATACACATAATGATCGAAATTTGAAAAATCAATATATGCAATAAGAAAAAAAATAGTTGGCTATACATAATCACATAAAGTGTCAAGTTCGACGCATTTTTTTGTCATTTGCCCTATTTTTTACTTATACTAAAGCCAATTGCATATGTTGTTGGGTTGCGAGAAACGGCTTGGAATACTTTTAATCTTTTACATTTATTATCAATTTCTTAGAAATAAGGCGACTCAAAAACAAAAGAGATCATGTACTTCTTTAGAATTCGTTACTCCTTAGGATACTTGATCATTTAGTAATTTAGATTAAGTAAAAGTCAACTATAAAGAAACGAAGAGTATACATCAGTCAAAAGCTGGTTAATTCAGTTGGAGTTTACATCTATGCGAAGTTGGTTGTAAAAATGTCTTACGATGAAACATGTACTTTGTAGTTTCGGTGGCAATCTTGCAATATGACATGTCTCATCTTTGGGATGATCGAACTTTGTTTGAATATGTACATGTTTTATCATTCACATTTTGAAAATAATTTGAGTTGTCACGGAGAATTTGTCGTGAGGTAAGCAACTGAGCATACAACTGACAAAACACTTCAGACATCCTTCATTGAAAAATACCATCTCAGCTGAAAATTGGACAAAGTGATCAACTATTTATCTGAAGTTAATCCTTAAACGCATGATAATTAGCTTCTAAAATTAAGTTGAAAACAGCAAGGCCTATTAAGGAATTGCTAAACACCAAAAGTGTAGTAAGGTCGTATGCCCTTGATCTAGATATTCCACCCAAATGAGAATATATCAATGAGCAAGCAAACCCTAATGTCAAAATGTTAGGCAATTTCTACCTAAAATGATATATACAAAAAGATAAGACTACATAAAATGTCAAAAAGTTATTTTTTTTTTAGGTAAAGGGGAGTAATCCTGCACCCTAGTAAATATATTAACCAAAAATACGTTTAAGTACAATGGATATGAGTGAAATCCCATATCTCAGCCCGTTACATAGGCATAAAGCTTACATAACAGGATACTACCTATTTTCTAAACAAGAAAACAAACAAGCAAACCACTACTCAAACGATAACATAGGAATTAACAAAAACAAAATTACTTCCTAGGTCCTTGAATCTTGGTGCCATACATGGCATTAAAGGCATCCAAATTCCCCGGAAGATCAAAAACCTGCTTCGCATAGTCATCATAGTCATAGTCATCATACTCATTTTCATACTCTTGGCCACCTCCAAATAGATTAGCAGACTCATCAAATGGGTTAGCAATCACCTCATCTTTAGAATCAGACACCACAATATCTCCCACTTTAGAAAAAGGGTTAACTCTCTTAGTAGAAGAGGCAAGCGGAATAGAAGAATCAATAGTTTTAGGAGCCACATCCGACTCCATCTCTTTCAAATCACTCACAGGGGGTTCTTGTGATGCATTACCTGTCTTATTAGACTTATATTCTTTAGCTTCAATTGTACGACTAGGATCCACATCCTTGTTGGTGTCATTAGGAGGAGTACCAAAAACATCCGTAGATTCCATATTAAGAGCATCAAACTGGTTAGATGTAGAGATCTTCGTTCCACTCGAACTAGCCACATCAGAAGCATTCTTCTTAGTGACTTCCACTTTCTTCGGTTTAGAAGGAGCCTTTTTGGGTTTATATTGAAACTGCTTACCCACAACAGGTTTAGTAAACCCTCCTTTACCCGGAATAGTAGAACCACTTTACTTTCCCTTCTTCTTATTATTGACCGTCTTGAAACCATCATTAACAGTAGGCTGAGCAGTAGGTGCAACAATTTTCGGACATTCAATAAGAGTATGACCAAAAATCTTACATTTATCACAATGAGGTGGTTTCCACTCGTATTCAACCCGTATCTTCTCAATAGTCGAACCCGATCCATCAAGTAACGGTATCTCAACAGTAAGGCTGTCCCTAAGCACTTCATCCGACTTCACTTCAATCATGCATCTTGCAAAACTACTACGGCCCCAGGAGTCCTTGCACATTTGGCTAGTAAAGGCATCTAACCTTTTAGGCGTGCCTATCAATGTGGCAAGGAGACTAAGGCCATCATCGTAAAACATAGCGGAGGAACATCATGGAATTTAACCCACACCGGGATGTTGGTCAAATCCTCTTTAAGTAAGTTGGTGTTCAAGGTCCATGGTTTAAGAATAATAGGAAAATTTCTAATCAACCACAGACTGTTTTCAAGCACATCATCAACACCTTTCTTCGAATTGAATTTAAAGAAGAAGAACCCCTTTGCATTCATCATTACCTTTTGTATACCAAACTTAGCCCACGCATTGCGTACAAAGTAATCAACAACAGGAAAAGCAAGGCGTCGACCAAGGAAATACCCATACAAAGTATTCTCAAACCTAGTGTTCACCTCTTTAACCACTTTCATCGGGACAGAAAGATCCACACCATAAGCATTCGTACTACACTTCAACCTACGAAAGTTTTACGTGTGTTTCTTTGGTTCAGTAGAAGTAACACCAGCATACGATGAAAAAGGTTGTTTCAACACACCAACCTTCTCAATACCTACAACCCCATGTGCATTCGTATTAGCATTAGAGGCCATAGGACCACTCTTATCTTGAGGAGATTTTGAATAATAACCAATAGAAGTAAGCATCTCCTCAAACTTCTTCTGCGACTGCGGCACCTTAAGATGCTCAAATGGATGAGCCCCAGTAGAAGTAGTAGTATCCACTGTCACAACTGGTTTTAATGGTTGCCCATTGTCACCCAGCAAGAACCAGTTTTCCTTCAAAGATTTGTTTTTCAATAGCACGAATTTTCAATAAAGTATCATGACCCTCAGGCGAGGCATGACTAGGTGTGTAAAACCCTAAAAATCTTAAACGCGCTAAAAGACCATTCTACCCCTCACATTTAATATTTGTAAAATATGTATTATACGTCAATCTCATTAACTTCGTTGCTAACCTAACTCATGAATATGTAAATTATGCAAGATAAACAAGATAGACGTAAAACTTTCATCTAATATTCGTATCACACGTATATATGTTACTTGGGCCAAGTTACGTACAAGTTTACAAAAACATTAACACTAAAATAAAAACTAACACATAAGTAAATATGGTAGATTGAATAAAATTAATTTGGTCCTTAATTACCTCCATATTTTCAGCAGGTTTTACCTCCCCATTTACTCCCTTGATTTAATCCGTATATCTCTCCCAATATCCCCACATGCACGTTTTAATTAACCTCCCTTTCACACATTCTACAACACAACAAACCCTAAACGCTCCTAAACCAAATGTGACGGCAACCTTATTTTTTTCCTTTCTTCTTCTTCCATGATCTGTCGACCACAAGGGTGATTCCAAGGAGCCTTGCATGGTGTCTAGTAGCAGCTGGGATCGTGGGTTTGGTGCAAGGAATCTACTGGTTTGTCGTGGGTTGGACTGCATGATTGGCATGGGTTTTCTTGGTCGCGGGCTGTGGTAATCCTCGATTCAGGTCGTGGTGATGGTAACTGCCGTCGTGGGTCTGTCTTCTGTCGTGGGTCTCTAGGGCAAAAGAAGTGCTGATTCCTTGTTTCAATCTTGGTTATCTCCTCTTTGACACGCCACAAGGGTAACCTCTATCTCATCTATTTTCTTGATCATGGGTTCTGATTCTGATTTTGTCCTCATTGAAATGTTTATGTTCGAATTTTAATCACGTGAAACCAACCTATGAATATGCATGACCTTTCAACCCATTCGAACCATGTTCATGTTTGTATAAAATTCCGTTTTGACCTCTGTTGATTCGACCAGGTCCATGTCCTCTTTGAATGTTGTCATGGGTTATTCTCCATCCAAGGGTTTAATATATAAATTTTCAAGCACATAAAATGATAGGTCCATGTCACATAAAATGATAATCTTAATGTTGCATGAAATCATGAATTTGGTCTTGTATATGTTGAATAGAAAATGAACAAGTAAACTTTTGGACATGAACATGTTTTGACCATCTCATACACGACACACATGTAGGGTTCATTATAATGATATTGAGTTAAAAACAAGAATAAGGAGAGCATGTGCATCTGATATATATGTATGTCATATTTGATTTGCATGCATGGTCAAATTAGATTGGGTTGAGAATTCATGGGTGGGTCATGTTATGGCCATAATCTATTCAATTCATATAGTGTATGCATGAGTCCAGTGTATGAATTAAAAAGAAGTGATATGTAAGGTCTTTTATGTCACGTTGAATAATGAGTAGTGTCGTGGAGTATGCCTTCTTTTAAAGCTTGGTATCCGAAAATCACCATTTAAAAGATGCAAGACAGCCCATAAAATATTATCAATGGCTGCATTAAGTCATGAATAAGGCCACGTCAAAAGAAAATCAATGTATATGCATGCATGTGTCGACCAGGTTTGCACATAAAATAATAATTACAAAGGCTGCATAAAATGATAAAGATTTCATACAACCTTAATCGAAAATTTATGATATAGCGAATGGAATGCCCATGTATTCGACCATGTGGGACCATTTTATTTGGGAACTGTTAGATCCATACATCAAGAGACCACATATGTTTTATTAATTGTGTTGAGCTAAATGGATAAATATATAAATGACAACATCTTGAGTATATTTATAACAATAATTAAATGGATCTCGAATGGTTGTTGTGTCATATAAATAGATTCAAAACATGTTAAATACGGAAATCTGCTACTTTCGGAAACCTGCCTAAAATAGAAAGTTACTTAAAATGGAAAATTACTAGAAGTGGAAACCTACTAAAAATGGAAAGCCGTCTAGTCCGAATTTAATGAGCGTTATCAAATTCATATAGGTTCCGGACGGCGGGATTGATTCATCGTGTGACCTTACTTTTTGATTTTGCTTGCTTCGATTGAGGTACAGATATTCTGACCTTTTTAGTAAAGGTTTCTCATGATCTCCTTTTCTTGTCATTTCCTTATGCTTATTAGGATTCCCTATGCCATTGCTATGATTCCCTTCTGTTTATGTGAATCTCTGTTTGTCTCGAACTTCATTTGTTGAACCTTGCTATGTTTGAGTATGAATTTCGATTATGAACTTCGATTATGAACATCGATTATGAACCTCGATTATGAACGTATGATATGTGATCGTGATATGAACCTTTGATTTCGAACATTTGATATGAACCCTTTCGATTTGTTTGATCCGTTGCTTATCCGAAATCTCATTTATTGAACCATGAAATATCTGATTTGAACTTATGATATGAAAACTCTGATTTGTAAATCTGTTTGACCTTTATGATGAATTATGATCTGTGTCATTTATGACAATCTGTTTGACCTAAGTTAGTTTGATACCCGAGCCACTATTTTCACTAGGCATGGGGGTTCCATGTCCGTGTCAGTGATGCACCTCTGACATGACTCTAGGGCAGTAGAGTGATGTTCTGCCACGTCCCTTGATGGTGGAACATATTTTGTATATGTAAGGTAGGGGCGTATGGATGAATCCTAGATCTGATCTGTTATCTGATATGATTTGTCTGGTGAATGATGTCGTGTGCAATACGCGTCTTCACAAATTCTGGGAGCTAGCTACTCCATTTGTTATTGAGGTCTCCCCTCATATTATATAAGGTATTCCGAGGTCACCCCTCCGAATAAGAAAGTTACTTCTGATATGATATGTTCGGGGCTTGTGGTAGATAACTAGATCTGTATCTGTTATTTCTGTGTTAGATATTCTGTTTATGATTCTGTATTTGTCAATGTTTCCATTTACTTACTGAATAAGTATATGTTTATTGAATGTGTTTATGCTTTGACATGTTTATGTGACTACCGGATGCCATGCTAGGATATGATTAATATGTTTAAATATGATTCGTATGTTGTCATCTGATGTTATGTTAGTTTATCATTATGTGAATTCATTGATCTGTGAGATGAATGTGCTAGTGTGAAATCGAGTATCCTGAAAGTTCAGTATGTATGATTGTTCAGTTAATTTTGTAAACTTTGCCTATCCGTTAGTCATCTGTCTGCTTATGATTGATCTGCTATGTTTAGACCTTGCTTATATTAAGGTTTGATATGGGAAATGGTTTAATTATGATATCTGTTTTGATAATTTGCTAATTGCTATGCTATGTCTTTTGTTTGTTTAGTTATTGTTTTCCTACTATGTTTTCTATTTGTATGTTTTGACTGCTATTGTTTCCGCTGCTACGATACTGGTTAAGTGCGTTAAATGTAGTTTAATTGACTTGTGTGAATGCCATGTTTACTTTCTAGTTAAGTGTTTCCGTTAGCCTTTAGACTTTCCGTTTGGCTTATATGTACTCTATCTTATTGATGTATTGAATGTCTGGTTATTTTGATGTGTTTGAGTATATGCCATTAATGTGCTATGTGTTTTGTTTCTCTCTGTTATTCGTTCTTCTAGATTTCTGTGTGTCTGTGTTTCCGCAGAATCCTCAGTGATTCATTATCCTCATTCCGTTACGACTTTGTTATTCGTTTCTTTGTTTCAATTTTGTATTTCTGTTTTTGTTTAGTTTTGTTACATATATACATTCCTGGGCTTTGTAAGCTCAACCGCATTTTCTTTTCTGCGGCGGTATTAAGCATTCAAGATGAGCTTATGGGATAGGCGATCTGGGTTGAGAGTAGAGATGAGAGCAAGATTTGAAAATAGGGATCTTAGATTTATTTTGATTATTAAGTTATTTATATTTTCTTTTGTAAGTTTTGTAAAGGCTTCCGCCATTGTATAGTACTTAATGTTCTGATATGAAACCGTATTTGTGATATCTTTACCCTTGTCGGGTTGGGATGTTACAATTATGGTATCAGAGCTCTAGGTTTTAGGACCCTTAGAGCTTAGTCTATGACATGTGAGGATTGGGTAGACAATAGGTTTCCGTCTGTTCAGATATCTTTCGATTCCTTTTGGTATCGTTCGATTTGACTTTGATATTTTTTGTCTTCACCGAGTTGGCCTCCTCTTTCGCATCGAATTTTATTATTTTTCTTCGCACATCCGTTTGTCGATCGTCGGATGGAGACTACCAGCGGAGCCGAAGATGATGGTGCCGAACTTTGTGTTGCCGCAACTGCCTCTACAGTGGAGAGGTTCGTGAAGCGAAGGCACACCGACCGCCGTCTTCTTGGAGGCATCGGGATCTTCTTTGGATGAAGCAGACGGACCAACCAAAGACGCAAAAAGCGGAGACAAGATTCAACCGTGGTCGAGAAGGTTCATTTACTTCATATGATTTGGGCGCGACTTATGTTACTCCTATTCGTTTTTCATGCATTTTGAGGCGGTTTGATATTCTGTTAAGTGATTCTGATCGGAATTGCGTTTCTTTGATTCGTTCAGAACTCGGTTTGAATCGTGAAGTTTTATCGTTTAGCATTCTGGTATATCTCAGTTTTTCTTTTTGGACCGACAGTAATGAATCATGAGGAACCGTTTTATGCAAGTTGGTGGCCTCTTTTGTTTGGTAATATGGTAAGTTGTGTGATGTAATATATGTGGTATGTATGTGATCGCTGTTTAATTATGTTGCTTGTTATCGTATGTGATATGTTTTGTTTTGATATTAGTTATGTGGGTTGTCATGACCCGAGAGAGAAAATGATGATAATAAGGACTTGTTATGTGATGCAAGTATTATGACGCTTCGATCAACGTGATAATACCGAGATCATATAATTTGAACTTATTGAAATCATATGACGTCTGGGAAATGCACATGGTTGATACGTGAATGGACTTTGACTTGTATCATTATTTGTCACTCCTCATGTTCGATTGAAATTTTGTACCTCTTTGCGAGATTCTCATTGACAACTGTTATATATAAGTTTTGTACGCTTGGAATCCAAATCGTTATGATCCGTGTGAACCTATAGATTGCTATATCTCGCCCTAAGTTTGTATGTCTCCACGTATATCGCGATTAGTAAGACCGTTAGGATTCGTTACATCTATGCATATGTTGTTTTCATCATTAGATACCGAATAAGTTAGAGTGTGTTGTTTGATTTTACGCATCTCATCATTATCGCCATTACTTTGATAAGTATATGATTATCTGTTATAAGTATTTGTTGTTGAATTGATTTCTAAAAGTATAAGTATGAATGTTCGACAAGAATCATTTGTTCTAAAATAAGTTTCACGTTTGCTCTATTCCTTGAAATTCTGAAGTCCGATTCGTTTTCTGTTCTGTTCCGTCTTGTTCAATTTTCGAGGACGAAAAATTTTCTTTTAGAGAGGAAGAGTTGAAAACCCTAAAAATCTTAAACGCGCTAAAAGACCATTCTACCCCTCACATTTAATATTTGTAAAATATGTATTATACGTCAATCTCATTAACTTCGTTGCTAACCTAACTCATGAATATGTAAATTATGCAAGATAAACAAGATAGACGTAAAACTTTCATCTAATATTCGTATCACACGTATATATGTTACTTGGGCCAAGTTACGTACAAGTTTACAAAAACATTAACACTAAAATAAAAACTAACACATAAGTAAATATGGTAGATTGAATAAAATTAATTTGGTCCTTAATTACCTCCATATTTTCAGCAGGTTTTACCTCCCCATTTACTCCCTTGATTTAATCCGTATATCTCTCCCAATATCCCCACATGCACGTTTTAATTAACCTCCGTTTCACACATTCTACAACACAACAAACCCTAAACGCTCCTAAACCAAATGTGACGGCAACCATATTTTTTTTTTCCTTTCTTCTTCTTCCATGATCTGTCGACCACAAGGGTGATTCCAAGGAGCCTTGCATGGTGTCTAGTAGCAGCTGGGATTGTGGGTTTGGTGCAAGGAATCTACTGGTTTGTGGTGGGTTGGACTGCATGATTGGCATGGGTTTTCTTGGTCGCGTGGTGTGGTAATCCTCGATTGTGTCTGGTGATGGTAGCTCGCCGTCGTGGGTCTGTCTTCTGTAGTGGTTCTCTAGGGCAAAAGAAGTGCTGATTCCTTGTTTCCATCTTGGTTATCTCCTCTTTGACACGCCACAAGGGTAACCTCTATCTCATCTATTTTCTTGATCATGGTTTCTGATTCTAATTTTGTCCTCATTGAAATGTTTATGTTCGAATTTTAATCACGTGAAACCAACCTATGTATATGCATGACCTTTCAACCCATTCGAACCATGTTCATGTTTGTATAAAATTCCGTTTTGACCTCTGTTGATTCGACCAGGTCCATGTCCTCTTTGAATGTTGTCATGGGTTATTCTCCATCCAAGGGTGTAATATATAAATTTTCAAGCACATAAAATGATAGGTCCATGTCACATAAAATGATAATCTTAATGTTGCATGAAATCATGAATTTGGTCTTGTATATGTTGAATAGAAAATGAACAAGTAAACTTTTGGACATGAACCTGTTTTGACCATCTCATACACGACACACATGTAGGGTTCATTATAATGATATTGAGTTAAAAACAAGAATAAGGAGAGCATGTGCATCTGATATATATGTATGTCATATTTGATTTGCATGCATGGTCAAATTAGATTGGGTTGAGAATTCATGGGTGGGTCATGTTATGGCCATAATCTATTCAATTCATATAGTGTATGCATGAGTCCGGTGTATGAATTAAAAGAAGTGATATGTAAGGTCTTTTATGTCACGTTGAATAATGAGTAGTGTCGTGGAGTATGCCTTCTTTTAAAGCTTGGTATCCGAAAATCACCATTTAAAAGATGCAAGACAGCCCATAAAATATTATCAATGGCTGCATTAAGTCATGAATAAGGCCACGTCAAAAGAAAATCAATGTATATGCATGCATGTGTCGACCAGGTTTGCACATAAAATAATAATTACAAAGGCTGCATAAAATGATAAAGATTTCATACAACCTTAATCGAAAATTTATGATATAGCGAATGGGAATGCCCATGTATTCGACCATGTGGGACCATTTTATTTGGGAACCTGTTAGATCCATACATCAAGAGACCACATATGTTTTATTAATTGTGTTGAGCTAAATGGATAAATATATAAATGACAACATCTTGAGTATATTTATAACAATAATTAAATGGATCTCGAATGGTTGTTGTGTCATATAAATGGATTCAAAACATGTTAAATACGGAAATCTGCTACTTTCGGAAACCTGCCTAAAATAGAAAGTTACTTAAAATGGAAAGTTACTAGAAGTGGAAACCTACTAAAAATGGAAAGCCGTCTAGTCCGAATTTAATGAGCGTTATCAAATTCATATAGGTTCCGGACGGCGAGATTGATTCATCGTGTGACCTTACTTTTTGATTTTGCTTGCTTCGATTGAGGTACAGATATTCTGACCTTTTCAGTAAAGGTTTCTCATGATCTCCTTTTCTTGTCATTTCCTTATGCTTATTAGGATTCCCTATGCCATTGCTATGATTCCCTTTTGTTTATGTGAATCTCTGTTTATCGAACTTCGTTTGTTGAACCTTGCTATGTTTGAGTATGAATTTCGATTATGAACTTCGATTATGAACATCGATTATGAACCTCGATTATGAGCGTATGATATGTGATCGTGATATGAACCTTTGATTTTCGAACATTTGATATGAACCCTACGATTTGTTAGATCCGTTGCTTTTCGAAATCTCATTTATTGAACCATGAAATATCGATTTGAACTTATGATATGAAAACTCGATTTGTAATCTGTTTTACCTTTATGATGAATTATGATCGTGTCATTTATGACAATCTGTTTGACCTAAGTTAGTTTGATACCCGAGCCACTATTTTCACTAGGCATGGGGTTCCATGTCCGTGTCGATGATGCACCTCGACATGACTCTAGGGCGATAGAGTGATGTTCGCCACGCCCTTGATGGTGGAACATATTTTGTATATGTAAGGTAGGCGTATGGATGAATCCTAGATCGATCATTATCGATATGATTTGTCGGTGAATGATGTCGTGTGCAATACACGTCTTCACAAATTCGGGAGCTAGCTACTCCATTTGTTATTGAGGTCTCCTCATATTATATAAGGTATTCCAAGGTCACCCTCCGAATAAGAAAGTTACTTCGATATGATATGTTACGGGCTCGTGGTAGATAACTAAATCAGTATCTGTTATTTCGTGTTAGATATTCATTTATGATTCCGTATTTGTCAATGTTTCCACATACATACTGAATAATTATATGTTTATTGAATGTGTTTATGCTTTGACATGTTTATGTGACTACCGTATGCCATGCTAGGATATGATTAATATGTTTAAATATGATTCGTATGTTGTCATCTGATGTTATGTTAGTTTATCATTATGTGAATTCGTTGATCTGTGAGATGAATGTGCTAGTGTGAAATCGAGTATCCTGAAAGTTCAGTATGTATGATTGTTCAATTAATTTTGTAAACTTTGCCTATCCGTTAGTCATCTGTCTGCTTATGATTGATCTGCTATGTTTAGACCTTGCTTATATTAAGGTTTGATCTGGGAAATGGTTTAATTATGATATCTGTTTTGATAATTTGCTAATTGCTATGCTATGTCTTTTGTTTGTTTAGTTATAGTTTTCCTACTATGTTTTCTATTTGTATCTTTTGACTGCTATTTTTTCCGCTGCTACGATACTGGTTAAGTGCGTTAAATGTAGTTTAATTGACTTGTGTGAATGCCATGTTTACTTTCTAGTTAAGTGTTTCCGTTAGCCTTTAGAATTTCCGTTTGGCTTATATGTACTCTATCTTATTGATGTATTGAATGTCTGGTTATTTTGATGTGTTTGAGTATATGCCATTAATGTGCTATGTGTTTTGTCTCTCTCTGTTATTCGTTCTTCTGGATTTCTGTGTGTTTGTGTTTCCGTATAATTCTCAGTGATTCATTATCCTCATTCCGTTACGACTTTGTTATTCTTTTCTTTGTTTCAATTTTGTATTTCTGTTTTTGTTTAGTTTTTGTTCTGTTATATCTGTTCACTGGGCTTTGTAAGCTCAACCGCATTTTCTTTTCCTGCGGCAGGTATTAAGCATTCAAGATGAGCTTATGGGATAACTGATCTGGGTTGAGAGTAGAGATGAGAGCAAGATTTGAAAATAGGGATCTTAGATTTATTTTGATTATTAAGTTATTTATATTTTCTTTTGTAAGTTTTGTAAAGGCTTCCGCTATTGTATAGTACTTAAGGTTCTGATATGAAACCGTATTTGTGATATCTTTACCGTTGTCGGGTTGCGGTGTTACAATTATGGTATCAGAGTTCTAGGTTTTAGGACCCTTAGAGCTTAGGCTATGACCTGCGAGGATTGGGTAGACATTAGGTTTCCGTCTGTTCGAGATATCTTTCGATTCCTTTTGGTATCGTTCGATTTGACTTGATATTCTTTTGTCTTCACCGAGTTGGCCCTCCTCTTTTCGCATCGAATTTTATTATTTTGTCTTCGCACATCCGTTTGTCGATCGTCGGATGGAGACTACCAGCGAGCCAAGATGATGGTGCCGAACACGTGTTGCCGCAACCGTCTCGAAATTGGAGAGGTTCGTGAAGCGAAGGCACACCCGACCGCCGTCTTCTTTGGAGGCATCGGGATCTTCTTTGGAGGAAGCAGGACGGACCAACCAAAGATGCAAAAAACAGAGACAAGATTCAACCGGTGGCTGAGAAGGTTCATTTACTTCATATGATTTGGGCGCGACTTATGTTACTCCTATTCGTTTTTCATGCGTTTTGAGGCGGTTTGATATTCTGTTAAGTGATTCTGATCGGTATTGCGTTTCTTTGATTCGTTCAGAACTCGGTTTGAATCGTGAAGTTTTATCGTTTAGCATTATGGTATATCTCAGTTTTTCTTTTGGACCGACAGTAATGAGTCATGAGGAACCGTTTTATGCAAGTTGGTGGCCTCGTTTGTTTGGTAATATGGTAAGTTGTGTGATGTAATATATGTGGTATGTATGTGATTTGGCCTGTTTCAGTATGTTGCTTGTTATCTGTATGTGATATGTTTTGTTTTGATATTAGTTATGTGGGTTGTCATGACCCGAGACAGAAAATGATGATAATAAGGACTTGTTATGTGATGCAAGTATTATGACGCCTGATCAACGTGATAATACCGAGATCATATAATTTGAACTTATTGAAATCATATGACATCTGGGGAAATGCCTATGGTTGATACGTGAATGGACTTTGACTTGTATCATTATTTGTCACTCCTCATGTTCGATTGAAATTTTGTACCTCTTTGCGAGATTCTCATTGACAAGCTGTTATATATAAGTTTTATACGCTTGGAATCCGAAATCGTTATGATCCGTGTGAACCTATAGATTGCTATGTCGCCTAAGTTTGTATGTCTCCACATACTTGCGATTAGTAAGACCGTTAGGATTCGTTACTGTTTATGCATATGTTGTTTTCATCATTAGATACCGAATAAGTTAGAGTGTGTTGTTTGATTTTACGCATCTCATCATTATCGCCATTACTTTGATAAGTATATGATTATCTCGTTATAAGTATTTGATTGTTGATTTGATTTACGAAAAGTATAAGTATGAATGTTCGACAAGAATCATTTGTTCTAAAATAAGTTTCACTTTTGCTCTATTCCTTGAAATTCTGAAGTCCGATTCGTTTTCTGTTCTGTTCCGTCTTGTTCAATTTTCGAGGACGAAAATTTTTCTTTTAGAGGGGAAGAGTAGTAAAACCCTAAAAATCTTAAACGCGCTAAAAGAACATTCTACCCCTCACATTTAATATTTGTAAAATATGTATTATACGTCAATCTCATTAACTTCGTTTCTAACCTAACTCATGAATATGTAAATTATGCAAGATAAACAAGATAGGCGTAAAACTTTCATCTAATATTCGTATCACACGTATATATGTTACTTGGGCCAAGTTACGTACAAGTTTACAAAAACATTAACACTAAAATAAAACTAACACATAAGTAAATATGGTAGATTGAATAAAATTAATTTGGTCCTTAATTACCTCCATATTTTCATTGAGTTTTACCTCCACATTTACTCCTTGATTTAATCCGTATATCTCCCAATATCCCCAAATGCACGTTTTAATTAACCTCCCTTTCACACATTCTACAACACAACAAACCCTAAACGCTCCTAAACCAAATGTGACGGCAACCATATTTTTTCCTTTCTTCTTCTTCCATGATCCGTCGACCACAAGGGTGATTCAAGGAGCCTTGCATGGTGTCTAGTAGCAGTGGGATCGTGGGTTTGGTGCAAGGAATCTACTGGTTTGTCGTGGGTTGGACCGCATGATTGGCATGGGTTTTCTTGGTCGGGTGTGGTAATCCTCGATTCGGTCGTGATGATGGTAGCGCCGTCGTGGGTGCGTCTTACGTCGTGGGTCTCTAGGGCAAAAGAAGTCTTGATTCCTTGTTTCAATCTTGGTTATCTCTCTTTGACACGCCACAAGGGTAACCTCTATCTCATCTATTTTCTTGATCATGGTTTCTGATTCTGATTTTGTCCTCATTGAAATGTTTATGTTTGAATTTTAATCACGTGAAACCAACCTATGTATATGCATGACCTTTCAACCCATTCGAACCATGTTCATGTTTGTATAAAATTCCGTTTTGACCTCTGTTGATTCGACCAGGTCCATGTCCTCTATGAATGTTGTCATGGGTTATTCTCCATCCAAGGGTTTAATATATAAATTTTCAAGCACATAAAATGATAGGTCCATGTCACATAAAATGATAATCTTAATGTTGCATGAAATAATGAATTTGGTCTTGTATATATTGAATAGAAAATGAACAAGTAAACTTTTGGACATGAACCTGTTTTGACCATCTCATACACGACACACATAGGGTTCATTATAATGATATTGAGTTAAAAACAAGAATAAGGAGAGCATGTGCATCTGATATATATGTATGTCATATTTGATTTGCATGCATGGTCAAATTAGATTGGGTTGAGAATTCATGGGTGGGTCATGTTATGGCCATAATCTATTCAATTCATATAGTGTATGCATGAGTCCAGTGTATGAATTAAAAAGAAGTGATATGTAAGGTCTTTTATGTCACGTTGAATAATGAGTAGTGTCGTGGAGTATGCCTTCTTTTAAAGCTTGGTATCCGAAAATCACCATTTAAAAGATGCAAGACTGCCCATAAAATATTATCAATGGCTGCATTAAGTCATGAATAAGGCCACGTCAAAAGAAAATCAATGTATATGCATGCATGTGTCAACCAAGTTTGCACATAAAATAATAATTACAAAGGCTGCATAAAATGATAAAGATTTCATACAACCTTAATCGAAAATTTATGATATAGCGAATGGGAATGCCCATGTATTCTACCATGTGGGACCATTTTATTTGGGAACCTGTTAGATCCATACATCAAGAGACCACATATGTTTTATTAATTGTGTTGAGCTAAATGGATAAATATATAAATGACTACATCTTGAGTATATTTATAACAATAATTAAATGGATCTCGAATGGTTGTTGTGTCATATAAATGGATTCTAAACTTGTTAAATACGGAAATCTGCTACTTTCGGAAACCTGCCTAAAATAGAAAGAAACCTACTAAAAATGGAAAGCCGTCTAGTCCGAATTTAATGAGCGTTATCAAATTCATATAGGTTCCGGACGGCGGGATTGATTCATCGTATGACCTTACTTTTTGATTTTTCTTGCTTCGATTGAGGTACAGATTTTCTGACATTTTCAGTAAAGGTTTCTCATGATCTCCTTTTCTTGTCATTTCCTTATGCTTATTAGGATTCCCTATGCCATTGCTATGATTCCCTTCATTTATGTGAATCTTTGTTTGTCCGAACTTCGTTTGTTGAACCTTGCTATGTTTGAGTATGAATTTCGATTATGAACTTCGATTATGAACATCGATTATGAACCTCGATTATGAGCGTATGATATGTGATTGTGATATGAACCTTTGATTTCGAACATTTGATATGAACCCTTTCGATTTGTTTGATCCGTTGCTTATCCGAAATCTCGTTTATTGAACCATGAAATATCGATTTGAACTATGATATGAAAACTCGATTTGTAAATCTGTTTGACCTTTATGATGAATTATGATCGTGTCATTTATGACAACTGTTTGACCTAAGTTAGTTTGATACCCGAGCCACTATTTTCACTAGGCATGGGGTTCCATGTCCGTGTCGTTGATGCACCTCGACATGACTCTAGGGCAAGAGAGTGATGTTCGCCACGTCCTTGATGGTGGAACATATTTTGTATATGTAAGGTAGGCGTATGGATGAATCCTAGATCGATCCATTATCGATATGATTTGTCGGTGAATGATGTCGTGTACTGTCTGGCGTCTTCACAAATTCAGGAGCTAGCTACTCCATTTGTTATTGAGGTCTCCCTCATATTATATAAGGTATTCGAGGTCATCCTCCGAATAAGAAAGTTACTTCGATATGATATGTTACGGGCTCGTGGTAGATAACTAAATCAGTATCTATTATTTCGTGTTAGATATTCATTTATGATTCGTATTTGTCAATGTTTCCATTTACATACTGAATAAGTATATGTTTATTGAATGTGTTTATGCTTTGACATGTTTATGTGACTACCGTATGCCATGCTAGGATAAGATTAATATGTTTAAATATGATTCGTATGTTGTCATCTGATGTTATGTTAGTTTATCATTATGTGAATTCGTTGATCTGTGAGGTGAATGTGCTAGTGTGAAATCGAGTATCCTGAAAGTTCAGTATGTATGATTGTTCAGTTAATTTTGTAAACTTTGCCTATCCGTTAGTCATCTGTCTGCTTATGATTGATCTGCTATGTTTAGACCTTGCTTATATTAAGGTTTGATCTGGGAAATGGTTTAATTATGATATCTGTTTTGATAATTTGCTAATTGCTATGCTATGTCTTTTGTTTGTTTAGTTATTGTTTTCCTACTATGTTTTCTATTTGTATGTTTTGATCGCTATTGTTTCATTGCTACGACGATCTTGGTTAAGTCGTTAAATGTAGTTTAATTGACTTGTGTGAATGCCATGTTTACTTTCTAGTTAAGTGTTTCCGTTAGCCTTTAGACTTTCCGTTTGGCTTATATGTACTCTATCTTATTGATGTATTGAATGTCCGGTTATTTTGATGTGTTTGAGTATATGCCATTAATGTGCTATGTGTTTTGTCTCTCTGTTATTCGTTCTTCGGATTTACGTATGCGTGTTTCCATGAGAATCCTCGATGATTCATTATCCTCATTCCGTTACGACTTTGTTATTCGTTTCTTTGTTTCAATTTTGTATTTCATTTTTTGTTTAGTTTTTGTTCTGTTATATCATTCTTTGGGCTTTGTAAGCTCACCGCATTTTCTTTTCTGCGGCGGTATTAAGCATTCAAGATGAGCTTATGGGATAGCTGATTGGGGTTGAGAGTAGAGATGAGAGCAAGATTTGAAAATAGGGATCTTATATTTATTTTGATTATTAAGTTATTTATATTTTCTTTTGTAAGTTTTGTAAAGGCTTTCGCTATTGTATAGTACTTAAGGTTCTGATATGAAACCGTATTTGTGATATCTTTACCCTTGTCGGGTTGGGATGTTACAAGGTGCGTCCTGGCTAGGGCTTGAACAAAGTGAAACCAGCTCCACTTGTCCATTAGAACGAGAATCAGAAGCATTACCAGTCCGCACATCATTCCTACTATTAGGGTTCATTGTCGATTGAAAAATCGACTCACCAGGACTAACAGTAGGCTCATCATTGTTTAAATCATCAACCTTGTCCATAACCACAAACAAGAAAGTAAAGCAACCCTAAAAAACGAAAACCAAAAAGTAGTAGCCGAAACCCTAAGAAAACGAAACACCATGAGAGCAAGAAGATCCACGTCAATCTTCAGTCACGATAACCTTAGTAACACTAAGGCATGATTAAAGCACAAGATACTAACCAACATCAATCATGATAACAGGTTCGGTACTTTAATAACAAACCCGATTAATTGTCGCACACCCGTACACAATAATTGTAATATAACCGACCAGTAGCAGCGATAGATAATAAAATATTATCACCACATGCAAAAGTGACGCAAAGTTAGATTACAAGTATTAAGTAAACAATCGAATCTATGATAAATTAAAGAATCGACCCGCGATACAAGTATCTAATAAAATATTGTAGTAAGCAAACCAACCCACAGGTGGAGAGATTAAACAATTGTAAAGTTTAAGGTCGAATTTTGGGGTATCGTAGGTAGAGATCGAATTCGCTTTGTTTCGCCAGAGAGAGTCGTTTTAGGGTTTATTATGTCAAAAAGTTATTGATTCACATTAATTACTACTTCTGGCTTTTGCATACCATTTCCAACATTACGGTAAGCAAAGCCCTGCAGAAAGCAACATAATGTTTATTTAAACTTAAAAAAATGTAAACACCCAAAGTATATAAGGAAGCAAAATTTCATTCCTCCAACCAATGTGGGATTGAAACAGTAGAACAAGTCACACACAACTAGCCCCACAAAAAGTTGCTCTATGGTCACATATTGTTCTCTTCTTCTCTTATCAAGCTAGAGAAATTTGATATCAAGCTCGAATACGTTTATCTAGTGACAATGCAATTGGAGCTGAAAATCCTTCATGAATATTACCTCAAACACCCGAAAATTTGACCAAATTTATATCGTATCGTTTTGATTTAGTTTTAGTTTTAGTTTTATTTATATAGTTGTACTAAAAACTATTTTGCTAAACTCGTAGACCGTCATTTTGTCATATTTGTTAACAAGATGCCAGCCTAGCTTTCTTTACATAAAGTGTTAATAAAAAGAGAATATGGATAGTTTTTTCCTATAAATTTGGACAAATTTATCGTCTCGTGTTGGGTTGACTAACATCACTTAGTTTTAAACACTCGTAGTTAATATATTACAGGTGCATACAATCACTATGTCTAAAATAGTATCAAAACATGAGTCAAAGTTTGTAAGACTTAATACTTGGTTGAACAAGACACAACACATTGTTACTCTTCTAAAGCTAGAAAACTGATACCAAACTCAAATACTTGTTTTTAATAGTTCCTAACACATTATGTGGGAAGAGAGATTGCAAAAGTTTGCAAAAATCGGTGGAGTTTGATATTTAGCTTGACTTTGAAAGAGTGTGTTAAGTATTTGTCGTTAGAGAGGAAATGGGAGCACTATACCAAACCAAAACTCCAATGAAACAATACTCGTAACTATAACCAAGAACTCAACAAAATCTGAGCCACATTTGAATTTTGAGTCGATCTAGCAACAAGAGTGGAGAGAAGATCCAAAGAGGCAGCATAACTATCCACAAACCAATATTTTGCTTAACTCCATAACCTTTTTGATCAAAAGAGTTCAACCAGCACAACAGTTGATAACGACACCCCTAAAATAATCATACATCAAACTTAATAAGTCTCTAAGATCTTCCAAGAATACGGTATTCCTGAACTTTATTTATAGAATATCATTTGTAATGAACTAGCTAAATTGAACCACTTGAAGACTCAACGTTCACTTCATCTAATCCGCACGACGGAAGTGTTGTTGGAACATGAAGAACACTTCAATATTGATGCCAACTTCATCCGATAACTATAAATCTCGAACCATATACACCTACACTAGCTAGTACATTTCTGCTTCTTTGATATCATGTGTGACTAAAAACTTTGAGTTTTTTTTATAAAAAAGGTAACCACCCCAAAATTTGTTATAACCTTTTTATATTAATTTGAAGCTATAAGAAATTTGATACAAAACTCAAACACATGTATTTACACTGTGTTTTCAAGTTTTTTCATTAAAGAAAAAGGAAGTAAAGTGAGCGTAAACATTTTCCTCCTACTTTTGGGAGGAAACAGTTTACTTCCAAAATCACACAAATCACATGAACTTTACTTCCATTTCAGTTTCTTTTCCTACTTTAAAACACAAGAACACAATGTGGGAGTAAAACTTTTCACTTTCTTTCCTTTTCATCCATTAATTTGACTCGAGAACACAGTATAATAGTGGCAATTTGATTGGAGTTGGATGCAAATAGAAGATAAATGCTAAGGAAAATTATTGTATAATTTTAATGAGTATTAGTTCATTTATCTATATCTATACTACTTATAATTAGAGGTGGCAATTCAGGTCGGGTTTGGGTTGGCGGGTTCGGGTTGACAGGTTGGCTGGTCAGAAAACCACAACCCGAACCTGACCTATTTAAATCACCATGTCAGCTATGTCAACCCTAACTTGTTTACACATAAACCGGACCTGACCCATTTAACCCGTATACATACTTGGGTTGGCGGGTTAAATAGGTTACATGGTTTGAATAAGTTAAACAAGTTTCGGGTAGACTCATTTAACCCATTTTATATACAAAAGTTGGCATATTACACGAGTTAAACAGGTTAAACGGGTCGACCTGTTTAGCCCATTTAACCCGTATAATAAAATATAAATATTTTTTTTAAGAAAAAAATATTAAATGGGTTGGCGGGTCGACAAGCTTAATTTATTTCCATCCCGAACTGATCTGTTTAATAAACAGGTTAGATGGCTCGACCCAAACCCAACCCAAAATCTATTTAGACTAACCAGAACCTGTTAATTTTCTTGTCGGTTTCATGTCGGGTTTCGTGTCGATTCAGAAATTGCCACCCCTATTTATAATGGAGGAAGACACTTCCCTACTATTTATTATGTTAAGACCACCATAATTTAAATCTTTAAGCAAATACTACCTTATATGCGTTATTTACAAGTATCTAAAGCACACATAAAACTAAAAACACACTACTCATATAATCTATACTTACAATATTATAATGCATGGATAAACCAACTATAACTCCAAGCCTAACTCCTAACAAAAAATTATGATAATCAGCTCTAATCATGAGGTGACATGTGTCACTTCTCAGCTAAAAAATCACTTTTATTTTGAAATTGAAATATCTTTTTATCTATTTATATTTTTTATGATCTAATTTCACTATATGAGCTTTTAGTTTTTTGATTTTTAATGGATTTATTTTTATTTTAATAAAAAAATTTACAACTTTAATCTTCATTTCAATTAATACAATCTTATTTCGTCAAAATCATATATTTTAGGGGAGGGGGGTGGGGGTATTTGACGGGTAAGAGATTGCGAGGGTCTTTCTATGTGCGATAATAATGATGTCACGGGAAAGCTACAGGAAACTCAAGCAAACACATACATCTAACAGATATACATGCGGAGTGTTGTGAAACAAGTTCACTAAGCGGATAGGGAATTTTGGAGAGAGTTGGGCTAACAATTCATTTATCGCCGTCGTTGTTCACGGGTATCCAACTAGTACAATTAATACATCATTAAAAACACTTTTTCATCCAAAAATACAACTTTTTAACCACAAAGTAAAATATAATTAAGCTTCCACACATGAATAAATTAAAAATAAATTTTTAAAGAAGTACAAGTAAACAAGTATAATTTATAAGTATTTAAAACATAAATAAAACTAAAAAATACTATTCAATACATACAATTAATACACTATTAAAAACACCATTCACCAAAATATACGATTATTTAACCACAAATAATGTACAATCGTATTAAGCTTACAAAACATAAATCTGAAATCTAGTCGTCCAAAACAAAATAACATTTGTTCGCCGAAATAACATTTAATGGAGAGAGCACCTTGCTAGTTACATATAATGGAGAGAGCACCCTCTCTCCATTAATATAATGTATAATCTAAATCCATCAGTCTAAAACAAAGTAACATTTGTTCGTCGGAAAATTTAGTCACAAGATACCCGCCGCCGCATCGCACGAGTACCCTGCTAGTTACATATAATGGAGAGAGTATCCTCTTTCCATTAAATACAACTAAAAGTTTCAAAAGTAAGACATAATATATAAAGCTCCGGTACAAACTAATTAAACACACATCTCAAAATTTTAAAATTGAAAATACAACATTAAACACATTAATTAATAATATTTTTAAAACACACCTATAATGAAAAAATATATGTTATTATACATATTGTAGAAACAAATAAAATACACGAAGTTTTATACAATTTATTTACTAACAAGTTGATGATAAATATAATTTTGAAAAGTGAAAATTATATATTTAGGTAATATTCTTTGCCCGCTTTTTCAAATTCTTTCAATTGCATCAGTGATGGGAATATTATTCCCTTGTTTCTTCAATCATGTCAATATGCACCGTAAAATAATGAATCATTTTAATTTTAACCAAATTTACAAATTTTGTTGTGTATGTCATCTTTCTATTTCCACCTCCTCATTGAATGTGTATATATGCTTTTGTCAATAACATCTAACGAGTAAGTTTTTTTTCCATTAGACTTATATATTTCAATTGTTATACTATATTCTTCACATATTAATGGCACCACATAAAGCTCTTTTTATTTTTCATTATAATGACTTAGACTTATAGATTACAATTTTTATTTAATACTCTTCATATGTTAATAGCACCCATAAAGCGTTATGTGAATTTTAGTTAACTATATACACATAAAGAGAAGGTATACATGTGTTATGTCATTTTATGATTGCTTAAACTTTTGTACTAGAAGTAATAAACAACACATATGTCGGTCAAAAAGTATTGTATCACTCTAAGTGCAAAATAAGGTCAAATCATCACGTGTGGTCACTTGTAGGGGTGTTATTGGGGTTGACCTGGTCGGGTTCGGGTCAATTGGGTTGGGTCAAGACTTAAAAAAAAAACATACCCAAACTTGACCTTGTTTAAGATTCGGGTTATTCGAGTTTGGTTCAATTCGGGTTCGGTCTGGGCATTTTAAAGTTATATAATTTTGATATTTAAACTTGATGTATTTAACACTGGAAGTGATAACAGCACCCCTAGGTCTGAATAAGATTTCACATCAAATAGTCATCAACAAATGCACTCCAAAAGATGCGTACAAATTTGAACTTTGGCAAAATCATACAAGTGTACTTTCTTACTATTTATAGACCATAGCCGAGGCATCAAATTGCTCGATACTATGATCGGAGACAAACGCAAATTGTAAAAAGCATTTAAAACTGTAACAAAATTAGAAGATCCAGTTACCAATAAATGGAACTTTACAATCACAATGTACTCTCAGAAGTAGTTAACACCAAAACGTAAAGATAAATGACCGAATCACTTGGAAATGTCCAAAATCTTAGAAGAAATGGTGTATCAAAAAATTTACTAAATACAGAAAATGATTGTACACGTTTAAACGAATCACTCAGGTCAATGTATATCGAAGTGTTTAATGTGTATCATATTGTTGTATGACAATAAGACTAGAAGTTGTTTGTATGTTTATTCTGATTAAGAAATACGGAGTATATAATGTTTAGTGCATACCGAAGGAAATGATATGGTCATTTGTTTGTAGAGGGGACTTGATGAACTATATGAGTGTAACAAGCAGGTTTGCACGCACGTTGCTGCGGGACGGCCATGTTTGTGTTTATTACAATTATGTTAACGCGTTTTGGACTAAGAAATTATGTCGTTACAAATCCTTTTGATGGGCTGTTTGGATAGAATATAGATGCATAAAATGGTTTAAAAAAATATGTTATGGGTCTTTTTGGAAGGACCTTTTTAATAGACTGTTTGGACAGCAAGTAAGTGCAAAAAAAAGGTTCAATAATTATATTTTTTGAGTGGTTTGGGCAGAAACATTTGAGGGGCTGTTTGCACAACAAATAAGTACAGGAAACGTTGGTAGTATAAAGATCCAGAAAAATAAGAAGTATAACAGCAAGCCGTAGCATGCATCTATGAGAAACCAAACTTTTTTTTTGCTCGGCGAAATTTGCATTTGTTACCAAATCCTCAAGAAACCAGACTTTATCACAATGGGCAAAATATACATAATCAAAGGAAAAAGCCACAAAACCAATAGCATGGAAACGCAGCCTCCTTTGACATACTTTACATTGTTACCAAATCCTTCGAAAAACCAAACTTTATCACAATGGATAAAATACACATAATCAAAAGAAAAAAGCCACAAAACCAATAGCCTTTATATCACAAAAAGATTGAATCTTTACCTAAAAATAGAAAAAGATTAAACCTTAAGATAAGAGTGTAGCATCATTGTTGATCCAAGCTAGATTAATTTAAAGCACTTGCTATTTTTAAAAAAAGCATACATTTGCAAAGTAGCTTCCAATATCCAGTCTCGAAACTAACCTGAAGAAGTTAATCGCAATAATCAAATACCCGAAGAAGTTAATCGAAATAATCAAATACCCCAGCTCCAGCCCCTACAAAACCAATTTAAATCAAAATACAAAAAATCAATCTCATAATTTCCATATTCCCAAATTAAGAGTAAAGATACGGTTGGTTGATTCACATAAAACAAATTAAAACCTTAAAGCTTGTGCTTTGAGCTCATCTCCTCCTTGTCTTTTCTTCCCACATCCTATTTTCATTGTAACAAAATCATACTGGATGATACAGAAACTAAAAAAATACTACTTGCAATCGTTTAATCGACACATAAAAGCATACATAACCTTTTTCCCTTTAACTTTAAAGGGACGATTCGGACAAAGGAGTATAATAAAAACTTAAATAAGAAACTGAAACTTCATTGATGCCCACTTATTATGTCTAGTAAATAGCAAAAACAAATCATAATGAAGTGGAGGTGTGTGTCGTTACACCTGAGCTCCCATTTAGGGTGGTTGTTTTTTAAAGGTGTGTGTCGTTACCATGTTCAAAAGAAATTCTTAGGTGGATGTTTGGATTAATTTATTTTTCCGGCTTATGAGTTAAATAAATTTAGCAAAGCTCATAAGCCCACTTTTTTCGGGTTATGAGTTCGTCAAGTTAGCTAATGAACTAGCATAAGCCGAATAAAGTAAAGCATATAACCTTTTTCTAAATTTAAATAAGTGCATAAGTCATAAAGCACAATATGCACATTGATTCATTCGACCTTTTATTGTTGGACAGGCTTGATGCAAACACGATTTGATTGAAACAAGTGATTGTAAATGGCCATAGTAATATGTGTTTGTGTGTGGTATGTAATGTAACAGTAAACGAAATATATTTGACAATAAGGTATGCAACAAAGTAATATATTATAGATAGTGAATTGTTATATGTTGATTACAACAAATTACCTATTTATACCTTTCCAAACGTCACAATTATCCAATGACAGTTACTACTTAATCATTGTGTCGTTTGGGGCATAACTACCAACCAACATAACTGCCTAAAATAACTATTTTCATGCAATGGGTCGTTTGGGTTGACTTATGACCCATATACACAGTTTTGACCCATACAGTAATAATACAAACATATTGTCTTTAAAATAAACTAAGTAATAATACTAAGGCTTATACTATATTTGATCTTAACATAATTACAGGGCAACATCTCCCTCTTAATTATTTAAGATCAAATGTTCTTGAGTGAGACTTGCTTCCATTTTTCTTCAAACAATGATCTCATAATCACTGCTGTCTTGATTGCTTGTGCCATGGGCTGCATCATCTTCTTCATTGCCATACATTCTAACACCATAGTTGTTCATCTCTTCTCCTTGTGATCCATCTTTAACTGCACCATTCTTCCAGCCGTGTGGGTCCTTCTCTTCTGCATATCTACTACACTCTCCTGCTTCTCTTGTCTTCTCAACATTGGGCATTCTTGCAGTCTCATGGTAAACACTTATAAGGTGTATGAACTTTCTGTACGAAGCCTTTATGGCTTCATCATCTTCAGCTATCAATCCTTGTATGCTTGCAATGTCTTTCCATTTTTCACTCAAAGTGACTGCCACATAGCCTCCAAATCCATCTACTATCTTGTGCAAACTCAGCAAATCTATCTCTTTTCCTTGAATAACATGTGGTATCATGTCTAGTGCATCATAGTTAAGATGCATTAAGTAGAACCACTTCACAAATTCTAAAAACTTTCCACTGAAGACCCCCCCAATTGTTGTATACAAGACTGTTTTTCTTGAGTAAGTTCATAAAAGATAAAAATCTATTGAACGAATTTACCTTGAGGGCATATAAGGTCCCATTCCAACTTATATAGTCATTGTCCACATAGTCTTGGGTGTCCTCCTTGTTCAAGTTTAGTTCTTCCAGTCCTTTAACCAATGAGCATTCATCCTTTGGGTCCAAAGACTCAAAGTAATCTTCTAAATACTTGTTATGCTCTCTGATTGGACTCCAAATTTCTCCATTGTTGCCTTTTTCTTGTTCTTTTTCTGTCTCCACAGTGTTCTCATCAAACATGCCTTTTAATGTGCACATGTTATTTTCAATCTTCAACAAATAACCTTGTTCTTCCAAGAGATCACAACTTAGTATATTCAAAGACACCTCATGGGTATATTGAACATTCTGTATAATTATCTCTCCATCTTTTGTGTTGACCACAGCATCACCCACCCCATAAGAGAATATAAATTTTTTCTCTTTTTCTTCTTTGCAGATCATTTTGAACATGTATTCAATTCTTTTGAATTGAACTCTGCTTGGGCATGAATGATACTTGTAACTACTGTTAAGAAACCATACTTCATTCCATGAATTGTCCCTTGATCCTTCAATCATGTAGTTTGGGTCTACATGAACTTTTTCTGGAAATTGTGCCTCTCCTTCAAGTATTTGCTTATCTGTTATTGCTTCCTGTTCTGATTCAATCACTGCAATCCTTTTTCTACTTTCACATGCCCAGTATATGATAACGCTACACTCGTCGTTCGGGGTCAAAGGAACTTCCTTTTCTTCGAGCAAGTTTTATAACACCCTAGGCAGTGAACCTAATCGTTGTAGTGTAGTATTAGGGTAAGCCACGGGTATTGATATCGTTCTCTAGGGGAATAGGAATGCTAGTGAGAAGTTACTACGCTAAGGTTGGGGTTGAGGAAGATTATTTTTATCTTTTTTATGTTTTTTAGGAAATGGAAAAGTACGAATCTCGGGGTTTGGATTGGGGGGTTGGTATTGCTACTGATTACTCTACTTATCGAATTATCTAATCTAAGGTGTATGTAGTATATGTCTAATTATCTAATCTAAGAGAACTACTCAACCGATGTGGAAGAAGTAATTATATTCCTAACTACACAAGTGTAGTCTTACTAGCGATCTCGGGATGCATCACAAAACAAGTTCTAGAATCTAATATACTACCGGTTCACACTCTAAGCATTGAAGATGAATGCTTTTAATTCCTACTAATCTAAGTGCGATCCTCACATTTTTGGGTGGAATTTAGGTGGTAAAGGGTTTTTGTGCTAGTCATGCAACTTCCGATCCGTGAGACACTTTTGTTAAGACTAATGGCCCACTCCTATATGTCATGAAAAATTTTAAATTTGGTGCCAAAATTACCATAACCGACATTTTCTCATGGTTTATTACACAAATACAATTGGACAAAGCAAATAATCAAAGATAAGCATAGTTTCAAAGTTCCCGTTTTATTTTCCCTTCCTACACTTAAACTGAACATTGTCCCCAATGTTCTCCGAAAGTATCAAAGTTATGATAATGGAAGGTAATGAAAAACGAAAGAAACTAATACTCCGCTGATTAGCTCGGTAGGATCCATGTGTGAAGTAGTGGTTAAATCCTTTCAAAGAAGAATGTGTGCGTGAAAAGCTCCTTCCTATCTTTTGTTTGTTCTTCTTGATAAATAAAACCTGCACAATTGAAGAAAACAAACGAAACATTCGCGTAAAATCGGCGGTAATAATATATATAAGACTCTACTAAACTAAGATATAATGCTTGTGGAATGGATGTTTATAGAATTTCTGGAAAATTAAGACTTGGAAAATTCCAAAAATTTATAAGTAGCTCGAAACGAGAAAAAGATAATCTGTTGTTTTACTCCTTCTGGCCGTCAGTTGCAATCTGACAAAAGCGGTGCGATTTTTCGAAAAAATTCGGAAAATTTATATCTTTAGAATCGGAAAAATTTACGCAAAACATCCATTATGACTCAATACAAGCATTTGACTCGAACAAACACACATATATATCTTTTAATAAATTGTTATTCTCATGTTTACGTTTCTTTTGAAAACGTGTGTAATCCTCCCTACACTTATCCTTTATGTAAAATACCTTTATATGCAATTAAGACGAGGTTAAAAATAAAATAAAGCATTTTTACAAATTTAAACATGAGAATAAACAATTATTAAAAGATATATGACACTAACAAGCAAACAATTATGCATGGGTTGCCTCCCACGAAGCGCTTTTCTTTATTTAAGAGTCTTGTAGCTAGACTTGTAGTCGTGCCCTCACGTTGTCTCATTTTGCATTCTCAATGAGAATTCTATCATATTGACAAAATTTTCATCGACTCTATATCTAGGCCCGAGGGTCAAGCAATCCTTATAATAAAGCCTCCTTCTTTCCCACATAAATTTATAACCTTTTTCAACATCGTCCTTGCTTTTGTCCTCAAAAGCTTTGATGTTGTCTCGTTCAAAAATGGGTAGATGGCCATATTCATTTATTTTCCAAGGCATCCTATAAGTGATTTCATCGGTTCCTTCCTTAAAACTAACCGTTCCATCATACTTGTTATGGCTCATTTTAGATGTTTCAACAAACGGTTTCCCTAGCACTACTTGGGATAAGCTATAGTCAATGACGCATCCTACATCTTCTAGGACTACAAAATCAACTAGATAGGTGAAATTTCCTATAAAGACATGCACATCCTTGACACTTCTCACAAAGTTGCAACTCCACCTGGATACTTAGGGTCTCTCCTAATATCAAGTCGCTCATTCATAATGTCATTATAGACAGCAGATGACATCACATTGATGGGAGATCCCGTATCTATGTAAGCATGGTCGACACTTCTATATCCGATCATACAAGGGATTTTTAAGTTCCAAGGATTTCCTCTCCTAATCTTTGGGCATATCCTAATGATGGCTGACTGGGGATTATCGATTATGTATTGATGGTAGGCAACCTCTTCCTTAGTGGGGTAAAGATTAAAATAAGCACTATCATCCTCATTCACATTGATTTTACCAACATGAGCTCGAAGTAGGTTGACAAAGGCTGGATCAAGCGGTATGTATTTGTTTAGTGGTAAAGCGTTGTTTGGGGGTTTGTCACCTTCCATGATGAAAAGTGATGAGGTTACGAACAAAGGTCACGAAGAAGGGGGATAGACTATGAGGAAGCTAAAAATGAGAAAAATTTACTTTATAGGAATCAAGCAAAGAAACCTAAACGAGGTGGACTACTAACTAGCTATTCTATTCCCGTCGGTGGCGCCAAAACTTGATAACGCTACACACGTCGTTCGGGGTCAAAGGAACTTCCTTTTCTTTGAGCAAGTTTTATAACACCCTAGGAAGTGAACCTAATCGTTGTAGTGTAGTATTAGGGTAAGCCACGGGTATTGATATCATTCTCTAGGGGAATAGGAATGCTAGTGAGAAGTTACTACGCTAAGGTTGGGGTTGAGGAAGATTATTTTTTATGTTTTTTATGTTTTTTATGAAATGGAAAAGTACAAATCTCAGGGTTTGGATTTGGGGGTTGGTATTGCTACCGATTACTCTACTTATCTAATTATCTAATCTAAGGTGTATGTAGTCTATGTCTAATTATTGTGTGCTTGTATGATAGTTTAAAGATGTGTTTACTTAGGTTTTACTACTTTTTAATTATCTTCTATTGGTGGTTGAATTGTCACGTCCTTATTCTTAATCGCGTTGTGTGTCTAAAGTTGTAGGGTATGCGTTTATCCCTAACTCGTTGAACTTACCAAAGGGTCTCGTCTACAAAAACCACTAGGGATTATAAACTCTAACTCTAAGGCCTCTTTGGATAGTTTAGGTTACAACCACTCAAGGTGCTATAACCTAAGGTTCACAAAGATTAATCAAGTATTAAGTACACAACGACTGACCTATCGCATTACTAGATCATTAACAACTAAGATAAGAGACAACCAATCAATATTCAATAATTAAGTTTCATATTCCCTAAGCAAACACACAAGTAAATTAGCCGGACATGGAGAACATGCAAGCATACACACAAATAATCAAAGACATAATTGAATTAATGAAGTAAAACACTTATCTTGATGTAAGATAGGGTTTGGAACCCTAAAATCTTGTACAAGACAGCCTTGGTTCGGTTTAGGTTTTACTCCAAAAACTACACACAAATCTTGAAAAATCATATTCTATATATAAGATTACATATGCAGCGGCGTCACCTTATGTTTTGTGGCCGTCGGATCGCCGTCATTAGGGTTTCGTCTTGGCCACGTTAGTCTTGCGACGGCGTCACCTTGTGCTTGTGCCGTCCTCTTGACTTGACCGACGCCGTCTGGATCAAATCTAGGCCGTCTTAGTTGCCAAGGCCTACTCTTTTAAAGGCTGACACCGTCACTTGAAAATATGAATTTTGGCTTCTGGGCCGTCACAAAATACTCCAACGGTGTCGCGTATAAGCTGTGACGCCGTCACCTTGTCTTTCAGTAGCTTGAGTGTCTCGATTCTTGACTTTGGCCATTTTCTTCGTATATTCGCGCCTTTTCGTCGAAATAAGTGCCATTATAGCGAATTGCCTTTAAGAGACCTAAAAAGTGAAAAGGAACGATATTAAGTAATAACGGATACAAAAGTGATCAAATAAGGGCTTAAACGACCTCTCAAAAAGGTACATTTTAAAACCTTATCAGTATGGATGTCCTCTCTCTCTACAGATATAGCATCTTGCTTTCTTCTCTTTCTTTGTTTTCTTTGCAGTCTCCACCATTTGGTTTTGTGCCAACTGAGAAGAATTGAAGGCTTGGTTTTCCAATACTTTCTTGACAAGCATCTCTTTTCCCTTAGGAGTGATGCTCTTCTTTCTTACAGACCATTTGACAAGTCAGGATGGTGTTTCTCTTAACAGATATCCACCAGTGTAGAATTCTTGGTCAATGTTTTGTGTTGGTCTTTCCCATGATCTTGGCTTTCCATGGCTCTGATGCCAATGTTGGACAGGCTTGCTGCCAACACGTTTTGATTGAAACAAGTGATTGTAAATGGCTATAGTAATCTGTGTTTTTGTGTGGTATGTAATGTAACAGTAAACGAAATATATCTGAAAATAAGGTATGCAACAAAGTAATATATTATAGATAGTGAATTGTTATATGTTGATTACAACAAAGTACCTATTTATACCTTTCCAAACGTCACAATTATCCAATGACAGTTACTACTTAATCATTGTATCGTTTGGGGCATAACCACCAACCAACATAACTGCCAAAAATAACTGCTTTCATGCAATGGGTCGTTTGGGTTGACTTATGACCCATATACACAGTTTTGACCCATACAGTAATAATACAAACATATTGTCTTTAAAATAAACTAAGTAATAATACTAAGGCTTATACTATATTTGATCTTAACATAATTACATGGCAACATTTATCCTACAAAATTACTGAACACCGTAGTTGGAAATATGTCCTGATAAAGAATTTGTTCATAATCAGCAGGAAACTGGAGTGAAGAACGAACAGCATCTCCAGAAGAAAATGATCTAACCGCTGCTCTTCTTCTGCCCCCAATATTTTACATAAACTTAGCCTACAATTTTGTTCTAGATTTTAGTTTAAACAATCCAGCTATATATATATATTGAGCATTTTATAAATCCAAAACAGTTTTTATTAAGATTGGTTTGATTACCTCGTGGCGATGAAGAGCACCAATTACCTCAGTCTTGAGCTGGCCTTGCAAAAATCTCATCAAGGAAAACTGAAAAACAAAGCTCATGTGCATTGGAATCAGCCACAATGGCACTTTCCCAGAGAAATCAGCCATTACCTCTAGCTGCCCGGTTAATTTTAGTATTGGAATTGCGAATATGAAAAGTAGTAGCAATAATATTGAACCTATGAGAAAAATGACCCAAGATCGTTGTAAATATATTCCCAACATATGATATTGCTTTACTCTGTATGGTTGCCGACAAAGAGTTTCCAAGCACTCGCCATTCCTAACTACACATAAAAAGTAAATTAGATATATATGCAGTTTGGTAATGCTTAATAAAACTTACTATCTGCTTCATGGACGGAGTTGCTTATTAGTTTACAACATAACAAAATAAGTTGTTTACAAACCAACCAATGGCGTAACCAACATTAAATTAAAAGTGGTCGGGATCACGTATTTTTTTTACCTTTTTAAACGAGTAATATTAGACAAAAGATGAAAAAAAAAGAAGACGCTTTCACGTTCAAATAACTTGTTACCAATTAATAGAAAGTACATATCTAATAAACAATTTCAAACACCATATAAGTGTCTATGAATTACCAAGAAGCCGAGTGTGATAGAGGTGATGACAGTGGTGGCAACAGAGATGGCAGCAAGGTCAGTGCCAGTAAGATGAACGCAACAGCCACTCAGTCTCATCATTAAACGTTTATAGGTAGCCTTTAAAGCTTATACTCAGAATTATGTTGGTAATAAGAGTCTCTACATCATACCTGCAAAAGGCCAAAGAAAATGCATATGGTAAATAATGCCTTATTTTCATCCCGGGGCCTCAATGCCTCGACCAAGTACTCCTTGACAGACACACCATTATTCGCTCCTCTTCATCTACACCACAATTTGTAAATATTTTCCATGTAAATATGATTACATCCATTAATTCATGAAAATTTCAACGTGTAAATATGTTTTCACTATTATAAAGATGTCGACGTGTTTGAATCTGTGTCAATTGTAAGAGTGTTTACTTTTTGTTAAAAGTTTAAAGTCAGTAGCCAAATGTCCAAGTTAAGCTTTCAAAAAACACATAGTAAATGAACCTTGTAGAGTCAAATTACCTCAGGTAGCTTGGGCCCGTAGTCGATGTGTATGAAGGCAGTAAACTCGGGGCAGTTGACCCGTATTTGATGTCCACCTTGAGACTGCTTCAGGTCTCCGTAAGTACCCAAGTTGTTGCAATTAAGTCTAATCACTTCACAACTTGCTTCAAAAGTAGTACCTTGAGCAGTAAACCTGTCTTGAACGATACTCAAACTATCCGCAAATGTCCCCTTCTCCAGAAGCCCATGAGATCCATCATGTTAGTCTCGTTTCTCTCTATGAACAATTGGTTAAGAAAATATACTAAGTTTTATTTATGATCAATCGTTAGTTTTTACAGACTTTGGTTTTATGGGTATTTATAACCCATCAACCGACACAATGGTTCACTAATAGACATAACCGAATAAACTATTTTTTTTAGTTGTAAACTTTACTTTTGACACTCTAGACCCTTTAACTTATATACATACATAAATACTACACTAATCTTGACTTACATGGATTAATAAGTTAGTATCCAATACTCCTCACTAATTTATTAATCCATGCCTTCGATATCTTCAAGCTCCTTTATTATCTTTATCTTTGAACTTTGGCTTGCTTCCTCTTCCTTTGTCTTGCTCTTCAACTTGATCATCTTTGTCACCAACTTTCTTCATTTGTATTGTTTCGTACTCTTGAATCTCCAACACACTATTTCTAGTATCAAGATCTTCTGATTCATCTTTCTCATTTCTTAACTTGATGTCTTTCTCACTTTGGCTTTCCTTCGGAAATCTTGATGGCGTCTCTCGATGTTTCTTTCATTTGCCCTTGTCAACTCTCTCTTCTTCTAGGAGTTTCTTATCTGAAATAACTCCAAGGTTTTCTTTCTCAAACTGTTCTCTTACTGTCTTTAACTCTTTCATCTCTTTGCTTGTGCAATCTCTCCACTTCTTGAGGTTCTCTAATTCTCTCTGCATTTGTTTCTCAAATGCCATTTTTCTATTTCTTATTTTCTTCTCAAACTCTTGTTTTTGAATCTCTAACTCTTGAAGCATTTTTCGAACTTCCAAAACTCTAATTTACTTTTCAAATCAATTTCTATTTCTGACCGCATATCTTCTAACTTTTCTTTTGGAATTTCATCCTTCTCAATGATAATTCCTTTCCCCCTCGTTTCTTCCTTTAAGGATGTTATCTCCTTTTCATCTTTACTAGTAAACATCAATAGTGCTGGTTCGTTATCTTCGAACACAAGGTTTACTTTTTCTTCTCTACGGTTTGGTTTTGGACAATTTGCAGCATAGTGTCCAAACTCATGACAATTATAACACTCTATTTCTCTAAAGTCTCTCCTATGGTAGTTTTGATCTCCATGGTTTCTCATTATTCTATCATAACTATCTTCATTCTTACTATCTCTTGTGAATCTTCCTTGGCCTCTTCCTCGTGTCAGATTACCACCTCCTCGTCTATCCTTTCCATAGTTCCGTTCATAATTTCTGTTATTCCCTTGACGTGTGAACAACAGCTTCTCACTATTATCTTCCTCACTTCCTTTTCTAAACTTAAGCCTTTCTTCATAAGTCTTAAGTTTCCCAATAATCTCTTCTAATTTTGCTTTCTTAAAATCAACAACCATTTCAATGGTTGCTACTACTGGTAAAAACTTATCTGGCACTGCATTTAGTAATTTCCGTACTTTCATTTGCTCATCAAACGTCAATCCACATGTAGCAGCCTTTGTAATAATACTCATCAACCTCCCAGCAAATGAATCTATTGATTCATCTTCTTTCATCCCAAGTCTCTCAAATTCTGATTTAAGTTGTTGTGAGTGTGCTTGTTGTACATCTTCTGTTCCAATAAATCTGGACTTTAGAGAGTCCTAAATTTCATTTTCTGTTTCACATCCCGCAACTTGCATTTGCAAATCTTCTGGTAACCCTTGAAATAGGTATGCTGACGCCGAACTATCCTTTTTTACATCAATCTCTTTTGATGTACCTGTTCCTTCTACTAAATCCCATACTCCATTTGCCAATAGTATCTTCTTCACAACATACTTTGGACAAAAACCCTAAAACGATTCCCTCTTCTGGCGATATGTGACTCCCTCTAAAACATCATCAAATTGATTATTAACTTCCTCCTTCCACTGTTCTATTACATCTCATCTGTTCTAATATTGTTTTGCATTCGTGTTTAAACACTATTTGCTTCAGATTTGGTGTGATTCCACTGTTTGTAAGGTTTGTTTAATCGGTTTTTATAGGGTTTCGCATGATTGCTCTTAATCATTTTTGTTGCACCGATTCGTCCCTTCTATCTAATATTATCTAATTATTGGTGCTTCTACTGTTATTCCATGGGTTGATTGATGTTTGCTCAGGTTTAAACCCTAGTTTCTAACTAGGGTTTACATTACGTTGTGTAAACGTGGATCTACTACTGGTACGATTTTAGTGCTTTGTTTGAGTGATTTTGGGGTTGATTTTTCTGTGATATGGTGAGTTCTGAACTAGGAAACGCCGGTGTTTCTCAGGAAGTACCTGTCACGTATTCGTCTACATTGGCTGTAAAATTGGTGACATTGAGAAACAAATTTTAGAGGGGAATCTTGTATTAGTGGGTGAAGATGGACTACCATTAAAACCTGTTACACTAGTGGAGCCGATTCCAGTTGTGTCATGTTCCTATGGTAAAGATGCTGCTGGTAGTTCGCATGGTGTTATTAGTGGTGATGATTTGGTTGTGGAGCCGGTTCCACATAATTCTAATCCGCTGGAGGACTCTACTCAGCCTATACTTGCATCTTGTGGTCCAATTACTAAATGGAGTGTTCATGATGGAGATTTTGAAGTATCTACAATTGTGGACAAGAATAATCAAGTGACGCCGGTTTCGCATGATCCTTTAGTTAATGATCCGAATGGTCCACATGGGGATTCTAACAAGTCTTATTGTTCTGATAAGGTTGATACGAATGCACATGGGGCTGTTGGTATTAAGAAGGATGGTTTGTATGCTTTGAAACAACCTTCTACATCATATGCTGGTGTTACTTCTACTGAACCTAAGAAACACACGTCAAACTTTTGTAGGTTGGAGTGTAGTAAGAAAGCTAATGGTGTGGATCTTTCTGTCCCAATGAAAGTAGTTGAAGAGGTGAACACTAGGTTTGAGAATACTTTGTATGGGTACTTCCTTGGTCAACGCCTTGCTTTTCCTGTTGTTGATTACTTTGTACGCAATGTGTGGGCTAAGTTTGGTATACAAAAGGTTATGATGAATACAAATGGGTTCTTCTTCTTTAAGTTCAATTCAAAGAAAGGTGTTGATGATGTTCTTGAAAATGGTCCTTGGTTGATTAGAAATGTACCTATTATTCTTAAACCATGGACATAGAACACCAACTTACTTGAAGAGGATTTGACCAACATCCTGGTGTAGGTTAATTTCCATGATTTTCCTCTTGCTTTGTTTTCTGATGATGGCCTTAGTCTCCTTGCCACATTGATAGGCACGCCCAAAAGGTTAGATTCTTTTACTAGCCAAATGTGCAAGGACTCGTGGGGCCATAGTAGTTTTGCTAGATGCATGATTGACGTGGAGTCGAATGAGGTGCTTAGGGACAGCCTTACTGTTGAGATACCGTTACTTGATGGGTCGGGTTCGACTATTGAGAAGATACGGATTGAATACTTGATAAGGTTTTAAAAGGTACCTTTTTGAGGGGTCATTTAAGCCCTTATTCGATCACTTTGTATCCGTTATTGCTTAATATCGTTCCTTTTCACTTTTAGGTCTCTTGAAGGCAAAATCTGGAATGGCACTTATTTGGACGAAAAGGCGAATATCTGAAGAAAATGGCCAAAGTTAAAATCGAGACGCTCAAAGCTGCTGAAAATAGAAGCGGCGGCGTCCATGCTTAAGCGCGACGCCGTCGGAGGAATTTGTGATGACTCGAAGGCAAAACTCATATTTTCAAGTGACGCGTCGGGGTTATAAAAGAGTAGGCCGTCGCTACTCGGGCGGCCTAGATGCAACCAGACGGCGTCGAAGTGAAGAGGACGGTGTCACGACCATAAGGTGGCGCCGTCGCAAGGTTAACGTGGCCAAGACGAAACCCTAATGGCGGCGACACGGCGGCCACGAAACATAAGGTGACACCGTCGCATATGTAATCTTATATATAGAATCCGAATTTTTCGGTTTTAGGAGAGTCTTTGTGGGTGAAAACCTAAAACCGAACCTAAGGTGTCTTGTACAGATTTTAGGGTTCGAACACTATCTTACATCAAGATAAGTATTTACTTCATTAATTCAATTATGTCTTTGATTATTTGTGTGTATGCTTGCATGTTCTCCATGTCCGGCTAATTTATTTGTGTGTTTGCTTAGGGAATATGAAACTTAATTATTAAATATTGATTGGTTGATTCTTATCTTAGTTGATTAATGATCTAGTAATGCGATAGGTCATTCGTTGTGTACTTCATGCTTGATTCATCTTTGTGAACCTTAGAATATAATTACCTGAGTAATTTTAGGCTAAACCATCCAAAGAGTGCCTTAGAGTAGGAGTTTATAATCCCTTGTGGGTTTGTAGACAAGACCCTTTGGTAATTTCAAATAGTTAGGGAGAAAGCATACCCTACAACCTAGAGACACACAACGCAACTAGGAATAAGGACGTGACAACTCAACCATCAATAGGAGATAATTAAGGAGTAGTAAAACCTAAGTAAACACATCTTTAAACTATCATACGAGCACACAACAATAGACATAGACTCCCACAACCTTAGTTTAGATAATTAGATAATAGTAGAGTAATCGGTAGCAATACCAACCCCCAAATCCAATACCGAGATTCGTACCTTTCCATTTTCCTAAAACATAAAAATACAAAATAATCTTCCTCTACCTCAAACCTTAGCGTAGTAACTTCTCACTTGCATTCCTATTCCCTAGAGAGCGATATCAATACCGTGGCTTACCCTAATTACTACACTACAAATTAGGTTCATCGCCTAGGGTGTTATAAAACTTGCTCGAAGAAAGGAAGTATCCTTGACCCGAAAGAAGCGTGTAGCATTATCAAGTTTTGGCGCGTTGCCGGGGAATAGAATAGCTAGTTAGTAGTCCACCTCGTTTAGGTTCTTTGTTTGATTCCTATCAAGTAAATTTTTTCTCATTTTTAGCTTTCTCTTAGTCTATCCCCTTTCTTCGTGACCTTTGTTCGTAACACCCATCACTTTTCATCATGGAAGGTGATAACCAACAACCACGTCCCCATACCAACCTCCATAAGCAACTTAGAACCCGCAGTTCCACCAAAACTCTTTTTGAACCATTTGCAGAACCTGAGAGAGAGCTCAAAAAGCGAAGAAAAGCTCTCCACAATTCAGAACATCAAGGCACTTCCATCAATTTTGATGAAGTCACATCGATGAAGAATCCTCATTCCCACAATCCCTCGAAACCATCATCATTGACAATCGAGTCAAAATGGCGAGGAAGTTCGCCACTCCAACCAATGGACCCATAAATCCTCCTAGCGAAAACCCTCGGGAGTACTCCTCCCTTCGCATCTGGATTCACGGTGCCATTGTCTATCCTTGAACAGTCAATGAGGTATTGCATCGTCTCACATTTGGCTAATCCAAAAGGCATGTCAATTCCATGGATCCCACAACGAAAACCCAATCCACCACATCAAGCAGCTTTTTAAAATTGTTGATGCTATCTATACCGATGGAGCATCTAAGGAGACATCTAGACTCGATTTTTCCCATTTTCTCTTCAAGGGCAAGCCAAAGAGTGGCTCGATAAGCTCCTCCAAGGTCCATTTTCACGTGGGAACAACTCACATCCAAGTTCACAAAACAATTCTTTCCCCGGAAGAAGCTGCAGATTAGGAGCAAAATTCTGCACTTTCGTCAACCGGATGGAGAATCTATCACTAACTCCTGGAGTCGTTACAAAGATCTTATTCAACAAGCCCCACACCACGGTATCAACCTCTGGTTGCTTGTTCAAATCTTTTACGACAATGTCTCCCGGAAGGATCAAAAAGGGATTGATTTCTCGACTGGCCGAAGAATCACGAACCTCACTGTAGAGGAAGGTTGGAACCGAATAGAAGAATACATTCAATACCAAGACAGCCATTGGAACGAGCCAGTAAACGCGTTAAGCATCTCTACTTTCTCAAGTAAAGAGTTATCCTTCGATGATCGGATTGAGAAAGCACAAAATAAGCTAGCTTATCTCACTAGATCACCAGAACCAAAAAGGCTAATTAACCCATACCTCATATGCGACATTTGTGGAGGGCCACAAGAGAGCGATGAATGCGATGACACCCTCCGTGAGAGCGTACTTCTTTCTAGTCATGATATTTATGATGACCCCTCACTCCTCGCGTTCTATCAAAACGATGAATGTGACCCCTGGGGCAATCTAAAATGGAAAACTGAAGGAAGGGAGGGATCTGAATACACCATCCGTGATTCCTTTGAAGAAGAACTCGGGCAGTTTACCATGGAAGGGACCACACTCTTAAAAGGTCTTGAGGAGTTTATCCGAGAGCAGCAAGCTAAATTAGAAAGTCAATTCACCAACCTCCACGAAAGAATAGGTGGATCTGGCCCAGCCCCTCACGATCCCACTTGCGCGATCACTACTCGGTCAGGAACCACTACCAAGGACCCCCCACATCCTAACCGGAACCCCACCTCACGAGAACCCGTGTTAGGAAATGAGACAATTCCTGAACCACTTTCAACTCCTCACGATCCTCCTCCGCAAACACCAGCACCGGCCCAACGACCAACTCTCACACGAATTCCCTATCCCTCTCGTCTAAAGAACCAAAAGGCTGAAGAAGACAATGAAAGAATATTGTCTTATCTGAAACAAACATCCGTCAACATACCACTCCTCGATGTATTCTATCACATCCCTAAACATAGTAAATACTTCAAGAAATTGATATCTAACCGAAAGAAGCTTGAAGGGTTGATATCATTAGGAGAAGAATGTTCGGCTATCATCCAGAAAAGTCTGCCCAAGAAGAAGGAAGATCCGGGCAGCTTTACCATTCCTTGCTCTATAGGGGCACTTTCTATGAAAAACGCCTTGGCAGACCTTGGGGCAAGCATTAACCTCATGCCTCACTCCCTGTTTCTTAAACTCGGATATTCAAGGCTGAAACCAACTAGGATGAGTATCCAATTGGCTGACCGATCAATCAAATATCCCATTGGAGTTTGTGAGAATGTTCTTGTAAGGGTAGGGGAATTCAAGTTTCCAGTCGATTTTGTGATTTTAGAAATGGAGGAAATAACTCGTCCTACTAATCCTTGGAAGACCTTTCTTAGCTTCGACTTGTGCCATCATTGATGTTCATGATGGTAAACTCACTTACGAGTAGGATCCGAGAGCTTAACCTTCGACATTAAGGATTCTATGAGACACTCCTCCTCCTGCGGTCGTCCCGTATATTTGGTTGAGGAAGTTGATGAATTTGTTGATGACATAGATGGCTGCATTGATGAGTATCTATTAAACGAATTCATGAATAATGATAACAACGAAACATACGACGACCAAGAAATGGAGATGGTTGGAGCTGTTTCCTTTTACCCACGTCAGGATGAAATCGAACCTATTGAGCTTCAGAAACCGGAGAATAAGCTAAAACCATCAATCAAAGAGCCCCTTACCTTGGAACTAAAAGATCTCCCGAGTCACCTGGAATACGCCTTCCTCTAAGGAGAAGACCAACTCCCTGTCATCATAAGCTCTTTGCTAACCACTAGTCAGAAAGAGAAGCTCTTAGAAGTTTTAAAAGAATACAAGGGGGTGATGGCATGGAGTGTTGCCGACATTAAGGGAATTGATTCTACATTTCAGACTCACAAAATCCTCATGGAGGAAGATTACAAACCAACCGTTCAACCACAAAGAGCGGGTTAACCCTAACATCAAGGAGGTAGTGAAAAGGAGGTCATTAAGCTTCTAGACGCAGGTCTCATCTAGCCCATATCGATAGCCCATGGGTCACCCGGTCCAAGTGGTTCCAAAAAGGAGGATGACGGTTGTAAAAATGAGAAGGGTGAGTTGGTGCTGCAAAGAACGATTCTTGGATGGCGTGTTCAGTATTGACTACGAAAGTTGAATGATGCCACCGAAAAGATCATTTTCCCTACCATTCATTGACCAAATGCTCGAAAGGTTAGCGGGCATGAATACTCTGTTTCCTTGATGGTTTTCAGGATACTTCCAAATTCTCATTGCCCCCGAAGATCGGGAAAAACTACATTTACATGTCCTTACGGACGTTTGCCTACAAGCGAATGCCCTTCGGGTTATGTAACGCACCCGCTACCTTTCGGCGATGTATGATGGCCATTTTCCACGAATTAATTGAGGACTGACATGGAAGTCTTCATGGATGATTTCTCGGTATTTGGGAATTCCTTCGACATCTCTTTCAAACCTTAGAAAGATGTTGAAACGATGCGAGAAACCAATTTGGTCTTGAATTGGGAAAATGTCATTTCATGGTAAAAGAAGGAATTGTTTTAGGGCATAAAGTCTCGGGAGTGGAATTGAGGTCGATAGAGAAAAATTGAAGCAATTTCAAACTCCCTATCCTATTACCGTTAAAGCCATTCATGACTTTCTTGGTCATGCGGGTTTTATCGAAGGTTTATGAAAGACTTGTCGAAAATTGCCCGACCAATGACACAACTTCTTGTTAAGGATGCCCTTTGATTTTTCGGAGAATGCAAGGAAGCATTTAACCGACTAAAGAAAGATCTCACTCAGCACCTATAATGGTCACCCCGATTGGTCTCGACCATTCGAAATCATGTGTGACGCTAGTGATTATCTTTGTCGGTACTGTGCTCGCCAAAGAAAGGAGAAGCATTTTCAACCAATCTACTATGCTAGCAAAACCATGAATGTAGCGCAAGAGAATTATCGACCACCGAGAAAGAACTTTTAGTCGTTGTTTTGCCTTCGACAAGTTCGGGCAATATCTCGTCCTCTCTAAAAGCGTCGTCTTCACCGATCACTCCGCCTTACGCTACTTGTTTTCAAAACAAGACGCTAAACCCCGCCTCATTAGGTGGATCTTATTACTTCAAGAATTCGACATTGAAATTCGAGATAAAAAGAAATTTGAAAATCTCGCTGGTGATCATCTATCACGCTTGGAAAACCCTGATATGGAGAAATTAGATCACACCGAGATTCGCGACTCTTTTCCCGAGGAGCGGCTAATGGCCATTAAGGAAATTGAGCCATGGTATGCGGATTATGCTAACTACCTTTCCAGTAGGGTTTTGCCGAATTACATGACCAAGCAAGATAAAAGAAGTTCTTCACTACACTAAAACATTACTTCAGGATGAACCCTTCCTATTCGCATATGTCCCGATCAAATCATTCGACTTTGCGTGGTGGTAGAGATATTGATCGAGTTACGAAAGAATGTCATGCGGGACCATCGGAGGACATCACGGTGTAAGCGCCACGGCACGAAAGGTTTTTGGCGCGGATTTTATTGGCCTACTATTTTTCGAGATGTTAAGAAATTAGTTCGAACGTGTGATGCATGCCAACGATCAGGAAATATCTCGCGACGGGATGAGTCACCTCAGAACTATATCCAAGTCTGCGAAATATTTGACGTTTGGGGAATAGACTTCATGGGACCTTTTCCATCTTCTGGAGGAAATGAATACATTCTCGTAGCTATCGACTATGTATCCAAATGGGTAGAGGCTCAAGCCCTTAGAACTAATGATGCAAGGGTAGTTATCCACTTTCTTAAAAAACTCTTTGCACGATTCGGGATTCCCAAAGCATTAATCAGTGATAGAGGGACTCACTTTTGCAATGCTCAAATGGAAAAGGTGATGAAGAAGTATGGCGTTCCACATAGATTTTCTACTGCATACCATCCTCAGACAAATGGACAAGTAGAAAACACGAATAGGGCATTAAAGCGAATACTTGAAAAAACGGTCCACCAAAATAGGAAAGATTGGGCATTCAAACTGGATGAGGCACTCTGGGCATTTAGAACTGCTTACAAAACAGCTATCGGAACAACCCCTTTTCTTTGGTATACGGAAGGCTCGCCACCTCCCTATCGAACTTGAGCGAGAAAGCATATTGGGCACTTAAGGCTGTAATATGGATTATTACAGGCGGTCAATCGATTCTTACAACTTCAAGAGTTGGAAGAACCGAGGTCGGAGCGTCACGAATCATCAATCACCTACAAAGAAAGGGCAAAAGATCGCATGATCAGCGAATAAAGAATCCTAAAGAGTTTTGGAAGGAGATAAGGTGCTCTTGTATAACTCAAGACTAAGATTATTTCAGGAAAACTCAAATCCAGATGGTATGGACCCTTTTCGGTAAGAAAGCAAATGAGCAATGGGGCGGTGGTGCTACTTGACCATGATGGAAGAGAATTCACCGTTAATGGCCAACGGGTGAAGCATTATCAATTGGATAATATTGAAATGGTGAACGATGAGGATATTGTTTTAGAAGAAGGAGACGGTAATGAGGCAACGTAGGATTAGGACTACGAGTCTAGCTGCAAGACTCTTAAATAAAGAAAAGCGCTTTGTGGGAGGCAACCCATGCTTAATTGATTGCTTGTTAGTGTCATATATCTTTTATTAATTGTTTATCCTCATGTTTAAATTTGTAAAAATGCTTTATTTTGTTTTTAACCTCGTCTTAATTACATATAAAGGTATTTTACATAAGGGATAAGTGTAGGGAGGATTACACACGTTTTCAAAAGAAATGTAAACATGAGAATGACAATTAACTAAAAGATATATATGTTTGTTTGTTCGAGTCAAATGCTTGTATCGAGTCATAATGGATGTTTTGCATAAACTTTTCCAGATTCTAAAGATGTAAATTTTCGAAATTTTTCCGAAAATCGTGAGACCAATTTTTGTCGGGATAACTGACGGCGTCGAGAAGGAGTAAAACATCACTTACTTTTTCTCGTTTTCGAGCTACTTATAAAATTTTGGAATTTTCCGGTCTTAATTTTCTAAAATTTGTAAACATCCATTCCACAAGCATTATATCCTAGTTTAAATCGAGTCTTATATATATTATTACCGCCGATTTTACGTGAAGGTTTCGTTTGTTTTCTTCAAGTGTGCAGGTTTAATTTATCAAGAAGAAGTTACATAAGATTGGAAGGAACTTTTCACGCAATAATTCTTCTTGGAAAAGATTTAACCACTACTTCATACACGGATCCTACCGAGCTAATCGGGGAGTATTAGTTTCTTTCGTTTTCATTACCTTCTTTTATCATAACTTTGATACTTTCGGGGAACATTGGGGACAATGTTCATTTTAAGTGTAGGGAGGGAAAATAAAACGGGAACTTTGAAACTATGCTTATCCTTGACTATTTGCTTTGTCCAAGTGCATCTGTGTAATAAACCATGAGAAAATGTCCGTTAGGGTAATTTTGGCACCAAATTTAAAAATTTTTCATGACATATAGGAGTGGGCCATTAGTTTTAACAAAAGCGTCTCACGAATAGGAAGTTGCATGACTAGCACAAAAAACCCTTTACCACCCAAATTCCACCAAAAATGTGAGGATCGCCCTTAGATTAGTAGGAATTAAAGCATTCATCTTTAATGCTTAGAGTGTGAACCGGTAGTATATTAGATTCTAGAACTTGTCTTGTGATGCATTTCGAGATCGCAAGTGAGGCTACACTTGTGTAGTTAGGAATAACTAAATGATAAGAGGCATTAGGATAAACCCTTGTTTTATACCCGTAATATAATTACTTCTTCCACATTGGTTGAGTAATTCCCCACACCTTTGCGTTGTACTCATCTTTAGTACACGATACCCTAGTTAACCCCTCGAGCCTATCCTTTTCGCGGTTCTCGTGATGTTTCGGTTTTCCGAATATCAATGAAGAGCATTGTTTACCCCACCCTCAAATATACACCCAAATCGCCTTAGCCTACCCTTTATGCACTCACTTTTAGTGCAAATTTTGTTATCACCCAAAACCCTTAGTTCAATTATCCGGTTGCTTGCATGAGTTGCTAAGTCGAGTCATATCCTTTAATTGTATACGATTTTGGGACGATTGGGATTCATGGGAAAAGTTAAATTTTGTGGAATGACGGAAGGAGCGTTAAATTCAAATTCCTTTGTTTGCATAATAATGTACCCCAAGTGTTTTGATCTTTTCAATTCGGGTCAAATTAGTGTTAGAGTAATAAAACTCAAGTGTAGGGATGTGCTATAAATCCCTATCATTTTGATGTACCGTAGAGGATGGTAGAGTAAAAGTGTATGAAAAAAAAAAAAAAAAAAAAAAAAGAGAAAAAGAGAAAGAAAAAAAATAGAGAGTAAAAAAAAAAAAAAAAAAAAAAAAACATACGTGCTACCATCCTATATCTATCTTTTAAATTTATGTTTGTTTATTTCGTTGCCTAGAGTTTTAGAGTGTCGAGTCTTGGCTTAGCAACGCCATTCTTCGTATGCTTGTAACATAGAGATTTTGACTTGCCACCACTAAAAGCCTATCCCACCAAACCCTTTATTTCCTACCGTAAGCCTAAATTTACAACCCTTTAAAAGACCTCTTTGATAGTCTTTCCTAGGTGCTTACGCCAAAAGCGATGGAGATTTTGATCTATTCTCAAGCCTATGGTAATCTATGTACTAGGACCGGTTAGTGAGTGTTTATCTTCCATTTCCTATTTGTTATATTTCATATATACACCCGAGAGAGATGTGAGTATCCAAACACCCCATGTGAGGTGCTAGTATGTAATTCCGTGCTTGTTATGACTTTCTTGGGCTTATATGTGTTGTGGACCGTTTTGAATTAATGCTTCATGACCCCTAACTTATAAATTAATTGGCTAAAAGCACATTTGCTTAAGGACAAGCAAATACCAAGTGTAGGGATATTTGATAAGGTTTTAAAAAGTACCTTTTTGAGGGGTCATTTAAGCCCTTATTCGATCACTTTTGTATCCGTTATTGCTTAATATCGTTCCTCTACACTTTTAGGTCTCTTGAAGGCAAAATCTGGAATGGCACTTATTTGGACGAAAAGCGCGAATATCTGAAGAAAATGGCCAAAGTCAAAATCGAGACGCTCAAAGCTACCGAAAATAGAAGGCGACGGCGTCCATCGCTTATGCGACGCCGTCGAGGAATTTGTGACGGCTCGAAGGCAAAACTCATATTTTCAAGTGACGCGTCGGGGTTATAAAATAGGTCGTCGCTACTCGGACGGCCTAGATGCAACCCAGACGACGTCGGAAAGTCGAAGAGGACGGCGTCACAGCCATAAGGTGACGCCGTCGCAAGGTTAACGTGGCCAAGACGAAACCCTAATGACGGCGACACGACGGCGTCACGAAACATAAGGTGACGCCGTCGCATATGTAATCTTATATATAGAATCCGAATTTTTCGGTTTTTAGGAGAGTCTTTGTGGAGTGAAAACCTAAAACCGAACCTAAGGTGTCTTGTACAGTATTTTAGGGTTCTAAACCCTATCTTACATCAAGATAAGTATTTACTTCATTAATTCAATTATGTCTTTGATTATTTGTGTGTATGCTTGCATGTTCTCCATGTCAAGCTAATTTATTTGTGTGTTTGCTTAGGAATATGAAACTTAATTATTAAATATTGATTGGTTGATTCTTATCTTAGTTGATTAATGATCTAGTAATGCGATAGGTCATTCGTTGTGTACTTCATGCTTGATTCATCTTTGTGAACCTTAGAATATAATTACGAGTAATTGTAGGCTAAACCATCCAAAGAGTGCCTTAGAGTTGGAGTTTATAAACCCTTGTGGGTTTGTAGACAAGACCCTTTGGTAATTTCAAAGAGTTGGGAGAAACGCATACCCTACAACCTTAGACACACAACGCAACTAGGAATAAGGATGTGACAACTCAACCATCAATAGGAGATAATTAAGGAGTAGTAAAACCTAAGTAAACACATCTTTAAACTATCATACGAGCACACAACAATAGACATAGACTCCACAACCTTAGTTTATATAATTAGATAATAGTAGAGTAATCGGTAGCAATACCAACCCCCAAATCCAATACCCGAGATTAGTACCTTTCCATTTTCCTAAAAACATAAAAATACAAAATAATCTTCCTCTACCTCAAACCTTAGCGTAGTAACTTCTCACTAGCATTCCTATTCCCTAGAGAGCGATATCAATACCGTGGCTTACCCTAATTACTACACTACAACGATTAGGTTCTTTGCCTAGGGTGTTATAAAACTTGCTCGAAGAAAAGGAAGTTTCCTTGACCCCGAACGAAGCGTGTAGCGTTATCAAGTTTTTGGCGTCGCTGCTGGGGAATAGAATAGCTAGTTAGTAGTCCACCTCGTTTAGGTTCTTTGCTTGATTCATATCAAGTAAATTTTTTCTCATTTTTAGCTTTCTCTTAGTCTATCCCCCTTCTTCGTGACCTTTGTTCGTAACACCCATCACTTTTCATCATGGAAGGTGATAACCAACAACCACGTCCCCATACCAACCTTCTTAAGCAACTTAGAACCCGCAGTTCCACCAAAACTCTTTTTGAACCATTTGCAGAACCTGAGAGAGAGCTCAAAAAGCGAAGAAAAGCTCTCCACAATTCAGAATATCAAGGCACTTCCATCAATTTTGATGAAGTCACATCTGATGAAGAATCCGCTCATTCCCCACAATCCCCTGAAACCATCATCATTGACAATCTGAGTCAAAATGGCGAGGAAGTTCCTACCACTCCAACCAATGGACCCATAAATCCTCCTAAAGCGAAAACCCTCGGGGAGTACTCCTCCCCTTCTGCATCTGGATTCACCAGTGCCATTGTCTATCCTTCGGAACAGGTCAATGAGGTATTGCATGCGTCTGACATTTGGCTAATCCAAAAGGCATGTCAATTCCATGGATCCCACAATAAAACCCAATCCACCACATCAAGCAGTTTTAAAATTGTTGATGCTATCTATACCGATGGAGCATCTAAGGAGACATCTAGACTCCGATTTTTCCCATTTTCTCTTCAAGGGCAAGCCAAAGAGTGGCTCGATAAGCTCCCTCCAAGGTCCATTTTCACGTGGGAACAACTCACAGCCAAGTTCACAAAACAATTCTTTCCCCCTGGAAGAACTGCAGCAGTTAGGAGCAAAATTCTGCACTTTCGTCAACCGGATGGAGAATCTATCACTAACTCCTGGAGTCGTTACAAAGATCTTATTCAACAAGCCCCACACCACGGTATCAACCTCTGGTTGCTTGTTCAAATCTTTTACGACAATGTCTCCCGGAAGGATCAAAAAGGGATTGATTTCTCGATTGGCCGAAGAATCGCGAACCTCACTGCAGAGGAAGGTTGGAACCGAATAGAAGAAGACATTCAATACTAAGACAGCCATTGGAACGAGCCAGTAAACGCGTTAAGCATCTCTACTTTCTTAAGTAAAGAGTTATCCTTCGATGATCGGATTGAGAAAGCACAAAATAAGCTAGCTTATCTCACTAGATCACCAGAACCAAAAAGGCTAATTAACCCATACCTCATATGCGACATTTGTGGAGGGCCACACGAGAGCGATGAATGCGATGACACCCTCCGTGAGACCTTACTTCTTTCTAGTCATGATATTTATGATGACCCCTCACTCCTCGCGTTCTATCAAAACGATGAATGTGACCCCTGGGGCAATCTAAAATGGAAAACTGAAGGAAGGGAGGGATCTGAATACACCATCCGTGATTCCTTTGAAGAAGAACTCGGGCATTTTACCATGGAAGGGACCACACTCTTAAAAGGTCTTGAGGAGTTTATCCGAGAGCAGCAAGCTAAATTAGAAAGTCAATTCACCAACCTCCACGAAAGAATAGGTGGATCTGGCCCAGCCCCTAACGATCCCACTTGCGCGATCACTACTCGGTCAGGAACCACTACCAAGGACCCCCCACATCCTAACCGGAACCCCACCTCACGAGAACCCGTGTTAGGAAATGAGACAATTCCTGAACCACTTTCAACTCCTCACGATCCTCCTCCGCAAACACCAGCACCGGCCCAACGACCAACTCTCGCACGAATTCCCTATCCCTCTTGTCTAAATAACCAAAAGGCTGAAGAAGACATTGAAAGAATATTGTCTTATCTGAAACAAACATCCGTCAACATACCACTCCTCGATGTATTCTATCACATCCCTAAACATAGTAATTACTTCAAGAAATTGATATCTAACCGAAAGAAGCTTGAAGGGTTGATATCATTAGGAGAAGAATGTTCGGCTATCATCCGTAAAAGTCGCCCAAGAAGAAGGAAGATCCGGAAGCTTTACCATTCCTTGCTCTATAGGGCACTTTCTATGAAAACGCCATGGCGGACCTTGGGCAAGCATTAACCTCATGCCTCACTCCCTGTTTCTTAAACTCGGATATTCAAGGCTGAAACCAACTAGGATGAGTATCCAATTGGCTGACCGATCAATCAAATATCCCATTGGAGTTTGTGAGAATGTTCTTGTAAGGGTAGGGGAATTCAAGTTTCCAGTCGATTTTGTGATTTTAGAAATGGAGGAAGATAACTCTGTCCCAATAATCCTTGGAAGACCTTTCTTAGCTACAGCTCGTGCCATCATTGATGTTCATGATGGTAAACTCACTTTACGAGTAGGATCCGAGAGCTTAACCTTCAACATTAAGGATTCTATGAGACACTCCTCCTCCTGCGGTCGTCCCGTATATTTGGTTGAGGAAGGTGATGAATTTGTTGATGACATAGATGGCTGCATTGATGAGTATATATTAAACGAATTCATGAATAATGATAACAAAGAAACATACGGCGACCAAGAAATGGAGATGGTTGGAGCTGTTTCCTTTTACCCACGTTAGGATGAAATCGAACCTATTGAGCTTGAAACCGGAGAATAAGCTAAAACCATCAATCAAAGAGCCCCTACCTTGGAACTAAAAGATCTCCGAGTCACTGGAATCGCCTTCCTCCGAGAGAAGACCAACTCCTGTCATCATAAGCTCTTTGCTAACCACTAGTCAGAAAGAGAAGCTATTAGAAGTTTTAAAAGAATACAAGGGGGTGATGGCATGGAGTGTTGCCGACATTAAGGGAATTGATTCTACATTCTGTACTCACAAAATCCTCATGGAGGAAGATTACAAACCAACCGTTCAACCGCAAAGACGGGTTAACCCTAACATCAAGGAGGTAGTGAAAAAGGAGGTCATTAAGCTTCTAGACGCAGGTCTCATCTACCCCATATCAGATAGCCCATGGGTCAGCCCGGTCCAAGTGGTTCCAAAAAAAGGAGGGATGACGGTTGTAAAAAATGAGAAGGGTGAGTTGGTGCCGCAAAGAACAGTTACTGGATGGTAATCTATGTACTAGGACCGGTTAGTGAGTGTTTATCTTCCATTTCCTATTTGTTATATTTCATATATACACCCGAGAGAGATGTGAGTATTGATCGGTGCAAAACCGTCAAGTTTACTCACACAAGCCGGCCACTTGTGAATGACCGACCGTAAGAAACTTCAAACGGTTCAGAACACCAATGCAATGAAGATCTGGAGAGTATAGTGTTTCCCCGGGTCGTTATGTCCCAGCGAGCTGTGCGAAGAATCACCAAACGTATAGTGATCGAGAGATTTGAACGGAAAAAAGGATTTAAATTATTATAACTACAGAAAAAGCTCATAAACTAAAGGGGCTTAAATGCAAATTAAAGGAAATTAAAAGATAAAAAATATTAAATAAACGCTATCACTATTTGCAAAATGATGTTTTGATTTTATGTTTTATAAAACTTAAATTAAAAACTACGCGACGTCAAAAGAAAAATGTGAAACTAAAGCAGTATTTATCCTAAAAATATGAAAATGATATTTTTACAAACCTAATGATAAAAGAAAATTTATAGAAAAAGAAAATTATTTTTATAACTATTTAACTAATTATTATTAATTAAAAACTATTTTTTACTATTTAATATTAGCCTAAAATACAAGAAAATATGAAATAAAGCTAGAAAAATAAAATTATGAATTGGAAAAGTCTAAAATATCAAAAGAGAATTTTCAAAACTATTTTTGTATTTTTCTGATTATTTTTCTATTTTCTATGAATTAAAAACTATTTAAATCTACTTAAATTACTTAAAAATACAAATTTAACTAAGAAAAATCTAGAAAAATATTTTTTTGACTTTTTATATTTATCTTAACCTAATAAAAATGAAAAATTATTTTTTTGAAACTTTTCTGAATTATTTGCAATAAAAGCTAATTAAAAATGCTTAAAAACTAATTAAAATAGGGAAAAATAGCAAACAGTAGAAAAATATGAAAATTTCAGGAAAACTCTAAAATAATATTTGGAATCTAGGAAAAATGGAAAAACAGGTGCTTGTGTGGTAGAAAATGCAACTGCAATGTAAAGTGCTTATGAAATAAGCACTTCAAATAAGCCAAGAACCACAAAAAAGCACCAACTTGATACAGAAACTATAAAATGCTAAAATTACCAAAATGCAACAAGTCTCAACTGCTCTAAACCTCTATATTGCAAATTTCACAGATTTGAATGATTTGAGTTTTAAGCTAAGAACAGTTTTGAGGGCACTACTTGCAGCCTAAGAACAAGCTATCAAATAAGCTAGAAATTAAAAAGCAGATAAAGGATCCTATACTAGACCTAGCCAACTACTTATGATCCAAATTAGAGCCCTGGACAAGCTCAAATGAGCTCATGGCAAGATCTGCAAGATCTGCTCAAAACTGTCTTGACTCGATGCCATGCAGGGGCATATAAACTCTTATTCACAAGCCTTTTGAAGCTTTTAAAAATTAACAAAATTCCACAAAATGCTAATAAGAAATTAGACCACTTAAGTTTTAAAACACCAAGTTTCACTTGATTTGGCTCGAAATGAGCTCATGAAAATTCATCCCATTTGGGCTCAAAGCGATTTTTCAATATTGACTTTTGATGATTTGAAAGGTTTGACTTATATGAACTTTGGAACTGATTTTAAGGACTTAAATTGATGTAATAAGGTGAAATGAGACTACGCAAGTTGTATCTATGAATTATAAACACAAAACAAGTTTTGCTTTTCAAAACTCCAACATTAAGCTTATAAGGCAGGTTTAATGGGTTTTGACTTTGGGCTTTAGCAGACACAATTTTATGACTAAAATGAGTACCAATGAGCTTAATAAGACTACAACAACAAGTTTCAACCTTTAAACAAACCTTAAGCACAGATTTACTAGTTAATCCAAACACTACTTAAAAACTGATATGCAATTAAAATTGAACTAACTACTGATCTAGCTGGTTTTAATGATCAAGCTAAGTTTACTTAACCTAATTACAACTTAATAATCAGATTAAAACTAGTTATGACTACAAATGAAGATTATGCAATGACACTTGGAAATAACTTACAAATGGTCCCAACCACTATGGCTTGAAATGAATCAAACACAGAACCAACTATCCTAAGTATATCAACCCAAAGAACTCTGAATCACCCCAAATCTATCACTGCATCACCCATTTCCATTTCCATTGCCCAAGGATCATTCAATTGACTTTCATTGACCAAAATCCAACTTTGCTTGAAACTTAAATTTAAACTTACAAAATGCTATAATAAGCTTATGTAAGCTTATTTGAGTCTACAAATTAAGCCACTAAAAGCTTTGACATAGAAATTTGAAAATGAAAATTGCAACAGTGAACTAGAAACTTGGAATATGAACATAAACTGGAATTGATACTTGAAAAGAGTTTTAATACACTTAAATAACTTAACTTGATACAATGAAACAAAAGATTACAGTTTAGAACTTAACTTAAAACATAAACATAAAACCGACATACAATTTTAAATTTAAACTAAATGCTACCCTTCTTCTATTTCTTCTTGCTTTATTTATACCCAAAATGACTTCTTCCCTCTCTCTGATTGTTTCCCACTTCAATTTGAGGCCATTGGATTAGCTAAATTGATCTTGGCCATTGAATCAGATTTTGGCGCCAAAAGTTATATTAGCCAGTTGTAGGTTGAGTGAAAGGGGCAGGGGTGCATTAAATGATTCTTGGAGGGTAGCTGAAGGTGGGGGGACATGGAGGAGTGAAAGTGAGGAGGGGGGATGGGAGGTGAAGTGTTGCAGAAGGGTTGTTGAAGAAGACAGTGTTTTGGCGCGAGTTGGGTGGGTTTGACCAGTGGGGTTTGACTGCTTATTATTATTAAGGGGGCTCCAATTTGTGAAGGGTCCAAAGGGTTGGCAGGGGTCACAAGGGATTTGACACGGGCCAAATGGGTTTAAAGGATTAAATAAACAAGGGCCTTTTGTGTATTTTTTGAAATTCAAGGGACCTCTTCTGCCAATTCTGCAAAGTTGCTCCAAGGGACTAAAAGTAACAAGCTTCAATAGTACAAGGACCAAACTTGACTTTTTCAAAATTCCAAGGACCAATTTGCCAAGTTTTAAACTTGAAGGACCAAATTTGTAATTTCTCAAAACTTTTGATATTTTTCACCAAAGGACTAATTTTGACAAGTTATGATTTTAAAAGGACCTTTGGTGATTTTTCTTTTGAAATTAAGTGCTCAGGGACTATTTCTGACAACTTTTGAAACTTGGGAGACTGAAACTGCCAATTATGCAAACTTAGCTCATTTTTCATCCGATTTTGAACATTTTGCATCCGAAACATATAAAATGCAATTTTGGAATATTTTTAGTATTTTGATGCATTTCGAGCGTTTTAGGCGTTTTGCGATTCAGATTTAACCAAAATGATGAGTATTTACACACTCATCAATCCCACACTAAACTATTGCTAGTCCCTAGCAATCTTTTGAGAAAAACTTAATGGATTTGAATCTCTTTACCAAAAGCCATTACTTCGGAGTAGCCAAATGTTTCAGTTCAAGTAAGAACCATGGTACACCGATAACCATGTGATTTTGAGCAAACCACCGACTTCCAACGGATTTGATTTGTCTTTACGAGCCGTTTGCTTCGAACTAGCCAACTCTTAGATAAATTATCAATATTATCTTTGGTGAGTGATTACCAATTATGGTTTTTCCATCGCCTTTACCACAAGCCATAAACTTGCGGGCTAGCCAACTCTTCACTTTTAAGGATATGGTGGTGAATACCATACAATTTTGGGCAAATTGCAAGTCGTCAACGGATTTGAGATATCTTTACCAAGAGCCGTTTGCTCTGGATTAGCCAATCCTTTAGTTTATTAGACAAGGCGGATCGATAACCAATTGAGTAAGTGCGAACACTTACTCCAAAAAAATTTTGGCCAAAACGGGAATTGGGCGGATAATACATATGATAAAATTCGTTAGAATTCCCCACACTTAGAAATGAATATTGCCCTCAATATTCAAAGGACCTACTGTTATGCCGAAACAAAGAACGAAAAGGGAAATACTACGGCCATTATTTAGAAAGATTTTTTTTTTTTTTTTTTTTTTGAATTTTTGAAACTTATATACACAACATGTGGGACAACCCCCCCACACTAGGGTGTTAGAAAGATAGAAAGAAGTCAGAAATATGGGTGAAAACCCATATGGCATGCTACTGTTTTTGATTTTCGAGTCGCTAGCTTGACTCGACCCCGTATTAATTTGTTTATGGGGAAAGTAACGTGGAAAACCAATCTCAATCGGACTTTCGTTCACAATGTTAATAAACATATGAACATCAGAAAGTTCCACACCGATGAGATATAACCTCGGTATTGTTAATAGTAGAAACTATAAGGGATGATACCAGGGTCAAAGATGGTGTCCTCATTCGAGAAAGAGAAAAGGGAAAGAGCAACCACACCATCTGTGAAGAATGAAATAAAGACGTACATGAGAATGCAAGTCCATTCCTCAGCAGAAAGAAGCAAATCACCATTTTTGACATTTTTAAGCTTAAACTTGAAGCTTATATGGTGATTGTCAATAAGATGTCCGGGAGGAGGGTGGGAAACGGTTCTTCAATCAACGGGTTTTCCGGAAAAGGATGTCTCCTCCGGATCAAAGTAAGTATTATCAATTCCGTTGGAATTGACTCATCACTAAGAAAGGAATCGACTTCATTCCAAAGTTGTCATCTTCCTCATCGAGTGAGAGAAGGGATGGAAGAGTCGGGAATAGGACTAGAAGATGATGGATCATTTTGAGCAATTCATTAATGGGAAGAGTGTCTCCCATTGGATCGCAAACATCATCCAACTCGGATGAAATCAAGAGAGTTTGGTTTCATCCACGAGTTAAAAACTCGATGCGACAAACCGATTCCGGAGGTGGGACAAGTAGTGTGCTCTTAGAGCTAGCAGCTTCCACCACTTCGATGAAGTCTCCGATTCTAGATCATCATCATCATCAAGAACACTCTTGACTTCCCCAGTATGACTTTCAAACCATTTGTTTGAACCGGGGTGATTTTCAAAGCTTTTGGCCCAAAGACGTTTTGGTGACTCGTCTTAACCGTGAAATTTGAGAGTGTTGCATTGAATCTTTCGGATCTTTGATCAATTGTGGGAACACTCTGTTTGGACAGAGGTTTGGAGTTCTCGTTGATATTCAATGTGAGCTCTTCGTTGTCAACCCGTATGGTCAACTCTTGAAGAACACATCAATCGAGCACGACTCGTCTCAAGAAAGCTCTCCCAAGATGAGGGAACTCTAGGATCCGCATCAAGTCTACTCCAACAAAGTCGGAGGAAAGTGAAACTTTCCCACTTTCATCACGACATCCTCGGCTATCCCAGTGGACGAGTTATGGTACGGTCCGCTAGCTCGAGTATCATACAAGTGGATGAAAGTTTAGGAAGAGACGATTTCTTCCATACCGAGAGTGGCATGAGGTTAATGCTAGCGCCAAGATCGCCAAGGCGGAGCATTGAACCATCCCAAGAAATCACATGGGATTAGAAATCGCGGGGTCTTCAAGCTTTTGGGAAGCTTCTTGAGAAGGACCATTGAGCATTGCTCATTGAGAGGAGTTTTAGCCATCTCTGATAGCTTATCTTTGTTGGTCAGTAAGCCTTTAAGCGTGGATGCAAATTTAGGCATTAGAACGAGAGCATCAACGAAGCTTATATCAAAGTGTAGCTCATTGAACACTACTACAAAAAATCCCACAGAAACCGGTCAAAATGACCCATGAAGAGTGGTTTTGAGACCACTCTCTGAAGGGGGGTATCTCCATGATAGAAACATAAAGAAACCGGTTAGGCAACCTATCTCTATTGAAAGCATCGACACCGGTTTTCTCCTTACAAAACGGTCTCTATATTAAAATAAACACACATGTTTTATTGAAAATCGAGACTGGTTCTCTCACAACCTGTCTTTATAGAAATATCCAGCATGTCATTATATAGGGTAAAGAGATATGTTTTTATCTCAAAACCTGTCTTTTTTGTTGATCTCTTTTATTTAAATAAAATAAAAATAAAGTAAAAATAAAAAATTGGAACTTTTCAATAATTCCATAATCTATAATTTGACTCACCTAAATAAAGAAATATAAATGCAACAAATATATATAAAGTGATTTAGATAGCAGAAATGTCGAAATCAACAAAGTAAATTAAGACAATACTTCAATTCAGCTAAACATAAATTCTAGACAAAATCCAAATTAAAAAACTAGAATTCAACAAATAACAATAAAGAAAAACATTAGAATTCAACATAACCGCACCACAATATAAACCATGCACCAATGATCGCGTTCAACTCTTTGTTCTCTAACGAAAGCTCGTCACTCCAAGATACCTATAAGTAAATTAATGAAGTAAAACGTCAGCAATCTAAAAACGTAAGCCTTAAGTCTGTTACTAAAAAAATATGCTAGAGTCATGAACAAAAAAAAGATGAACCAGAACTTATTTAATTTCTAGTAGCCGTGAGAAAATACTTATATACTTATCATATGAACAATTAAATATGCAATAGCCTACTAAAAAGTCTACAAGTGAGCACAAAAAAAAGCATGCGTTTACAATTAATAAGTACCAACAGGAACTAGAACTATACAACAAATTCAGTAGGAACTAGTAAGCAATAATGGATTATTGCATATGTAAACTATCGTCCTGTGCAAATACTAATGCTTATGGACTATTAACCTTGTTTTAACAATATTATATAATGTTTTCGAGTCTTATCGGGTTTGACCCGATAAGCTAAATAACTCAACCCTAACCCGCTATAATAATATCAGGTTATCGGTTCGGTTCAAAATAACCCGATAAACATTTGTAACCCCGATTAGACCCGACCCTATAAGCCTTATCGGGTTTGGTTTGGTTTGGGTTGACCCGACCCTTTTGACACCCTTGTGTGTATCTATATGGGTGTTACCACAAGTAGACACAAAATAGATCCCTTATGTAGTAATTCAAACATAGTGCATGATTAAATCTGTTTTATAACTCATCAGGGTGAATATGAGGCTAGAAAAGAAGTACTAGATAGATGTTATGGAAACAAGCTAAAGCTACTATTTTTTAGCCCATTTGGTCAGTTTAATGTAACTATAGAAAGTGATCATTAGTCAAAAACACAATTATGTAACACGGTTTAGATAAACATAGTGCATGCATACAAAGGAAAATGAAAGTATCAAATTTAGTACCCTAAGAAATTTGACTGTGATAAACTCATGATAGTAAAACTCATTACTGCACTCTGCAAACCTAATAAAGTTCTAACATTTACAACATCTTAAGTAATTATACCTTACAACTTCAAACCACTACCTTACAGTGAGAAATAATCAATACGATAACCATGTTTAAATGAACAATTCCAAACACTACCTTATAGTGCCAACCCACAATTAAATTCCCAAACATTTCTTAATCAACAAGTGTTTATTAAAATAGACCACATGTTATGTTCTTCATAGCGCTAAAGTTCTTATGTTACCAATAATGTGAAAAAAGCTGAAAGTAATGAATACCGATGTAATGTTTCTAGAAAGGTGAATAAAAGGTTACCAACCCATTGACGGAATCTATAAGAACTTGGTTAGTAATATATTGTCATAAGCTGCCGTGATGAAATGTTCGGGCTGAAGTGCACTAAAGTCAGACAAAAATGCTCCCTGCATGACATGTAAAAATAAAGTTTGAGCTTGTAAAAGAATATTGAAAGGGAAAAGATAATGAGCATGTCATATTAGGTCAGTTTCTTAAAGTCAAATAAACTACAAGCCTGTTAGCATCTTTTCAACTAATACAATATAGAAGTAGGATAACAAAGATTGAGAATCAACATCGCATCCTTTTTTTCCCAATTGTTTTTAGTGCTAAAGTGGGCCAAATTAGTAAATAGGTATCAAAATTGATTTGTCATTCTTATCTAATTACTACTTAAGTAACAGTCTAGGGTGAACATGTATGCTAATGTTATAATGTTGATTGGTGATTCTCTATTTGAATGTTCACGATTCTTTGTGCGTGCTACTTAAGTTTTTTGCAAATTATTCACCTCGCTCCCAATAAGTACTAAGACTATCTCAGGCATCTATATATAGATGAACATATATAAGAATAAGACAATACAAAATAGTCATCATCAAAATCAAACTACTATACACTAAAAACAAGTATCTATATAGAAAATTTCTATAGTGTGATAGTATTAAATATTTGTATAAAACTACAACACACGAATGGAGAAAATGCAATCTATGTATGATACCTTTCCTCATTACCCTCCATTTGGTTCTTAGGTTCTGGATCCTTGTTGAGGGTCGTGCAGCCGTTTATACCTCTTACTAAAGCAACCGTTACGGATTAAATTACACTATTGTATACCAAAGTTAATATGAAGCAAACCAAGGCTCAAGCTTACACCAGCTTTGGGAACTATTGTATACTATCGAGCTAAGGCTTGAGCCTTGGGCAAACAGACCACAAACCTAAGTTATAACCAATGGAAAACATATCGTTTTAAATTACACTAATATTTTGACATTGCCCTAAATGTAAAATATTAATATCTTATCACACTTACCATGTGAATTACCGTTGCAAGTGACTTCGTGCCAACAGTAGGTGGAACCTCATTAAATGATATGTTCTGCTTATTTGTAGTGCTCATATTCTGTGAGATTAAAGAAAAAGAATGTGGTTATTCAGTTTTAAATGTCAATGCTACATAACATCAGACATATATATTTAGTGTTTTATGTGAACTTTACTATAACACTACATTATTCCATCTAGTCATTTACTATACCCCTACAACAATAAGGCGCATACAGAGCAACCTGAGCAATGCTCTCACTCTTTATTTTTGGTAATAAGAAAAATCCAATTAATAAGTATAATTAAAAATGAGCATCCTACTTTCAAAAAAAATAACGTAAATAAAATATTTTTCTCCTTTTGACCTCCTAACTGTGTTATCCAATTGTGCATTTACTCTAATACGCACAACATCCAAATGAATACCATTATAACTATATGTTTAACAAACTTCAGTTCAGTACTAACTTATTTTCTAATTAATTTAACAATAAAATAAGCCAGAACAACATTTTAGTCAAATACATTTATATGCTCATTCAACAATCTGATAGTCAATTTTCCATTTAGCATTTCATCAAACACCTTGTCTTCAACAATCTTATTCTCTAAACATAAAATTTCTAAACTCAAATCAACAATGAAATTGAATAAACAAATAAATAACAAAAATTCACCCTAAACTTCATCGAATTAGGTCAGAATCGATTCTAGTTATAAACAATAAAGTTAACAATCATATAAGAAAATAAAACATAGATAGATAACTACTAAATATAACGAAATCTAGATAAGAAGGAAAAACACAAAACAATGATAATGAAATCGACAAACATATTAAAAGCACCTGATTTGGCAAAGAAATTGAAAGATTCAGAAGGAATTCTAGAAAACAATGGCATATTTTGTATCTAAATGATGTTTGTATGTGGTAGTATACTAATAACAAGGTAAATAATGAAATCGAATGACAGAGATTTGGTGAGTGTAGATGATTGATTTGGAGGAAACTAACGGCGAATCTTTTTGAAATTGGGGAAAACCAAAGGCGGGATATAAAGAAATCTGTGGGGGGAAGTGAAATTTTGTGATTATTTTCACTGGTAAGACATGTTTTTACTAAATAACCAGTTTGTATGTGTTTTTATGTCTTAGAGACTAGTTTCTTTAAGTTATGCATGTCTCTATGCTTTTGCGCCCGATTTATTTTTCTCATAAAAACTGGTGGTTTTGTAACCGATCTTTATTAAGAGGTGTTTATAGCTTTTTTTGTAGTAGTGGAAGATTTGGAAAAAAATTTCCATTTGCTCTTTGTTTTTGTCTTTGAGCTTCTCATCATTCATTCTTGATGGGTAAGGAAGCTGACTAGACTTTTGAGCCGGGATGGAAGTGTTTTCTGGCTCAGGATTTTTCTTGAACTTGGATTCGGACTTAAAGCTTGGACTACCGAAGGTGGGACGTGTGCGGTACTTCATGGGCTTGAGAGTTGCACCTTGTCCGTTGTATCCTTGGTAACTTGACTCAATGCTACAGGAGGAGGGGGCATTGGAGTCGAAGGTTCATTGTGTGTCTTACCACTACGAGTGGTGACGGCTTTCAACTCGGCATTGTGATTAGGAATTGTATTGCTTGGGAGTCCTCCAGAAGATGATGAAGCTTTGTTCATATTCATGTTCATGAAACTGCTCATCATATTCTTTAACTCATTTGTCTGCCGAGACATTGTGGTATCAATTTCCTTTTTAAGCTCAACTCTCATGTTATTGATCCGAGTTTGCATTGAACGATGTTTGACTCAAGAATTTTCATGAAGTCATTTGGCATGGGAGCTTGAGGAGGTTGTTGATAACTTTGATGATTAGGAGCTTGATATGGTTGGTTGAAATTGTTCCGGTTTTGATTGAAATTTTGAGAGTTATTGAAATTTTGTCCTTGATTCGAACAAAGCGATTTTGATTGCCATGGTTTTGCATGGAGGAAAACCGGTGGTGTCATACCGCTTGGTGCAGTAATGAGGATCACCGTGGTCGGTATTGATTGTGGTTTACCAAGCTACGGGAGCTTGGTAAAAGGAAGCATCGGTTGCTTGACAATCATAATACGCGTGTGGACCACTACAAGTTTCACACACCTTGTTTACGGCTTTGATTGGTTCGGCTTATGAATTTTGCTTTTGATTTCCTTAACATCCTTAATCATACAACCGATGGCATCCGTTAGAGCGGCTATCGAGTCGCTAACTCGTAAGAGTTCTTGGATGAAGAAGCGGGAGGGTTAGGAGTATTGACTTTGTTGCGAGAAATAGGAACTTTTGATTTTGCTCGCAAATCTCAATCACATCTTTAGGTCTACGATTCAAGATATTGCTACCGCTGTCAAGCTGCGTTCAAAGAATCTTGATCGTTACCGCTCAACCCATTGTAAAAGATATTGACTTGTTGAAGCTCGTGAATTCATGATGGGAGCATTTCGAGGAGATCTTTGAATCTCTCCCATGCCTCTCCAAAGTTTTCATCGAAATTTTGACGAAATCCGTAAATTTCATTTTTAAGATTAGTCTTCTTTGATGGAGGAAAGAAGTAATTGACAAACTTTTGAACAAGATCCTCCCAAGTTTCGATAGATCGAGGGGTTCTTTTTCCACCAATCTGGCATTTGTCCCTCAAGTGAGAATGGGAAAAGCATCAACTTGATGACTTTTTGTGGTACATCCTTGAAATTGATAGTTGAAGTCAACTTGTTAAACCAACGGATGTGTGCATATGGGTCTTCACGATCAAACCCGTGGAATTGATTTGTAGACACAAGTGTGATCAAATGTGTCTTCAATTCGAAGTGATCATAATTGATTACCGGTAAAACGATGGCATCTCCATAACCCTCGGTGGGTGCTTGGAGCATTTCCGCCATAGTGCGTTCGTCTGCCATATTATTGTTTGAAATAGTACGAATCTCGGGTTCGACTATTTGGGCAAAGACGCTCACGAGAACGTCTTCTAGGAATTTCGCTAGATCACGCAAAGGACTCAATGATCTAGAAGAACGAAAAGATGCACTAGAGTAACTCTAAGGAATCTCGAGCCAAGGAAAGGAATTATGAAACCGGGGAAAGAGGATTATTTTGAATTTTATGGTTATACATATATAGAGAAACAAAAGAAAAATATTTTTGTGTTTTATAGGTTTTGAGATGTTTTTGGTTTTGGAATTTTATAAGAAAATATGGATATATATATAGATGGATGGATGGTATGAACAAAGAGTGAGTTTTCAAATCACTAACTGCTAGACGGAAGATAATCAAGACTGACTCCCAAGTGCAAGCGCCTAAAAATTTTGATCGGTGCAAAACCGTCAAGTTTACTCACACAAGCCGGCCACTTGTGAATGACCGACCGTAAGAAACTTCAAACGGTTCAGAACACCAATGCAATGAAGATCTTGAGAGTATAGTGTTTCCCCGGGTCGTTATGTCCCAAATGAATGTCTGAAGAATCACCAAACGTATAGTGATCGAGAGATTTGAACGGAAAAAAGGATTTGAATTATTATAACTACAGAAAAAGCTCATAAACTAAAGGGGCTTAAATGCAAATTAAAGGAAATTAAAAAGATGAAAAATATTAAATAAACGCTATCACTATTTGCAAAATGATGTTTTTGATTTTATGTTTTTATAAAACTTAAATTAAAAACTACGCGACGTACAAAAGAAAAATGTGAAACTAAAGCAGTATTTATCCTAAAAATATGAAAATGATATTTTTACAAACCTAATGATAAAAGAAAATTTATAGAAAAAGAAAATTATTTTTATAACTATTTAACTAATTATTATTAATTAAAAACTATTTTTTTACTATTTAATATTAGCCTAAAATACAAGAAAATATGAAATAAAGCTAGAAAATAAAATTATGAATTGGAAAAGTCTAAAATATCAAAAGAGAATTTTCAAAACTATTTTTGTATTTTTTCGATTATTTTCTATTTTCTATGAATTAAAACTATTTAAATCTACTTAAATTACTTAAAATACAAATTTAACTAAGAAAATCTAGAAAAATATTTTTTGACTTTTTATATTTATCTTAACCTAGTAAAATGAAAAATTATTTTTTTGAAACTTTTCTGAATTATTTGCAATAAAAGCTAATTAAAAATGCTTAAAAACTAATTAAAATAGGGAAAAATAGCAAACAGTACTAGAAAAATATGAAAGTTTCAGGAAAGCTCTAAAATAATATTTAGAATCTAGGAAAAATGGAAAAACATGTGCTTGTGTGGTAGAAAATGCAACTGCAATGTAAAGTGCTTATGAAATAAGCACTTCAAATAAGCCAAGAACCACAAAAAAGCACCAACTTGATACATAAACTATAAAATTCTAAAATTACCAAAATGCAACAAGTCTCAACTGCTCTAAACCTCTATATTGCAAATTTCACAGATTTGAATGATTTGAGTTTTAAGCTAAGAACAGTTTTGAGGGCACTACTTGCAGCCTAAGAACAAGCTATCAAATAAGCTAGAAATTAAAAAACAGATAAAGGATCCTATACTAGACCTAGCCAACTACTTATGATCCAAATTAGAGCCATGGACAAGCTCAAATGAGCTCATGGCAAGATCTGCAAGATCTGCTCAAAACCTGTGCAGCTCAATGCCCTGCACAGGGCATATAAGCCCTTATTCACAAGCCTTTTTGAAGCTTTTAAAAAATTAACAAAATTTCACAAAAATGCTAATAAGAAATTAGACCAGCTTAAGTTTTAAAAACACCAAGTTTCACTTGATTTGGCTCAGAAATGAGCTCATGAAAATTCATCACATTTGGGCTCAAAACTGATTTTTCAATATTGACTTTTTGACAGATTTGAAAGGTTTGACTTATATGAACTTTGCAACTGATTTTAAGGACTTAAATTGATGTAATAAGGTGAAATGAGACTACTGCAAGTTGTATCTATGAATTATAAACACAAAACAAGTTTTTGCTTTTCAAAAACTCCAAGAGCTAAGCTTATAAGACAGTTTAATGGAGTTTTGACTTTGGGCTTTAGCAGACACAATTTTATGACTAAAATGAGTACCAATGAGCTTAATAAGACTACAACAACAAGTTTCAACCTTTAAACAAACCTTAAGCACATATTTACTAGTTAATCCAAACACTACTTAAAAACTGATATGCAATTAAAATTGAACTAACTACTGATCTAGCTGGTTTTAATGATCAAGCTAAGTTTACTTAACCTAATTACAACTTAATAATCAGATTAAAACTAGTTATGACTACAAATGAAGATTATGCAATGACAGTTGGAAATAACTTACAAATGGTCCCAACCACTATGGCTTGAAATGAATCAAACACATAACCAACTATCCTAAGTATATCAACCCAATGAACTCTGAATCACCCCAAATCTATCACTGCATCACCCATTTCCATTTCCGTTGCCCAAGGATCATTCAATTGACTTTCATTAACCAAAATCCAACTTTGCTTGAAACTTAAATTTAAACTTACAAAAAGCTATAATAAGCTTATGTAAGCTTATTTGAGTCTACAAATTAAGCCACTAAAAGCTTTGACATAGAAATTTGAAAATGAAAATTGCAACAGTGAACTAGAAACTTGGAATATGAACATAAACTGGAATTGATACTTGAAAAGAGTTTTAATACACTTAAATAACTTAACTTGATACAATGAAACAAAAATTACAGTTTAGAACTTAACTTAAAACATAAACATAAAACCGACATACAATTTTAAATTTAAACTAAATGCTACCCTTCTTCTCTTTCTTCTTGCTTTATTTATACCCAAAATGACTTCTTCCCTCTCTCTGATTGTTTCCCACTTAAATTTAAGGCCATTGGATTAGCTAAATTGATCTTGGCCATTGAATCAGATTTTGGCGCCAAAAGTTATATTAGCCGGTTGTAGGTTGAGTGAAAGGGGCAGGGGTGCATTAAATGATTCTTGGAGGGTAGCTGAAGGTGGGGGGACATGGAGGAGTGAAAGTGAGGAGGGGGGATGGGAAGTGAAGTGTTGCAGAAGGGTTGTTGAAGAAGACAGTGTTTTGGCGCGAGTTGGGTGGGTTTGACCAGTGGGGTTTGACTGCTTATTATTATGAAGGGGGGTCCAATTTGTGAAGGGTCCAAAGGGTTGGCAGGGGTCACAAGGGATTTGACAAGGGCCAAATGGGTTTAAAGGATTAAATAAACAAGGGCCTTTTGTGTATTTTCTGAAATTCAAGGGACCTCTTCTGCCAATTCTGCAAAGTTGCTCCAAGGGACTAAAAGTAACAAGCTTCAATAGTACAAGGACCAAACTTGACTTTTTCAAAATTCCAAGGACCAATTTTGCCAATTTTTAAACTTGAAGGACCAATTTTGTAATTTCTCAAAACTTTTGATATTTTTCACCAAAGGACTAATTTTGACAAGTTATGATTTTAAAAGGACCTTTGGTGATTTTTCTTTGAAATTAAGTGCTCGGGGACTATTTCGCACAACTTTTGAAACTTGGGGACCGAAAGCGCCAATTATGCAAACTTAGCTCATTTTTCATCCGATTTTGAACATTTTGCATCCGAAACATATAAAATGCAATTTTGGAATATTTTCAGATTTTGATGCATTTCGAGCATTTTAGACATTTTGCGATTCAGATTAACCAAAATGATGAGTATTTACACACTCATCAAGATCCAAACACCCATGTGAGGTGCTAGTATGTAATTTCCGTGCTTGTTATGACTTTTATGGGCTTATATGTGTTGTGGACCGCTTTGAATTAATGCTTCATGACCCCTAACTTATAAATTAATTGGCTAAAAGCACATTTGCTTGAGGACAAACAAATACCAAGTGTAGGGATATTTGATAAGGTTTTAAAAGTACCTTTTGAGGGTCATTTAAGCCCTTATTCGATCACTTTGTATCCGTTATTGCTTAATATCGTTCCTTTTCACTTTTAGGTCTCTTGAAGGCAAAATGTCGGAATGGCACTTATTTGGACGAAAAGCGCGAATATACGAAGAAAATGGCCAAAGTCAAAATCGAGACGCCAAAGTCTGCCGAAAATAGAAGGCGACGGCGCCATCGCTAATCGCGACGCCGTCGGAGGAATTTGTGACTCGTAAGGCAAAACTCATATTTTCAAGTGACGCGTCGGGTTATAAAAGAGTAGACCGTCGCTACTCGGACGGCCTAGATGCAACCAGCACGACGCCGGTCAAGAGGACGGCGTCACAGCCATAAGGTGACGCCGCCAAGGTTAACGTGGCCAAGACGAAACCCTAATGACGGCGACACGACGGCGCCACGAAACATAAGGTGACGCCGTCGCATATGTAATCTTATATATAGAATCCGAATTTTTCAGTTTTTAGGAGAGTCTTTGTGTAGTGAAAACCTAAAACCGAACCTAAGGTGTCTTGTACAGTATTTTAGGGTTCCAAACCCTATCTTACATCAAGATAAGTATTTACTTCATTAATTCAATTATGTCTTTGATTATTTGTGTGTATGCTTGCATGTTCTCCATGTCCGGCTAATTTATTTGTGTGTTTGCTTAGGGAATATGAAACTTAATTATTAAATATTGATTGGTTGATTTTTATCTTAGTTGATTAATGATCTAGTAATGCGATAGGTCATTCGTTGTGTACTTCATGCTTGATTCATCTTTGTGAACCTTAGAATATAATTACCTGAGTAATTTTAGGCTAAACCATCCAAAGAGTGACTTAGAGTAGGAGTTTATAATCCCTTGTGGGTTTGTAGACAAGACCCTTTGGTAATTTCAAATAGTTAGGGAGAAACGCATACCCTGCAACCTTAGACAAACAACGCAACTAGGAATAAGGACGTGACAACTCAACCATCAATAGGAGATAATTAAGGAGTAGTAAAACCTAAGTAAACACATCTTTAAACTATCATACGAGCACACAACAATAGACATAGACTCCCACAACCTTAGTTTAGATAATTAGATAATAGTAGAGTAATCGGTAGCAATACCAACCCCCCAAATCTAATACCCGAGATTCGTACCTTTCCATTTTCCTAAAAACATAAAAATACAAAAATAATCTTCCTCTACCTCAAACCTTAGCGTAGTAACTTCTCACTAGCATTTCTATTCCCCTAGAGAACGATATCAATACCCGTGGCTTACCCTAATTACTACACTACAACGATTAGGTTCACTGCCTAGGGTGTTATAAAACTTGCTCGAAGAAAAGGAAGTTTCCTTGACCCCGAACGACGCGTGTAGCGTTATCAATACTAATGGAAACCACCTCATTGTGATAAATGTAAGATTTTTGGTCATACTCTTATTGAATGTCCTACAGTTGTTGAACCTCTTGCTCAGCCTACTTAGCGTGTTATTGATGGTTTTAAGACAGTCAATAACAAGAAGAAGGGAAAGCATGGTGGGTCTACTATTCCGGGTCAAGGAGGGTTTACTAAACCTGTTGTGGGTAAGCAGTTTCAATATCAACCCAAAAAGACTCCTCCTGAACCTAAGAAAGTGGAAGTCACTAAGAAGAATGCTTCTAATGTGGCTAGTTCGAGTGGAACAAAGATCTCTACATCTAACTAGTTAGATGCTCTTAATATGGAATATACGGATGCTTTTGGTATTCCTTCAAATGACACCAATAAGGATGTGGATTTTGGTCGTACAGTGGAAGTTAATGAAGATAAGTCTACTAAGACAGGTACTGCATCACAAGAACCCCTTGTGAGTGATTTGAAAGAGATGGATTCGGGTGTGGCTCCTAAATCTAGTGACTCTTGTACTCCGCCCGCCTCTTCTACTAAGAGAGTTAACCCTTTTTCTAAAGTGGGAGAGATCGTGGTCTTTGATTCTGAAGACGAGGTGGTTGCTAACCCATTTGATGAGTCTGCTAATATATTCGGTTGTGGCCATGAGTTTGAAGATGAGTATGAGGACTATGACTACGATGACTATGCGAATCAGGTTTATGATCTTCCAGGGAATTTGGATGCCTTTAATGCCATGTATGGCACCAAGCTTCATGGTCCTAGGAAGTAATTTTCTTTCGTTATGTCCTATGTTATCATTTGAGTAGTGTTTGTTTTCTTCTTTAGAAAATAGGAAGTATCTTGTTATGTAAGCTTTATGCCTATGTAACGGGCTGAGATATGGGATTTCACTCATATTCATTGTACTTAAATGTTTTTGGTTAATATATTTACCAGGGTGCAGGATTACTCCCCTTGACCCAAAAATAGTATCTTCTTCATTCTTAATGCCCATAATGTATAATTTGTGTTGCTTAAAACTGGGCATTGATATGATGGTAACGATGTAGTGAAAACAACTCTGTTTTCGTTTTTATCTCCCGCCATATCTTTCGATTTGGTTTTCTTCTAATACCAATATAATTCTAATAATTGTCGACCTTAAATTCTTCTTTCTAACCCACAATAGTAATATGCAACTTCTAAAAACAATATAATCTTAATAAACAGTCGAACTTAAATTTTCTGCCTAATCACAATAATTCTCAAATGATTCTAATGCGAATAAAAAAAATAAAAAATAAAAAAATAAAATAAATTACTTTTAATCTATTCTATAAATAGAAAAAAGTATTGGAAATATAGAACCTGGTACTTGGGCTTTTTTTTGTAGGCTCTTTTTTCAAACAGATACACGCTCTTCCTTTTCCTTTTAATACAATCAGCTGTTTTGTTCCAAAAGAGTAGCCTTTCTTCTTCCTCCTTTCTTCTACTCAAATTAGGGCAAAAAAAAACTGTAAACGCTGCTGGTCCTGTTCCGGTTTTTCTTTCAAATCAAATGGTGGTGGTGGTTAATCGGTGTTTCACTCTTCTTCTCCGGCAAGTACACGGCGGCGGTCTCTCTTCTTCGCACATCCGATAGGTATTACTTCTCTTCTCTTTTTTTAATTCTGTGATTCGATAGTCTTTAATCGAATCGTGTTTGATTCCTCTGAATCAAAGCTCTTTTCTGTCTCTCTTCTTGATTGAATGACCGGTATGCGCACGGTCTCTTCTTTTCCTTTCTCTTGATTGATTCCCTGAATCAATCGGTCTCTGTTTCGTTCTTCGAATCATCTGGCTTTGATTCCACTGTTAGTATCGTTTCTCTCTATGAACAATCGGTTAAGAAAATATACTAAGTTTTGTTTATAATCAATCGTTAGTTTTTACAAACTTGGGTTTTATGGGTATTTATAACCCATCAACCGACACAATGGTTTACTAATAGACATAACCGAATAAACTGTTTTTTTCGGTTGTAAATTTTACTTTTGACACTCTAGACACTTTAACTTATATACATACGTAAATACTACGCTAATCTTGACTTACATGGATTAATAAGTTAGTATCCAATACATCACACTGAACCTCATCTAACAATAAGCAATCATGTGTATGAGAACTAATGCGATACTAAACAATTAGAATTACATGAATCCACATTGAAAATATATCCACAACTCAATGACAAAAGGCATATACCATACCTATTATCTAAATCCTTTTTGACATCAGACACCAAACTCAAGTTTTTTATATATACCATCACAATTCAAGCATAAACCTTTACACGACTAAATACTGAGATTAGCATAGATCAAAATTCAAGAATGCTAAAAGCTCTAATCTTTTAATCACAAATAGCTTCAAACCAACAAAAAAAAACATCTATCGAAAGTACTACCACCTTTCTCACTTTCACTATCCCGGGTAAAATCTTTTTCACTTGATCCTGATTTCACAATCCGCAAAATGAACCACTACCAATGCCCTTGTCGGACTAACTTGACTTAAAGAAAATACACATACCTTTCATGGCCAATTACACAAACACATACTATCACCACATAATAAATAAAAACGAAAATAAAAGATAATAACAAATACACATAAATGCCAATCAAACTTTTTTTTTTTTTTTTTTTACTTGAGGCTTCTTTGTGAACCATGAATCTCGTTGAAAATAGTTGGAACCTGCAATTAAACAAAATCAATAAATAAAATGATTTTTTTTACAAATAAAAAAACAAAAACATATTAAAAAAAGTCCAAAACTAACAGATAAAAAAGGTTTTAGTAAGGCCTTTTTACTGAGAAAAACTAAAAATTTCAAATACAAAAATAATAAGTAATGAACTAATGAAGCACTAAATTAGGGAATCATTTGATTTCATTAAGATTAATGGTAGGTGTGTGTTTTGAGTGTTTTTAAGTGGAAGAAGCTTCAAGAGGATTTTCTTTCTTCTTATTTCCGAAAGAATGAGATCAAGAAGCTTATTATGCATGCAGGTTTGTGATAACATAGTACCCTTATGGTTTACACATGCATGTATGACTCCAGTACAGAAATTAGGCTATAATCATCTGTTAACTTTGTATCACGGTTGTAGTTACGTGATAATTAGAGTGAACAGCTAGTAAATCTTGCAACTCTTATGGGCCAATAAAAAAATGCCACACAATCCACTTACAAACTATTGGATCACTGTTTTTAATTAACCAATTGATCATCTGATACAACATTCACAAACTTTCATCAACTCCACCATTACCAACACCACGCCACAACCTACTGCCACCACCTGGTATAAACGCCGACCACCACCGTGTCACATCAATGGACCACCACCTTTAACACCACCGTCACAGTAGCCGAACAAACCCACTGTAACAGAAAGTTTATATGAAGTTTGAGGTTGTCATTTTAGCTTTTTTACATATCTATATATTTTATTTTGTAGTTTTATATATATATATATATATATATATATATATATATATATATATATATATATATATATATATATATATATATATATATATATATATATAGCCACACATTTCAAATGAGAAAATAAGTTAAGAATTTACCACACATTTCAAATAAGAAAGAGATTTTTAAGGGAGATGTATATTTTTATAGATGCATCCAAACGTGTGGTTGTGGTTTCTTCTTATCCTTCTCATTTTAATTTTTCTTCTTATTCGATCCTAACTCTCTCTCTCTCTCTCTCTCTATATATATATATATATATATATATATATATATATATATATATATATATATATATATAGGGAAGTGATCAATAAGAAGAATAATTAAAATGAGAAGGGTAAAGAATTATACCACACATTTTAATATGGGAGGAAAATTTGAATGAAGATGCATCCATTTTCAGTAGGTGCATCTAGAATGAGTGGTTGTACATACTTCCTATCCTTCTTATTTTTATTATTCTTCTTATTTGATCCTAACTCTATATATATATATATATATATATATATATATATATATATATATATATATATATACTACTTTATAACGCATTTAGGCCTTCTAAAATTAGAAGGCTTAAAAATCGACTTTTTTTTGCTTATAATGGAAAGAATTTCCTCACACACAAAATTAAGATAAGGAGCTCTAATCATTAAGTTGACATGTACTACTCTCTAACTAAAAATAACAAAATGAAGGTTTCTAACAATCTAAAATAAAGAACAGAATAAATGGGTGTACACGTCACTTCTTAACTAATTATCACTTTTACTTTTAAATTTAAATATTTTTTAAACTGCAGGTTATGTTTCCAAAAAAATAAATTCATTCACTAAGACATCGGTTGGAAGTAACAAAATATGATTTTATCACGTACCCTCTATTAGTCATTATTATGTAGAGAGGCCCATTTATATATTTGATGTAATAAGGCCAAGCCCATAGTCTAGAATACTCTTTGTATCCTATATATTTGCTAGTTGTTATCTATAATAAGCAAGCAAAATAAAGCTTCCAATACCCTCATCATTTCTGTTTAGTTTCACATGTTTTATATTTTCGTGATCAATTAATTGGAATGTTGCATAACTGACTAAATTAATCTCCTTGTGGCCACGGAGGTTATCTATGCCGACTTCGAGCTTTCCAAAAGAATAGTCGCCATGTGATTAGTCGGTTCGTAATGTCGAGTCAGAAACCAGGTAACTATATTAAAGTTTGGTTCACTTCGGAGATTCCAAACTCATGTCTTCTAGAATAGTCACACGTAACTAAGATTCCAAACCCGAATTATATGATCAACATCAAACAATTCATGTCTTCTAGATTAAAATCATCAAAAAGACTATTACTCAATCAGAGTTTAATTATGTACATGATATATAGAAACCAAACTCATCAATACGAAGTTATGATGAACATAAGCGTATATCAAGCGACATGAAATTGAAGCCACTTCGATGAGATCTTAGTTACGTGTGACGGTAAAATCAAAGTGTTAGTGAATATGCCGTCATGCCTGTGGAAGTGCGCCTCAACCGATGGAGTGAGGTGGTGCAGAAGTATAGATATGGGTAAGAAAGGGAAATGGCTTGTGTGTATAGTGTAAACGGTAATGCTTTGAAGGAGAAAGGTATAAAAGCGCATAACGGTACATTCACAATGATTTTTTGTGGATGGATCAAAATCGTCCGTGTACCTTGTCAAATAGACTGCCATCAAAAACACCTCTCATGGATTAATCCTTCGACAAGTAACCGTCCTGATCTTTAACAAGAACATATACAGCGCCCCACTCGATCTTATTTAGTATCCTGCACAAAATTATAAACATTTACACTGTAATTAGAAACCATCTATTAAGTTTAGCAAAATTACTCATATATTTTTTGTGATCAAAGATCACAAACCATTCCACAATGTCAAATGTAATGTGATTTCCTTCGTTCATGCTCCATGTATAGCTCACTTAAGGTTAGCTTAGGTTCTTTTTAATGTTAATGCTTATGAATTATTGATATTATAGATTAAACTAGCTACCTTCCTTCTGTGTCGTATGTCCAGGAATCACTTCCATACCCTGCAAAAGTTGATAATCTAAAATTCCTACGCGTGCGGAAGATCCAACAACTAGTTTGATATGGAAAAGATTTGTCAGCATGTAAAATTACACATAAAATAATAAAACATTTATAACTTTCCCGTGTTAATTCATGGCATTAGTATTTCAAGTACATTATAGGTTCCAAACTCGTATAATATAATTTAAATACCATGGAGCTCGTAAGTTAGTCTTATTTAAAATACATATAACTATAAAATAATAGATCTCATGATAATATCACACATCTTAAGTCTTAACTTAAGATTACTCTGAACGCGTAAACATGTTGAGTGGAGAAGCAATAGTGTGGCCACCATCAACAACCAGATTTTGCCCAGTAATGTACTTAGCATCATCGCTAACTAAAAAAAGAGCGGCATGAGCAACATCTTCTACTTTTAACGTGACACCCTTAAGAATCCCAGTCGAGGTAGCTGTCTTCTCAAAATCTTCTTGTGTAACATTCATTTTTTTTAGCAATGGTGTAAACATTCCACTAGGTGATACACAATTGACTCGAATGCCAAATTGTCCAAGCTCTACTGCCATATTCTTGGTTAGACCGACTACGGCATATTTTGAAGCCGCATAAGCATGTGAAGACATACCACTAAGTTGTGTAGCAAAGCTAGCTGTTGATATTATTGAGCCTGATTGTCTCGGAACCATAACCCTAGCAGCATGTTTCATTCCTAGAAAGACACCTGTGAGGTTAATGCTAAGTAAACGCTCGAAGTCACTTTTCTCAATGTCCACAACATTTGACTTGAAAGGATCTAATATCGCTGCATTATTAAAAACTATGTCGAGTTTCCCATATGTGGCAACAGCGACATCTACCGCGTTCTTAACATCTTCTTCTTTGCTCACATCACAGTGAACGAATATTGAGTTTGACGAGCCAATCGCATCACAAACACCTTGCCCAAGTTGGTCTTGGATGTCTGCGACGATGACTTTTGCTCCATGTTTAGCAAAAAGCTTTGCGGTACACTCTCCAAGACCGCCTGATGCTCCGGTTATTAACGCGACCTTGCCTGCTAACCTATATATAGAGATTACGGTTTAAATATATATTTAATGCTAACGTACAACAAAAACAAAATCTAATGTACCAAAATGGGTTTAACAATCAACTCAATTTGCCTTACTAAAATTCATTTCGTGTAATAGATTAGTTGGTCTTATTCCAAAAGTTAATTAAAAACAGAACTTTGTTTTACGTATACATCTCTTCGAAAAATTTAATATATATAGGTTCATTTCAATAAAATTATCAGACTCAAAATTTAATAATATTTTTCTCGATTTTTCAGAATTTAGACATTTGTATCTAATCTTTACTATAATCTTTAAACAAATGAAGAGCTTGATTTCAAAATGTAGCTTTTTAATTTATCAATAAAAAACAAAATTGAAGGTGATTTGATCAGCACTACAATAAATTTATTCGGCTGCAGGAAAAAAAAATAAAAATAAAAATAAAATTAAATAAATAAATAAATAATAACTATGAAAACTGGGCTACTTGCGACAACAAAGTCTTTTAAAAAACTAGAGTAATTTTAAAGGCTTCAAGGGTTGAATTTAAAATAACATTATGTTCTGATTGTCTATTGTAATTTACGTTTACGTCCAAGAGTATAGAATTCTCAATTCTCATAATTTTATTAATTTAACATATATAGCCTATACTTTGTTTTATTTGTAAATAACAACATCTGTTGTTGTTAATATTGTTTATAAACAAGACTTATTTGCCCGCGCGTTGCAGAGAATGCGACATCATTCATTTTTTGTTAGCGAAGTAAGATTCTCATTTAGATAATGTATCAGGAAAAAGCAAAATCTCAGATAACTATATGCATATAACAATAATATTATTAATAATGTAAAATTAAATTACTTTCATTTCTAAAATGCATCCACCCTCGTTTCCAATGCTTTTCGCATTACTACTAATATATTAGTGTTAATAATAATACAATTTCCCAAATATGAATTGTGGACAATAACATAGAAAAAAAAATGTTATGAAGATGATTTGAATCTCATTTAGATAATGTATCAGGGAAAAGCAAATTTCCTAAATTGTTGTTTTATCAAACCTTAGAGCGTAATTTGAATCTCGATCAGACATTTACTAATTTTTAATATTAGACGGGATCATAGTATAAGTTAAATACTTTTATGGGCTGAATTGTTACATTGCTAGACTAAAATAAAAAATATATATTATTCAAAATCTAACATACTCAAAGGACTATTTTTGATATTAACTATATTATTTACTACTCATGAATAATAACATTAATTATGGTAAATGTCCAATATAGAATATATATTATTAGATTAAATTAATGTATACGTAAATAATACAGGAAATTGTACGTCCAACAACAATTTATATAATTCATCTATAAAGTTTAGATCAGGATATTCGAAAAAAAAATACATTCCTCGTTTAACAACCCGTGCATACATTGGTTAAAACAATTAAATACATCTAAAGTTATAGGTAAATAATTGAAATACCAAAAATATGAGTATGCATGAGATTATGAAAGCACGAGTTGTTAAAAACAAACACATATATAGCCATTATTCATGTAACGAGTGATATCTAAGAAAAGTATTTATATAATATTCTCGTTGAATAACCCGTGCCTACACGGGAAAAAAAATTAAATATGGGATAAATTAGTATTAGTTTATGAATATTAAACTAGAAATTATTAAAGGCTTATGTCCAATTGTTCATCTTATGTATAAACTCCACAACCAAATTAGGACATGTGAGATGATTTTTGGTAGTATATATATTGTGGGATAATTGGTTGCATTTAACAAAAAAAAATTTAAACAAAAATTTAAACTAAATCTGATTTCAATCTAAATCTGCATGTGATTGTTTGTTTACGTCTTCAAATATATGTTTCATAAATAATTGTGACGGTTTTAAGGTTATAAATTCCCACCAAAAAAAGTAGTTAAAAGTATAACTATTAGTTGTACTAATAGTTTAAACCCTGTATGTATGTGGGGATTATACCAAATATTCATTAAATGCACTTTTATATTAATTAAACTTTATCATACACGGATACTATAATCTCTACAAACTATTAATATTGTACATATATTTCAAAACAAAGTCTCAAACGACATTTGCAACATGTAAACACTTGTTAATTCTTATTCCTAATGCTTCTAAAACTTGACATGATTTTTGAATTTCGTAAAATGAAATAATAAAATGTTAAAAAAAATGTGAGAAAAAAAACTTGACCTTTTTGTGATGGTTGCCATTGTTTCTGAAAATCGGAAATAACTAGAAAGAGAGATGGGTTACACCAAATAGAAAACCCAAGAGTTTTATAGAGGGGATTGATTGGCCGGCTTATTCATTTTGACCTTTCCTTGAAAATTTAAAGAAGCATTTCATCTAGAGTATTTTGTTTGACCATAGTTGTTTGAAAACATATATAAAAATCTTGTACATTTAAAGTTACTTTCGTTAATGTTCTCTGTATTTGTTATTTTCTTACTACACAAATTGTTAGGTGGACTTAGAAGTGGAGTTTCTTTTCAATTTCCTTTACCATACATATGTTTTTATATAATTAAGTGATTAATTGACACTATATCTCTTGCTCACAGTTAATCGGCGTATTTAATTCAAGACCATTGGTTTCATAACATCCCTAACTCATTAACTCATAAAGCATCACAATCTCACAAACATATAAATTGTAAACTCAAATAACTTAAGTCTCGAACTTTGGTACCATATTGATCGAAGTTTCAATCACCTAATAAGAACTTGGCAAAATCATTGATACAGACCTATTATATGTTCATTCTAAAAATATCACAGTAAACCTCTTAGTAAAATGAAAACACAATTTGCAAATTAACGAATAAAGAACAACGGTTCTTGGGTGCCACCATATCATGTTGTTTCTCACATGATCTTTTGCCGCATATAATCTATGATTTTTTGTCGTATGTACATGAGAAACATGGAGATTGTGGGTGAGCGTTGGCGAGAGTGAAATAACATAGACTCTAATAGTAATTATTCAATCAGTTGGGGAAGGGTTTTGCCGTCTTTAATTTTTATGCTATGGAGTGTAACTGTGTAAGGATTGAAACAAGAAAATAAAGAAATATATATTATTGTATCATGTATTCAATTAAATATTTTAACAACTATAGTAGTTGTGTATTTATTTTTTAAATTGCAAGGGTCCAAACAAAAACTCAATTTAATATTGTTAAGGATGTTCTTGTAACAAAAACAAATAATTCAAAAGATTACTTGTTTCGTTTCATTTTTATTGTGCACGTTGTTATTATTTTATTTGTTATTATTTACTTTCTAACACTAGAAGTTAAAATTTATTCATATTTCTCATCTCATCTTTTATATAATAAATAGGTAGCTCAATTTTATAATCGAACATTCTTATTGATTAATAAAAGTTAAAATTGGCTTTCATTTGATGGGTTTTATATCAGACAGGTTACCCAACTTTCCCACTTTGTTCACCTAAGTTACTCAACTAGTTTTTTGTTCAAACAGGTTATTGGACTACACGGGGTTGATATTCAGGTTACTGAACTTCAATGTGTGTTTCAATCAGGTTACTATGGACGAAAATACCCCTCTTTTCATTTTTTGAAGTACATAAACGGTCCCTGTGGTTTTCCTGTTACTAATTCAAGATGCTTTTATTTTTGTTACGTTTTCGCAAGTTTTTATAAGTTTTTGTCCGTTTTCTTTCGTTTGTATATTTTTTCATACGTTTTTATCCGTTTTTATACGTTTTTATCCGGTTTTATACGCTTTTATCCGTTTATATACGTTTTCAATTACCAAATCCTAAGTAATGGCCGAAACGTATCAATGATCAATAAATCAATTAGGTAAAATCATTTATAAAATAAAGCAACACACTCTCTTCTAAATCGTTATGGGCTTCGACCCATTATATGACTAAATGCACCCTAATCGCTAACAAACGCACTCGGTTAGTGGAAATCCACAAACACCCCCTTTATATACTTATCGAATGAGCAGAAAAAAAGCTAAGAAATAAGCAAAAAAAAAAAGTTCGAGTAAACATGCAAAAGAAGTAAGCTAGAAAACAAGCAAACAATCAGAAGCCCCTCGTGGGTGAACCGAATCACAATCAAACATTTGCACCATATGTAGGTTCTTTACTTGACCGAGAGCACACAAAAATGACCCTATATTGGTCGTGGTGGCTGAACCATAACAACAAACAACAACCATTCAGACGCAACATACAACACACCCTAGTGGTGTTTCTCACAGACATATTTCACACGCAACACAAATACACTCGACACCTTTTGGTGTCGTGATACTAACTTAAGAAAATGGTGCTTTGTAATTTATACTAAATTAACAAACACACGCAAAACGTATTAAATGGACCGAGACGAGGAAAAACAGATGAAAACAGATAAAAAAAATAAGAAAATGGATAAAAACATAAGAAAATGTATATGATTTAAATAAAACGGATTTAAAACTTACGAAAACGTAATAAAATGAAAATTTGATCAATTCAGAACACCGGCAAACCACAGGGACCATTTATATACTTATAAAAATTGAAAAGAGGGGTATTTTCGTCAACATTAACCTGATTGAAACACACTTTGAAGTTCAGTAACCTCAACGTCAACCCCGTGTAGTCCAATAACCTGTTTGAACAAAAAATTAATTGGGTAACTTAGGCGAACAAAGTGGAAAAGTTAAGTAACCTGTCTGATATAAAACCCTACATTTGATCAAATCTATCTAAATTTCGTCAAACAAACTAAATATGTATAAAATCACATTTGTCATTTTTATAAAAAAAGGTAACAAATAAAACTTTAGTTGTTGAATTTTGATAATTATATGAAGTTAAGTGTAAACTTATGAGTTTTTATTTTTTTAATAACTTAAAAAAATAACCAAATACCCCTTAAACTTTATATGCACCTAGAGTTTACATATATTTTGTTATTTATAATTATTATTATCAATATAGATAAAATTCATGTAATTGAATAAACGAGACTGTACATATACGAACAACTCATGGTATTCCTTTTTATAAGTTTAAGTAAGGATATCATGAAAAGAAATTACACACATGCGTTCAATAATGACTCATGTTATTCCTTTTTATAAGTTTAACACGTGTATACATAGTTTGAATAATAAATACGGCTTAAATTATTATTAAATAGAAAATAAATATCAAAATGTATGCTCATTTTACCGTGATATGCAAATAAATGTACGAGATTTTATTTATAACAACGACTCATGCAAATCCTATTTAAAGTTTAAATAAGAATGTCCGAAAAAAGATTTTTTTTTAAACTTAATCTTTTGACATTGTTATTGGTCATTGCGTGCTATTAATCACGCATATAGAAAACCCAAGAGTTTTATAGAGGGGATTGATTGATCGGCTTATTCATTTTGACCTTTCCTTGTAAATTTAAAGAGCATTTAATCTAGAGTCTTTGTTTGACCATATTTGTTAGAAACAATATATAAACAAGACTTGTACATTTAAAGTTTATTACGCTATTATGTACTCCGTATTTATTATTTTCTTTCTACACAAATTGTCAGGTCGACTTAGCATTGGAGTTTCTTTTCAATTTCTTTTTACCATACTTATGTTTTTATATAGTTAAGTGATCAATTAATAATATATCGCTTGCTCACAGTCAATCGGCGTATTTTATTCAAGACCATTGGTTTCATAACTCCCCTACCCATTAACTCACAAAGCATCACAATCTCGCAAACATATAAATTGTAAATTCAAACAACTTAAGTCTCGAACTTTGGTACCATATTGATCGAAGTTTCAAACACCTGATAAGAACTTAGCTAAATCATTGATACGGATCTATTATATATTGATTCTAATAAAATCACAGTAAACCTCCTAGGAAAACAAAATCACAATTTGCAAATTAACGATTAAAGAACAATGGTTCTTGGTTGCCATTGTATCATGTTGTTTCTCACATGATCTTTTGCCGCATATAATCTACGATTTTTGTAGTATGTACATGAGAAACATGGAGATTGTGGGTGACCGTTGGCGAGAGTAAAATAACATAGAGTCTAATCGTAATTATTCAATCAGTTGGGGGAGGGTTTTAACGTCTTCAATTGTTATGCCATGCAGTGTAACTTTGAAAGGATTGAAACAAGAAAATAAGACAATATTTATTACTGTATCATGTATTCATGTAAATGTTTTAACAACTTAAGTAGTTGTGTATTTATTTTTTTAAATAGCAAGGGTCCAAACAAAAACTCAATTTAATATTGTTAAGGAAGTTCTTGTAACAATAACAAATAATTCAAAAGATTACTTGTTTCGTTTCATTTTTATTGTGCACGTTGTTATTATATTATTTGTTATTATTTACTTTCTAACACTAGAAGTTAAAATTTATATATTTTTCTCATCTCTTCTTTTATATAATAAAAAATAAATTAGTGTGTCTAAATCGATTATTTTATTAATAAATAGGTAGCTCAATTTTAAAATCGAACATTCTTATTGACTAATAAAAGTTAAAATTGGCTTTCATTTGATCAAATCCATCGAAATTTCGTCAAACAAACAAAATATGTATAAAAACACACTTGTCATTTTTATAAAAAAAGGTAATAAATAAAACTTTAGTTGTTGCATTTTGATAATTATATGAAGTTAAGTGTAAACATATGAGTTTTTATTTTTTTAATAACTTAAAAAAATAACCAAATACCCCTTAAACTTTATATGCACCTAGACTTTACATATATTTTGTTATTTATAATAATAATAATTATAAATAACAAAATATAGATAAAATTCATGTAATTGAATAAGCGAGATTGTACATATAAGAATAACTCATGGTATTCCTTTTTATGAGTTTAACTAAGGATATCATGAAAAGAAATTACACACATGCGTTCAATAATGACTCATGTTATTCCTTTTTATAAGTTTAACACGTGCATACATAGTTTGAATAATAAATACGGCTTAAATTATTATTAAGTAGAAAATAAATATCAAAATGTATGCTCATATTACCGTGATATGCAAAATAAATGTACGAGACTTTATATATAACAACGACTCATGCAAATCCTATCTAATGTTTAAATAAGGATGTCCGAAAAAATAATTGTTTTTAAACTTAATCTTTTAACATCGTTAGTGGTCACTGCGTGTTATTAATCACGCATATAGAAAACCCAAGAGTTTTATAGAGGGGATTGACTGATCGGCTTATTCATTTTGACCTTTCCATGTAAATTTAAAGATCATTTAATCTAGAGTCTTTGTCTGACCATAGTTGTTAGAAAAAATATATAAACAAGACTTGTACATTTAAAGTTTATTACGCTATTATGTACTCCGTATTTATTATTTTCTTTCTACACAAATTTTCAGGTCGACTTAGCATTGGAGTTTCTTTTCAATTTCTTTTTACCATACTTATGTTTTTATATAGTTAAGTGATTAATTAACACTATATCTCTTGCTCACAGTCAATCGGCGTATTTTATTCAAGACCATTGGTTTTATAACTCCCCTAACCCATTAACTCACAAAGAATCACAATCTCGCAAACATATAAATTGTAAACTCAAATAACTTAAGTCTCGAACTTGGTACCATATTGATCGAAGTTTCAAACACCTGATAAGAACTTAGCTAAATCATTGATACGGATCTATTATATATTGATTCTAATAAAATGACAGTAAACCTCCTAGGAAAACAAAATCCCAATTTGCAAACTAACGATTAAAGAACAATGGTTCTTGGTTGCCATCGTATCATGTTTTTTCTCACAAGATCTTTTGCCGCATATAATCAACGATTTTTGTAGTATGTACATGAGAAACATGGAGATTGTGGGTGAGCGTTGGGGAGAGTAAAATAACATGGAGTAATCGTAATTATTCAATCAGTTGGGGGAGGGTTTTGACGCCTTCACTTATTATGCCATGCAGTGTAACTTTGAAAGGATTGAAACAAGAAAAAAAGAAAATATTTACTACTGTATCATGTATTCATGTAAATGTTTTAACAACTAAAGTAGTTGTGTATTTATTGTTTTAAATTGCAAGGGTCCAAACAAAAACTCAATTTAATATTGTTAAGGATGTTCTTGTAACAATAACAAATAATTCAAAAGATTACTTGTTTCGTTTCGTTTTTATTGTGCATGTTGTTATTATTTTATTTGTTATTATTTACTTTCTAACACTAGAAGTTAAAATTTATATATTTTTCTCATCTCATCTTTTATATAATAAAAAGTAAATTAGTGTGTCTAAATCAATTATTTTATTAATAAATAGGTAGCTCAATTTTAAAATCGAACATTCTTATTGACTAATAAAAGTTAAAATTGTCTTTCATTTGATCAAATCCATCTAAATTTCGTCAAACAAACAAAATATGTATAAAAACACACTTGTCATTTTTACAAAAAAAGGTAATAAATAAAACTTTAGTTGTTGCATTTTGATAATTATATGAAGTTAAGTGTAAACTTATGAGTTTTTATTTTTTTAATAACTTAAAAAAATAACCAAATACCCCTTAAACTTTATATGCACCTAGACTTTACATATAATTTGTTATTTATGATTATTATTATCAGTATAGATAAAATTCATGTAATTGAATAAACGAGATTGTACATATACGAACAACTCATGGTATTCCTTTTTATGAGTTTAAGTAAGGATATCATGAAAAGAAATTACACACATGCGTTCAATAATGACTCATGTTATTCCTTTTTATAAGTTTAACACTTGCATACATAGTTTGAATAATAAATACGGCTTAAATTATTATTTAATAGAAAATAATTATCAAAATGTATGCTAATTTTACCGTGATATGCAAATAAATGTACGAGATTTTATTTATAACAACGTCTACGCAAATCCTATCTAAAGTTTAAATAAGGATGTCCGAAAAATGATTTTTTTTAAACTTAATCTTTTAACATCGTTAGTGGTCACTGCGTGCTATTAATCACGCATATAGAAAACCCAAGAGTTTTATAGAGGGGATTGACTGATCGGCTTATTCATTTTGACCTTTCGATGTAAATTTAAAGAGCATTTAATCTAGAGTCATTGTTTGACCGTAGTTGTTAGAAAAAATATATAAACAAGACTTGTACATTTAAAGTTTATTACGCTATTATGTACTCCGTATTTATTATTTTCTTTCTACACAAATTGTCAGGTCGACTTAGCATTGGAGTTACTTTTCAATTTCTTTTTACCATACTTATGTTTTTATATAGTTAAGTGATCAATTAACACTATATCTCTTGCTCACCGTCAATCGGCGTATTTTATTCAAGACCATTGGTTTCATAACTCCCCTAACCCATTAACTCACAAAGAATCACAATCTCGCAAACATATAAATTGTAAACTCAAATAACTTAAGTCTCGAACTTAGTACTATATTGATCGAAGTTTCAAACACCTGATAAGAACTTAGCTAAATCATTGATACGGATCAATTATATATTGATTCTAATAAAATCACAGTAAACTTCCTAGGAAAACAAAATCCCAATTTGCAAATTAACGATTAAAGAACAATGGTTCTTGGTTGCCATCGTATCATGTTGTTTCTCACATGATCTTTTGACGCATATAATCTATGATTTTTGTAGTATGTACATGAGAAACATGGAGATTGTGGGTGAGCGTTGGCGAGAGTAAAATAACATAGAGTCTAATCGTAATTATTCAACCAGTTGGGGGAGGGTTTTTACGTCTTCAATTATTATGCCATGCAGTGTAACTTTGAAAGGATTGAAACAAGAAAATAAGAAAATATTTATTACTGCATCATAATTTAAGGATGTTTTTGGACAATAACACATAATTCAAAAGATTACTTGTTTCGTTTCATTTTTATTGTGCACGTTGTTATTAATTTATCTGTTATTATTTACTTTCTAACACTAGAAGTTAAAATTTATATATTTTTCTCATTTCATCTTTTATATAATAAAAAGTAAATTAGTGTGTCTAAATCAATTATTTTATTAATAAATAGGTAGCTCAATTTTAAAATCGAACATTCTTATTGACTAATAAAAGTTAAAATTGGCTTTCATTTGATCAAATCCATCTAAATTTCGTCAAACAAACTAAATGTGTATAAAAACACACTTGTCATTTTTATAAAAAAAGGTAATAAATAAAACTTTAGTTGTTGCATTTTGATAATTATATGAAGTTAAGTGTAAACGTATGAGTTTTTATTTTTTTAATAACTTAAAAAATAACCAAATACCCCTTAAACTTTATATGCACCTAGATTTTACATATATATTTTTATTTATAATTATTATTTTCAGTATAGATAAAATTCATGTAATTGAATAAACGAGATTGTACATATACGAACAACTCATGGCATTCTTTTTTATGAGTTTAAGTAAGGATATCATGAAAAGAAATTACACACATGCATTCAATAATGACTCATGTTATTCCTATTTATAAGTTTAACACGTGCATACATAGTTTGAATAATAAATACGGCTTAAATTATTATTTAATAGAAAATAAATATCAAAATGTATGCTCATTTTATCGTGATATGCAAATAAATGTACGAGATTTTATTTATAACAACGACTCATGCAAATCCTTTCTAATGTTTAAATAAGGATGATCGAAAAATGATTTTTTTTAAACTTAATCTTTTAACATCGTTAGTGGTCACTACGTGCTATTAATCACGCATATAGAAAACCCAAGAGTTTTAGAGAGGGTATTGATTGATCGGCTTATTCATTTTGACCTTTCCTTGTAAAATTAAAGAGCATTTAATCTAGAGTCTTTGTTTGACCTTAGTTATTAGAAAAAATATATAAAAAAGACTTTTACATTTAACGTTTATTACGCTATTATGTACTCCGTATTTATTATTTTCTTTCTACACAAATTGTCAGGCCGACTTAGCATTGAGTTTCTTTTCAATTTCTTTATACCATACTTGTGTTTTTATATACTTAAGTGATCAATTAATACTATATCTCTTGCTCACTGTCAATCGGCGTTTTTTATTCAAGACCATTGGTTTCATAACTCCCCTAACCCATTAACTTACAAAGAATCACAATCTCGCAAACATATAAATTGTAAACTCAAATAACTTAAGTCTCGAACTTGGTACCATATTGATCGAAGATTCAAACACCTGATAAGAACTTAGCTAAATCATTGATACGGATCTATTATATATTGATTCTAATAAAATGACAGTAAACCTCCTAGGAAAACAAAATCCCAATTTGCAAACTAACGATTAAAGAACAATGGTTCTTGGTTGCCATCGTATCATGTTTTTTCTCACAAGATCTTTTGCCGCATATAATCTACGATTTTTGTAGTATGTACATGAGAAACATGGAGATTGTGGGTGAGCGTTGGCGAGAGTAAAATAACATAGAGTCTAATCGTAATTATTCAATCAGTTGGGGGAAGGTTTTGACGTCTTCAGTTATTATGCCATGCAGTGTAACTTTGAAAGGATTGAAACAAGAAAAAAAGAAAATATTTACTACTGTATCATGTATTCATGTAAATGTTTTAACAACTAAAGTAGTTGTGTATTTATTGTTTTAAATTGCAAGGGTCCAAAGAAAAACTCAATTTAATATTGTTAAGGATGTTCTTGTAACAATGACAAATAATTCAAAAGATTACTTGTTTCGTTTCATTTTTATTGTGCACGTTGTTATTATTTTACTTGTTATTATTCACTTTCTAACACTAGAAGTTAAAATTTATATATTTTTCTCATCTCATCTTTTATATAATAAAAAGTAAATTAGTGTGTCTAAATCAATTATTTTATTTATAAATAGGTAGCTCAATTTTAAAATCGAACATTCTTATTGACTAATAAAAGTTAAAATTGGCTTTCATTTGATCAAATCCATCTAAATTTCGTCAAACAAACAAAATATGTATAAAAACACACTTGTCATTTTTATAAGAAAAGGTAATAAATAAAACTTTAGCTGTTGCATTTTGATAATTATATGAAGTTAAGTGTAAACTTATGAGTTTTTATTTTTTTAATAACTTAAAAAAATAACCAAATACCCCTTAAACTTTATATGCACCTAGACTTTACATATAATTTGTTATTTATAATTATTATTATCAGTATAGATAAAATTCATGTAATTGAATAAACGAGATTGTACATATACGAACAACTCATGGTGTTCCTTTTTATGAGTTTAAGTAAGGATATCTTGAAAAGAAATTACACACATGCGTTCAATAATGACTCATGTTATTCTTTTTTATAAGTTTAAGACTTGCATACATAGTTTGAATAATAAATACGGTTTATATTATTATTGAATAGAAAATAATTATCAAAATGTATGCTCATTTTACCGTGATATGCAAATAAATGTACGAGATTTTATTTATAACAACGTCTATGCAAATCCTATCTAAAGTTTAAATAAGGATGTCCGAAAATTGAAATTTTTTTAAACTTAATCTTTTAACATCGTTAGTGGCCACTGCGTGCTATTAATCACGCATATAGAAAACCCAAGAGTTTTATAGAGGGGATTGACTAATCGGCTTATTCATTTTGACCTTTCCATGTAAATTTAAAGAGCATTTAATCTAGAGTCTTTGTCTGACCATAGTTGTTAGAAAAAATATATAAACAAGACTTGTACATTTAAAGTTTATTACGCTATTATGTACTCCGTATTTATTATTTTCTTTCTACACAAATTGTCAGGTCGACTTAGCATTGGAGTTTCTTTTCAATTTCTTTTTACCATACTTATGTTTTTATATAGTTAAGTGATCAATTAACACTATATCTCTTGCTCATAGTCAATCGGCATATTTTATTCAAGACCATTGGTTTCATAACTCCCCTAACCCATTAACTCATAAAGAATCACAATCTCGCAAACATATAAATTATAAACTCAAATAACTTAAGTCTCGAACTTTGGTACCATATTGATCGAAGTTTCAAACACCTGATAAGAACTTAGCTAAATCATTGATACGGATCTATTATATATTGATTCTAATAAAATCACAGTAAACCTCCTAGGAAAACAAAATCCCAATTTGCAAATTAACGATTAAAGAACAATGGTTCTTGGTTGCCATCGTATCATGTTGTTTCTCACATGATCTTTTGCCGCATATAATCCACGATTTTAGTAGTATGTACATGAGAAACATGGAGATTGTGGGTGAGCGTTGGCGAGAGTAAAATAACATGGAGTCTAATCGTAATTATTCAATCAGTTGGGGGAGGGTTTTGACGTCTTCAATTATTATGCCATGCAGTGTAACTTTGAAAGGATTGAAACAAGAAAATAAGAAAATATTTATTACTGTATCATGTATTCATGTAAATGTTTTAACAACTAAAGTAGTTGTGTATTTATTGTTTTAAATTGCAAGGGTCCAAATAAAAACCTAATTTAATATTGTTAAGGATGTTCTTGTAACAATAACAAATAATTCAAAAGATTACTTGTTTCGTTTCATTTTTATTGTGCACGTTGTTATTATTTTATTTGTTATTACTTACTTTCTAACACTAGAAGTTAAAATTTATATATTTTTCTCATCTCATCTTTTGTATAATAAAAAGTAAATTAGTGTGTCTAAATCAATTATTTTATTAATAAATAGGTAGCTCAATTTTAAAATCGAACATTTTTATTGACTAATAAAAGTTAAAACTGGCTTTCATTTGATCAAATCCATCTAAATTTCGTCAAACAAACTAAATATGTATAAAAATACACTTGTCATTTTTATAAAAAAAGGTAATTATAAATAAAACTTTAGTTGTTGCATTTTGATAATTATATGAAGTTTAGAGTAAACTTATTAGTTTTTATTTTTTTAATAACTTAAAAAAATAACCAAATACCCCTTAAACTTTTTATGCACCTAGACTTTACATATATTTTTTTTATTTATAATTATCATTATCAGTATAGATAAAATTCATGTAATTGAATAAACGAGATTGTACCTATACAAACAACTCACGGCATTCCTTTTTATGAGTGTAAGTAACGATATCATGAAAAGAAATTACACACATGCGTTCAATAATGACTCATGTTATTCCTTTTTATAAGTTTAACACGTGCATACATAGTTTGAATAATAAATACGGCTTAAATTACTATTAAATAGAAAATAAATATCAAAATGTATGCTCATTTTACGGTGATATGCAAATAAAGGTACGAGATTTTATTTATAACAACGACTCATGCAAATCCTATCTAATGTTTAAATAAGGATGTCCGAAAAATGAATTTTTTTTAAACTTAATCTTTTAACATCGTTAGTGGTCACTGCGTGCCATTAATCACGCATATAGAAAACCCAAGAGTTTTATAGATGGGATTGATTGATCGGCTTATTCATTTTGACCTTTCCTTGTAAATTTAAAGATCATTTAATCTAGAGTCTTTGTTTGACCATAGTTGTTAGAAAAAATATATAAACAAGACTTGTACATTTAAAGTTTATTATGCTATTATGTACTCCGTATTTATTATTTTCTTTCTACTCAAATTGTCAGGCCGACTTAGCATTGGAGTTTCTTTTCAATTTCTTTTTACCATACTTGTGTTTCTATATAGTTAAGTGATCAATTACCACTATATCTCTTGCTCACTGTCAATCAGCGTATTTTATTCAAGACCATTGGTTTCATAACTCCCCTAACCCATTAACTCACAAAGCATCACAATCTCGCAAACATAAAAATGGTAAACTCAAATAACTTAAGTCTCGAACTTGGTACCATATTGATCGAAGATTCAAACACCTGATAAGAACTTAGCTAAATCATTGATACGGATCTATTATATATTGATTCTAATAAAATCACAGTAAACCTCCTAGGAAAACAAAATCCCAATTTGCAAATTAACGATTAAAGAACAATGGTTCTTGGTTGCCATCGTATCATGTTTTTTCTCACATGATCTTTTGCCGCATATAATCTACGATTTTTAGAGTATGTACATGAGAAACAAGGAGATTGTGGGTGAGCGTTGGCGAGAGTAAAATGACATAGAGTCTAATCGTAATTATTCAATCAGTTGGGGGAGGGTTTTGACGTCTTCAATTATTATGCCATGCAGTGTAACTTTGAAAGGATTGAAACAAGAAAGTAAAAAAATATTTACTACTGTATCATGTATTCATGTAAATGTTTTAACAACTAAAGTAGTTGTGTATTTATTGTTTTAAATTGCAAGGGTCCAATCAAAAACTCAATTTAATATTGTTAAGGATGTTCTTGTAAGAGTAACAAATAATTCAAAAGATTACTTGTTTCGTTTAATATTTATTGTGCACGTTGTTATTATTTTATTTGTTATTATTCACTTTCTAAGACTAGAAGTTAAAATTTATATATTTTTCTCATTTCATCTTTTATATAACAAAAAGTAAATTAGTATGTCAGAATCAATTATTTTATTAATAAATAGGTAGCTCAATTTTAAAATCGAACATTCTTATTGACTAATAAAAGTTAAAATTGACTTTCATTTGATCAAATCCATCTAAATTTCATCAAACAAACTAAATACGTATAAAAACACACTTGTCATTTTTATAAAAAAAGGTAATAAATTAAACTTTAGTTGTTGAATTTTGATAATTATATGAAGTTAAGTGTAAACTTATGAGTTTTTATTTTTTTAATAACTTAAAAATATAACCAAATACCCCTTAAACTTTATATGCACCTAGACTTTACATATAATTTGTTATTTATAATTATTATTATCAGTATAGATAAAATTCATGTAATTGAATAAACGAGATTGTACATATACGAACAACTCATGGTATTCCTTTTTATGAGTTTAAGTAAGGATTTCATGAAAAGAAATTACACACATGCGTTCAATAATGACTCATGTTATTCCTTTTTATAAGTTTAACACTTGCATACATAGTTTGAATAATAAATACGGCTTAAATTATTATTGAATAGAAAATAATTATCTAAATGTATGCTCATTTTACCGTGATATGCAAATAAATGTACGATATTTTATTTATAACAACATCTATGCAAATCCTATCCAAAGTTTAAATAAGGATGTCCGAAAAATGAATTTTTTTTAAACTTAATCTTTTAACATCGTTAGTGGTCACTACATGCTATTAATCACGCATATAGAAAACCCAAGAGTTTTAGAGAGGGGATTGATTGATCGGCTTATTCATTTTGACCTTTCCTTGTAAATTTTAAGAGCATTTAATCTAGAGTCTTTGTTTGACCATAGCTGTTAGAAAAAATATATAAACAAGACTTGTACATTTAAGGTTTATTACGCTATTAAGTCGTATTTATTATTTTCTTTCTACACAAATTGTCAGGTCGACTTAGCATTGGAGTTAATTTCTTTTCAATTTCTTTTTACCATACTTATGTTTTTATATAGTTAAGTGATCAATTAACATTGTATCTCTTGCTCACTGTCAATCGGCGTATTTTATTCAAGATCATTGGTTTCATAACTCCCCTAACCCATTACCTCACAAAGCATCACAATCTCGCAAACATATAAATTGTAAACTCAAATAACTTAAGTCTCGAACTTTGGTACCATATTGATCGAAGTTTCAAACACCTGATAAGAACTTAGCTAAATCATTGATACGGATATATTATATATTGATTCTAATAAAATCACAGTAAACCTCCTAGGAAAACAAAATCTCAATTTGCAAATTAACGATTAAAGAACAATTGTTCTTGGTTGCCATCGTATCATGTTGTTTCTCACATGATCTTTTGCCGCATATAGTCTACGATTTTTGTCGTATGTACATGAGAAACATGGAGATTGTGGGTGAGCGTTGGCGAGAGTAAAATAACATAGAGTCTAATCGTAATTATTCAATCAGTTGGGGGATGGTTTTGACGTCTTCAATTGTTATGGCATGGAGTGTAACTTTGTAAGGATTGAAACAAGAAAATAAGAAAATATTTATTACTGTATCATGTATTCATGTAAATGTTTTAACAACTAAAGTAGTTGTGTATTTATTTTTTTAAATTGCAAGGGTCGAAACAAAAATTCAATTTAATGAAGCTAAGGACGTTCTAGTAACAATAACAAATAATTCAAAACATTACTTGTTTTGTTTCATTCTTATTGTGCACGTTGTTTTATTTAAGTTGTTAAATATAAATTATTGTGTCTAAATCGATTATCATATTTATCAATAGGAAAGCTCAATTTTAAAATCGAACATTCTTATTGAGTAATAAAATTTAAAAGTGGCTTTCAGTTGATGAGATCTATCTAAATTTCATCAAACAAAATTAATATGTATAAAAACACACTTGTCATTTTTATAAAAAAAAGTAGTAAATAGAACAGTTAGGAATTAGAAAATTCAGTCATTAAAGAGTCGGTCACCTCAAGTACATGTATTCGTTAGAAAGCTCGTAGTCGTAGTCAGGTTATGTTATTTAGTAGTTTGTTAAGTAACACCGTGGAGGACAGACGGGTCTTTACCCAATATATGCCTGATCCACAGCCTGTAGGTGGCGTTTATTTATAAGACACTATAAATACCCTCTACCTCCCAAGGTAGAGTGTTGGAGCTTCAATACCATTTTTCTTTGTTTCACAAAGTTCCCAACTCTCTTCCCTTTCTCTCTCTATTTTTTGGGTAAAGGGGAGTAATCCTGCACCCTGGTAAATATATTAACCAAATAAATGTTTAAGTACAATGTATATGAGTGAAATCCCATATATCAGCCCGTTACATAGGCATAGAGCTTACATAACAAGATACTTCCAATTATCTAAACAAGAAACAAAACACTACTCAAATGATAACATATGAAACAACGAAATAAGATTATTTCCTAGGACCTTGAAACATTGTGCCATACATGGCATTAAAGGCATCCAAATTCCCAGGAAGATCACGAACCTGTTTCGCATAGTCATCGAAGTCATATTCATCATACTCATCTTCATACCCTTGGCCACCACCAAATATATTCGCAGACTCATCAAATGGGTTAGCAACAACCTCATCTTGTAATCGACACCTCAATCTCTCCCACTTTAGAAAAAGGGTTAGCTCTCTTAGTAGAAGAGGTAGGCGGAATAGGTTGACCATCATCATCCACAAGAGTAGCTTTCCCGGCAATAAGTAGTTTTCAAGCTTACCAATTTTCTCAACTATGGAGTAGAACCAACATCCATTGTTCCCATTGAATCACTCACAAGCGGTACATGTGATGTAGAACCGATCTTATTCAACTCATCCTCATTAACCTCCATTGTACGACCAAGATCCACATCTCGCTTCCTTAGAACAACCAAGAGAATCCCCAATCTTCGCTTCCTCAAGATTAGAATCAACCACGGGACTTTGAATGCCCGTGTCCTCATGCACCTCAAGTGTCCCAAAAGAGTTAGAAGTAGTAACAGAGTACCGTAGCATTAACACTAGCAACGTCCGACGTCTTCTTCTTTGGGATATAAACCGCTTCCTAGGAGCAAATTTAGGACCCTTACCCATATTAATACCGCTAGACAACTTCGGACCTTGGGGTTTGGCTTTCCGATCTCGCACCACCTTAAAACCATCATCATTCACATCCAAGGTCGAGGTGTGAGCATCGGCATGATGCTCCTTAGGAGACTTAGGACAACAAGCATTATCATGCCCAAACACTTTACATTTCATGCAATGTGGAGGTTTCCATTCATATTCAACCTTGATACTAGTCGTCGTAAAACCACTATCATCCTTCTTAGGGATAGCCATAGTTACCACATGTTTAAGATCAGCTTCCGATGATAACTCAACAAGAGCACGAGCAAAACTAATACGACCCCATGAGTCAACGCACATGGAGCTAGTGAATGCATCTAACATGATCGGCTTACCCACCTGAGTAGCTTCCCTTTCTCTCTCTAGAACTTTATCTCTCTAGAACTTTCTTTTTTTTGGGTAAAGGGGAGTAATCCTGCACCCTGGTAAATGTATTAACCAAATAGACGTTTAAGTACAATGGATATGAGTGAAATCCCATATCTCAGCCCGTTACATAGGCATAAAGCTTACATAACAAGATACTTCCTATTCTCTAAACAAGAGAACAAACCATTACTCAAATAATAACATATGACACAACAAAATAAAATTACTTCCTAGGACCTTGAAACTTTGTGCCATACATGGCATTAAAGGAATCCAAATTCCCTGGAAGATCACGAACCTGTTTCGCATAGTCATCGAAATCATAGTCATCATACTCATCTTCAAGCTCATGGCCACCACCAAAAATATTAGCAGACTCATCAAATGGGTTAGCAACAACCTCATCTTGTAATCGACACCTCAATCTCTCCCACTTTAGAAAAGGGTTAACTCTCTTAGTAGAAGAGGTAGACGGAATAGGTTGACCATCATCATCCACAAGAGTAGCTTTCCCATCAATAATTAGCTTTTCAAGCTTACCAATTTTCTCAGCTATGGGAGTAGAACCAACATCCATTGTCCCCATTGAATTACTAACAAGCTTGGCAACAGAAGGAGTCCCAGTCTCCGTCGGCTTAGACACCTCACCAATATCAATACGAGAGTCCGACCCCCGAGATCCATCAATACCTGCTTCCTTAGTAGTACCAGAAGACTTCCCATTACTTGAGATACCCAAATCATCTTCCACCTCAAGAGTCCCAAAAGAGTTAGACGTAGTAATCGGTGTATCTTTAGCATTACCACTAGCAGCTGCCGGTGTCTTCGTCTTTGCAACATATACCTGCTTCCTAGGTGCAAATCTAGGACCCTTACCCATATTAATACCACCAGTCATTTTCTTACCTTTAGGATTGGCTTTCCGATTATGCACCACCATAAAGCCATCATCAGGTTCATCCTCATTAGAGGTGGGGGGAACAACAGTATTCTCCTTAATACTCTTAGGACAACAAGCGAGATATGCCCAAACACTTTACATAACGCACGATGTGGTGGCTGCCATTCATATTCCACTTTTATACTTGCCGTAGTAAAACCACTATCATCCTTATTAGGGATCGCCATAGTCACCACATGTTTAAGCTCTAGAACTTTCTCTCTCTAAACATATTGAACGCCACATGTGACTATGGTTTAGTGTGTTTGTGAAATCCTATATCTTACATTTGGTATCAAGAGCCATGGTTTGATCACTCATCTTTCATGCTCTTTGTTTTGGTGGATTTCATAAGGTTTTTGAGGTTATAAGTGTTTAGGAGAGTTTGAATCATTTGGACAAATCCTTGTGTTAAAGTTTGAATTTTGTTTGTACTTTTGTGTTTAGGATCATCATATGTGTTTAGGTTTTGAATTGGAAGGCTTAAATCATTGTGGTTTGGTTGTTTTTTATTGATAAAGTGGTTGTTTGTGAAAGTTGTACGAATCAAGTTGAGTCTCGGAGTTGTGTTTCTTCGAAGCGAGTTGCTTTGTTATTGGAAGCGAGTTGGTATATGCGACTTGGCTATTTAGCGAGTTGACTATGCGACTTGGGTTCTAAGCGAGTTGTTTCTTTAAGCGACTTGAGTTCTAAAGCGACTTGACTATTAAGCTAGTTGTACAACTAGCGAGTTATTTTAAGCGACTTGGTGGTTAAGCGAGTTATCTTTGTTTACGACTTGGCTATTAAGCGAGTTGCCTCTATATGCGACTTGGCTATTAAGCGAGTTGGTTCTTTAAGCGACTTATTTCTTTAAGCGAGTTGTTTGTTTAGCGAGTTGATAACAAAGCGAGTTGACTGTTTAGCTACTTGTCTATTGAGACTTGTTACTTCTTCGTGCTACATCTTTACGGTTGTTCTTTTGGTTTAGTAAAATCCTGTGAAAGAATCAATTTCCCGGTTTAATCAAAGAATAGTAAAATCCCGCAGAACTTGTAATCATGTCAAACATCGTACCAACTATTGTTTCTTCATTCGAGGACGTTCAAGCGGTGGATCGGATACTTGTCCACCTATGCTTGATGTAATCGATTATGACTCATAGGCTCAACGAATCCGATTGTACTATTTGGGAAAAGAAAATGGGGTCAACATTCTCAAGTCAATCGATGAAGGACCATATCGATTGAGACTACAAGAGACTTAATTGACAATTGCAGATGGAACAATGATTTATGGATTAGACGGACCAAAGACGTATGATGAGCTCAATGATAAGGAGAAAAAGAGATTCGATCTCGATATTAGGGCTTCTAACATTATACTTGTGGTCTTTCAAAAGATATCTACAAGCTTATCAATCACAACACCGAAGCCAAGGCAGTTTGGGATAATGTCAAGATGCTTCTCTCAGGTTCTGAAATAACCAAGGAAGACAGAGAATCACAACTGTATGATGAGTTTGAGCACTTCAAGATGAAACCAGATGAGAGTGTCTATGAGTACTATGTGAGATTCCGTAAGCTTGTGAATGACATGAGGAACATCAAAATGACCATGCCTATCATTCAGCTGAACTCAAAGTTTGTGAACAACATGAATCCCGAATGGCACAAATTTGTCACCGCTGTGAAGCTAACCAAAGGATTGTAGAATACAAACTATGAGCAAGTGTATGCCTTTCTTTTTCAAAATGAGAGACATGCTATGTTTGAAAAAAGGATTCTTGAACAGTTCAAAACTAATCAGGGGGAAACAAGTTCTTCAAATGATTCAACAGCCTTTTACACAAATGTTGGAATTACCACCAAAGCTTCTCAAGTTATACCCACGGGTAATGGTAATCACAAACTCATTCCCGATCCAATGTTCAAACAAGTCGATCTTTGATGCGATCATGGGCACTTCATCAATCAACGGCCCTTATGGTTAAACAAAACTTGACTCTCGGTCCACATACCTGTGATCTTCACACTAACAATGAGATCGAATCGCATCCAACCTTCACAATCATGCGGTTGTCGAGATGGAAAAGTTATGGTGCAACTAGTTCAAGGAAGGCAATATGAGCAGGGAAGAGGTGGAGTAGGTGGAGGTTATATTGGAAATCGAATCGGGAAGGAATGGAAATCAAGGTCAACCAAATCCAATTAAGTGCTACAACCGTGGTGGTGAGGACATATTGCTAGAACCGCACATCTCCAAAACGTCCACAAAATGCGAATACTTTAGAGACAAGATGTTGCTTGTGCAAGCTCGGGATAATGGAGCCGCTTTGGATGAAGATAAGTTGTTGTTTCTTCTTTGAGGAAATGCCGAACCTATGATGTCGATGTTGATGAACACCAATTCGGGAGATAGGTCATAATCATCAAAATGCCTTTCAAGTGGTTGACTGTGATGCATTTGACTCTGACGTCGATGATGAACCTACTGCCCAAACAATCTTCATGGCTAGCATCTCACCTATAGTCTCTCCAAAGGTCTCTCCACCACAACAAGCTGGTCCATCCAAAGACAAAATCATTTCAGAGGTATTAAAACTATATGATGATGTTGATGAGCAAAAGATGCATAATAAAGTACAATCTCTTGAAACATATGAATTAGATATTGATGATGAGGGTAATAGCAATATTGTCCCATATGATCAATATGTGAAGCAAAGTGAAAGTGAGGTTGTACCAAGTAATGCATCTTCGCGATCAATGATGACTATGTTTTTATGAATATCTTGCATGTGCCTCGATGATTCTGTACCTCGAATCGAATGCCTATAAAGAACAAGTTGCTATTTATGAACAACGCTAAGTTTGAGTTAACCACCCGTGTGCGGTAATGGATGACCAAATGCGACAATTATTCGAAAAAGTAATTTTAGAAGAAGTATTAAAACAAGAGTTAAACTCCATACAAGAAAAGTTTTCTAAAAGCGCTAAGCAAAAATAAGAACTTCAAGAAAATGTTAAAATGCTTAAGCAAGAATTCAATGCTAAGGAATCAAAACTTTTGAATGATTTTTCCAATCTAAAACTTTGAAAACAAGCTTGAAAATAAGTTATACGTATAAGGAATACAATTCAGATCGCTCACTTGATCACTAAGCATAGAGTCTTAAGCGATAAGCACAATATTCCCTTGTTGAGGAACCAAACCGAGGTAGTTAAAAAGGCTAGAAGCGCTCATAAGGTAATTGTATGATGGTAATGAGATTCTTAAACCTAGGAAAACACCATCATGTATTGGAAGCATCAAGAGGATAGAAAATTAGATGATGCATCTAGGAGAAATGGATAAGAAGCTTAACAATCTTGCATGTAAAGAGAAAACATAACGATAAAACCCCATGATTACACTAAGGAAAATTGGATCTCCTTAATTTGTTTAAGCCTCAAACTCAATTAACCCCGCAATGCATTTTTGGAAGAAAGATATGGATAAACAAAAAGTTAATGTACTTGTTGAAACTAACACTCCCTTTAGGAAAATGCCTGCAGCCATCGTGTATCCTCCAAATACACCAATGCATTTAGTTCCTAGATCCATTGCCACTAATAGAAAAACCTTAATTAGCACTGTATGTTGTTTATCAACTGCTTTGCGATTTTGAGAAAACGTAAGAAGAGAATCACACCCTGTGGATAATCGAGGGGAAAGGGTTTGAGCAAACTAAAGAATGTTATTTAACCGAGGTTATGCCTTTCTTTAAATAATTAAAAGGTCAATTGAGAGTCTTCAAAAGGAATAAATTCGATATTAAAGAAATGGAAAAGGAATTTGATGCTATGATAATTGTGGTCAATGATTATGAACAGGAACTAAAATATAATGAAGTTGAAAGGAAAAACTTGCATATCTTAAATGAGAATTTGATTTCAAGTTGTGTTGCTCAAGATGTGTTTTACACTGTTACTAAGCACTATATTACTGCTTCTCGATTTCATGAATTATCTATTGCATTGAAAGTTTCCCATGATCGTGTCATTGAGCTTGAAAACAAAAACTCATAACTAAATGAGAAAATTGATCAGGATGATCACGATAATTTGGTAAAACATCTTTCTAAACTAGAAGTTGAACATTTTGATTTGCAACTAAAATATCAACATCTTAAAGAAAATGTCAAAACCTCAAATATCAAGACATCCTCGGATGTTCCGAGTTTGATGTAGTTTTCAGATAAACAAACGTGACAAAAGATTCAAGCTCATTGTAACACGATCGAAAGTTGAAAGCCCAAATTTCTCAATTAAAAAGTGAAAAGAACAATGCGACTGGGTCCCAAATGCCTCCTCCTTTAGATTCTCAAGATTCTCAAACTTTTCATCTTCAAAACTTGGTTAATGTTTTACAAAAGAAAACGAGAGTTTTCTAGAAGAAAATGAAAAGTTAAACGACACTTTAAAGAGTTATACGATTCAATGAAAGTCACTCGTGACAAAAACAATGAAAAATAACTTCTTTACAAAAGGAAATTGAGAATGAGGAGTCGGGAAAAAGGAAACCGCCACTTGTTTTAATGAGAATGTTGAATCAAAGTCATCTGCATTGCAAATATCTTGTGATGATTAAATACATTCCTCCTCATCTTAGGAATAATGAACTTGTGTTTCGTAACTACTTCGCTCACCTTAAGGATAGTCTAGAATGTATCCGTGAGATTGTGGAAGAGGATTTCATTAATAAACCTCTTGATAGAGAAATTAGGTTTGCATGCATTCAGGCCAAACGATCTTAGGAGCTGCTAGAATGTTTAATTGCAACATGTCCTAAATCCTTAGGTGCGAAAGGTAAAGCTGTGATGCCTTGTTCTATGCCTAGTGCCAAGCATACAAACCATTCTATGCCCAGTGTTAAGAAAGTAAACACTAATGTGCCTTCAAGTAGTTCAGATATCTGCACATCTAGTTCAGGAATGCAAAAAGTAGATCAACCAACTAATGTTCCTATAATTCCCTCTACAGAGTAATCGGTGACATAAAAGCAAGCGGGTCAAAGCCTCCGTGCAATACCAAGCAAGATAGGACCTCAAGCTAAGAATGTGCATTGGAAGAGAGAAGACCACCCTTTGAACTTTAAGTTTGAGTTGAATAAAATGAATCGTGTTGATTCTAGTATTAGCAATAGGCGTCATCGTAATTAATTCAATTTCGCTACTATCGCAAACCATGTAATGATGATCGCTTGTTTTCTCGTTACTAATCATGAATGTGGTGTGAATGTTTTGTCTAATGTTGTCAAATGCCCAGTTAAAATTGTTAATGTTAAAATCAAGCTAAGAAGGCTAAAAGGCAAAGGCGAAGAAAGTTAGAAAACATTGGAAACCCGGGAAGAATATTTAGTAAAATAGGTTATCAATGGATACCTTCCGCCATAAGGTTAATGAGTTATGTCCTCAATTTGCTAAGGCAATGCCCACTAGAAAATGGATGCCTCTCGGTAGAACTATTCCCATAAGAAGTGAACATACTTTGAATAGGTCAAATACGGACATTAGCTCTACATCTATTTATGATGATTCCATTGTTTCTACTTCTGATGTGGGTGTTCCAATTACTGTTACTAACCAAGTGGAACCCATTATTGCATGGGGTTTCCAATTATCCAGTTATCCATTCTTGTCTGTGTTCAACTGCAGATCGTTCAAATCGTTCTGTGTTACCTGGACTCAGGCTGTTTGATTGGTCCCAAACCGTCAAGTTATCTCACACAAGCTAGCCACTTGTGAATGGCTAACCGTAAGAAACTTAAAACAGTTCAGACACCAATGGGTAAAAGGGTTAATAAAGTGTCATAAGCAAGATTCGAACATGGATCTTGTGTCAGTTCAGACACCAATGCAATGAAGTCCAGGAGAGTATAGTATTTCCCCAGGTCGTTATGTCCCAACGAGCTGTGCGAGAATAGTCAAACGTGTAGTGATCGAGAGAATTTGAACGGAAAAGGATTGTGATTAATTATACCTAAAGAAAAAGTATACAAATTACAGGGGCTTAAATGCAAATTAAAGAAAATTAAAAGATAAATTATATTAAATAAACGCTATCACTATTTTTAAAGCGATGTTTTGGATTTTTCTTTTATAAAACTTAAATTAAAAACTATGTGACGATAAAAGAAAATGTGAAACTCAAGCAATATTAATCCTAAAAATATGAAATGAACTTTTACAATCCTAATGATAAGAGAAAATTTTAGAAAAAGAAAATTATTTTAAAACTATTTATCTAATTATTATTAATTAAAACTATTTTAACTATTTAATAATACCCTAAAATACAATAAAATATGAAATAAAGCTAGAAAATGAAATTATGACTTAGAAAAATCTAAAATAGCTAAAGAGAATTTTCAAAACTAATTTTGTATTTTTCTCGATTATTTTCTATTTTCTATGAATTAAAAACTATTTAAAACTAATTAAATTACTAAAAATTACAAATTAAACTATGAAAAATCTGAAAAAATAATTTTTTGACTTTTTATATTTATCTTAACCTAGGAAAAATGAAAACTTATTTTTTTGAAACTTTTCTGAATTAATTATATTAAAAGCTAATTAAAAATGCCTAAAAACTGTTTAAAATAAAGAAAAATAGCAAACAGTGCTAGAAAAATATGAAAAATTCAGAAACTCTAAAATAATATCTTGAATATAAGAAAAATATGAAAACAAGAGCTTATGGGAGAGAATATGGAACTGCAGTTACAAGTGCTTATTTATAAGCACTTGGAATAAGCCAAAGGGACCAACTGAGCACCAACTGAACACAGAAGCTCTAATATGCTGAAACTACTTAAAAACAACTAGTTACAACTATCCTAAACTTATAGATTGCAAGCTACACAGATTTGGTGTTTTAAAACTCAAGTACCAAAAAACATATTTAGGGGTTACTTTGTAGCTTAAAAATAAGCTACCCAAATAAGCTAATCTCAAAACCAAAAGTAGGGACCTAAAGTAGACCTGGCTAGGAACCTATAAACTAAAAAAAAATAGACCTGGAAAAGCTCTTATGAGCTTTTGACAAGCCTCAGACAAACTGCGGACTCAGATGTGATCGAGTCGGTGCACGAGGCATTTTCTTGACTTGACAAGCCATTTTAGAGCTTATAAAAATTACTAAAATCTACTAAAATTATAATAAGAAACTAGACCAACTTAAGTTTTAAAGTCCCAAGTTTCACTTTGAATTTGACCAGAAATGAATCAATGATAAATCTCTCTAGGTTGGGTGAAAACTGGTTTTTTACACTTTTGACTTTTTAACAGTTATGAAGAAGTTGACTTATTTGAACTTTGATCTTAATTTACCAACTGAATATGATGTTTTATGGTGAACTAAGACTAGTGCAAGCTATCCTAATGATATCTAAACACAATTTAATCTTTTGCTCTATCAAAATCTCAACAGACATGACTTAAGACAGATTCAATGTTATTTTGACTTTTAAAGTGTGCAGACACAAAATAAGAACTAGAGTGAGTTTTATAAGTCTAACTAAAACCATCCTTAGCACTTCTAACCACTGACATGCTCTAGAACTCCAAATACAAATCTATTCCAAACACTGGTTTATGTACTGAGAGCTATGCCAATGACTCCTAATGACCAAATGATGATATCTACTTAACAAACAAGCTAAGATCAACAACTACTGCTACATGAAACATCAACAATCAATCATCACTAAAGTTATAACACTGATTTAGAATATGAAAGCAGATTAGGACTTACAAGACTCCTGTGACAATGGCATGCTATTTAAGATCAAATTACCACTACCCAGAACTGATATCACCCCTGGTTGCACACAATTCAACCCCATTTTCACCATCATTAGTAGCAATTCAGGTCAGTTACACCTTTGTAACTGCCGGTGGACTTTTGTTGACCAATGTGAGAACTTTGAGTGAAATCTAAGTAAAGGCCTATATAAGCCATTAATAAGCTATTGAAGAGCTTATAACAGCTATTGAAAGAAATTTTAACAACCAAAACTGATCTTAACACCACTTGACTATATCTCTTCACAGTTTGACTTTCGTTGACTAAACATGAAAATTGCTCAAACTTGGAATTAATAATTGAAAATGAGTTACAATGACTAAGTTGCTTATGTTTAATACATTAAAGCTTAAAATTACATTTTAAAACACTAATTGAGATAACTTAATAAAAAAATGACATACAAGGAAAATTAAAACTAACTACTGCTTTATTCTCTTGCTTCTCTTCTTCTTTTTATACACCATATGTCTTCTCTCACCTCTCTGAGCAAATCCCATCATAATTGAGGCCATTGGATGACTTGAGATGATTTTGGCCATTGGATCAATTTTGGCGGGAAAATCTGTTTTGAGCCTTGTGGACTATGCACTTGCAACTGGGGGGGGGAGTGTAGGTATGATGATTGTGGAGTGTGGGTTGGAAGAGATAAGGTGGGAAAAGGTGGATGGGAGATGGTTGCAGGGGTTGCAGACCACTTGGGATGAAGAAGATAAGGTGGGCGGGCTAAGGTTGGTTTGAACGGGGTTTGACCAAGGGAGTATATTAGGCAGGGGTCCAAAATAGGTTTGGCAGGGGTCATGAGGACTAATTATGCATTTTCTGATTTTTTGAGGGACCAATTCTGCCATTTTTCCAAAGTTCACACAAGGACCAATCTTGCCATTCTTTAATAATTCAAGTACCACTTTTGACATTTTCAAACTTCCAAGGACAAAACTTGTCATTTTTGAAAGTTTAGGACCTAAGTTGTAATTTTGCATTTTAAATCTCAAGGACCAATTTTGACAACTCATGAATCCTAGGGATTTGAAATGATATTTTATTTATTTTGTTTTACCGTGGACTGTTTTTGACAACTTTTGAAACTTGGGGACTAAAGCGCCAATTATGCAAACTTGATATGCTTTTTCACCGATTTTGATATTTTGCATTTAAAACACATAAAACACTTATTTGTGATATTTTTATCATTTTGATGCATTTCGAGTGTTTTCGGATGTTTTTGCGGTTTAAATGGTACAAAAATGATGAGTATTTAGACACTCATCAATCCCCACACTAAGATATTGCTAGTCCCTAGCAATGTTTTGAGAAAAATTAATGGATTTCATCTCTTTACCAAAAGCCATTACTCGGAGTAGCCAAATGTTTCGAGTTCAAGTAAGAACCTTGGTACATCGATAACCAAATGATTTTGAGCAAACCATCGACTTTCAACGGATTTGATTTGTCTTTACCGAAGCCATTTGCTTCGGACTAGCCAACTCTTAGATAAATTATCAATATTATCGTTGGTGAGTGATTACCAATTATGGTTTTCCAATCGCCTTTACCACAAGCCATAAACTTGCGGGCTAGCCAACTCTTCACTTTTAAGGATATGATGAGTGAACACCATACAATTTTGGGCAAATTGCAAGTCGTCAACGGATTTGAGATATCTTTACCAAGAGCCGTTTGCTCTGGATTAGCCAATCCTTTTGTTTATTAGACATGGTGGATCGATAATCAGAAGTGAGTAAGTGCAAAACACTTACTCCAAAAAAAAAATTTGGCCAAAATGGGGAATTGGGCGGTATAATTACATGATAAAATTCGTGAGAATTCTCCCCACTCTAGAAATGAATATTGCCCTCAATATTCAAAGTACCGCGGTTATGCCGAAACATAGAACGAAAAGGGAAATACTACTACCGTTATTTGAAATGATTTTTTTTTTTTTTTTTTTTTTTTTTGTAATTTTATATACAACAATGGGGCAACTCCCCACACTAGGGTGGTACACACGGTGAAAACCCATGTAGCATGCTCTTGTTTTGATTCCGAGTCGCTAGCTTGACTCGATCCCGCATTCATTTGTTCATGGGGAAGTAAGTGGAAGAGACAATCTCCATCGAACTTTCATTCAAGATGTTTGTATAAACATTGAAGTACGTGAAAGTTCCACACCGATGAGATATACATAGAACCGCTCACAAATGATAAATGAAAATGCCGGATCAAAATAATGTCTTCATTCCCAAGGAGTGAAGAATATGAGAAGCCGGGATAGGTGAAGAAGAGAAAGAAAGTCATGATAAAGATCTTGACTAACTCATCATCATCGGAAGGGAATTTATGATAGCATGAATTTCATCTTTTAAGCTCAATTGGTCTAGACATATCCGGGTGTGTCTAGATCAAAGTAGAAGTTATCATACTCGGTAGAGATATGATATGAGTGAGTTCAGGAGAACTCCTCAAAGGCGAATGATTCATATTCGGATTGATTTGAGTGAGTTCACTAGGAACTCCTCAAAGTGAATGATTCATAATCGAGAGAGAATTATGAGAAGTGGTAATACCACTAATCTTCTCTCCCATATGATCAAAATGGAACGCTTGCAATTCGAATAGAATCATCGAACAAAGTTCACTATCCTCAAAGGGGATAGATATGAAGTAGGCTTTTCATTAAAAGCCTCGATTCTAGAAATGAGAAGATTAACATTCAATAATGTTGCACGGTGCTTCATCTTTGATTTCGGTGTTAGTAACTTCATCATTCTCTTTTCTAAGCTAACAAGCTCGAAGGTAAATCTTCCACATAAACGATGTCTCCACAAGACAACGAATCATCATCATCGAATCGGAGAACATCTCAACATGATCTTTTGGGAAGACAAGAGGGTAGGGATATCAAGCGGATGCTCGAGAATTCCTCGTGACTCTCTTGGGATTGAGACAAGGTTCTCAACACTAGACTTTATGAATTCGTCCGATTCCTTTTCGTGAACAGTGTCAAGATGCTCGTCCCCATGCTCGAGAGAGTGAGTGTGAACCTCGGGTGTGACAAAGAGTTGTTTGAGAATGAATCTCAATCTGGGGATATCATCCGATGAACTTGATGAATCTTTATAGAATTGAAGGATATCAAGTGTATCCTCATCATCACCGTCATCGTGAATAAAACGAAATTGAGAGCTAGATCCGTGCTTTTCTTTTGCAATTGATTCCCTAATAGATTTTTCAAACGCAATTTGTGAATTTATTTTAGCGACCGCTCTTCACCTAACAATTCTTCCATGGATTTTGATTTGGATTATCTTGGGAATGTTTACATTCCTTCAAATCTTTCACTAAATCCAAAAGATCAAGGAGAAGATTTTGAGGAAGTGGCTCAGCCGAGGTGGTGCTCGATTCATTTGGTACCGTAGAGGTTGGTTATGATACGAAGAGTCGTAATTGTTACAAGGAAATGGATTCCTTGTTTGACAATCGAGCTGAGTGTGGACCTCCACAATACTCACAATAGTAAAACCGATGTGGTGTGAGTTATATGTGTGGTAGTCATAATTGTTATCGTGAACCCGCTCATAGACAAGCGTGTTTCCGATTGACAATCGAACCGGAGTGTGAACCACCACAAGACTACAACAAGAAATCACTTGAGTCTCACGGTGTGGTAGCCGATGGAATAAATCGGTTGTGTTATGGTAGGAATAGGGATCCGGTTATAGACAGACCCGCTTCCCGATTCCACCATGCTACAACCGGGGCAATTGCCACCATTATAAGGACCACCACACCATTGACAACCAAGAGGGTGAGGATAAGACATAGAAAGAATCAAATGTTTTCGGATGGGTAGGGATGAAGAATCAAATATGTGAGAGGGCATGATGGATATTTTTGAATTTTTGGATAAACATTTTGTAAAAATAAGAAAGAAAATCTTTTGGGTTTTTGATTTATATATATGTAGAAACAAAAGAAAAATATTTTTGTGTTTTATATGTTTTAAGATGTTTTGGATTTTGGATTTTGTAAGAAAATATAAATATATATAGATGGTATGAACAAGGAGTGAATACTCAAATCACTAATCTGCTAAACGTAAGATTATTAGCCTGACTCCGGCAATGCGCTTAAAATTTGATTGGTCCCGAACCGTCAAGTTATCTCACAAGCTAGCCACTGTGAATGGCTAACCGTAAGAAACTTAAAACAATTCGGACACCAATGCAATGAAGTCCAGGAGAGTATTGTGTTTCCCAGTCGTTATGTCCCAACGAAATGTGCGAGAATAGTCAAACGTGTAGTGATCGAGAGAATTTGAACTAAAAGGATTGTGATTGATTATACCTAAAGAAAAGTATACAAATTACAGGGCTTAAATGCAAATTAAAGAAAATTAAAAGATAAATTATATTAAATAAACGCTATCACTATTTTTAAAGCGATGTTTTGGATTTTTCTTTATAAAACTTAAATTAAAAACTACGCGACGTATAAAAGAAAATATGAAACTCAAGCAATATTAATCCTAAAAATATGAAAATGAACTTTTACAATCCTAATGATAAGAGAAAATTTATAAAAAGAAAATTATTTTTAAAACTATTTATCTAATTATTATTAATTAAAAACTATTTTAACTATTTAATAATACCCTAAAATACAAGAAAATATGAAATAAAGCTAGAAAAATGAAATTATGACTTAGAAAAATCTAAAATAGCTAAAGAGAATTTTCAAAACTAATTTTGTATTTTTCGATTATTTTCTATTTTCTATGAATTAAAAACTATTTAAAACTAATTAAATTACTAAAATTACAAATTAAACTATGAAAATCTGAAAAATAATTTTTGACTTTTATATTTATCTTTACCTAGGAAAATGAAAACATATTTTTTGAAACTTTTACGAATTAATTGTATTAAAAGCTAATTAAAATGCCTAAAAATTGTTTAAAATAAAGAAAAATAGCAAACAATTGCTAGAAAAATATGAAAAATTCAGAAAACTCTAAAATAATATACTGAATATAAGAAAAATATGAAAACAGTGGCTTATGGGAGAGAATATGGAACTGCAGTTACAAGTGCTTATTTATAAGCACTTGGAATAAGCCAAAGGGACCAACTGAGCACCAACTGAACACAGAAGCTCTAATATGCTGAAACTACTTAAAAACAACTAGTTACAACTATCCTAAACTTATAGATTGCAAGCTACACAGATTTGGTGTTTAAAAACTCAAGTACCAAAAAACAGATTTAGGGGTTACTTTGTAGCTTAAAAATAAGCTACCCAAATAAGTTAATCTCAAAACCAAAAGTAGGGACCTAAAGTAGACCTGGCTAGGAACCTATAAACCAAAAAAAACAGACCTGGACAAGCTCTTATGAGCTTTTGACAAACCTCAAGACAACTGTGCGAGACTCGTGATTGATCGAGTCAAGGCACAGGCATTTTCTTGACTTGACAAGCCATTTTAGAGCTTATAAAAATTACTAAAATCTACTAAAATCATAATAAGAAACTAGACCAACTTAAGTTTTAAAGTCCCAAGTTTCACTGAATTTGACCCAGAAATGAATCAATGATAAATCTCTCTAGGTTGGGTGAAAACTGGTTTTTTACACTTTTGACTTTTTAACAGTTATGAAGAAGTTGACTTATTTGAACTTTGATCTTGATTTACCAACTGAATATGATGTTTTATGGTGAACTAAGACTAGTGTAAGCTATCCTAATGATATCTAAACACAATTTAATCTTTTGCTCTATCAAAATCTCAACAGACATGACTTAAGACAGATTCAATGTTATTTTGACTTTTAAAGTGTGCAGACACAAAATAAGAACTAGAGTGAGTTTTATAAGTCTAACTAAAACCATCCTTAGCACTTCTAACCACTGAAATGCTCTAGAACTCCAAATGCAAATCTATTCCAAACACTGGTTTATGTACTGAGAGCTATGCCAATGACTGCTAATGACCAAATGATGATATCTACTTAACAAACAAGCTAAGATCAACAACTACTGCTACATGAAACATCAACAATCAATCATCACTAAAGTTATAACACTGACTTAGAATATGAAAGCAGATTAGGACTTACAAGACTCCTGTGACAATGGCATGCTATTTTAGATCAAATTACCACTACCCAGAACTGATATCACCCCTGGTTGCACACAATTCAACCCCATTTTCACCATCATTAGCAGCAATTCAGGTTAGTTACACCTTTGTAACTACAGGTGGACTTTTGTTGACCAATGTGAGAACTTTGAGTGAAATCTAAGTAAAGGCCTATATAAGCCATTAATAAGCTATTGAAGAGCTTATAACAGCTATTGAAAGCAATTTTAACAACCAAAACTGATCTTAACACCACTTGACTATATCTCTTCACAGTTTGACTTTCGTTGACTAAACATGAAAATTGCTCAAACTTGGAATTAATAATTGAAAATGAGTTACAATGACTAAGTTGCTTATGTTTAATACATTAAAGCTTAAATTACATTTTAAAACACTAATTGAGATAACTTAATAAAAAAACGACATACAAGGAAAATTAAAACTAACTACGCCTTTATTCTCTTGCTTCTTCTTCTTTTTATACACCATATGTCTTCTCTCCTCTCTCGAGCAAATCCCATCATAATTGAGGCCATTGGATGACTTGAGATGATTTTGGCCATTGGATCAATTTTGGCGGAAAACTGCTTTGAGCCTTGTGGATCGTGCACTTGCAATTGGGGAGTGTAGGTATGATGATTGTGGAGTGTGGGTTGGAAGAGATAAGGTGGGAAAAGTGGATGGGAGAGGTTGCGGGGTCAGCACCACTGGGATGAAGAAGATAAGCGGGCGGCTAAGGTTGGTTGACGGGGTTTGACCAAGGAGTATATTAGGCGGGGTCCAAAATAGGTTTGGCGGGGTCATGAGGTTAATGGTGGGTCACAAGTCCGAGGGTCATGGGTTTGTTTTAAATGACAAGGACTAATTATGCATTTTCTGATTTTTTGAGGGACCAATTCTACCAATTTTCCAAAGTTCGCACAAGGACCAATCTTGCCATTCTTTAATAATTCAAGGACCACTTTTGACATTTTCAAACTTCCAAGGACCAAACTTGTCATTTTTGAAAGTTTAGGGACCTAAGTTGTAATTTTGCAATTTTATATCTCAAGGACCAATTTTGACAACTCATGAATCCCTAGGGACTTGAAATGATATTTTTATTTATTTTGTTTTACCAGGACTGCTTTTGACAACTTTTGAAACTTGGGGACTAAAGCGCCAATTATGCAAACTTGATACGTTTTCACCGATTTTGATATTTTGCATTTAAAACACATAAAACACTTATTTGTGATATTTTTATCATTTTGATGCATTTCGAGTGTTTTCGGATGTTTTGCAGTTTAAATGGTACAAAAATGATGAGTATTGAGACACTCATCACTGTTCCAAGCATATGACTCGAGACCGGTCGAGGCTCATGAACTTTGTGAGTAAATTCATCGGGACTGTTAGATTCGGGAACGATCATTTCGGTGCAATTATGGGTTATGGAGATTATGTTGTCGGTGATAGTGTTACTCCAGGGTATATTACGTAGAAGGTCTTGGTCATAACTTATTCTCTGTCGGTCAATTCTGTGATTCTGATCTATACACCATACTTGTTTCGTTAGAGAACTTGATGGTAAAGAACTTTTAAGAGGAACACGTGGTTCAAATCTATACACCATCTCTATCGAAGATATGATGAAGTCTTCTCCAATTTGCTTGTTGTCAAAGGCTTCAAAAACAAAGTCATGGTTATGGCATCGTCGCCTCAATCACTTGAACTTCGCACCATCAATGATCTCTCCGTAAAAGACTTAGTTGTAGGTTTACCTAGACTAAAGTATGAAAAGGATCATCTTTGTTCAAGATGCCAATTGGGAAAAAGCAAGAAGTATGCCCACAAACCCAAACCTACAAACTCGCCATGAAGTTCTTCATACAATTCACATGGATTTATGTGTGTTGGGAATAATCCGTTACCACGGATAGTTGTGGTTTACATCGCCGAGATTAACACTAGCGGTGGAAACGTATTCCCACCGCAAGTTCTTTATTACCACCGCTATCGCTAATGATAAGGTTAAACGCGTCTAGATAAGTATAGAATAGATCTTGTGTATATTCTATTATGTTAGCTTTATACTTATCTTGTAAAGGACTCCTTGTTGTATAAAAGGAGATCCTAGGTCATTGTCTTAGGAATGTACGAACTTACAACCTACGAAAGCTTCAAGGTGTAACCCTAGTGATAAACTAAGATCACTCGTATTATTTCATTAATAATATTGGAGCTTGAGTTTTGTGTTTAACTGTGTTTACTCTCATCATTTGTCTTCTAAGTATTACTTAAGTAAATTCCGCTTGCTTGATAATATCATACAAAATATCATTGACACAAGGAGTGTGTCCCAGATCCATCAAGTGGTATCAGAGCCAGGTTCTGATATTTTGTTTTAGGGTAAAGGGGAGTAATCCTGCACCCTGGTAAATATATTAACCAAATAAATGTTTAAGTACAATGGATATGAGTGAAATCCCATATCTCACCCGCTACATAGGCATAGAGCTTACATAACAAGATACTTCTGCTTTCTAACCAAGAAAACAAACCACTACTCAAATGATAACATATGACACAAAGAAATAAAATTACTTCCTAGGACCTTGAAACATTGTGCCATACATGGCATTAAAGGCATCCAAATTCCCCGGAAGATTACGAACCTGTTTCGCATAGTCATCGAAATCATAGTCATCATACTCATCTTCAAACTATTGGCCACCACCAAATATATTAGCAGACTCATCAAATGGGTTAGCAACAACCTCATCTTCAGAATTGTACACAACAATCTCTCCCACTTTAGAAAAAGGGTTAACTCTCTTAGTAGAAGAGGCAGGCGGTATACAAGAATTACTAGTTTAAGGAGCCACTTCCGACTCCATCTCTTTCAAATCACTCACAAGAGGCTCTTGTAATGCTGTACCTGTCTTAGTAGACTTATCATCATTAACTTCCATTGTACAACCAGAATCCACATCCTTGATATTGTCATTAGAAGGAATACCAGACGCATCCGTATGTTCCATATTAAGAGCATCAAACTGGTTAGATGTAGCGATATTGGTTCCACTCGAACTAGCCACAGCAGAAGCATTCTTCTTAGTGACTACCACTTTCTTAGGTTCAGGAGGATTCTTCTTGGGTTGGTATTGAAACTGTTTACCCACAACAGTTTGAAAACCCTCCTTGACCCGGAATAGAAGACCCACCTTGCTTTCCTTCTTCCTATTATTAACCGCCTTGAAACCATCATTAGCACGCTTAGAAGGTCGAGTGGGAGGTTCAACAACTTTAGGACAATCAATAGGAGTATGACCAAAATCTTACATTTATCACAATGCGGTGGTTTCCACTCATATCCAACCCGTATCGTCTCGATAGTCGACCCGACCCATCAAGTAACGAAATCTCAACAAGAAGGCTGTCCCTAAGAACCCCATCGACTTCACATCAATCATGCATCTAGCAAAACTACTACGCCCACGAGTCCTTGCACATTTGGCTAGTGAAGGCATCTAACCTTTAGGCGTGCCTATCAATGTGGCAAGGAGACTAAGGCCATCATCGAAAACATAGCAAGAGGAACTTCATGGAATTTAACCCACATCAAATATTGGTCAAATCCTCTTTAAGTAAGTTAGTGTTCACCGTCCATGGTTTAAGAATAATAGGTACATTATTAATCAACCAAGGACCGCTTTCAATAACATCATCAACACCTTTCTTCGAATTAAACTTAAAAAGAAGAACCCTTTGCATTCATCATTACCTTTTGTATACCAAACTTAGCCCACACATCATGCATAAAGTAATCAACAATAGGAAAAGCAAGGCGTTTACCAAGGAAATACCCATACAAAGTATTCTCAAACCTAGTGTTTACCTCTTCAACCACTTTCATCGGGACAGAAAGATCCACACCAGTAGCTTTCTTACTACATTCCAACCTACGAAAGTTAGACATGTGTTTCATTGGTTCAGTAGAAGTAACACCAGCATACGATGCAGCAGGTTGTTTCAAAGCATGCACACCATCCTTCTCAATACCAACAGCCCCATGTACATTAACATTAGAAGCCATAGGACCACTTGTATCTTGAGGAGGTTTCGAATAACCGATAGCATAAAGCATCTCCTCAAGCTCCTTCTGTGATTGCGGCACCTTAAGATGCTCAAACGGATTAGCCCCAGAGAAGTAGTAGCATCCATCGCCCGTTGGTTTTAATGGTTGCCCATCGTCACCCACAAGAACAAGTTTTCCTCTAAGATTTGTTTTTCAATAGCACGAATTTTCAAGAAAGTATCATAACCCTCAGCGTGTCATGATCGGGCTTGGAGCAAGTGAAACCGCTTCACTTGTCCATCGAATCGAGAACCGTAACTACCGACAGAAATCGGTAGCATGAAACCTAGTCGCATTATCATCAGATTCCAACTCATTAGCTTTACGTGGCTGCTGAACACCGGCGTTTACAACCTCTTGACCCTTCAATTCAGCAACATTAACCACAAGCCGTGGCATACCAAGAATCTCCTTTCCCGAATTCGACATCACAACAATCAGAAACCCAAAAACAACAAGAAAAGAAAGTCTGGTCTTCAAACAAAACAATTAAAACCCTAGTTAACAACTAGGGTTTATACGCCATGAAGCACAATCCCAATTACATGATATAATAATGATGACCGGAATCAGTTTAATGATAAAATCAAACCGACTGATTAAACCCTTAAGTAGCGATTAAGAATTATACCCTAAAACAAAAAATCGATCACAAAGCAGACTTAAGACAAGATATGGTTTAAACCTAGATCATACACGAGATATAATCAAAAGATTAAATCAGACTTGTACTAGGGAAGTTTGAAGATCGATTAATATGAAGGAGGGATTAGGGTTTCGTAATTCTCCATATTCGCCAAAGGGGTGGGAGAGAAGATTCAAAGAATTAGCTTGACTCACTCACTCAATTCAATGGAGATGGAAAACAACCAATCTAACTCTTCTTCTACACCCAGACTCCCTAAGCTTAAGCTTAATGAGTTTGAGATGTGGAGGATACTGATTGAGCAATACTTCCTCATACAGGACTATGCTCTATGGGAAATCATTCAACTTGGTGATTCTTTCATATATATGTGAGCACTACTTCCAAAATTGGTGAAACAGATGTTGTGAAAGTTTCTGTGCCTGAATCAAATGTTGAAAAGGCACAAAGGAAGAATGATCTTAAAGCTAGAAGTTTGCTGCTGATGACTCTTCCAAGAGACCAGATTATTGCATTTAGCAAGTTCAAGACTGCTAAAGAACTATTTGAAGAGATTTGCTCAATGTTTGGTGGTAATGATGCTACAAAGAAGACACAGAAGACATTGTTGAAACAAAGTTATGAAAACTTCTCTGCTTCAAGCAATGACTCACTTGATAGCATTTTCACCAAACTTCAGAAAATTGTTACACAACTGACTGTGTTTGGCATTGAGGTAGAAAAGGAAGACCTCAATTTGAAGTTTCTAAGAAGTTTCAAACCAATGTTTGTGTGGGAAAACAAAAGCAGACATAGAAACAATGAAGCTCAATGACCTTTACAACAACTTCAAACTCATTGAGCAAAGGTTGAAGAAGGCGAGGAACTGGTACAAGCTCTAATAGCTTGGCATTGTTGTCAACCCTCGTTGATAGTGATGATTCAAGATGAAAGTGATGATGATATTGCCACCGCATGTTCTAAAGTTTCCACCGGTAATGTGAATGTTGCCACCGCAGGTCAAAGAAGAAGGTTGCTAGTATTGGAGATCATACGCTTTATGTGTCACACCCCAATTTACTGCTTTTGCAATGGAATGGAATTTCGGGGCAACGATCGTCATAGCACCACATCACAGTTATATTGAACGACCTAAAGTGTCGCTTTAAAAACACATCGTTGGATATTTCATAAAACATAATCGTAGTACACATCGGTCCCAAAAGGTTTTACAAGTTTGCCAAAATACAAATATGTTACAATCCAAACGATGTTTTGAAGATAAAGCCATAATGTACATAATGTAAGTCGACGCGCGACTCAAAATATAGGTCCCTAACCATGTCATGATGCGAATGCCTCGCCATTCGAAAATACATTGCTAAAACGTCAACAATAATGTTGGTGAGAAATCATAGGTTTATGTAAATATTTTATACGACTACACAAGTATAGACCATGCATGACAATCAAGTCACGTAAAAATAATGTTACAATTGCTCTAAGCCCATGACCCCGAAACTAGACTGTTCAATAATGTATGCCCCGCAGAGTGTTTGCCGACAACTCCGTAATGTAATCAAATGAAATGCATCCGCTCACTTGGTTGGGATTCACCAACCCGGATGGAGGCGCCACCCTCGATAGATCTATCCACTCATCCTCGCTCTCAAAGATTAACGGTTCATGTTCATGTATCGGGACTTTAAAATTGGCAAATGTGGTAACTTAAGCAATGTAATGAATTTAACATACTTGGTATCGTACAAAAAATGTAGTGCGATGTATTCTCCCCCGTGGGTTTGTAAATAATGTAAAGCATGTAAAAACGGGGCTATGAAAACTCACTTGGATAAACTGGAAATAACGGCAATAGTGAGTACACTGAGGTTTATAATGATGCGTCAACCGGGACCTATTATCAATGATATGATATGTCATGAGTTGCAATGTAATGCTATGCATGCACTTCGTATGTTATTTATACCATTTACGGGTTTTTGAAAATGTTACTCGTCGACGAAAAAAAATACTCTTTTGACGTCTCGACCAATCAAAAATGACTTTACATGTTTTTACGTCAAAATGTCATCCTACAATGGTTTTATAATGATTTATAGTGAAATTATAACGTTTATAAGAACATGTACTCCATATTTGTTCTCCAATTACTTTGTTCTCCAAATCTTTTAGTTTCCAATTATTTTAGTTCTTCAACAATTTGTTCTCCAAAAATAATGTTTCAAACACTTTTGTTCTCCAAAAATACTTCTCCAAAACATTTGTTCTCCAAAAATACTTCTCCAACACATTTGTTCTCCAAAAATACTTCTCCAAAACATTTGTTCTCCAAAAATACTTCTCCAACACATTTGTTCTCCAAAAATACTTCTCCAAAACATTTGTTCTCCAAAAATACTTCTCCAAAACATTTGTTCTCCAAAAATACTTCTCCAACACATTTGTTCTCCAAAAATACTTCTCCAACACATTTGTTCTCCAAAAATACTTCTCCAAAACATTTGTTCTCCAAAAATACTTCTCCAAAATAAATAGTTTGCTGAAATTTCTGAAAATGTATATATCGTCGACAAACTTTAAAAATTCACCACGGCTTCGTTATAACTCCGTTTTTATCCGTTCAAAAGGCCACGGATTCGTTTTAAAGTATATTTTCTAAAAATCAAGGCCAAAGGGTCGTACCATCAATGGGTTTTTCCAGAAATACGTTTTAAGAACAGACCCTAAAATAAAGTTTACGAAAATAGTTTTTTTCACGGACAAAACCTATTCTAATCCCTTCAAATCAACTCCAAAGCTAACTAAATCCTACCATACACCTTCTTAGGGTGTCATGGGTGCCTAATCACCATCAAGACCAAAGATTAACTTGGGAATAATTATAGGATGACTATTAAGTATATAAAACCTTAAAAATCAAGAATAAATGGTATAAACCACAATACATGCATATGAGCTTCAAAAATGACAAGAAGCATATAAAAATGACAAGAAAACATAAGGATGATAAAACATGCTTACTAGTGATATGAAGAGGTGTAGGTAACAAGGTTTACTTAGATATCCTTGGTTTTATTTCAAAACCACAAAGAGGATATGTTCTAGGTTGTAAATAACACTTGACTTGAAAACTTTCTTGATCCCTTGGTGCTTGCTATATGGCGGTTTTAGAGCTAAGGAGAAGAGAGAAATATTTGTTTTCACCTTTGAGTATGTGTAGAAGTATGTGTAAAATCTTTGTCAAGTAAGACTTTGTACAAGTGAATGAATTATTTGTAGACAAATCAATAAGAAAACCATACCCATAATTAAGACTTCCTCCCCTATGGCGGTTTTGGGGAGGGTTGTCTCCATTATTTTTTTTTTCTTTTTTTCAAATGTAACTAGTATATTTGTTTTAATTTGTAAGATTTTGAATAAAGGTGTAAGTAAATGTGACTTGTAAGTAAAAGGTAAATTTTGGTGCAAGTAACTTTTATTAAGTCAAAATAGAATGTATTGAGGTGATAAAATTGTAAAAATGCTTTCCTCGTGAAAATCGGGTGATAAAATAATTATCGTAAAATTTTAAGAAACACGACGTAATAATTAAACGTTAACGATTTAAAATACCAAATAAATGTAAAACACTAGGAAAACTAAAACATAGTTTTATAAACTAAATGTGAGTTTAAAAATACCTCGGATCATTTTTGAAAGTAACGGGTTAAATAATCAAAATAAAACTCACGCGATAAAAATTAATAAATATAAAAATCAAGCGTTGAAGGGTGAAATGAAATGTCGTGCATGAACTAATGAAATGCACATGATGTCAATGAAATGTAGACTACTCGAGTCCATATGAAATGTACGTGAATGTCATGATCATGAATTCGCCGCTAAACCTCCAAGGTTACGCAATTTGAAACAAGTAAACCAAGTTTACTAAAATGTTGAAATAATGAGACATGAACGGTGTCGAGAAATGACCGAAAGTACGGGTTGTCACATTCGCCCATCAAAAAGGAATTCATCCCAATTCAAACGTTGTTAGGTCTAACGATTGTCGGCGAAAAGATGTGGATACTTGCGTCAAGATCCGGTCTTCCTGCTCCCAAGTAAACTCGGGACCTCGTCGAGAATTCCAACGAACTTTAACAATAGGAATACGACTGTTTCAACCGCTTGACCTCGCGGTCCATGATTTCTACTGTGTTCTTCCACAAAGTTGAGTTTGTCATCAATATGAACTTCGTCCAATGGAATAACGAGCGATTCGTCTCGAAAGACACTTCTTCAAGTTTGAAACATGAAACGTGTTGTGCACATGACTAAGTTCGATGGAAGATCGAGTCGATAAGCTACCGGACCAACTCGGCTCAAAATCTTGAATGGTCCAATGTATCTCGGTTTAACTTTCCACGCCAAAGCGCACGACGCCTTCCAAGGCGATACTTTCAACATGACTTTGTCACCCACTTGAAATTCCAAATCCTTGCGCCTAACATCCGCATAACTTTTCTGTCGACCTGGCGGTTCTAAGTCGATCACGAATTTGAACAATCTTTTCGGTGGTTTCCGAACCATTTATGGGCGATGAGTTGTGCGTCTCCGACTTCGCCCAACAAACAGTGAACGGCACTTACGACCATAGAGTGCCTCAAATGGTGCCATCTTGATCTTGGTGTGATAACTATTGTTGTACGAGAATTCAATCAATGGCAAATGGTTAGCCCAACCATTTCAAAATCAATCACACATGCTCTCAAGATGTCTTCTAATGTTTGAATGGTCCTTTCACTTTGACCATCGGTTTGTGGGTGATACTGTGCTCATCTCTAATCTGGTTCGAATGAATCTTGCAATGAATTCCAAAAGTTTGAAGTGAATCGACTATCTCATCGGAAATGATAGAAATCGGTGCTCCGTGCCTCGAGACTATTTCCTTGACATAAAGTCTAGTGAGTTGCTCCATGGAATAAGTCTCTAATCGGTATGAAATGAGTCGACTTGGTAAGGCGATCAACAATTACCCAAATAGCGTCAGAACCTCCGTTGTCTTAGGAAGTTTCGTAACAAAGTCCATTGTAATACGTTCCCATTTCCATTGAGGAATTTCTGGTTGTTGGAGCAATCCCGACGGCTTCGGTATTCGACTTTTACCTTAGCATGTAAGACATTTGCTAACGACGTGGCAATCTCCGCTTTCATGTTCGCCACCAATAAAGCTTCTTAAGATCTTGATACATCTTATCCGATCCTGGATGAATAGAATACTTTGACTTATGCGACTCATGCATAATCAATTCTCGTATTCCGCCAAACAATGGAACCCACATTCTATCTTTGAAACATAGTACTCCATCTGCTCTCTTTACAAAACCATTTGCGCTTTCGGGCATGCCATAAAGTTTTTCACTTGGTCGGTTCTCCTCCTTGAGTGCTTCGACTTGTGCTTCGTGGATTTTCGAAGGTAAAGGAGAAATAATTGTCATTCCCAATGATCGAACTCTTAAAGGTTTAGGCCTCTCTTTCCGACTAAGAGCATCAGCCACAACATTGGCTTTTCCCGGGTGATACTTGATTTCACAATCATAGTCGCTGAGTAACTCCAACCAACGACGTTGCCTCATATTAAGCTCTTTCTGATCAAGAATGTATTGCAAACTTTTGTGGTCGGTAAACACTGTGCACTTGGTACCATAGAGGTAGTGTCTCCAAATCTTGAGCGCAAAAACTACGGCTCCTAACTCGAGATCGTGAGTGGTGTAGTTCTTTTCATGCGTCTTAAGTTGTCGAGAAGCATACGCAATCACCTTCTCGTTTTGCATTAAAACAGCCCCAAGTCCTTTATGCGAAGCGTCGCAATATACAACAAAGTTCTCAATGCCTTCGGGTAGTGCCAAAATCGGCAAGACCGCAAAGCTTTTGCTTCAACAACCGAAAAGCGTTTCTTGTTTCTTTCCCCACTGCACTTCTTGTTTTTCTGCGTCAACTTGGTCAAAGGTCTCGCTATCTTCGAAAAACCTTCGATGAACCTTCGGTAATACCCGGCAAGTCCTAGAAATTGTCGAATTTCCGTAGGATTCGTCGGAGTAGCCCAATCTTTCACGGCTTCAATCTTTGCGGGATCAACTTGTAGTCCTTGACTATCAATGATGTGACCAAGAAATTGCACTTTGTGGTTCCAAAAATCACACTTCGAAAACTTGGCATACAACTTCTCATTCTTGAGTAGACTTAAAATCGTCCTTAAGTGCTCTTCATGCTCTTCTTTGCTCTTGGAGTAGATCAAAATGTCGTCGATGAACACAATAACAAACTTGTCCAAGTACGGCTTACAAACTCTATTCATAAGATCCATGAATACCGCCGGTGCATTAGTCAATCCAAACGGCATCACTTGAAACTCGTAATGACCGTAACGTGTTCTAAATGCTGTTTTAGGAATATCCTCTTCCGAACTCGTCGGTGATAACCCGAACGAAGATCAATCTTGGAATAAATACTTGAACCTTGCAATTGATCGAACAAATCATCAATTTCGGGAGTGGATAACGATTCTTCACCGTTAACTTGTTCAATTCTCGATAATCTATGCACATTCGAAGGATCCATCCTTCTTCTTCACAAACAAAACCGGTGCTCCCAAGGCGATGAACTCGGCCTAACGAATCCTTTGTCTAGAAGCTCTTGCAATTGATTAGACAACTCTTGCATTTCGGATGGCGCTAAACGATGCACGGTGCTCGTGCAATCGGTGCGGCTCCGGCACTAAGTCAATTTGAAACTCTACTTGACGTGCGGTGGAAGTCCGTAAATCCTCGGAAATACCTCGTAAAATTCACGAACAATAGGAACATCTTCAAGTCGCTTCTCCTCCGACTTTTCTCCGTTACATGAGCTAAGAAAGCAAGACAACCTTTCTTAATGTACTTTTCCGCTTTGATACTCGATATGATACTAATTCGAGTTCCACCGCTCCCCACGAATAATCAAAGTTTCGCCATTGTAGGAAGATGTACAACTTTCTCGTCACAATGATCCTTGCGCGATGCTTAGATAACCAATCCATGCCTATGACGTCAAAACTACCAAGCTCTACGGGCATGAGGTCTATGTTGAAGGGATGATTAAGAAAATTGAATGTGCAACCGCGAACAATGGTGTTGGTGCAAACTACGCTACCATTAGCTAATTCGACGTTGTATGATATGTCTAGTGTAGTTGGTTTAATGTTGAGCAAAGGTGCAAATGCAGAGACACAAAACTTTTATCGGCACCGAATCAAATAAGATCAAGCATAACGATTATTAAGAAGGAACGCACTGCTATGACATTCGGGTCTTCCCTATCTTCTCCGCCTCCAATAACATAAACCCTTCCTTGAGCCATACCTCCTTGATTCGGATTTGCTTGATTCTTTCCTCTTGCAATCCTCTTGTAGTGTCCAATTTCCCCGCAACCAAAACATGTAACTTGTGGTGCATTGCAATCCCTAGTACGGTGGCCAACCTTCTTGCACTTTTCACACGGATCAGGACATCGACCCGGATTGTGGTGGCTCAAACACTTGTTACACTTCGGCAAAACCCCCGAATATCCCTTTCCTTCTTTTTGACCCGCGGCATAAACCTTGGCAACCTCTTGCCTTTTGGGCGGTTGTTGAGTATCATTCCTACCCCTTGTGTTATCCCACTTGCGCTTGTTGTTGTTGCTATTGTTGTTGTTGTAGTTGCCTCGGTTGTTGTTGTTGAAACGGTTGCTGGAGTTGTTGTTGTTATTTCGGTTAGTGGTGGTGTACTTGCCTCGCTTCACCACTTGTGCCATCAATTTCTGAGTAACTCGAATAGCTTCTTCGATAGTTTGTGGATCGAAAGATGTCACGTCACCTTGAATCACTTCGGGAAGTCCTCCAATAAATGCCTCTAGCAACTTTTCATTATCAGAAACCATTGATGGGCATAATGCGGCTAATTCCTGGAATCTCCGAATGTATGTGTCAATGTCATACCCAATCGTGACCAATTCGTAGAACTCCGTCTCTAACTTCTTGATTTCTGTTCGAGGACAAAACTTCTTAGTCACCAAGCTCTTGAATTCCTCCCACGTATGCTTAAAAGCATTCTCCATACCAATTGGTTGAGCGTATGAATTCCACCATGACAACGCTCCATCGAGTAGAGTACTCGTAGCATATTTAACCTTACTGTCATCCGGACAGTTACAAAGCAAGAATACCGACTCCAACTTTTCAAACCATCTAACCATTGCTGTTGCTCCCTCGGTACCTCGGAACTTAGTAGGTTCAGCACTTTTGAAATCTTTGTACGAGCATTTCTTAACCCCAGATCCTCCGGCATTACCATTCGCAGAGCAAGCCTCGCTAGCTTCAAGAATGTCGGCGGCTTCAAAGAAGCAGCAGCAGCCCAATCGCTTCTCTTCGACTCTTATCGCATTAGCAATGCTATCATTCACTAACTTCTGAATTGCGGCTTGAGTCATCTCAACTGTTGCTTTCTTCGGTGCCATAATTCTTCAAAATCACAAGATGAAACAATCATGAGAACTCGTAAGTAGAAACAACCATCATGCAAATATATCCACAACCACAACATGCATAAAGATAAATGGAATCACAACGGAACAATAACGAAATATCACAATATAATCACAACACACGTGGATAATATACATGAAAATTTCGGCCTACATGGACCGATATCATAGATAATAATAACCATTCCTACATAGTAGAGTCAATACTTGATACATTTGTTTGTACAACAACCAAAATACAACAAGTTCTTTAAACTACGCCACACACCCCGTGACTAGGATGCTAATGGTCAAAACTATACAATGACAAAGTCTACATAAGGCACCTCATGGTGCTCACCGCCTATCCGGAGATCGCGAACTCGAATAACCAAACTATCAATCAAACTCCTCATCTCATCCATCCGACCTCCAATGTAACAATACGCTCACGAGCTAAAACTAACTCCGTGAATGACTCGCAACTCATCACGTGCCATATCGCCCTGTCAAACAACTCGGGCATCTCCGCCTCAACTCCGTAATGTGCTCCCTATCCTCAACTGCGCGGTCAAGACCCGAAACTCTAAGTCAATACTAACCTCGCTTAATATCAAACCCTCGACCTCCTCGGCGATGGGCTCGATCCTATCAACCGACAACTCCTCCAACCGCCGAGTCAAACTATCAATCAGAATCTTGTGCATCGACACGGGCACCTAATGCCTCGTGGAAGGTCGTCGTGCGGCGAATGCTCTAGAACTCTCGCCTAACTCAAATCTAACGGGCGGCTCGGGCTCGGTCGACGGTGGTGCAGGGATATCGAAACGTGCACGCTTTTTGGGCGGCAAGTCCGATGCGGGTACAAAATCTCTAAGAAAATATGACGATGATGGTGATGATGGTGGTAGTGGTGCTGGTGGTGGTGATGGTGCAAGCAACGGGTTATGAACTGGGCTAACGCGAGGTGTAGGTGCGACTTCACCCTCCTCGAAGGGTTCGGTCTCAGTGTCGGTCATGATCAATGGGAAGGCTGCAGTGGATCCGATAGAAGATACAACCTCAGTGGAATGTGATGGATCATCATCCGATGATATGGTAATAGGGTGAGAATCTGAAGACATGTCTGTGACAACCGATATGAAATAAATGTAAATAATCTCGAACAAAGTGTAAGTGAATCCGCATGAAAACAATGAACATGTACAATGATGAAATGATGAGATGCTATGATAATGTAGCTATAGTCTAGGGTCAATGATGCAACCTAGTTCTCTATAATCGTAGCTCGTACCAATCATCACACCCCAATTTACTGCTTTTGCGGTGGAATGGAATTTCGGGGCAACGATCGTCATAGCACCACATCACAGTTATATTGAACGACCTAAAGTGTCGTTTTAAAAACACATCGTTGGATATTTCATAAAACATAATCAGAGTACACATCGGTCCCAAAAGGTTTTACAAGTTTGCCAAAATACAAATATGTTACAATCCAAACGATGTTTTTGAAGATAAAGCCATAATGTACATAATGTAAGTCGACGCCGCGACTCAAAATATAGGTCCCTAACCATGTCATGATGCGAATGCCTCAGTTACCTGAAAATACATTGCTAAAAACGTCAACAATAATGTTGGTGAGAAATCATAGGTTTATGTAAATATTTTATACGACTACACAAGTATAGACCATGCATGACAATCAAGTCACGTAAAAATAATGTTACAATTGCTCTAAGCCCATGACCCCGAAACTAGACTGTTCAATAATGTATGCCCCTGCAGAGTGTTTGCCGACAACTCCGTAATGTAATCAAATGAAATGCATCCGCTCACTTGGTTGGGATTCACCAACCCGGATGGAGGCGCCACCTCGATAGATCTATCCACTCATCCTCGCTCTCAAAGATTAACGGTTCATGTTCATGTACTCGGGACTTTCAAATTGGCAAATGTGGTAACTTAAGCAATGTAATGAATTTAACATACTTGGTATCGTATAAAAAAATGTAGTGCAATGTATTCTCCCCGTGGGTTTGTAAATAATGTAAAGCATGTAAAACGGGCTATGAAAACTCACTTGGATAAACGGAAATAACGGCAATAGTGAGTACATCGAGGTTTATAATGATGCGTCAACGGGACCTATTATCAATGATATGATATGTCATGAGTTGCAATGTAATGCTATGCATGCACTTCGTATGTTATTTATACCATTTACGGGTTTTTGAAAATGTTACTCGTCGACGAAAAAAAATACTCTTTTGACGTCTCGACCAATCAAAAATGACTTTACATGTTTTTACGTCAAAATGTCATCCTACAATGGTTTTATAATGATTTATAGTGAAATTATAACTTTTATAAGAACATGTACTCCATATTTGTTCTCCAATTACTTTGTTCTCCAAATCTTTTAGTTTCCAATTATTTTAGTTCTTCAACAATTTGTTCTCCAAAAATAATGTTTCAAACACTTTTGTTCTCCAAAAATACTTCTCCAAAACATTTGTTCTCCAAAAATACTTCTCCAACACATTTGTTCTCCAAAAATACTTCTCCAAAACATTTGTTCTCCAAAAATACTTCTCCAACACATTTGTTCTCCAAAAATACTTCTCCAAAACATTTGTTCTCCAAAAATACTTCTCCAAAACATTTGTTCTCCAAAAATACTTCTCCAACACATTTGTTCTCCAAAAATACTTCTCCAACACATTTGTTCTCCAAAAATACTTCTCCAAAACATTTGTTCTCCAAAAATACTTCTCCAAAATAAATAGTTTGTGAAATTTCTGAAAATGTATATATCGTCGACAAACTTTAAAAATTCACCACGGCTTCGTTATAACTCCGTTTTTATCCGTTCAAAAGGCCACGGATTCGTTTTAAAGTATATTTTCTAAAAATCAAGGCCAAAGGGTCGTACCATCAATGGGTTTTTCCAGAAATACGTTTTAAGAACAGACCCTAAAATAAAGTTTACGAAAATAGTTTTTTTCACGGACAAAACCTATTCTAATCCCTTCAAATCAACTCCAAAGCTAACTAAATCCTACCATACACCTTCTTAGGGTGTCATGGGTGCCTAATCACCATCAAGACCAAAGATTAACTTGGGAATAATTATAGGATGACTATTAAGTATATAAAACCTTAAAAATCAAGAATAAATGGTATAAACCACAATACATGCATATGAGCTTCAAAAATGACAAGAAGCATATAAAAATGACAAGAAAACATAAGGATGATAAAAACATGCTTACTAGTGATATGAAGAGGTGTAGGTAACAAGGTTTACTTAGATATCCTTGGTTTTTATTTCAAAACCACAAAGAGGATATGTTCTAGGTTGTAAATAACACTTGACTTGAAAAACTTTCTTGATCCCTTGGTGCTTGCTATATGGCCGGTTTTTAGAGCTAAGGAGAAGAGAGAAATATTTGTTTTTCACCTTTGAGTATGTGTAGAAGTATGTGTAAAATCTTTGTCAAGTAAGACTTTGTACAAGTGAATGAATTATTTGTAGACAAATCAATAAGAAAACCATACCCATAATTAAGACTTCCCTCCCCCTATGGCCGGTTTTTGGGGGAGGGTTGTCTCCCATTTATTTTTTTTTTTCTTTTTTTTTCAAATGTAACTAGTATATTTGTTTTAATTTGTAAGATTTTTGAATAAAGGTGTAAGTAAATGTGACTTGTAAGTAAAAGGTAAATTTTTGGTGCAAGTAACTTTTTATTAAGTCAAAATAGAATGTATTGAGGTGATAAAAATTGTAAAAATGCTTTCCTCGTGAAAATCGGGTGATAAAATAATTATCGTAAAATTTTAAGAAACACGACGTAATAATTAAACGTTAACGATTTAAAATACCAAATAAATGTAAAACACTAGGAAAACTAAAAACATAGTTTTTATAAACTAAATGTGAGTTTAAAAATACCTCGGGATCATTTTTGAAAGTAACGGGTTAAATAATCAAAATAAAAACTCACGCGATAAAAATTAATAAATATAAAAATCAAGCGTTGAAGGGTGAAATGAAATGTCGTGCATGAACTAATGAAATGCACATGATGTCAATGAAATGTAGACTACTCAGAGTCCATATGAAATGTACGTGAATGTCATGATCATGAATTCGCCGCTAAACCTCCAAGGTTACGCGAATTTGAAACAAGTAAACCAAGTTTACTAAAATGTTGAAATAATGAGACATGAACGGTGTCGAGAAATGACCTGAAAGTACGGGTTGTCACATTATGCCTTTATCTCCACACAAGTTGATGGCTCTGTCTTGACTCATGAAGACATAGAGCAAATTGATGAAGATGACTTGGAGGAGATGGATATAAAATGGCTGATAGCTCTTCTTAGCATGAGGGCTAAGAAATTCTATAAGAAGACTGGCAAGCCTATCCACATTAATGGTGATGATACTGCAGCCTTTGATAAGAAGAGAGTGGAATGCTTTAACTGCCACAAGTTTGGACATTTTGCTAGAGAATGTAGAAGACCAAAGACCAAGGACAATGTGTCTACATGGTACAAGCAAAGAAGGGACCAACGTGGAAGAACCAAAGGCAATGTTAGCTATTGATGGTGTGAGCTATGATTGGAGTTTCATGGCGATGATCTTGAAGAAGAACACTCGATGTCGCTCTTGTTTCTGTTGAAGTTGCTCTTATGGCTTTTCTCGACTCGAGGTACAAAACTCGAATGTTGCTCTAAAACATGTAGGGCTGCTAGAGAAGTTGAAAGACTTAATGATTTGTATTCTAATGAAAGACAAGAATTATATAATGCTAATTATACTGTGTCTAATCTTAGGAGAGCTATTGCAGTTTTAGAAAAACAAATAGAGCACTTTCAAGCTAATGAGTCAAAATTTAGTGATGATATGATTTTTCTTAGAAGAGAGCTAGATCATACAAAAGCTGTAAATGATGCATATCAAATAGAGCTTGAAAAACTTCAAAAGAAAAATGAAAATGTCAAATTAACTCTAGACACATGCTATCATCAGTCTAAGTCAATTGATAAAATTTGGAATGCTCAAGTGTTTAATAAAGCTAAGTCTGGTATGGGTTATAATACAGCGCCTCCACCATTAAGAGGTGTTCCATCACCTCCAGGTGTAGATTTAGCTCATACAGGTTTAGAAGACTTTAAGGAACTTGAAAGAGAATATGGTCCTTTAAGGGACACTAATGTGAAATGTGAGGAAGATGTTAAGCTAGAAAATGATGTTTTTGAGAGTGCTAGTGACTCATCAGTTGTTGATGAGAGTGTTAAAAAGAAAGTAGAGACTACTATTCCAAAAGTTGTTAATACTGTTACAGAGGAACCTAGGAAACCAGTTAATAAACCTAGACCAACTGTAAGGTATGCTGAGATGTATATGAACAAGCCTACAGCTCCTAGGGTAACCAGAGGAGTTGGAATCATGTTAAATCTCAACAACTAGGTAGTGATTTTGTTATGAACAATAAGGCATGCTATATTTGTGGTAGTTTTGATCATTTACATGCTTATTGTGACTATCATGTTGGAGAAGGGAAGTCTATGGGTATAAAAGGGTGGAGTCTAACAGATATCAACATAATGTACACCCTAATTCTCATTTCAAAATGGTCCCAAGGAAGTGGCCTTAAAACATTTGCCACTGCAAAAACTGTTAACACTGCTCACCCTAGGTCACTTGTTAAAAGTGCAAATACCAAAACAAGCTTTGTAAAATCTGCACAAACAAGAAAAAGGACCTTTCAAGCTAAAAAGGTAAATAATAACCAACAGTGGGTACCTAAAGAAACCATAGCTTCCACCGCTCATTCAAAAGTTACCACCGCAAGGGTTTTGAACAAGAAAAGGGGGACATGGGAAATCTTGTGAAGGCCCCAGCACGTTGGGAATGGAAACCAAAAGGAAATACCTCTACAACCAATCCCAATGGTGTATCAATGACCTTTGATAGATTTAACTATATTGATACACGAGGCAGATCCAAGTCAATCATGGCTTGGGTCCCCAAAAGAAACTAACTCTTTACTCTTATGTGCAGGAACATCCAATGACAAAAAGATCAGATCAAGGATATACAGATAGTGGGTGTTCAAGGCACATGACTGGCAACAAGTCCTATCTTTCTGATTTTGAGCATTATGATGGACAATATGTCAGTGTTGATAATGAAGTTAGTGGAAAGTGATGTGTGATGCAGGAATACTAAAGATATAAGAAGAACATGGATTATTATCATTACAAAACTGCACTGAGAGTGCAGTAAAACTACATCCATGAAGTCCAGAGTACAGACATCACTACATCAACTGAATACAACTACCAACAACCTACCCCAAACACAAGTTTCCTAACCTATCCCCTTCCTACCCATCATCAATTCTTTATGGCTTTTTGGGAAAGCCCCAGCTTGGCATCACCTTAGGAGCCCCACGCATGTTAATCTAGTCATACACCCTAGGGCTCGCTAAACCCATCACCACTATACCAGTAGGTGGTGAGGATGATGTAGGAATTGTTGATGTTGGTGCAGGTTGCAATGGCAGAGAAGGTGATGATTGTAGTTCTTCAGGAGGAGCTACTGCTGCAATAGAAGGAACACTCAGGACTCTTCCGGAGGTCTCATCATCTGAAACATATGGAGACAAATAGGAGCTGATCTCTGAGCTATCTTCTTTGATTATTGCATTCTGAGGCTCTGGTGGTAGAGATAAAGGTCCAGCAGAAAAAGGATTTGAAAGAGCAAGTGAATGCTTTCTCTTCTTGGTTACAACCTTCTCATACTCTTCTTTTTCTACTCTCCCAGGGTTTTTCAAAATAAAATCATCCCAGAAACTATCAGATGAACTGCTGGAAGAAAGACTGATTGGACTTGATTGACTCATGGTGTTGCTTTGAGGGTGAAACATTTTGGAGTATGGGATTTGAGTGATTTGTGTTAAATGGTTTGTTTATTATATGTTAAGTTGGATTCAAGAAGTTAATGAGGGGAAGGTGCAAGTAGTTGTGGAATAAATTGGAGTACTGTGCTCGGAAAGAGTATCAATGCTTATGTGTTGACTTTATTGAGTATAGCCACTGCTATGCTTAATTCTTTCAATATATTAATCATTGACAATGCGATAGTGATTCCATTATTTGGTTATGTTAGTGAATTGCATTTTGAAGGATTCTCTGTTCAATTGTTACTTTTTGATGAATCGATGCTCTAGGCTTATTTAGACCTTATCTAAGTTACCCACTGATGATTCTGCTGACATTAGGTTACATTGGGCACTCTATTGCAACCAGTGGTAACATGCTTTCAGTGGAAAATAGAAAAACAGAGGAATTTCATTACTATCACATAATTCATTACAATCAAGAGTACTCCTAGTTAACTAAACACAAAAGACTGAAACACAGCACTTCCTACACCTATCTTCAGCTATTCCATTGGTTTCTTGCCCTCGCCCACATAATCATGTTTATTCTTCTAGGCTCTCTTTCTCTTGTTCTCAAAAGTGGATTGCATTCTTGGACATGGAAGCCCAAGAATCTGTGGAGGAGGTCTTGGTAGCATTGCAGGCCTTGTTGGAATGTATATCGCTTCATATTGAGACTATTTGTTTCAGTGCTATTGAAAGAGCTTTTGGCAACTCCTTAGCCATGGAATAGGTTTCATCATTTGCATCATCATCATCGATGAATCGAGTAGAACTCAAGAGATTTTACTGTGCTTAGCTACGTGCTTTCGCTAGCGTTTCTTTGGTATATCTTCTGGATGAAGAGCCAGCCCCCGGAGGGAAGTATCCAAACCATCCTGATGCTTCTAAAGATGATTCTGATTCGATTACATACTCTTCTTCTGAGTCAGAAGAGATGTTGATAGTGTTGGAGGGATTGCTCATGCTTATGGTTTTGGGATTATTGTGTTTGAATGAAAATTGATGAAGTTTACCTTAAGTAAAGTCTTCATATATAGACAAAGTCGGTTGATTGTTATTTAATGAGGATATTTACCTTTTTCTTATTTTGGTAGGTAAAGGAGTAAATATAGATATTATTGAGTTGACTTTGGAAGATATTATGCTTGGGTAATTGTTTGGTTAAAGGTAACTTTGGTTAATATCAAGTTGGTTACTCTCATCTTTTACTAGTTTGTATATTAAGTTTTGATGAGGAGTTGGAGTTAAAAGGTGTATATCTGAGATACACAACAAATGATTATTGATTCACCATGTCTAATAAACATAAGAATCAACTAGTCCAGAGCAAACGGCTACTGGTAAATACTTGACAAATCCGTTTATGGTTGATAGTTTACCAAAAACTATATGGTTATCAACTCACCATATTCTTTATGATTAAGAGTTGGCTAGTCCATAGCAAATGGCTCATGGTAAAGACACATCAAATCCGTTGATAGCTGGTAGTTTGCTAAAAACTATGATGGGAGCAGTCTTGTTTTCTAATGATTTTATTTCCCACTGCTCTTTGAAATTTTTGTGAAAAATTACCACTGCTAGTTCACAGTTTCCATTGACAGTGTTATTTTACCACTGATGTTCTAGCCGTTACAACTGATTGTGTTAGTAATTTATTTTTTACTAGCCGTTGAAAGTAACCACTGTTATCATATATATAGGGTTAAAATTCTAAAGTAAAATATCTTCTTTCCATATAATAAACACTTTCTAAAGATAATTTTACTTGCGCAACAATTCTAAACCCTAACCCTATATATCTTTTTCTCTCAATTGGCTAGTCATTACTTCAAATTCTTATTGACATAATAATATTTTTCATCAAAAGTTTCTATGGCATCTTTGAAGTTTGCAGATGAGCACAACCTAGTGGCCTACCTACAAAAATCTAACGAGAAGAGTGACCCTGTTTTTCATCAGATTGTGGACTTTCTTCATACCACTCATATAAGGTATGCTTTGCTTTTAAAAACCACAATCTATATCTCTCAAATCAAACAGTTTTGGACTTCTGCTAAGCCAATAACACCTGAGATTGGAGATACACATGAAACAGTGGATGCTCTCGGAGCCACTATAGATGGGGTAACTATAGATGTTACTAAGGCATCCTTGAGGAGAATAATTCACTTGGGTGATCTCAATAGTATCATCTCATTACCTATGTCTGATATTCATGATACTTTAGCATCTATGGGGTATGATACCACTGACAAAAAGGCTACTTTCAAAAAGAGTGGTTTTTGTCCCCACTGGAGATTTTTGATTCATACTTTGTTACATTGCCTTAGTCCTAAGAAAACATCTTATGAGCAATTTAGTTCAACCATGGCTTATCCTTTGGTTTGTCTAGTTTCTGATAGGATTTTTAATTGGTCAAATTATATTTTTACAAGTATGAAAGGCAATGTACAGAGTAAAACCAAATTTTTAATGTATCCAAGGTTTGTGCAAGTTGTACTTAATGAATTTCAACTGCAACCTCATACTAATGTTTATCAAATCAGTTGCCTAAAGCCTAAAGTTTTTCAAAATTTGAATAAAGATGGCAATATGATTTTTACACCTCTCCTACCCCAAATGCTTGCTAAAATTTCAACTGAACAAAACACACCCATAATTAATGTTCCAAACATTGATTATACCCCACCAGTTTCAAGAACCTATGAGAGAAGGCCTAAACAGTCAACTCCTCTCATGACAACACATCAAGTTTCTGAACCTTATGGTCTAGGAACAAGCAGTGGTGGTTCTAGACTTCCACCTAGTCCTACTATGGAGGAATCTGGACCTATGCCCCATGATTCACCTCTCCCAACAGTGACACAGTTGGAAGTGCCGAGGCGTGGAAACCAATTGGAATTGATGGTTTTGTGTACCAAATTAGCAAAGCGGTTTGAGTCTCTACAAAAGACTTGGCTTCACAAGAAGCAAGATGCCAAGGATGTTCAACTATTAAAGATGTAGATTCGAGACCTTAAAGGATGAGATGCAGAGGTTGACAAAGAACAAGAAGGCGCAAAGTTGGTGATTTCATCTTCATCCTCACCTTCCGATGGTGATTCAACTGATCATGATTTGGGAAATTCTTCCAAACAGGGGAGGAAAACAGTTCGACACGAGGGAGGACACTTAATTTTGAAGATGAAGAAGATACAAGTAAAGGAGAAAAGGAAGCTGAAACTCATAGAGAGAAACTTGAAGATCAAGACATGTTTCAAACTGCAACTGATTTTACCACTGATTCTATTTCCACTGCAGAACCAACTTTTGCCACTGCAAGTGAAGAATTTGATAAATTAAAGACAGACAAGGGTAAAGCAGTTATGGAATATGTTTAGCAACCTAAAAGTAAGATTTCAAAGAAAAGACAAATTCAGATTGATCATGATAGAGAAATTGCTAAAAAGATATCAGAAGATCAAATTGCTGAAAAAGTTGCTGAAAAGAAAAGATTAAAAGAGATGGAAGTTGCAAGCTTCTTGGAGGCTAAAAGATTGGATAGAATGGAAGATACTGAAGATTCATTTTTCACTGTTCAACATACAATTATGAAAGAGAAAGCTCCAGAGTTTACTTATGTTCCTACTGAAGAAGATATTCCGTTCTTGATTGCTAATAATCCTGAAATCAAGAAAAAGGCAATTGACCTTGTTGCTGATGCATCCTTAACTGAGGAACAAAACATTTCGGTTGAAGGATTTCCTAATAATGAAGAACAATCAAGCACTTGATAATGTAATCGATTCGACCAAGAAGAATCGAAGAAACCAAGACAACCACCCAAGGCACAAATACTTGCATATATGAAGACTTATTTTTGTCATGTTGGTAACTGGAAAAGGCATCAATTTACAGGAATGCCTGATGATCAAGTTGAAAAGGCTTACTACAGAACTGTAAAACAAGATAAAGCTTTTACTCCAATGGGCTCTGAAGCAGCAGAAAGAAGGTTTCCTAATTTGAAGAGAAAGACCAAAGTAAGTGATTCTAAAATTGCTAAGAAGACTAAGATTGATGAAGATCATACAAAGTCTACTGAGAAGGAGATTTCTCCTGAGAAGTTCATCAAGAAATGATATTTGGAATGATTGTGATTGAAGATGAGATTTTTATCCGTAACCACCGCAAATTTGACATCCTATTATTGATTGCGAAGTTTACACCGCTAGCAATTTTGCTTCAACATGGAAAATCACAAGGCTGGGAGGTGAAACTTCATCATTCATGACATTTGAAGATCTTATTAAAGTTTTTGACAGAGATGACCTTAATACACTATGGAAATTAGTTCAAGAAAGGTTTAATGCTCAAGATCTTAAAGATACAAAGGAGATGCAATTATGGGTAAATCTTAGAAGGCTTTTTGAACCAAATGCTGATGATGACTACTGGAAAACCTTATTCACATGTCTGATCAAACAGTACTTTTATCAAAGTACTGCTTGCAGTTTTTAAATTCAGTTAAACAAGTTTTAGAAGAAACCTTTTGTCAAGTAATAAATATTTTGAAACAAAGGTTGAATAAATGGTTTTTGAGATGGTAACATCAATAGGTTATCAATCCACCATGGTTACAAAAGGATTGGCTAATCCATGAGCAAACGGCTCTGGTAAAGATATCTCAAATCCGTTTTTAGTTGACAACTTGCTAATAAGTTGTATGGTAATCAACTCACCATATCAGTTAATGTGAAGAGTTAGCTAGCCCACAAGAAAATGGCTTGTGGTAAAGGCTGTGGAAAAACCATTACTCGTAATTAGTTCACCATTAGATAAAAAGAACTAACTAGTCCAGAAGAGTACAGCTTTTGGTAAAGACAAAACAATCTGTTGATAGCTGATGATTTGCTAAAAATCATATGGTTATCAATGTACCATGGTCTTACACACCAAAACATTTGGCTACTCCAGAGTTAATAGCTTTGGTAGAGAGACTAAAATCCATTAAACTTTCAATGATTCACCTCTCACAGGAGTTAACACACCTGGAAGTGATGAGAATAGTATGCAACTTAAACTGAATTAATGTACAAATTGTCATATGTTGTTGTGTTGCTGAAAAGATGGAGCTTGCTGGATGTTGCTGTAACAGAATGATTCTAGAGATACTATCCAAAGATAAAGGCACAATCTGTCCTTTAAAGATGAAGTTGATAAAGAACAAATTCACAAAGGAACTTGAAGTCAAGCAAGTAGAATTCAAGTTAGGGGAGGATTGTTGGGATATGAAAGTGCTGAATAGCAAAGAACTGGAAAAAGTCAAGAAGTCAAAGTACTACTAAATAGAAAGTCAAAGTACTGCACATGAAGGTCAAAGTACTGCAAGATTGAAAGAACTGTTTTATCTGTTTATGGAAAGTCTTGTAATCTAGAATGTTCTGTATTAGATTACTTGTCGTACAAGGATACATATTGTAAACCGACTAGGGTTATCTTTGAGCCTATAAAAGGACCCCTAGATTGGCATTAGATGTATGAGTCTTAGAGTTAACGAGTCTACAAGTTCTTAGAGTTTACGATTTCACAAGTTTAGAGTTTTAGCAAAGTTCGATATTATTTAGAGTTGTAAAGGTATCTGCATAATAAGCAGATTTAGAGTTATTAATACAAGTTATTCTTCTTAGATTTATTAAGTAAATTCCGCGTACTTAATAAAGAGTGTTCAGTGTTTTCGTTGTTAATAACTTAGGATTTATCCGAGGTTGTTAAACCTTAAACAAGCTATTTAAGTTAGTTTGGTCAGAGTATATCAATCCAACAGGTTTCGACTATCAAGACGTTACGGGTTGAATATGAGTGGAAACCACCGCATTGTGATAAATGTAAGATTTTTTGTCATACTCCTATTGATTGTCCTAAAGTTGTTGAACCTCCTGCTCAGCCTACTAAGCGTGTTAATGATGGTTTCAAGACGGTTAATAACAAGAAGAAGGGAAAGCAAGGTGGGTCTTCTATTCCGGGTCAAGGAGGGTTTTTTAAACCTGTTGTGGGTAAGCAGTTTCAATATCAACCCAAAAAGACTCCTTCTGAACCTAAGAAAGTGGAATGTTGGATCGATATACTTTAATCAAACTAAACTAGCTTGTTAAGGTTTAATAACCTCGGATAAATCCTAAGTTATTAACAAAGAAACACTGAGCAATCTTTATCAAGTACGCGGAATTTACTTAACAAAGCTAAGAAGAAAACTTTATTAACAAACTCTAAATCGCTTATTATGCGATACTCTAATACAACTCTAAGATATTCGAACTTTCTCTAAACTCTTAATTCAGTAAACTCTAAAACTCTTTTCCGAAATCGTGCCTCTAATGCCAATCTAGGAGTCCTTTATAGGCTCAAGGATATCCTAGTCGGTTTACAATTGATAACCTTGTACGACAAGTAATCTAGACATAGAATACAATACTTTCCATAAACTAATATAACAGATCTTACGTCCTAGCGATGCTTTGACTTCACCTTGCAAGACTTTGACTTTGTCTTTAGCGAGACGTTGACTATTTGACTTCTTCCAGTACTTTGCAGCTTACAGTACTTTCATATCTTCAGTACTTTGATATCTTCAGCACTTTCATATCCCAACATGGAAGTCACTAAGAAGAATGCTTCTGATGTGGCTAGTTCGAGTGGAACTAAGATTGCTACATCTAACCAGTTTGATGCTCTTAATATGGAACATACGGATGCGTCTGGTACTCCTTCTAATGACACTAACAAGGATGTGGATTCTGGTCGTATAATGGAAGCTAATGAAGATAAGTCTACTAAGACAGGTACTGCATCACAAGAACCCCTTGTGAGTGATTTGAAAGAGATAGAGTCAGGAGTGGCTCCTAAAACTAGTGATTCTTGTATTCCGCCCCCCTCTTCTACTAAGAGAGTTAACCCTTTTTCTAAAGTGGGAGAGATCGAGGTGTCTGATTCTGAAGATGAGGTGGTTGCTAACCCATTTGATGAGTCTGCTAATATATTCGGTGGTGGCCAAGAGCTTGAAGATGAGTATGATGACTATGACTACGATGACTATGCGAAGCAGGTTTCTGATCTTCCTGGGAATTTGAATGCCTTTAATGCCATGTATGGCACCAAGCTTCAAGGTCCTAGGAAGTAAATTTTCTTTCGTTATGTCTTATGTTATCATTTGAGTAGTGGTTTGTTTTCTTGTTTAGAAAATAGGAAGTATCTTGTTATGTAAGCTCTATGCCTATGTAACGGGCTGAGATATGGGATTTCACTCATATCCATTGTACTTAAACGTTTCTTTTGGTTAATATATTTACCAGGGTACAGGATTACTCCCCTTTACCCAAAAAAAACTTGAATTCTACTTGCTTTATTTCAAGTTCCTTTGTATCTTAAACTTTAATATCTTTGTCATCAAGGAAAGCTTGTGTCTTTATCTTCAGATTTGTCTTGTATTCTCTGTGCTTGTATTATCATCATCAAAGTAGTCTTTATAAGCAATCCTTTTTAGCAATCATTATCAACTACCTTCATCTTTTCAACTTCTCAATAACATATGGCAAAATGTACATCATATCATAAAGTTTCAGACTATTCTCATCACTTCCAGGTGTGTTAACTCCTGTGAGAGGTGAATTGTTGGGAATTATGCTAAGTATGAATTATGCTGATGAAACTACTGAAGGATTCTGCTGAAGTGTGATGGATTCTACTGAAGATATAATTCTACTAAAGTTATTAGTACGTAGTTTGTTTCTGCGAAGATAGTTATTCCGCGTATTCTATAGTTAGCTAGGATATGCATGAGCTTTATTAGGAAGTGATTATGTATATCTTATTTAGTTTTATGTTTATACGTTTCTTAGGAAACAAGTTAGGGTTTCTTGTCTTTAAAAGGAACACAATAGTATGATTTATGTACGAGTTGAAAAACAAAGTTTTAGTAATATAAAGATCCATAGAGGATCAACGAGTTCTTAGTTATCTGTGTTTGTACTTGTGTTTGATTTCCGCTAAAGAATACAAGTTGTAGAGATTTTCTATTAGTTTGTTTGTGATTACATAAGCAATACTAACGATCTACGAGTGCTCAAGATCTATCAAGGTCTACAGTTTCAACAATATTTTTTCTTGGAAATATTCTGACATGACAGGGGTACCGAGAACATTGCTGATAGACGGATAGTCCTTCAGAACGGAGCATAAACTCAATGAGTACAAACACGTTGAGCCAATAAAACAGTAAAAGGAGGAGCCTAGCCCCGAAAGAAGCGTTGCGACTGCAAAGAAGTTGACGAACTCACACAAGCAGCATCCTAAGGAGGTTAAATACCAAACTTGGGTAGCCAACCCGGTAATGGTCAAAAGAGCGACGGAGGGTGGCACATGTGCGTTGACTTCACCGACATCAACAAAGCATGCACGAAGGATTGCTACCTCTACCGTAAATTGATGGAAGGTAGAATCCTTGGCAGGCTTCCGGCTAAAATGCTTCTTAGATGCCTACAAAGGGTATCATCAGATCCAGATGGAAAAGGAGGACGAAGAAAAGACAGCCTTCTACACAAGCAAAGGTGTCTGTTGTTACAGAAAGATGCCCTTCAGATTAAAGAACGCAAGGGCAACTTACCAACGTCTCGTAGATAAAGCCTTCAACAAAAATATAGGATGAAATCTTGAAGCATACGTTGACGACATGGTCATCAAAAGCAACACGGAGGAGGACCTACTCCTCGATGTACAGGAAAACTTTGACCAGCTTCGGGCGATTAACATGAAGCTGAACCCTAAGAAATGCTCCTTCGGTGTCGAAGAGGGGCAATTCCTAGGGCATTTGATTACTAAGTAGGCGATAAAGGCTAATCCCTCCAAATTCAAGACAATTACAGATCTCCAAGCTCCTAAGTGTCTACAAGATGTGAAGAGCCTAAATGGGAAGTTGGCTGCTCTAAGTCGATTTTTGTCGAAGGGGGCTGACAGGTCCCTACCATTCTTCAAAACACTCATAGGATGCGTGGATAAGAAGACTTTTCAGTGGAGTCGGGATCGAAGCGCCTTCCGAAGATGAAGGAGTTCATCAAAATCCTTCCAACACTTTGACCCGATCAAAGGCGAAGTGTTGTTCATGTACTTAGCATCCTCAACGGAGAGTATTAGCGCGATCCTTATGGCGTAAGCGAGACAAACGATGATCCCCATTTACTTTGTCGCTAGGGTCCCACAGGGCGGAGATCAACTATCCAACATTGGAAAAGTTAATACTAGCCCTAATCTACTCAGCAAGGAGGCTTCGGCGCTATTTCCAAGCCCATCCGATCACAGTCTTAACCGACAAGCCACTCAAATAGATCTTGTCAAAGCCTAAAAAGTCTGGGAGGGTGGCTAAATGGGCTATTGAACTTGGAGAGCATGAAATAGACTTCAAGGATCGAAACTCTATTGAAGGGCAAATTCTCGCAGACTTCTTGGCAGAGACACCTTCCGAGCCAGACACAGAAAAGGAAGAGCCCAAAGCTAAACTCACTCAAATACAGGATGGTGGAAACTTTATACTGACGGAGCATACTGACTCCGATGGTTCCGGAGCGAGTCTAATGTTGGTCATACGAAGGGAAGGAGCATACGATGCTCTTCGCTTTGAGTTGAAGCCACAAACAATGAAGGAGTACTGAAGCCTCGCTAGCTGTGAGCCTTCGATTAGCTAAATATATGGAAGTCAAAGCACTCATTGTTTTCATAGACTCCCAATTAGTAGAGAATCAAGTGACAGCTCCTATGAAGCAAGGCGGCCCTTCATCAAACAAGACATGGAAAAATGAAGGAGATCTTCGAAAGTTTCGACTCTACACCATCCAACATGTTCGTAGGAATCGTAACAAGAAGGCGAGATGCACCGAGCAAGCTAGCCTCTATGGCCTTCGCTCATCTCACCAAAGAAGTACTTGTCAAGTCTTACCGAAAGATCCATCGTGCGCAAGGAAGTTGGGACGTGGTTCACGAGGAAGGAGAGACATGGATGACCCCATCGGGAATATTTGATAAGCGGTCTTCTCCCGAAGATCCCAAGCTAGCAAGGAAAATTCGGGTTAAGTCTCCAATCTACGGCTAATAGGGAAACCCTATATAAGGTCATTTCTATCACCTTGTTTAAGATGTGTGGGACCCAAGCAGGGCTACGAGCATTATCATTTGAAGTCCACGAAGGATCCTGCGGCCTCCATGCAGACCCCGCTCGGTTGTCTCGAAAATAATGAAGTTGGGCTATTATTGGCCTTTGATGCATGTGGATGCGGCGTAAATCATTCTCAAATGTGAAGCTTGTCGATACACTCAAACGTTCCTAAGATGCCAAGGGGACATGACAAGTGTGACATCCGATGGCCCTTCTCTCAATGGGGCATTGACATCGTGGGACCTATGCCTATGGCTCCCTGAGAGGTCAAATTCTTCTTTGGTGGCAATTGATTATTTCACCAGTGGGTAGAAGCTAAACCCTTAGCCTGCATTACGGGAGACAAATCGAGAAGTTTGTGTGGGAGCACATTGTGTGCGATTCGAGTGCCCACATAATCATATCGGACAATGGAAAGCATTTTGCCGAAGGAGTCTTCTACGACTTCTGTCAAGGGCTCAACATAAAGCAGTCTTGGACATCCGTCTACCATCCACAAGGTAACGGACAGGTGGAGGTTACAAACAAAGACATCGTCAAAGGGATCGAGAAAAGGCTGAGACGAACTCACAATGGATGGGTAGATGAACTCCCTCAAGTACTATGGGCCCATCGAATACACCCTAAGTCAAGCAATGGAGAAATTCCCTTCAGCCTAACATACGGAACAGAAGCGGTCATCCCTTCGGAATTAAGTGTACAAACGGAGCGTGTGGCAACATATGATGCCTCCCAAAATGATGAAAGGATCAGGGAGAACCTGGACCTACTAGAAGAAAGAAGAGAGATAGCCTCCATCCGAGAAGCCATGTACAAGCACAAGATCGAAGGCTATTATAACAAAAGGTTCAGGCCTTCCACCTTCAAGCCAGGGGAATATGTGCTACGCCTCAATAGCGCAAGCAAACCAGAGTACCAGGGAAAGCTGGGACCTACTTGGGAAGGACCCTACATGATAGTTGAGGCCTACGACAACGGAGCCTACAAATTGGCAACTCTTATCGGAGAACCCATCGACAGGACATGGAATGGTACGAACCTTCGAAAGTTCTATGTTTAAGAAGTACTATTACTTTTTCATTCTTGTAATTAGAAGCTTCTCAAGGGAAAGCAAACATTATTGGTAGTTGTCTTAGTTTTCATTTCAAGAATGATGTAATCCTCTCTACCAATTCAATGATAAATAAGACATTTCCCACAAATCTCTTGCTTCGTTTCTTAAACACAAAGATTTGTTCAACCAAGTCGTTAACGAGTTTCAATGTCGAATAAAAAGGCATACGATGTAGCAAACGCCTCATCATTTATGCCTAATAAAACATTCACATTAACTCTCCTTGTAGTTCATGGCACTTGTGAAAATAAAATAAAAACAAAGTCATGCTACCTAAAGGATTTGAGATAGAGTGGGTCGCGACCCTCTGTCAATGATCAAATTTGGTCATTATATTTTTGGTGTTGAAATTTACACACAATGAGGTTGTTTAACCTTAGGATGTAAAACTTAAGCGTCGGAAAAATGGCGTACGAGAAGCTCACAAGACAAACACAAATAATAAATCAAGTGTGTAGAGGTATTCCCCCACACTATACCATTCAAAATAATGGCTAGTGTCGTTGTACCTGCACGAGGAGCATAAGCCCCAATTAAATTGTCTTTGGCCCAAGGCCATACATCACAAGCATTCAAATTGTTTAGAGAACAAGACAAGCATTGTCAAATAAGATAAATTGTTTTAAAGGGTACATGCCACCCTTGAAACCAAATTACTGCCGACATGGCAGCCTTCATTCCTACTTTTTTGGAGATGGAGTGGAGGATGGTTGAACTGAGACAGGCTTGGTAGGTATTGTCGTCTTGGTAGGAGTCGTAGGCTTCAGCTTGCGAGGCTTCTTGGAAAGGAGGTATTCGAGGGGTGCCATAGGATCTTTGGTAGCTTCAGCAAGGAAGGAGTACTCTGCGGTTGCAAACGCATTTCCTGCATCATCATATTCAGCCTTTGATGTGGGACGGTAGCATTCAATCTTGGAAAGGTCCACGGGCTTACCTGTTTTGGCAGCCTCCTCCAACGCCAAGCACCGTCCATGAAAAATAGCTGATTTGATGACCTTCCACATCTGAGCTCCCAACTCATCACTATAGTAGAGTTCCATGGCTATGTATGGCACCACCTTCGACACAACCTTCGCACGATCCTTTTGCAGCATCTTGTACCTCATCTGCAAGCCATCAACTTCCTCCCTTAACTTAACCTTGATAACGCTACACGCGTCGTTCGGGGTCAAAGGAACTTCCTTTTCTTCGAGCAAGTTTTATAACACCCTAGGCAGTGAACCTAATCGTTGTAGTGTAGTATTAGGGTAAGCCACGGGTATTGATATCGTTCTCTAGGGGAATAGGAATGCTAGTGAGAAGTTACTACGCTAAGGTTGGGGTTAAGGAAGATTATTTTTTATCTTTTTATGTTTTTTAGAAAATGGAAGGTACGAATCTCGGGGTTTGGATTTGGAGGTTGGTATTTCTACCGATTACTCAACTTATCTAATTATCTAATCTAAGGTGTATGTAGTCTATGTCTAATTATTGTGTGCTCGTATGATAGTTTAAATATGTGTTCAATTAGGTTTTATTACTCCTTAATTATCTCCTATTGATGGTTGAATTGTCACGTCCTTATTCTTAATCGCGTTGTGTGTCTAAAGTCGTAGGATATGCGTTTATCCCTAACTCTTTGAAATTACCAAAGGGTCTCGTCTACAAAACCCACTAGGGATTATAAACTCTAACTCTAAGGCACTCTTTGGATGGTTTTGTCTACAACCGCTCTAAGTGCTATAGTCTAAGGTTCACAAAGATTAATCAAGCATTAATTACACAATGAATGACCTATCGCATTACTAGATCATTAACAATTAAGATAAGAGACAACCAATCAATATTCAATAATTAAGTTTCATATTCCCTAAGCAAACACACAAGTAAATTAGCCGGACATGGAAAACATGCAAGCATACACACAAATAAACAAAGACATAACTGAATTAATGAAGTAAAACACTTATCTTGATGTAAGATAGGGTTTGGAACCCTAAAATACTGTTCAAGACAGCCTTGGTTCGGTTTAGGTTACTACTCCAAAAGACTACACACCAATACTGAAAAATTCGGATTCTCTATATAAGATTACATATGCGACGGCGTCACCTTGATTTGTGACGCCGTCGGGTCGCCGTCATTAGGGTTTTGTCTTGGCCACGTTAGTCTTGCGACAGCGTCACCTTGTGATTGTGACGCCGTCCTCTTGACTTCGACGCCGTCGGATCAAATCTAGGCCGCCCGAGTTGCGACGGCCTACTCTTTCAAAGCGACACCGTCATTTGAAAATAAGTAATTTGGCTCTTGGGCCGTCACAAAGTGTTGCGACGACGTCGCTAATAACACCGGCACCGTCACTTGTAGAACTGGCCGTCCCCTTGGCCCATGATCGAGTGGCTCGATTCTTGACTTTGGCCATTTTCTTCGTATATCCGCGTCTTTTCGTCCAAATAAGTGCCATTCCAGCAATTTTCCTTCAAGAGACCTAAAAAGTGAAAAGGAAAGATATTAAGTAATAACGGATACAAAAGTGATCAAATAAGGGCTTAAACGACCCCTTAAAAAGGTACATTTTAAAACCTTATCAAATATCCCGACACTTGGTATTTGCTTGTCCTCAAGAAAATGTGCTTTTAGCCAATTAGTTTATATGTTAGGGGTCATGAAGCATTGGTTTAAAACAGTCCACAACACATATAAGCCCCGCAAAAGTCATAACAAGCACGGAAATTACATACTAGCACCTCACAAGGGGTGTTTGGATACTCACATCTCTCGGGTGTATATGAAATAAACAAGTTAGAAATGGAAGATAAACACTCATTAACCGGTCCTAGTACATAGATTACCATAGGCTTGAGAATAGATCAAACCTCTATCGCTTTGGCGTAAGCACCTAGGAAAGACTATCAAAAAGGTCTTTAAAGGGTTGTAATGTTAGGCTTATGGTAGGGAAACAAAGGGTTTGGTGGGATAGGCTATTTAGTGGTGGCAAGTCAAAAATATCTTATGTTGCAAACATACGAAGAATGGCGTTGCTAAGACAAGACTCGACACTCTAAACTCTAGATAACTGAAACAAACAAACATAAATTTAAAGATAGATGTAGGATGATAGCCCGTATGTTTTGTTTTGTTTTTTTTTTTTTTTTTTTTTTTTTTTTTGTACACACTATTTTTTTTTTTTTTTTCTCTTTTTTTTTTTTTTTTTTCATACACTTTTACTCTACCATCCTCTACGGTAACATCAAAATGATAGGGATTTATAGGCACATCCCTACACTTGAGTTTTTATTACTCTAACACTAATTTGACCCGAATTGAAAAGATCAAAACACTTGGGTTACGTTATTACGCAAATAGGGGAATTTAACTTTCCCTTTCATTCATTTCATAAACTTTAACATTTCCCATGAGTCCCAATCGTCCCAAAACTGTGTACAAAGGATATGACTCGACTTAGCAACTCATGCAAGCGACAAGATAATTGAACTAAGGGTTTGGGGTGATAACAATAATGCACTAAAAGTGAGTGCATAAAAGGTAGGCTAAGGCGATTTGGGTGTATATTTGGGGGTGGGGTGTAAACAATGCTCTTCATTGATATTTGGAAAAACTGAAACATCACGAGAACCGCAAAAGGATAGGCTCGAGGGGTTAACTAGGGTATCGTGTACTAAAAATGAGTACAACGCAAAGGGTGTGGGGAATTACTCAACCGATGTGGAAGAAGTAATTATATTACGGTATCAAACAAGGGTTATCCTAATGCCTCTTATCATTTAGTTATTCCTAACTACACAAGTGTAGTCTTACTAGCGATCTCGGAATGCATCACAAAACAAGTTCTAGAATCTAATATACTACCGGTTCACACTCTAAGCATTAAAGATGAATGCTTTAATTCCTACTAATCTAAGGGTGATCCTCACATTTTGGGTGGAATTTGGGTGGTAAAGGGTTTTTGTGCTAGTCATGCAACTTCCTATCCGTGACACGCTTTTGTTAAGACTAATGGCCCACTCCTATATGTCATGAAAAATTTTAAATTTGGTGCAAAAATTACCCTAACCGACATTTTCTCATGGTTTATTAAACAAATACCATTGGACAAAGCAAATAATCAAGGATAAGCATAGTTTCAAAGTTCCCGTTTTATTTTCCCTCCCTACACTTAAACTGAACATTGTCCCCAATGTTCTCAGAAAGTATCAAAGTTATGATAATGGAAGGTAATTAAAAACGAAAGAAACTAATACTCTATTGATTGGCTCGGTAGGATCCGTGTGTGAAGTAGTGGTTAAATCCTTTCCAAAAAAAATGTATGCGTGAAAAGCTCCTTCCAATCTTTTGTTTCTTCTTCTTGATAAATAAAACCTGCACATTCGAAGAAAAAAAACGAAACCTTCGTGTAAAATCGGCGGTAATAATATGTATAGACTCTACTAAACTAGGATATAATGCTTGTGGAATGGATGTTTACAGAATTTTTGGAAAATTAAGACCTGGAAAATTCCAAAATTTATAAGTAACTCGAAAACGAGAAAAAGTAATGTTGTTTTACTCCTTCACCGACTGTCAGTTGCGATCTGACGTCGTCAAAGTTATCCCAACAAAACTAGTCTGCGATTTTCCGGAAAAAATTCTGGAAAATTTATATCTTTAGAATCTGGAAAAATTTCTGCAAAACATCCATTATGACTTGATACAAGCATTTGACTCGAACAAACACACATATATATCTTTTAATTAATTGCTATTCTCATGTTTACGTTTCTTTTGAAAACATGTGTAATCCTCCCTACACTTATCCTTTATGTAAAATACCTTTATATGTAATTAAGACGAGGTTAAAAACAAAATAAAGCATTTTTACAAATTTAAACATGAGAATAAACAACCAATAAAAGATATATGACACTAACACAGACAATCCAACCACACAAGCTAGATAAATCATGCCACATGCAAATATACATACACATCAAATAGTTCAAAGTTCACCACAAAGTTAAAATATCCTAGATTATTACATGCCCAATAGAAATTGTTTCAACAACCAACCATACTTAACCATAAACAATCCATAAACAAATACATGAGTCACTGGGGAGGGGCTCCATAGCGGTAGTCATAACCAGGGGAAGATGGCCCAAATACCCATAGGGTGGATAATCCTCCTCCCACCCTGGGAAAGGGTCGATCTGGAGATGTGGGTCAAGATGATCACGGATGGACAGGTGTCTTCCTGATAGTATGGTCATAGGTCCAGTTAGCTCTCTGATCATGCTGTGCCATCCAAGTGTCCATGCGACCCATCTATGCTCCCTGGTAGGCCTGCCAATCTCCACTGGACATGTGCCGGTAGGCATCGGCGGAACTTCCTGCTCCTTCTCCCTGCTGGTGTGCTAGTATCTGCTACTCGTCACCATCGTCATCATCATCACCCTGAATGTCGGGCTGAGCACGAAACCATGCATAGCCCCTACCATAGTCCATGATGACATCCATAGCTCTTAGGTATTTGGCTTTGACGACCCTTGGTGCCAACTCATTAAGATATGCGGGTGCCTCCCCTGCCAAAATGCCAAAAGAACGGGCCAACCGGGTGATGAACATGCCTCCAAATACTTTATCCTCAACCCTCATCCCACTAGAAGTCCTCAGATAATCCGCTAACCAAAATGGGATGTTACTGTGCACACCCTCGGCCAACATGCAGTAGAGATAGAATAGGTCGGGCAAAGTGACACGATGACTCGTGCTCTGGCGCCCTGTGATAGATAAAGTGAGGCAACGGTGCACGAGCCTAATCCGTGGATCTCGGATCTGGGATGCGAGAGTACTCCCAGTAACGTACTCCCCATTGTGTTCCAGAACTGAATACTCAGCATGTCGTCCCTATGGGTAACCCCCGCTGCCAAACTACCCCTAAAGACATCACTCTCCGCATTCCCAGCAGCATACAACCCTAATCTCCATCCAAACTCAAGTACCGACATAGCCCTCCAGTCTCCACCTAACCTAAATCGGATCCCCTGAAACTCAATGTTATCTCGACATGAATTGATATCCATCAGATAAGATGCGTGAAATTCACGTACCAACTCACCATACACGGGCTCACGCATCTTAAACAGCCTTTCCCAGTGGGGATCAGTGAACTTGTCCTTCCTAAAACTGTTTGAGAGTTGTCTAGCCAGATCATGCTCCTCAAGGAAACCCCAGTCCACAACAGCCCCAGAATTAATAGTTTGATTAAGCAATTCATTATAACGAGTCTGGCAGTCTTCCTCGACAAATACTACCCACTCAGCAATAGTGTCCGCTATATTTTCCTGGGCATTAGAAGACTGTCCCCTAGTTCTCTTCGTTCTTCTGCTCATCTAAAACAAATAGATCGGAAACAAATGAGTAACATTCGTGATGCAAGGGACGACGTCAGATGGTTACGACGGCGTCACAAAAATGAACCTGACGCCGTCACCCCGACCAAAATTCAAATCCGACCTTTGCGAGAGAAAAATCCAAGTTTTTAACCATAACCCTTGACCCAAACACCCTTGTTGCAGCAACAATGGTATAATGGCTAGGTGGTTTTGATCCCTAAGCCGTCAAGGCTTCTCGCAAGGTTAACCCCATATGATAACACTATTATTCGCTTAATCTTAAGCCTAGTTAACAAGATTCATAGGCGAAATAAATTAAATTAGTTGGGGTTTTCGGATTGAAAAAGAGGGGAAAACAAAATTGAGCATGAATTAGGACAATTGAATAGACAAAGATCAACGTATATCACTTACCTTGTGGATATTGACGTGGCAAAATAGTGAATTTGATGTGGAGAAATCGTGTTGCTGTGGTGTGGGGCAGATAAAAAAATGTGTGGGGTAAAGAATGAAAGAGATGGGTGATGTATTTATCCGTCTGATCTGGCTTAGCGACGGCGTCACTCGTTATGCGTGACGGCGTCGCGCCTAAATTTTCATAAGAGAAAATAGTTTTGTTAATCCGCCCGGGTCAAAAATCTGATTACTATCTTTGACAAAAATTTTGGTTTTTATTCTATGACCTATTTTGCCAATACACCCAAAATTTCCACGATGGTAAGTGATGCATGTGTCAAATTGTCTTTCAATTATAATCCTAGGATTTCCGAAATATCGGGTATGAGGGTTCTTTGGTCCTGGTTTAAAACCGAAAGAACTCTTCCTAATATTGGGAAAATTGGGGGTGACATGTGCACCATTCCAACAAATATGTTCCTGGGGAACAAGCGGGAAGTGTTGAGACAGGAATTTAGACAAGGATGTGATTCCTTGGGGGTTTTCGTCCTGCTTACTGAAGTTGGATAGGGTCTGGGTGTCATCCCAACGTCATCTGGTATCGCATATACCTTTTCTACCTTTTTAGGTATATTGTTCCTTGCGATTTCATCACGGATTTTCAGCATGAAGTTATCAGCTCGGCCCAAGAAAGTGTCATGATTCTTTCGCATTTGAGCTTCGAGGCATTTTATTTCCCTTTCTTGCTTGTGGAAAAATGTCAACATTATGTCCTCGAATTCATCTTGTCGGGATTTTCTTGGGAGCAAAAATTCCTTGACCGTATTCACATGCTTATCAGCACGGGTGGTTACTTCCATTAATGCATTCACTTGGACCTCCATACTCATAATAGCTTGTGCTCGGGAGGTTGACCCGTTCTCTTGGACAACTGGAATTTCCCAGCCTTCCTCTTCATATTGAGCCAGGTCCTCAATAACCTCCCAGCATGCTTCAGCATTAAGGTTACTTAGCCTTCCACCGGCAGCATAATCAATGGTTCGTTGGAGGGAGAGACTGATGTGATCATAGAAAAGTTGGACTTGGAGCCAAAGATCAATGCCGTGATGAGGGACTTTATGGAGTAAGTCCTTGAATCGAGTCCATGCTTCGTAGAGAGATTCACCTTGACGTTGTTGGAACTTCAAGATGTCATTCCTAAGTTTAGTGGTTCTCCCCGGTGGGAAAAATTGAGCAAGGAAACGAGAGGTGAGATCATCCCAACTTGAGATGGAGCCGACGGGAAGTTGCTCAAGCCAATTACTAGCTTGGTCCCGTAGAGAGAATTGGAAGAGACGCAGACGCGTGGTCTCCAGAGTAGCAGCATCAAGGTCAATGGAATCGACAATTTTGAGGAAATCCCTCAGATGCTGATTTGGATCTTCGGAACGAAGTCCATGGAATGCACATCTGTTTTGCACCAACTGGATGGTGTCGGATCGCATGGACGTAGTTTGGGCTTGGTCGGGAAGCTCAATGGTGTTCCTATTGCCTAGGTGGCTTGGTCTCGAGTATTCACCAAGAGTACGGGCTCTTGGCGGGTCATTTAGTGGTAGGTTGATGAATGGTGGTGGGTTATCACCTTCCATGATGAAAAGTGATGGGATTACGAACAAAGGTCACGAAGAAGGGGATAGACTATGAGGAAGCTAAAAATGAGAAAAATTTACTTGATAGGAATCAAGCAAAGAAACCTAAACAAGGTGGACTACTAACTAGCTATTCTATTCCCGCAGCGCGCTAAAACTTGATAACGCTACACGTCATTCGGGTCAAAGGAACTTCCTTTTTCGAGCAAGTTTTATAACACCTAGGCAAAGTGAACCTAATCGTTGTAGTGTAGTATTAGGGTAAGCCACGGGTATTGATATCGTTCTCTAGGGGAATAGGAATGCTAGTGAGAAGTTACTACTCTAAGGTTGGGGTTGAGGAAGATTATTTTTTATCTTTTTATGTTTTTTAGAAAATGGAAAGGTACGAATCTCGGGGTTTGGATTTGGGGGTTGGTATTTCTACCGATTACTCTACTTATCTAATTATCTAATTATCTAATCTAAGGTGCATGTAGTCTATGTCTAATTATTGTGTGCTCGTATGATAGTTTAAATATGTGTTCACTTAGGTTTTATTACTCCTTAATTATCTCCTATTGATGGTTGAATTGTCACGTCCTTATTCTTAATCGCGTTGTGTGTCTAAAGTCGTAGGGTATGCGTTTATCCCTAACTCTTTGAACTTACCAAAGGGTCTCGTCTACAAAACCCACTAGGGATTATAAACTCTAACTCTAAGGCACTCTTTGGATGGTTTAGTCTACAACCGCTCTAAGTGCTATAGTCTAAGGTTCACAAAGATTAATCAAGGATTAATTACATAACGAATGACCTATCGCATTACTAGATCATTAAAAATTAAGATAAGAGACAACCAATCAATATTCAATAATTAAGTTTCATATTCCCTAAGCAAACAAACAAGTAAATTAGCCGGACATGGAAAACATGCAAGCATACACACAAATAATCAAAGACATAATTGAATTAATGAAGTAAAACACTTATCTTGATGTATGATAGGTTTGGAACCTAAAATATCGTACAAGACGACTTTGGTTCGGTTTAGGTTCTTACTCCAAAAGACTACACACCAATCTTGAAAAATTCGGATTCTATATATAAGATTACATATGCGACGCGTCACCTGATTTGTGACGCCGTCGGTCGCCGTCATTAGGGTTTCGTCTTGGCCACATTAGTCTTGTGACGGCCACCTTGTGATTGTGACGCCGTCCTATTCACTCGACGCCGTCGGATCAAATCTAGGCCGTCGAGTTGCGACGGCCTACTCTTTCGAGCCCGACACCGTCATTTGAAAATAAGCAATTTAGCTCTTGGGCGTCACAAAGTGTTGCGACGGCGTCGCTAATAACACGACATCGTCACTTGTAGAACTCGACGCCGCCCCTTCAAGACAGCAGATGAGTGGCTCGATTCTTGACTTTGGCCATTTTCTTCAGATATCCGCGCCTTTTCGTCCAAATAAGTGCCATTCCAAAGAATTTGCCTTCAAGAGACCTAAAAGTGAAAAGAACGATATTAAGTAATAACGGATACAAAAGTGATCAAATAAAGGCTTAAACGACCCCTCAAAACGGTACATTTTAAAACCTTATCAAACCTCTATTTCCCCGAGCCTAGCCTTCTCACTCTCCAAACCAACACACTTAGCGTCAAGTACAACATTTTGACCAATGAGAGTCGCTACCCTACCCTCCTCCACCTTGAGTCTGACAATTTCAGTTGTCAACTCTTCAACCTTTTGACGGAGGTCTTGAACAAGAGGATTCTTCTCAAGGTCCTTCTCGATCTCATCACACTTAGCCTCCAGCTCGGCATACTCTTGGTCCATGTGCTTTTCCCTCTCCAACATGACATCCATCTCATTTCTAGCCTTGGTCACAGCTCTGAGCAACTCTCTGGTTCTGGCATTTAAGTGGTTATCCAATACCGCCTGCCTCGCAACACTATTGTCATGCATATCACAAACCCTTTTAATGGACATATTGTCCAGCATACCTTTCCATTGAGAAGGGGTGACATGGTCGACAATCCGGTGACATGCCAAAGCATTAGGAAGCTCCTTCATTTCTGGAAGGCCTGCGACCAATACAATGTATAAGGGCTAAGTTAATTTTGACAATTATCACTTCACATGTTTTATAAGGAGAACCTGCTTACCATGAACCTCCACTGATTCATCTGGTAACTCGAAGGCTGACTTCACAAACTTTCTGCCTTCAGCACTCTTCTACTTCACCACCCTAGATCCGGAGGCGGGAAGGGGATTCTTCCTCTTGTTGGTAGACTTAACAGCCTTGGCTGCTGTTCCTTTTCGGCTTTTTAACATGTCAGCTATCCCGGTGGAACCTACAACCTGTACATCCTCTTCTGTAGGATCGTCTGAATCAGCAACATTCTCAACAAGCTGAGAAGGGCCCTCCAGCGCAGCTTGTGGGGGTACCGATGCAATAGGCTCCGGCTTCAGAGTATCCACCTCATTATTGACAGATGTAGAAGGAGAGCCAACACCGTAAGACTCTTCGACCATATCAGCTGGCATAAAGCTTAAGTCTTCATCCAAATCTTGGTACATAAAGTTCCTGAATGACATCTCTGCAAAATAGAAGCAAAAAGAAATAAATATCAGTGCTACATTGGTCCTACTTTAAAAGAAGTAAAAGAACATACTTTGTCCCTGGTACATGATAACATGCTTCTTGGGAGACCCCTCCCAGCTCTGGGCAATCCCAGCCATGCATAAGATGGCTTCGGGGAACACTTGCACATCAACAGGATATTTAGCCAAACGCTGATAGCAGGGATCCCTTCGCACCTCATATGGTAAGGGGTCATTGTACGTTTTGCGTCAAACATATTCTCCTTATTCAACAGCTCTGGATAGTTGTGGGGAACAATAGTGTTTTGCACAAAGAAAAAGCTACCTTTCCAACCTGTTATATTGGTATACACCCTCCCAAACAGGTTCGGCACATCCGATTCAGGCCTTTTAGCTAAAGTTAACCAGCTGCCCCTAGGATACAAGTTCAAAAAACCCCTTAACACCTTTAAAGTTGGTTCATAGCCGTATCCTTTACACATCACTATGAATGTGGTCAGTTTAGCTAAACCAAATGGGTTGAACCTAGAGATATGAACCTTGTAGTATTGCATAAACTCTAATATCAGTGGGTGGAGTGGAATCCTAAGGTTGGAATGGCTAAATGCACGTGTATAAAGCCCTACGAAACCTTCAGGAGCATCACATATACCATGATTAGACTTAGGCTACATGATTTTATACTCCAATGGGATCGGAAAATTAGCTAAGTGATCGTGTAAATCTTTTTCAGACAATGTACATTTTTGTTGTTTTATGATAAACTTGGAGTCCATTTTTTAACAAAAAACAAAACAAGCTACAAGTGAGAAGGAAGGTTTACCTTTTGATTTCGGAGTGGTGGCGATCAAATCTTACTGCGTGTAGAAAGAGACGGAAAGAGTAAAATGTGCTAGGGTTTCAACCACCCACGCTTAAATACTCTTTTTCACTTCTCTTAAGCACCGTACACGTGTCCTGGATAATTACTCTTATCCGATTTAAACTTTTTAAATTTTAAAAATTGTCTTTTGGTCTCCGGGTAAGATGGGAAATTGTGATTCCTGTAGCGAGCAGCCGAAAAGTTTAATTAGCATTAAATGAACTTAGTTAGGTGCATAGTTATCTTCCAACTAATACGATTAGCAGCAGGATGGTATTTTTTCGAAGCATGAAGTCTAAAGCAAATGTATCTTCGCTCATATACATCACTTTCGACTGGGGGGATTGATGATGTACCCTCCGAGTAGCTCGAAGGATACTCCTCCGAGACGTGTCGAAGCCCTTCCATTCGAAGGCCCAAGTTAGGATTCCAAAATATCCATAGGCGTCAAACCATTCATTATCACGAAGGTTACCTTAGGGGAATTCGCCATTCGAAGCACTAAGCCCTTCGGGGTAAAGTTGATGAAGGAGTAATGGATAGAAGAACCTCCTGACTTGGTCAAACCCACGATCTCCCTCTCTTTCCTGGCTTCCCCGCCAAACTTGAGAACGTGGGTCACTAAGCCCTAGCGGTTACCCACAATCATGGGACGCCCTCATGATCTCCGACATTCGCGCAGAAGTGCCTCTAACCCTATTTCTTCCACTACAAATAGGTTAGACGGGCAATGGATTATGGTAGGCTCTTTAAACACTCATCTCTTTAGTTACACACACTTATACAACCATAACTCATACTTACTCTCACGCCGGAGGTGGTTCGCAAGGTCCTACCCTTGCATAATCACTTAACGTAGTGTTTTGTATTTTTTATTCTCAGGTGAAAGGCAAGTCTTGGCTGGAACATACACCCCTCATACCTTTGATCATCATCGAAGCCTGGTAGTGCAATCTTTTGTACAATCACTACCTTTTATGCTTTTATCTCCACTCAAGTTAATGGCTCTATATTAACTCATGTAGACATAGAGCAAATTGATGAAGATGACTTGGAGGAGATGGATATTAAATGGCAAATAGCTCTTCTTAGTATGAGAGCTAGCAAATTCTACAAGAAGACTGGCAAGCCAATTCACATCAATGGTGGTGAAACTGCAGGGTTTGACAAAAAGAAAGTAGAGTGTTTCAATTGTCACAAGTTGGGGCATTTTGCTAGGGAATGCAGAAGACCAAAGATGAAGGACAACATGTCTACTTGGTACAAGCAAAAGAAAGAACCAATTGTGGAAGAACCAAAGGCAATGTTGGCAATTGATGGTGTGAGCTATGATTGGAGTTTCATGGCTGATGAATAAGAGGAAGAACCTTCAGATGCTGTTCTTGTGTCTAATGAATTTGCTCTCATGGCTTTCTCTGACTCTGAGGTACAAAACTTTGAAAGCTATTCTAAAACATGTAGGGCTGCTAGAGAAGTTGAAAGGCTTAATGAATCTTATGAAAGTCAAAGAACAGAGTTGTTTGCTGCTAATTATGCTGTATCAAATCTTAGGAGAGGTATAGCTGTATTAGAAAAACAACTAGAGCACTATAGAGATAATGAGTCAAAATATAATGATGATATGATTTTTCTTAGAAGAGAGGTAGATCATACGACAACTGTGAATGAGGCTTTCAAAGAAGAGCTTGAAAAACTTAGAAAGGTAAATGAGAATGTCAATTTAACTGTTGACACCTGTTATTATCAGTCTAAGTCAATTGATAAAATTTGGAATGCTCAAATACAAAGTAAAGTTAAGTCCGGTATGGGTTATAATCTGATTGCCTCCACCACTAAGAGGTGTTCCAAGCACCTCCGGTATAGATTTAGCTCATACAGTCTAGAAAACTTTCGGGAACCTACTCGTGAATATGGTCCTCCCAAAGCGTGAAATGTGAGGAAGAGGTTAAGCATGATAATGATGTTTTGAAAGTGTTAGTGACTCATCGATTGTAGATGAGAATTTTAAAAGAATGTAGAGGCTTCTATCCCAAAGTTGTTAATACTATTACAGAGGAACCTAGGAAACAAGCTTATAAACCTAGATCAACTGTAAGGTATGCTGAGATGTATAGGAACAAGTCTATAGCTCCTAGGGGTAACCAAAGGAGTTGGAATCATGTTAAATCTCAACAACTAGGTAGTGACTTTGTGATGAACAATAAAGCATGCTATATCTGTGGTAGTTTTAATCATTTACATGCTTATTGTGACTATCATGTTGGGAGAAGGGAAGTCCATAGGAATAAAAGGGTGGAGTCTAACAAGTTTCAAAATAATGTGCACCCTAATTCACACAGCAAAATGATCCCAAGGGCAGTACAACTAAGAAGTGGACTTAAAACGTTTGCCACTACAAAAACTGTTAACACTGCTCACCTTAAATCACCTGTTTAAAGTGCAAAATTAAAAACAACTTTTGCAAAATCTGCACAAACAGGGAAAAGGTCTTTTCAAACTAAAAGGGTTCAAAATAACCAACAGTGGGTACCTAAATCTAAACCAGCAGTTACTACTGCTCAACCAAAAGTTCCCACTGCAAGGGTTGTAAACAAGACCAAGGGTAACATGGGAAATGTTGTGAAGGCCTCAGCACGTTGGGAATGGAAACCTAAAGGAATTACCTCTACAACCAATCCCAATGGTGTATCAATGACCTTTGATAGATTTAACTATATTGATACATGAGGCAGATCCAAGTCAATCATGGCTTGGGTCCCCAAAAGATACTAACTCATTATTTTTATGTGCAGGAACATCCAAGGAAAAAAAGATCAGATCAAGGCTACAGATAGTGGATGTTCAAGGCACATGGTGGCAACAAGTCCTATCTCTCGATTTTGAACATTATGATGGACGAGATGTCGACTTTGGAGGTGGAGTTAATGGAAAAGTTGCTTGTAAAGGAGTAATCAAAACTGGTAACTTGGACTTTGAACCTGTGTACTATGTAAAAGAGCTTAAGTATAATCTTTTTAGTGTTTCACAAATGTGTGACAAGAAGAACAATGTTCTTTTTACCAAAGATATGTGCTTTGTTCTCTTTAAGGATTGCAAGATGCCTGATGAAAGTCAAATTTTTCTTAAGATTCCTATAAAAGGCAACTTATATAGCTTTGATATGAACAACATTATTGCTAAAGATGATTATGCTTGCTTGCTTGCAAAGGCCACAGTGGATGAATCCATGCTATGGCATAGAAGACTTGGTCATGTTAACTTCAAAACCATTAATAAGATTGTCAAAGATGGTTTGGTGAGAGGTTTGTGGAAAACGAGATGGGGGGGTTGAATAGTTATGCCGATTTTAAGTAGATTTCAAAAACTTTAGATTCGATATTATGTGAAATCGTATGGATGTTGAGAATGTATAGATCTAATGATAATGCAAGCAAATAAATAAAGTTAAGGGATAGAAATGACACAACCGATTTATAGTGGTTCGGCTACAAGGACACCTTCCTTGCCTTACTCCACTCCCCGAGTCACCTACTCGAGAGTTCAAGCACTATGTCAACAAAATCCTTCACTTGGCGGAGAAGCCTTCACAACGTTGCTTACACTTTTTCTGGTACAAAGCTAAATACCGAGTCCGTAGCACGGTGGACCAAACCAACACGACTATTACACAACAACTATATGAAATATCAAATACAAGATCTGTGCTACAGAAATTTTACAGAGTGACAAATCAATCAAGGACCCCTTTCTTGGATGACTTGTAGAGTGCTCATGATCTCGCCTTAGAGAAGGACCTATATGAGGATCACAATAGAAAGAAAGAAGAACAACTCTCTAGATCAAGTGATCTATATGTTAGAAGAGAATGAGAGTGTTTGAGAGATTTAGTAATAAGAGGGGTGAGTTAGAATGAAGAAATGGCTCTCTATTTATAGTAAAATTTCCTCACTGTTCCCCGGATCCCACGGATCCCTTCCACTTAGGATCTGGCTAGCACAAAGCCAGGGATCCGTGGAACGCTCCTCTTTGCCCATGGGTTTTTTGGTTATGGGTCATGGGTTATGGGTTGGTCCATGGGTTTTCTTTAGATTCAATGTATCTAAGTATACATTGTATCAAGTCTTCTTGGGTATGGATTAAGATCCATGGGTTATGGTCCATGGGTTAAGGTTTTTACCCATCCTAATAAACTATTACAACAAATGCTTAATTACTACATTTTTGTATTTAAATGGCTATATGTGAATGCTTTACAAAAATAACATGTATCCTTATATTTATACTTAAGATAACATTATATTTGTTATCAACAAAGCATAAAGAGATCGCAAAATATTAATAAACGTTTTTACGGTTTATTTGTATTAACAATCTCCCCCTTTTTGTTGATGACAAAACATAATGTTATGATGAGTAAAACTTAAGAATAGATATAAGTTTTGAAAGCTCCTAAGTTTTACTTCTTCTCCCCCTTTTTGTCAAAACAGAAAGTTAACCCTTGGAGGAAATAAACATAAAAGTGTGGAAAAATTAGTCCACGTATCGCTAACTCCCCCTTGACGGTAGCTCCCCCTTGTTTGGGGCGTCAAGTGAAGAAAAAAAATCCTACAAAAAGAAAGGTTAGTAACATGCTTAAATAATCTTGTGGTTGTCGAGAATCAAGGTTGGGAGCCAAGGTATGTAAACAAAGCCTTGTAATAAGACAACAAATTGTAGTGGTATTTATGCCACTTACAAGCATGTAAAAATAAGAACAAGACTTGTTCTTGAAAATGACTTTAAGAGAAAAATACTAAAAGTAGAAAATAGTAGTAGTGATTCCTTCCATGCTGGCATAAGGTTATGGATGGAGGTTTTCATGAGTGATGGTGTTGATGCGATAAGGGATGAGGTTGAGTATGAAACGCATTTCTTCCCTAACTTCTATTGCGATTTCCCTAGTGGATTGGCAATGTTCACAATGTAAATGATGTGGGTAATGAGTGCGGAAGTTTTCCGGGTTGTTTTGATTTGAGTTATGCGGAAGATGTGGTGGAAAAATAGGAAAATATGGATCAACATCCGGAAAGGTTGGAAGTGGTGGTGGAAAAGAACCTAGATGTTCTTGTAATGTAATGGGAGCTAATGGTGGTGATGTTTCAAGATCATGAAAAATATTATTTGGAGATGTGGGGGGTGTTGAAAAGACTATTTCTTTTTCTTTAGGTTGGTTGGATCTTGTTGGAGTCTTAAGGAGTTCCAAAAGAGTGATTTTAGGTGGTGATGAAGTTGGTGTACTTGTTGGTGATGAGGGAGGTGTTATAATGGAAGCATCTTGTGGTGAGTTATTGGTTGAGGATGAGCCATTTGAGGTTTGTTTTGCTAAACAACAAGATCGGATACTAATCCGTGCGGATATCCTAGAGTTTGGTTGTGGTATTTTGGATGGTGGAAGTACAAAGGTTTGGATATCATGATTGTTTGTACTAGATGATTCTCCTAAAGGGTTTTTGGATGACATGATGTAATGTGTTTGTGAGGAGGAGATGGAGTATGCAAGCATTTTGGGAGCTCTATATATAGAAAAACAAAGCATTGTAATGAATGCTTGACCCAAAATGTGGATTAAAATCTAATGATTAGATATGAATTCAAGGCATGTGATCATGAGAACACAAGCATTAAAGAACATACTCCCAAAAATGAAACAAATGTGGATTTTTCATCCAAAGTGAAAAAATAGAAGATAAAAACGACTTGCTTCACGGATCCCATGAGATCCTTCCCTGAGGGATCCGCCCAAAGATGAAGGTGGGATCCATGGTCTGGTGATTCAGCAAAGACAAAATTTTCATTTTGGAAACATTTTTGCCTAGTGTGTGCCTATATGCAAACTATTTGGAGTTGTAGTTATCTCGACTCCTAAAAATAGAAAATAAGCAACAAAAAATATATCCTATTGAGATAACCCGAAACACATATTTTAGTACATGAGTACGTAATTTTGTGTTATCAATGCTCCTAATTCATTGTTGCTTAAATGAATGTACCAAAACACATATTAGTTATGTGTCCCTTTAGCATTCAAAAGACATGAGATGCAATGAAACGGGTTTTACTTTGTATTAATAATGAAAACCGATTTGTCCTAGACGTGAGAAATTGCTTTTTAAACTTGATACGGAAGGTATCATCCTTTTAGAAAACGTTTGAAAAGATGTTTTCTTTGAAAATGTGTGTGTGAAAAGAAAAAAAAGTAAAGCTATAAGTGGAAAACTCATCTTGGGTTTTGAAAATTCCCGTATTGTTTGTGAGTTGTGCGTGAAATAGAGATCCTAGACTCAGAAAGAAGAAGGCTAGTGTTTACATACCTTGTAGAGTCAAATAAGTTATGATGTTTGTTCCATTAAACCAAGACCAAGACGAAGTACATTGAATTGTTCCCGCTTCAACTGTTTGGTGAGGACGTCGGCTATGTTGTCTTCGGTTGCTACCTTCTCAATAAAGATGTTCCCCTTTTGAACATTGTCTCTTAAGAAGTGATGACGAATCTCTATATGCTTTGTGCGAGAATGCAATACCGGATTCTTGCTTAAGTCGATTGCAAATTTGTTGTCACATAGGATGGCTATGTCGCTTAGATGAATGTCGTAGTCTACTAACGCTTGTTTCATCCATAGTGCTTGTTGGCATGCTTTTCCGGCGGAGACGTACTCGGCTTCGGTTGTTGATATTGCTAGTACCGTTTGTTTCTTAGAAAACCAAGATGTTAAACAACATCCCATGAAAGCACATACCCCACTTGTACTTTTTCTATCAACGTAATCACCTGCATGGTTAGAATCTGCATATACAATTTTTTCTACTCCCGTGCCCTTGGGATACCATAATCCTAATTATGTTGTACCCTTAATGTATCTAAATATCCTTTTTACGGCTTCTAGGTGTGATGTTTTAGGGTCTTCTTGAAACCTAGCACATAAGCAAACACTAAACATGATATCCGGCCTACTTGCCGTGAGGTAGAGAAGACTACCTATCATGCCACAATATTTAGTATTATCTACGGATTCGCCTTCTTCATCTTTTGTGAGTTTGGTGTCGGATGACATTGGTGTCCTAATTGGTTTCGATTCTTCTAGACCGAATTTCTTTAACATCTCCTTTATGTATTTAGATTGATTAAAGAAGATATCATCTTCTACTTGTTTAATTTGTAGACCAAGAAAGAAACTAAGTTCTCCCATCATACTCATCTCGAACTCGTCATGCATGATTTTAGAGAAATTATCACACATGTCTTGACAAGTGGATCCGAATATAATATCATCTACATATATTTGTACTATGATTATTTGTGACTCTCTTTTCTTAGTAAAAAGTTCGTTGTTAACTAACCCCATGGTATAGTTGTGTTTAATTAAAAATAACTTGAGTCTATCATACCAAGCTTTTGGAGCTTGTTTAAGACCATAAAGGGCTTTCTTTAATTTATACACATGTTTGGGTTTTTCAAAATCGATGAAGCCCGGAGGTTGAGCTACATATACTTCTTCATTAATGAAACCATTTAGAAAATCGCTTTTGACATCCATTTGATAAAGCTTTAGATTATTAGCACAAGCATACGCAAGAAGTATTCTTATAGAATCTAATCTAGCCACGGGGGCATAGGTCTCATCAAAGTCTATTTCTTCTTGTTGGTTATACCCTTGGGCAACGAGTCTAGCCTTGTTCCTAAACACTATTCCATTTGCATCTAATTTGTTTTTATACACCCATTTTGTTCCTATTATGGTTTGATTACTAGGTGGAGGGACAAGCGTCCAAACATCATTAGAAACGAATTGATTTAGTTCTTCTTGCATAGCCATTACCCAACTCTCATCTTTTATGGCTTCTTGTGTATTCTTAGGTTCTATGGTTGAAACGAAACAAAACAAGTTACTTTGGTTTTGAACTTGAGACCTTAATGTTCGTTCGTTTAGCTTTCCTATGACTTTATCTATGGGGTGATCTTTGGACTCTTTAATGTTTATGATTTCATCATTTAAAGGTTCTTCATTTATCTTTTTCTTTATTACTATAGCTTCACTTTCTATGATCTCGCCATCTACAAGAGGTGGAGAGGGTTTTGGTGGACTTTCATCAAATTTTATATTTAATGACTCTTCTACCTTCATTGTTTCTTTGTTTAATATGACGTAAGCTTTGCTATTTGGCGAGTAACCTAGAAAGATACCTTCGGTTGATTTATGATCAAATTTTGTAAGGTAATCTTTAGTGTTAAGAATAAAACATTTGCTTCTAAAGACTCTAAAATGATTAAGCGTAGGCTTTTTGCCTCAGAGTAACTCATATGGAGTTTTACCTAGGATTGGTCTAATTAAAACTCGATTGAGTATGTACGTTGAAGTATCAACGGCATTACACCAAAACTTTTGAGGTATGGATTGTTCATTAAGCATTATTCGACTCATTTCTTGTAGGGTTCTATTCTTTCTTTCTACTACCCCATTTGATTGTGGAGTGCGAGGAGCCGAGAAGTTGTGATTAATACCATTAGAGTCACAAAAAGCTCCGAATTGCACTTCATTATCGAATTCCCTTCCATGATCCGTCCTAATAGACACTATGGGACTTCCTAGTTGTCTTTGGATATTTTTGCTTAATATTTCAAAATAATTAAAGGTTTCAGTTTTGTTCTTTAAAAATTTTGTCCATGTATACCTAAAGTAGTCATCCACTATTACCAAAGTGTATTAGTTGCCTCCATAACTTTGGATAGCGGATGGACCAAATAAATCCATATGTAGTAATTCTAGACACCTAGTTGTAGACACCATATTTTTAGCTTTATGACTCGAATGAGCTTGTTTTCCTACATTACAAGCATCACAAAATTGATGTTCATATTTTAACTTAGGTAGATCTCTTACTAGATCTTTGGATGATAGCGATTGAAGAAGTCGCATGTTGGCGTGACCCAATCTTCGATGCCATAAGGTCGAAGTATCATCCACAGAGGTAAGACATAGTTTGTCTTTAGGTTCATCACCGATTTTAATGACATAGACTCCATGTTTCCTAATACCTCTTCCTATGGTTATGCCATCTTTTAGTATCTTACTACGGTTTGGTAAAAGTACATTGCACTTTTATCACATATTTGTCCTATACTTAAGAGGTTAAAGTTTAGGTTTTCTACGTGACACACATCGTTAATGGTTAGAGATTTGTTAGAAATCGTACCTTTACTGATGATTCTACTTTTGCTATTTCTAAACACCACATTACCTCCATTTACGGATTCATATGTGGAGAATAGATTCCTATTGCCGGTCATGTGCCTCGTGCACCCGATATCCTTGACCCATTCATCGGGGTCTAGGTCGACATTTAAGCATACCTAAAACAATAACAAACTCAAAAGTTTGGTCCCCATTTGTTCATGGGTCCATTAGTGTTAAACATTCCATTCATGTTAGACATGTATGGATAAGATGAGTATGCATTCCATGGAGCAAAGTTTTGAAAAGGAAAACCATTTTGCGTATTTGGGTTCCATCCCATTTGGTGATTACTTTTTGGGTACACATTATTAGGTCTCCTAAACGAGTTAGGTTTTGAAAAAGATGGTGCTTTGTTTCTTGCAAAAGTAGGATTAATTTTGGAGGTGGTTGTCTAGTGGTGATATGAGTTGGTTTCTTCCTATTAACGATAACGAACTCAGTTCTAGATGAAGAAGCTACGTTATTACCACTCGTTGTTACAGCAGATCCACGGATCCTTGTTTCTTTAGTTTCACTAGTTGATAGATCAAGTTGTTGAATACCTAGACCCTTTTGGTTGTTACCGGTTTTAACACCATCGAGTATTGTATCTAAAGTGTTTGTACTCATTCTAGCAATTTTAGAATCTAGATGATCAACTAGTGTTTGAAGTTGAACGCAAAGTTCACATTCACCACTTGCTATTTTACTCTTTTCTAAACATTTTAGTTTTGCTTTTAATTCTATGACTTCCATATCTAAACGTTGATTTTGACTCTTTAAAAGCTTGTTTTTGTTAATTAGTTTTAAGCTAGTATTGCATAGTTTATCATATTCGTTATGCAATGAGTCGTCATCAAGTGATGAACTACAATAGTATTCGTGACATACCTCGTCATTTGCCATGAGACAAATTTCTTCATCCTCCTCGTCGCTCATTCCCCACGTGCCGCTCACGAACGCCTTTTGATCATCCCGTTTGGGACACTTACTTATAAAGTGGTTTAGGTCCCCACATTTAAAGCAAGTACGATCATCCTTTGGCTTCTCTTCTTCTTTGCTTTCCGAAAGCCTTTCTTATCGTCATACGGTTGTTTGACATATCTTCCCTTTCTCCTAAAGAACTTTTTAAAGTCCCTTACCGCCATAGCGTACTCCTCATCGTCACTATTTGAAGAGGAGTCCTCTTCATCGCTTGAAGCCTTTTTGGCTTTAAGGGCAAGAGATTTGTGTTTCTCTTTTACCTTTGAGGCTTCGGAGTCTTTTGCAAGGACAAGCTCGTAGACTTTTAAGTTGCCTATGAGTTCATCGAGGGTAAGGGTTGTCAAATCTTTTTACTCTTCGATCGTCATCACCTTGGATCTCCACTTCGATGGAAGTGCCCTTAGATATCTCCTAACATTGTTACGGCTAGAAAAAGATTCATCAAGTGCTTGTAAAGATGTAATAATAGTATTAAAGTTAGCAAATGAATGATCTATAGTTTCCTCATCCGATATTGAAAATTGTTCATATTGTTGAACAAATAAATCAATTTTATTATTTTTAACTTGTTCGTTGCCTTGATGAGTTACAACTAAAGAATTCCAAATTTCTTTAGAGGTTTTGAGCAAGGAGATTCTTTCGAATTCCTTTTTCGGTAAAGCATTATGTAAAACCATTTTTGCTTCACTATTTTTAGAAAGCTTTTTCTTTAAATCATCACCTAGCTTATCATGAGGTATGTTAACTAAATTTCCTTTATCATCTTTTGAGGTAGCCTCAAAATCTCCTTCAACAATAATGTACCAAAGATCAATATCTTTAGATTTCACATATGTTTCGAATCTATTTTTCCAATATATAAAACCATTAGTTTCAAGTAGTGGTGGTCGTTGCATAGATTGCCCTTCCTTATAATTTTCAGAACCCATAGTGATCGAAAAGTTTTTAAAATACAATTTTATTTTAAAACTTTTATAAACTTAGCTCTGATACCAATTGTGGAAAACTAGAAGGGGGGAGGGTTGAATAGTTTTGCCGATTTTAAGTTGATTTCAAAAACTTTAGATTCGATATTATTTGAAATCGTATGGATGTTGAGAATGTATAGAACTAATGATAATGCAAGCAAATAAATAAAGTTAAGGGATAGAAATGACACAACCGATTTATAGTGGTTCGGCTACAAGGACACCTTCCTTGCCCTACTCCACTCCTCACCTACTCGAGAGTTCAAGCACTATGTCAACAAACTCCTTCACTTGGCGGAGAAGCCTTCACAACGTTGCTTACACTTTTTCCGGTACAAAGCTAAATACCGAGTCCGTAGCACGGTGGACCAAACCAACACGACTATTACACAACAACTATGTGAAATATCAAATACAAGATCTTTGCTACAGAAATCTTGCGGAGTGACAAATCAATCAAGGACCCCTTGCTTGGATGACTTGTAGAATGCTCGTGATCTCGCCTTAGAGAAGGACCTATATGAGGATCACAATAGAAAGAAAGAAGAACAACTCTCTAGATCAAGTGATCTATACGTTAGAAGAGAATGAGAGTGTTTGAGAGATTTAGTAAGAAGAGGGGTGAGTTAGAATGAAGAAATGGCTCTCTATTTATAGGCAAATTTCCTCACTGTTCCCCGGATCCCACGGATCCCTTCCACTTAGGATCCGGCTAGCACAAAGCCGGGGATCCGTGGAACGCTCCTCTTTGCCCATGGGTTTTTTGGTTATGGGTCATGGGTTATGGGTTGGTCCATGGGTTTTCTTTAGATTCAATGTATCTAAATATACATTGTATCAAGTCTCGCAGGTATGGATTAAGATCCATGGGTTATGGTCCATGGGTTAAGGTTTTTACCCATCCTAATAAACTATTACAACAAATGCTTAATTACTACATTTTTGTAGTTAAATGGCTATATGTGAATGCTTTACAAAAATAACATGTATCCTTATATTTATACTTAAGATAACATTATATTTGTTATCAACAAAACACAAAAAGATCGCAAAATATTGATAAACGTTTTAACGGTTTATTTGTATTAACAAGGTTTATCTCAGAAAAGATTTGAAAATGATCAAACCTGTGTGGCTTGTCTTAAAGGCAAACAACACAGAGCTTCTTGCAGGTGAAAGCTGGTTAACTCTATTGCTCACCCACTTCAAATGTTACATATGGACTTATTTGGTCCTACATCTGTGAGCAGCTTGAATCTAAAGAAATATTGTCTTGTAGTGACTGATGATATTAGTAGGTTTACATGGGTTTTCTTTCTTAGAACCAAGGATGAAACAACTGGCATCCTTAAGATCTTTATCATAGAAGTTGAAAACCAATATGATATGAAAGTTAAAATCATTAGGTGTGACAATGGGACAGAATTTAAGAATAGAGTTATGGATGATTTCTGCAGAGATAAAGGTATTAAAAGTAGGGGTGGAAACGAGTCGAGCCGCTCGTAAAAAGCTCGAGATTGGATCGGTAAAAAGCTCGAACGAGCCGAGCCTAAACGAGCCCGAGCCTAAATTAAAGATCATTTAATAAACGAGCCCGAGCCCGAGCTTTATATACTAAGCTCGAATAGGCTCGCGAGCCTAAACGAGCTCTTGTATATTTTATATATATATATATTATATCTATATACTATTAACCGTACATATTGCAAACAAAACAAGTTGTGCATTAAGTTGTGCATTAAATGCTAGGTGCATTAAATGCAATGTTTGCCAACTTGGCAAAAATAGCCCCTGAAGTTCAAGTGTCGTTGCAAAGTAAGTCCTTGAGCATTAATTGCTATCTTTAGCAATTTGGAAAAAATAACCCTTAAGGTCTAAGTGTCGTTGCAAAGTAAGTCCTGTAGAATTAGTACCTATCTATAGAAATTTGGCAAAAATAGTCCCTAAGGTTGAAGTGTCGTTACAAAGTAAGTCCTTTGTAGTCGCGAAAATAGTCCCTAAGGTTTTAATTGTATTTGCAAAGCCGGTCGAAACAAATTTTCCGGTCATTCACCAGTTCCAAATTCACGTCTACAAAAGCAATCCCGCTGCATCGCGCGGGTTTTCCTACACTCGTTCATATATAATACATGTAACGCATATCTATGTATTTTATTGTGAGAACTCAAAATAAATAAATAAATGCAACGACAAATCACCTTTTCTTTAAAAATGGTCAAATTTAAGTTTGCACCCTACCTTATTTCTCCGACAGATCTACGCCCACAGATCTACACCTTTTCTTAAAAAAAAATTAAAAGAACCCTACCTTATTTCTCCATTAAAATCAAACACTATCCTTATTACTCCACACAAAAACGCATACAAACCTTTTACTTATTCACAAGCGGTCACTTTCGTCCCAACAAAGGATTCTTCTAACACACCAAGGGTTATCATTAAAACACCTGAGTCTTCTAATGTTAATCCCAAACCAGATTATTCACAAACTTATGGTCCTTTACCTTCCATCAGTGAAGTAAATTCAAAACCTGAGAGTCGCAAAATTCTTAGATTTTTTGGCATTTTCATGGCCGACCTCAAAACTTTGCAACATGAGATAGAATATCATTCTGAAATCAAAGTTCAACATTTTCAATCGCCTCTCGCGCGAGAACAAAGAGACATTTTTCAGAAAAATCTTTTACCTAATGTTAAAAATTTGAAAAATTGTGCATTATCTTGGTAAAAGGAATTTCATAAGGAACTTGGAGTGATGAAGATCGTTTACGTGAAAACAGAAACATCTATTTCTAATACTAAACGCAAAAAGAAAATGTTAAGAAAAGATGTTGATCGACTCTTGGAAGATGTTATCTGTGCTGATAACTATAATACTGTGTTGCTTAATTCTTTACCAAATGCATCTGATTATATCTCTGCTGATATTGTTGATTATGTTGTTACTGCTGAGAATTTTGATAATGTGCTTCAGATCGAGTCTTTAAAAATTGAAAATGAACGATTGTCAACAAAACTTTCCAACACAATACGTCGTCTTAATTGGTGTAAAAAAGATATTCATAATCAACAACTTGCTTTTCAAACAAAAATCAACCAGTTGCATTCAAACAATTCAAAAATTGAGCAACTGGATGATCAAAACGTGTCTGTTAAGAGTCTAATCTCAAAATATGAACAAGAACTTTCAAAAGTTAAAAAGGAAAATGGTGTCATATCTGATTTCCTCAAACAGACTCGTGATGAAGCATCAAATGAACTTGATCACTATCTTGCACACACTAAAGAAGTCATGTACTTTGCTGGAAGTCTTCATTCTGAAAATCAAGATCTGATTCACACTATCTTTAAGTTAAGAGAAATGTTAGGCAAGTATGAACAACTTCCGCCTACCATTATTAAGAGATTAGCACCAGTAACACTTAGTAATCGTGAACCTAGAATCCCTAATGCCAAATCACAAGTTGCTAACGTGCCTCCTTCTACTGAAGCAGGACTAATTGCCTCTTTTCCAAACGTCCGCACTTCACGCCTAGAGCACTACAACGAGGAATAGGAAGTTGCGACCTAAGAAAAGACAAATAAAGAATGTCAAGTAGAAGAACACCGTGGGACTATGAATAAGACTCACGTTGCTTCCACTATAGATATCAAGGTCCGCAAATGTAATAGAAATAGTCTCAGAACGAATGCTAAACCTTTAAAGTACTTTTGATATTCACCGATGCACCTTGTGTTATTTGTCGCAAAAGTATGAATTCTGATTGTCATGACAAATGTGTTGCTAAAGCTATCATCTCTCGTTTACAGAATCCTAAGAATCGGAATACCTCTAGGCCCACTAATCAGTCTAAGTATGTGCTTGGTAGACTGCCTTCCTTAGATTCTAAGAAACGCGTCACTGTCCCTGTAGCTCCAGTTTTACCTCCAAAGAATGTAGTACCACCTAGTGCATTCACTATGAATAAAGCAAAGAGTAGTTATAGATGGCAGAAATGGATACATAATACACTAGGATTCAAATGGATGCCCAAAATTATTAAAGTATGTATGTCTCTTACAACTGCTCCGGAACCCTCTAACATTTTGGGTTCCACATCTACCTCTATTCCATCCGTGTCGCATGTGTAATGCGGTGATATGATCATTATCTGGATTGTTGATATGATTTTCCCGACACATGACGTGCAATCAGAATCGTTATCAAACTTTATTGCAAAGTTCATTGGCACCGCTGTGTTCGGGAATGATCACTGCAGCCTATCATGGGCTACGGAGATTATATCAATGGGAACATCGAAATAAGCGTGGTTTACTATGTGGAAGGCCTCGGTCACAATATGTTTTCGTTGGTCGGCCTGTGATGGAGATTTGGAAGTTGCTTCGGGGAGAAAACTTGTTTCATTCGTGATCTACAAGGATACGATCTTATGTCCGCTCACGTAATTCTAGTCTTTACACAATCTCTATGCAAGACATGGTTGCTTCATCTCCCATCCGCTACTTTCCAAGGCAACATCAACAAAATCCTAGCTATGGCAATCGTTGTCTCTCACATCTAAACTTTCAAACCATCACCAATCTTGCTCGACACAAACTAGTTCAAGGACTCCACGATTCCGGTATTCTAAAGATCACCGTCACCGTGAACAAGGGAAAAGCACTCGTGCTCACTTTCCTTCAAAGATGGAACCTGCCTCAAAGATGTACTTCATCTTCTTCACATGGATTTGTGTGGCCCGATGCGCGTGCAAACGATTAATGGCAAACGCTACATCTTAGTAATCGTTGATGATTATTCCCGCTGGACTTGGGTCTACTTTCTTCAAAGCAAAGACCAAGCTCACAGATGATCATCACCTTCCTCACGAAAATACAGGTTCAGCTTCGTAACACCGTCCGAATAATCAGAACAGACAAAGGAACTGAATTTGTTAATCAAAATCTTCGTGAATTTTATGAGAAAGTGGGAATAGAGCATCAAACATCGATTGCACGGACACCTGAACAAAACGGAGTTGTTGAAAGACGAAACCGAACGTTAGTGGAAGCTGCAAGAACAATGTTAATCAATGCAAAACTCCCAGATTACTTATGGGCGGTCGATTCATCGCATGCTATACTCAAAACCGTTCTATGATTACAAAACGCCACAACAAAACACCTTTTGAGCTTGTCCACAACAGAAAACCAAATCTCAGTCACTTTCATGTATTTGGATCTCTCTGCTATCCGAATAATGATCGTGATGACTTTGGAAAGCTCAAAGCCAAAGCTGACATTGGAGTCTTTATTGGATATTGTGATAATTCTAAAGGTTTCCGGATATGGAATCGTCGGACAAAGCAAGTGATGGAAACGATTCATGCTCATTTTGATGAACTTACGGAAATGGCTTCTGAGTATAACAGCTTAGAACCCGGTCACAACCGCTTAAACTTTCCCCAAACCCCATCATCAGCTGAACAAAGCCCCCAACTTACTCGACAACAAATGGAAATGTTATTTGTCTACTGCTCGCGACAATATTTATGAACGTGCTCGGTGTATCCGCTGTTTCACCGCACAACCCGATCATATTCCTATACCGATACACCTACGACAACAACTATTGTTGAAGAAGCACCACCATTGACTCCAACACAACAGCTTGAACAAACCGCTTCCAACAATGATGAACCGCTGATGATGTTCAATGAAGTACCCCACCGCAGATTTCGATCCAAATCGTTCTTCAACCCGTTTGCCAATGAGATCGCCGCACGATGTCGCAGAATCATCTATAAACCATTTGAATCCACGTAATCGCACAATGTATACCAACATCAACCCTCCACACATAGATAGACAAAAGATCATCCTCTGAAAACATTATTGGCAACCCGAACCAACCGATCGTTACAAGACAACGTCTTCACACGATGGTGAAAATTGCATTTATGCACTCACCGCTCGCTAACTGAGCCTAAAAACATTAAAGACGCAATGACAAAAGACAAGCGGATTGAATCCATGCAGAAGAACTCAACCAATTCAAACGTCTTGAAGTATGGAGCTGGTTGAAAGACCAACGTGGGTCTACGTCATTGGTCTCAAATGTATTTGGAAAACAAATTGATGTCAAGGAATGTTATCCAAACAAGTCACATCTAGTTGCTAAGGGTTATCGCGGTGAAGAGGTATAGACTTTGAAGAATCTTTTGCTCGGTTGCTCGCCTTGAGGTCGTTTCGATATTTCTCGCGTTCGCGGCTCATATGAATATGACGGTTCATCGATGGATGTCAAACGGCGTTTCTCAATGGAAAACTTAAAGAAACGGTTTATGTCACCAACCGGATGGATTCGTTGAACCCGAGTTCCCGAACCATGTCTACAAACCGAACAAAGCTCGTATGGTCTCAAACAAGCTCCCTGCATGGTACGACAAGCTATCATCTTTCCTCATTGCCAATAATTTCACCAAAGGTTCGGTCGACCCTACTCTTTTATACAATATCACGGGCACATATCTTAATTGTTCAAATTTACGTGGATGACATCATTTTGGGTCTACACATAAAAAATACTCAACCGCTTTTGCAAAATTAATGAAGAAAATTTTGAAATGTCCATGATGGGTGAACTTACGTTCTTTCTAGGACCGCAAGTTCATCAATCACCCCATGGTATTTTCTTGAGTCACCCAAATATGCTCTTGAGTTGTTAAACAAATTTGGAATAAAAACACGTGACACTTATGCCACACCAATGACTCATACCAAGAAGCTAGACGATTTACATGGGAAACTAGTTGACCCTACAAAATACCAAGTATTATTGGGTCTCTCATGTATCTAACGACCACAGACTGATATTGTCTTTGCTGCTTACCTATGCTCCCGCTATCGGTCAAGACCAATCGAAACCCACCTCTCGAGGCTAAAAGAATCCTCCGATACATCAAGGGAACCATTAACTGGGGATCCGTATCCAGAAGGATTCTGTTTTGAAATAATCGCTTTTGGATGCCGATCACGCAGTTGGTAAGATTCACGAAAAAGTACTTCAGAGCACTACAATTTCTTGGTGACAAACTGGTGTCTTGGCAATCAAAGAAGCGGATCAGTACATCATTGTCATCAATCAAGCGTAATATGTAGCCATGTCCGCGTGTTGTGCTCAAGTCATTTGGATGAGAACACAACTCAAAGACTACGGTTACACATTTGTGAGAATCGCGATGTATCGCGACAATCGGAGTGTTAATGCGATCTCGCAACTCGATTCAAGACTCGAAATCAAAGTACATCGATCTTCGCTATCATTTCATCAAGGACCACGTGGAGTGGTACCGTTGAATTATACTTTGTGGTACAGATACCAATTGGCGATCTTCTCACCAAAGCCTTGCCTCCCGCTAGGTTTAATGAGTTGATCCACCGGATTGGTATGCGGTGTTTGACTCATGAGGAATTGGATGACCTCTTAAAACTGCCTTAAAAACCTGTCAAACACCAAAACATCTTTTGTAAATAAATTTTTCAAAAACAAAATACAAAATATAAAATCTGATAAAACAACAAAAATATTCTTCTAATCTATTTTTCTTTCAACATGGCAAGTACATTTCTTCCGTTAACACTTTAATCTTTCAAATGTAAGGATTTTTCCGATCAAGTGTTGAGGGGGAGAAAATAATCTCTTAACTGTTTCAAAACATCTGTGTACTTGCATGTTATCTTATCTCGGTTGTTTCTTTTAACAATAGTGGTGAATTTTCTGGTTCAATGACACTCCTCGGACTAAAATTAATAACCTTTCATCATTTTTCTTAAGTCGAGGGGGAGTGTCGTCAAGTTTCTTTCCTAAAAACTTTGTTTGGTAACCAAAATGGAAGTTATATGGCTTTGTATGAAAAAGGAAAAGGTAGAGGGACCAAAACTATCAAAATGTTGAAGTTAAATTTGATAAAACTCCTCCCACCTACTTTTTTACTTCACATTTAATACACACAACCTAACCAATCTACGCCTATAATTCAACCAAGAAATCCGTTGTTTTGATCATCACTTTGTAAGTTGTTTCGTGATTAAAACATGTTTTTAAGCTAAGGTTTTTAATTTCATGCAAATCCTACGGCTAAAAGGTGTGTTACGCGTGATTATGTGTTCTACGCATAAGCGTATGAACACACAATCATTGTGTGTGTGTTTTTGGTTAAAAGGAAAGTGTCAAAACGTTTCTAATACATCAAGGATATCATTTTAACCATCAAAACCCACCCAGAAACACGTATTAATGATTTTTGAAAATTAGGGTTCTTGAGTCGAATTGGGTATTTTCGAATGTGAAGTGTTTTGGTCAAAAAGATTGCTGGGTTATGGTCATATGTTGATGAATTGATGATTTCCATGGTCGTTAACCACCCAGAAACACTAATTGCTTGGCAATTTGAAATTAGGTTTTAAAGTTTATAACTTTGGGTATTTTTGATTCACCACGAGTTAGATGTTATAACTTGGTTTAGGGACTCTCAACACATCTTAGACCTACCAGAATTTGTTTGGTGCAAATTCCATGGCTAGAAATTATACGCGTAAATCTTAACCTTTAGGGTTTTGACCTATGCATATGACTTTCTACGTGTAACAGTTTTATGAATGTTCATGCCATAACTTGTTGATAAAATGAAATTTTTTGTTAATGTTAATGATTTGATGAACTTATTTCAGGCTTTGCTACGCTTAATATTCAGAATCAAGGTCATTTGCAACTCTACGCATAAGGATTACCCTACGCGTAGTCAAGTTATGCGTAAGAATAATCCTACGCATAACTATTACGCGTAAGGTTCTACAATGGGACTACGCGTATCCCGTGAAGGATATGAGTAACAATGACCTCACGCATAAGGTCTACTTCACGAGTAAGCCTTACGCGTAAGGTTCTTATACGCCACGCGTAAGCTCCACGCATTAGGTCCCTTTTCACGCGTAACATTTCACGCGTAAGTTAGATCCCACGCGTAGCTTTGTCTCACGCGTAAGCTTTTGTTTACGCCGTATATCATTATCACACGCTAACTCGCCAAATCTACGCATAAGCACGGATTGACCTTCATTATGAATTGTTACGTGTACAAACTTGTTAATAAACTAATCATATCATCACGAATCCAATAATGTCACTAATAAACTTAAACGTTTGATATGTTGTGAACTATGAGTGATAACATAAACTTTAAAACTTAAAGTTAACTAACTCACGAAACATTTCACGACGTCATTGGACTATTGGATATACAAGTGACTTAGGACTCGTAACAATCATTAACACTATACATTCAATAACCAGACAATAAAACCTTCTGTTGACTAACATTATGTCTTTCGATATGTTGGTTCTTTTGGCTAATGTTATTTTAGATCACGACATGGCTGAACAAATGAATGTGGATGCACCAGAAACTCTTACAATTGCTGATATCTTTCCAGAGGGTTATCCGAGAAAGCTTGGAAAGAACAACCTTAGGGTTGACTTTACACCCTCACATGTTCGTAATCTTCTTGTCTCATTGCAAAGGATATTCTCGGTGAATCATTCCTACCGTAACATGCTCTCACACTCTACCACAGTTCGAGGTCTACATTCAACAATTCGGGATTCCATGCGTAAGATCACCGTCAAAATGTCAGAATGTGACTCTTAATCACAAACAAGTCACTATCACTCCCGATGATTTACGGATCGTTCTCATCATTCCGCACATCGCCCAACCGACTTCTTTGCTACCCCATCAAGAGACAATCCTACAATTCTTGATAGATATTGGTTATGATGAAGCTTGTGAATCATTACTAAGTACTCTTACGTGAGTCAAGAATATTCCTCAACCATGGAGAACACTCTACATGATCATCACCAAATCGTCTCTCGTCGTGACGGTGGCTATGAGCATCCCAAGCTCATGGAAGCGCAAATTTTCCGGTCGTTTATCAACAAAAGGACATTATAATTGAAACATTGCTATGGGAGGAAATGATGCTATTTCATAAGAAACTTGGCTCCAAAATTCCTATGTCGATACACCAAACTGCTTATCCAGAGCTCTTGGACTTCATCCCGATATCCCTGGAGACTCAATGACCCGATAATCATGTCGCCTTGATGAACCCATACTATCCGCCGAATCAAGAATCGCTCACGAAGAAACAGGTGTTTGTCACCGACCACCTTCTTACAAATGAAATCAAAAAGCTGGAAACGTACAAAAGGTATCGGGTAGCCGTAAGAGAAGGAAAAGTTGGACATCTCGATGAGAAGGCTTCTGGTACACCTACAAGGAGGACCAGAAGAGGAAGTGCTGGAAGTGTCGTAAGCACAGAGAGTCAAAGGAATATTCGAAAGAGGAAACCTACTCCACAGAGGAACCAACTCCAAAGGAGAAAGTTCCCGCTCAGGAAGCTACTCCTATTCCGTTCTCTACTCCTGAACCACAACAACAGCTTATGGATGAAAGTTCTGATGAAACAGAATCAGACGAGGAGGTTCACTATTCTGAAACTGCAAAGGTTGTTTCTGACACTCCAACAGTACCAAAACCTCCAAGTCCTCAAGTTGATAAAGGGAAAGGAAAGGCTCCTGCACTAGTACCATATGATGAAAGCTCAAAAGAAGATGAAGAGCATCTGGATACCTCATACAGGAAAACTGTTAAACAACTCGGACTCCAACACAAGGCTGAAGAATTTGCTAAGGATCAAATGGGTGGCCCCGGAGGGTCAAGCGGTGCTGCTCAACCTTCACCAACTCCTGATGCGGTTAACCAACCCGATAAGGGAGCTGGTACCACCACTCTTTTGCAACAACAACAGATTTTGGAGGATACTATCGAATTTGACTTTGAGAAACCAGTAACCAAGAAGTCTGAGAAAGATAAAGATGTTAATTATGATAAGATGCTTCTGGACAGTCCTACACGCTCACAGAAGGAAACTTCTGAACCACCAAAGGACCCGAAATCTCCTCACATCTCATCATCATCGGATTCTTCATCTCACTCTTCACAACCGCCATCAAAGAAATCAACCAAATCATCATCCAAATCCGTGAAGAAACCACCTCGATCTTGGATTTCTCAAGCTCATGAAAGAATTACTAAAGCCGTCAAACATGTCAGAAAGAAAGACGTGCTCAACAAAAAGTTGAATTTCTTTGCTGATCACATACAACATCTGTATGACGAGAAAGAAAAGATGCAAGAGGAAAGGAAGTTTATCCAGGAATTCATGAGAAGTCATCGTCAAGAGGAACTGAACGAAATGATCGGAGGCTACACCAAAAAGCACCTTCTGGATATCGTTACTAAAGTCACAAAGGATATGTTTACCAGACAACTATATCCGAATCTTATGCAGATCGCCAAGCAAACTATACGATCAACACCCATAACCGTCACAATCAATCCATCTGATCCTATAGTTTTCTCGGATAATGAATTGGTGGCCAAGCTTGTCACACAAATGTCTACACGATCTGTAACATTTACTTTTGATGAAGAAAAGTTGTTTCAAGCATTTCTGGACTACCAACTCCAAGAAGCATGTAGATTCGAAACAGAAAGGTCTAAACGTCCTAGAGACGATGAAGAAAAGGATAAGGATAAAGACTCTGCACCTAAACGTCAGAAACTGTCTGGTGAACCATCCTCAATGCAACCTCCTCCTCAACGAACTTCTCATCAACAAAAGACTCCTCCACCTCGGTCATCTACTGAAAAACCTCAGGACGATTCTGAGTTACCACCCATGACTCAGAAAACCGGTGATCATTTTGAGTATACGGGTGGTGACGATGAAGAGGTCCTTGAGCCCCTACAACAACCCACCTCTCCCAAACAAGTGCAGAAACCGAAATCATCATCTAAGCCTTTGTAAAGGAAGAAGAAGAAGACGCCTCAGACTGACGTCGTATCATGGCTTGATGATTATAAAACTGAAGAATTTGAATGGTTTTATACACTTGTCAATCAAACTCCCTACCCCGATGAAGGTCAAGATTTGGTAGACGGTTCTACATTGGAGCATGCTAAACTTCTGCAAGAAAAGTTCCATGTGAAGAAAATGACGAAATCTGAATTGAAGCGAATCAAGAACGAAGCTTTTCAAATTCTAAAAGACAGCTCTGAAAGTGCTCTCGAGGTCGAATATCACCTTGAAAACATCGCTCGAGCTATGTCTAACAACATGGATTGGCTCAATCCGGAAGCAAACATTAACTTCACACAAAGGGACAACCCTCCATACTACACCGATTGGACTAAACCTCTACCAACAATTGGTCAACCAGATGCACCTAGGATTCCTTTCAGATATTTCTTCAACAAAGACCTGGAACTTCTTCTACACGGTGGCGATGGTTCACGAAAATACGCTACATCGTTGACTCTTCCATTCCCAGCAACAATTTACTCGAACTGCATAGCTATCGAGGAACGTGCCAATCACTTGCTCTCCGACAAAGTGGAAGCATACAACCGAGATGCATTGTATGGGATTCATCATTGGCACGAATGTCAAGAATCTACTACGTGTCGCCTAGTTCAAGTCTCAACATGCGGTGAAAAGTTCTAAGGATATCGCGCCATCAAACACGTTGATCTCAAGTCTAAGTGGGACTACACTTTCTTGAAGAATATCCTAGTCAAACGACAAGATGAACGGGACTATGCATTCTCGAAGTCGACTTTGAGAATTTGTCCTCAACGACATCGAAGACATGTACCTTGCCAAAGTACAGTTCGCATGAGACAATTCTCAACCAAGTTCAACGCGAATTTATCAAGTCACTTCTCATCTTCATCGACACATTGTCATCAAGGAACGTAGAAGATCTCGGTGGTCGTTGAATCTTATCAGAAGCGTGTCAACTTCACTCCTCCAACGCTTGATCTTCCCGATATCAACCAGCTATCTCAATATACACTCATCAGCAAACCTTTCGGCCTTGTTTACCGTAGTGAACTTCAAAGAAACTGCTTAATGGCGTGTAGTGAACTTAAGAAATTCGGGGATCACACTTTAAAGCTGGTTAGGGACGGAATGGCATACAGGTTGAAGGACATACGTCAGAAGATTGGATCTCCTAAGCGCTGGAATTCTCAGGAAAGGAGGGATGTGAGAAGGATCATCACCAAGATTGATGAACGGTTGTTTCGAAGGGATCAGTTCAGACGATTGGAGAGCTATGTTGGTGGTCGACCCAGGAGAAACATTACCAGCTTTCAACGCCCTGTGCGCAATCCTGGCAACATCACTGCACTTCCTGGTACCCCTTGAACTGTTTCATTTCACTATGAATTTGGATGTATGATTTCTTATGTCTATGGCTTGTGCACACATAACAGTGTACAACCCGTACTTGTCAAGAAAGGACCCTGTGGTACGCCTCAGTGCCACAATCCTATAAAAGGAGCGAAAGCTTCTTACTTTTTAGTAAAACCTATCAAACCTTTCATTTTTCAAGGTTTTGCTCAAAAGAACAAGTACTTCCCCCTATGATTTTCAAAACCTCAACCGTTTATATCACTTGTTGAGGGGGAGTATTTGACAAAAATATTTGTTCACTAAATTGTTCACAGTGGTCGTCTTCCCGCAACACTCAAAATGGTCATATTTATTCTCAAACGTTTCAAAAATAACATTTTATATGCTATTCTTGAGGGGGAGAAAATTATGTGATAAGAAATATGTTTGTTGATTTATCATGTGAATAGACTTAACCAACGAATTGACGAAATACTCAACTGTTAGTAACTCGAAAAGACTTGTCCGAGACGGGTAATAATTTCAAGCTAGTTCGCTAGTGATGCAAACGTGTCTCGCAAAGGACTTGTCTGAGTAGAATGTACCATTAGAGAAACTCTTGGTAGACATGAACTTTGACGGGTTTGACAACCTTTCGAGGATTGTCTACACCTTCAAGATAGTTATTAGAGCTAGTTGTCACCTAAAAGCTTACAATGCAACTCTTTAACTATGCGACGTAACCATGTCTCGCAGGGGATTGTCTATCTTGAGTGGATCAATTCAAAATGTGCGCGCTCTTTCCTCACTGTGCATTTAACCATTAAAACTCTTAAGCACATGTGGAGGGGGAGTATTTATGCAATATCATATCTCTACAGTGGTACTAAAATGTTTTCATTAATAAACACTGTGAGAGATTTCATTTTCAGTGGTACAAAATGGTTTTATGGCAACATAGGTTAGTCATGGAGTTATAAGGTGACTAAGGTTAGGAATAACCGTCCTATGATCCGCTAGAGCCGGAGGGATCTACCCAAGGACACTACCATTAGTTAGTGTTAGAAGTCCTTAGGAATGATTGTAAAAGGAGAAAATGAGAATTGGAGAAAGAAGGAGTTGAAGAATTAAATAGAAATGTTAAGAAAATGGTGAAAAGAAATAGCCCTCCAGATTATTCAACTTAGGCGCATAATCGGTTCAATTCATATGCTACCGGTTATCACTAGATGACACCGGTATTGAAGATTAAAAGTCGCCATGGACCCAAATGACGCATGTACTAAACCTTCTTAACCACTTAAGTTTCTCTCAATGAAGCTTGTTTCATTCTCACAAGGAACCCTACTAAAACTATCGGCTTTCTTAGAGATTGTTGGTATTGAAGAAGGAGACCCTCTCCCAGTCTCCGTCAGAAAACCAAAACGCACAATTGAGTCGAGAGCCACGAGATACATCAAAAGATCTCTTAGGAACACTTGACATTTCATGACTTGTTGATCAACAAATAAGATCATCGGTGATTCAATGGTTCATATAGAGTCCTTCATGATCTTACCAACTGTCGAGAACATTTATGAGTGGTTCACTACGTGATTCTCGTGATTGAATGGAAACTCCGCCGTGGTCAACATCAAATGACCGACAGCAGTCGCCTTCGTAACTCCCCGTGGATTACGCTTAGTGGTCTCAAACGGTCTAAAGTCGTGAGGTGATGCTTCGTGTACCTCTGGCTCATCCGAATCGTAGGTGTACTTTGCACATCGTGTTATCTCACTTGTGGGACTCCGTTCAGAACCACCTTTGTGAGAATTAGAGTTGTGTTTTCACACTATGTCGTTAACACTCTCAAGTTCAAACTTGTAAGTGCGGAACCGCTTATTACTAACCATTTTAATGTTTTCTTCTTATGGAAGCTCGAGCGGAATGATCGTGCGATTCTTCTCATGTTCACGCCAACATCATCACAATGGAAGTTCTATCTTAAAGCAACACAAAAGTCGAATGATTCTTCGTCACTCAAAGAATCTACAAAGTTTAAAAGACTTAAAGAACTTCATCAATATCAATTCCAACGCCAAAGAGCGTGTGAGCATATTGAAGAATGACGTGGAGACATCAGTAGCAAACAAGGCACTGAGGCGCACTTGATGCGCATAACAACATACTATCACTTTCACCACAAAGAACAAAGAACTAAAGAACAAAGATAATGATGACGCCAAAGCATAACTGCTCAAAGGAAACAATTTCTACACCGGGAGATTGTTCGATTAAGGCAATTCTTCTCACAAGAAAGAAGAATGTCAGAAGACGTCAAGACTACTATTACATCAACGCCTTCACCGTTTATCATTCATTCATCACCAACACTTGAGGGGGAGATTGTTGGAATCACTCCTAAACCTTAATTCAAGTGTTAGTAATTAATATGTAATAGTTAGCTTAATTATGGCCTTTATGTTTGTTATTAGCCTTAGGCTTATGTAGAAGGCCCATAAGCCTAGGCCCAAGCCCATATAGGAAAGGAAGGGAACTTGTGTGTTGCCCTAGTTCCTTCCCCTATATAAACTATGTAATAACCCTCACTTGAGGGTTGGTTGTTCAAGTTCTTTTCTTTCACATTCACCTACGCATAACCGGTATTGTATCTCGTGTGTGTGCTTGAATCTTGTTCATCCGCCTCATCTCCTTTCTATATTACTTGTGTTTGTAAAACTAGTGACCTAACAAAGGTTATAAAGGATTGCAGAGGTTTAATTATTTTGAGATGAAAATTTTGTATGATGCTGTTTGGGAAGCTTATAAGAAAAGTGTTGAAAGCATCAAAGATTATAAAGATGATGCTGCTTGGAAGAAAGAAGATAGAAAAAGGAGCTTAAAAAGAAAAAGAAAAACTGAAGATGAAGAAATACAGTCATTAAAGAAAGAGAAAGTTGAGTTACGATCTGATACTAATGATGAGCTAAAGAATTACTTAAGAATAGTGGATTTTGAGTATTCTAAAGAAGATGCTGACATGAAGATGAACAAATCTCAAATTATTGCTTTTGAAGTTGTGGAATCAAAAGATGGAAGTTATCTGATGTTTCATAGAGAAGATGAAAGCTTCAGAGTGTTCAACAGACTATGGGATTTATTGCACATCATAGATAGAGTGGATTTCTTTTATTTATATCATGTGGAGCGAAATTATTTTGAACACAATCCATCAGAAGGAATTGGTTTAGTATTGCTTGGAGATCTCACAACTGTATGGGAAACTGAAGAACAAAGCACTGCTGAAATTTAGAAGAATCAAGAGAATTAGGAGATTGTTAGCTGGAGAATCTTTGAAGAATCTAGAGTACATGTTCTAGAGTTAGAAGATGGAATTATGATTCACATGTTTGCAGACAGAAGATATCCACTTACATCAGATCTTATGAGGAGACTGCTAGAGCATGGAATGGAAGTTGAAGATGATAATGAAACTGCACATATGGTCATCAACTTGTTTATCAACTAGACTACTATGGCTGATGATGATGAATAACTGGTATGAATCTTAATTGAATAAATTATTTTTGAACAATGAGTACTTTATTCAAAGTACTGATGATCAAACAGTACTTTCATCAAAGTACTGCTTGCAGTTTTTAACCAGTTAAATGATTTTTGAAAGAAACCTTTTGTTAAGTGACACATACTTTTAAACAAAGGTTGAATAAAATAAATGGTTTTTGAGAAGGTAACACTAATAGGTTATCAGTCCACCATGGTTACAAAAGGATTGGCTAATCCATGAGCAAACGGCTCTGGTAAAGATATCTCAAATCCGTTTTTAGTTGACAACTTGCTAATAAGTTGTATGGTAATCAACTCACCATATCAAGAATGTGAAGAGTTGGCTAGCCTACAAGAAAATGGCTTGTGGAAAGGTTGTGGAAAACCATTATCCGGTAATTAGTTCACCATCGATGAAAGAACTAACTAGTCCGTAAGGGCAACTTTGGGTAAAGACGAATCAAATCTGATAGGCGAGATTTGCTAAAATCATATGGTTATCAATGTACCATGGTCTTACACACCAAAACATTTGGCTACTCCGAGTTAATGGCTTTGGTAAAGAGATTAAAATCCATTAAATTTTCAATGATTCACCTCTCTGTGAGTTAACACACCGGAAGTGATGAGAATAGATTGCAACTTAAACTCGAATTAATTTACAAATTGTCAATTGTTCTTTGTGTTGTTGAAAAGATGGAGCTTGTCGGATGATGTCGAAAAGATTAAATTCTAAAGATACTTTGATAATACCGATACAGTACGTAGACTACAAAGATATAATCTAAAGACAAAGACACAATCTTTCCATGAAGATGGAAAAGCTAAAGATAATTATTAAAGGAACTTGAAGTCAAGCAAGTAGAATTCAAGTTAGGGAGGATTGTTGGGATATGAAAGTGCTGAAGATTGACAAAGTACTGGAAAAGTCAAAGTATTGCTAAAGAGAAAGTCAAAGTAGTGCTGTCAAGGTCAAAGTACTGCAAGGCTAAAAGAACTGTTATATTCGTTTATGGAAAGTCTTGTAATTCTAGAATATTCTTTATTAGATTACTTGTCGTACAAGGATACAAATTGTAAACCGACTAGGGTTATCCTTAAGCCTATAAAAGGACCCCTAGATTGGCATTAGAGATACCTTACGACTTACAAATTCATACGTATCATTAGAGTTCTTAGAGTACGATTTACAAGTTCGATAGTTAGTGTTTTAGAGTTGTTAAAAGAGTCTGCATAATAAGCAGATTTAGAGTTATTAATAAAGTTGTTGAAAGTTAAAGTTATAATTCTTCTTAGCTTTGTTAAGTAAATTCCGCATACTTAATAGAGATTACTCAGTGTTTCATTGTTAACAACTTAGGATTTATCCGAGGTTATTAAACCCTTAACAAGCTATTTAAGTTAGTTTGGTTAGAGTACATCGATCCAACAGTTCAAAGACAAGATAAAGATTTTATTCCAATGGACTCTAAAGAAGAAGCAAGAAGGTATCCTAATTTGAAGATAAAGGCCAAAGATAGTGAATCTCATACATTTAAGAAGACAAAGTTTGCTGAAGAACAAGAAGTTCCAACTGAGAAATTTACTGAAGAACAACTGACTGAAACGATTGTGATAGAAGAAGAAGATTATTACCCTGAACCACTGCAAGTCAGACATCCTATCATTGATTTGGAAGTGTTTACTGCTAGCAATTTTGCTTCAACATGGAAGATTACAAGGCTAGGTGGTGAAACTTCATCATTCATTCAATTTGAAGATCTCATCAAAGCTTATGACAGAGATGATCTTGACACATTATGGAAATTAGTTCAAGAAAGGTTTGATGTTGAAGATCTCAAAGATATGAAGGAAATGCAGTTATAGATTAATCTAAGAAGGCTGTATGAACCAGATACTAATGATGATTTTTGGAAATTCTCATGTTCATGTCCTGGTACAAAATGGTTCTATTATGATTCATGTGAAGTTCATCATGTTTCTACAAAAAATGGAGTAGATGCATTCATGCTTGCTGAGAAAGAATATCCACTCAGAGCTGGAACTCGCACTATGATGTTGTGTACTACTATAAGAGTTCATGAAGATAGTGAGAAGGTCAGAGCATTGTTACTCAGGCTTCAAGATCAATGTTCAAGAGCTATTCAAGCATTGAGAAGAAGATGAAGTGTTTGAAAGAATTTCCCAAATCCTTGCAGATAATGAAGATTGAAGAAACTTATTGATTTGCAGAGAAATCATAAGTTTAGGGGAGGATTGTTGGAAATAATACTAACAATTACCACTGATATGCTTGTGGTTAACACTGCTAAAGATTACACTAGCAGGGGAAACTCATTACCACTGCCAGTATCATTATTACCATCGATATTAGGATAATTGTTATGTATCCGTATTGATAAGTATAGAAAAGATCTTGTGTATATTCTATATTGTTAGGTTTATACTTATCTTGTAAAGGACTCCTTGTGCTGTAAAAGGAGATCCTAGGTCATTGTTTCATATACGTATCATTCATATTAGCTTCAAGGTGTAACCCTAGTGATAAGCAAGATCACCCGTATTATTTCTTAATAATATTGGAACTTTGTGTTTATTGTTCTTACTTACATTACATCATATAATCTGTCTTCTAAGTATTAGTAAGTATATTCCGCGTGCTTATTAATATAACTCAAAATATCACTAACACAAGGTGTGTGTTTAGATCCATCACCCACAGAGATGCAGCACGTTCTGATGGTGGATTTACATCTGGTTCTGAATCATCATGGGCAGTACCTTGCAGAGATGCAAAGACGTTCCTCAAGCAAGATGTTGAGGCACCGAGTTCGGGATGGAGCAGTATGTTGAGAAGCAGTACCTTCCCTTGAAACTGAAGTCTCATTATCTTCACTTGAAGCAACTTCAGCTCTAATAGCTTGTACGACTTCCATCATGTGATCAGTTAAAGGTGTATCCCTCCTAGAAAATTTGTCACTCTTTCTAGCCATGATAGTAAACACCTTTGGTGGAAGTATTACAACGGCTAGCAAGCTTGAAGGTTTAGGGATATCCTTAAGCTGTTTGTTCCAAAATAATTGAACAAATCTTGGGTACGTTAAAAATGGTGAACCATTTGAGATATGGGATAGCATACCATCCAGAATCATCCTTGAAAAGTTGAAGGGTTGATTGGTAGCTAATCCAACTAATGCAGAGGCTGTGCTTGCACCAAATTGTTCCCATGAAGTACTTTTGGGACTTAAGCAATGAAGTAATACATGAACAAGATATTTCCATTGAGGACTAAACAAGGGCTTTTGAAAAGTAGTCTTAGTGAGTGAACCTTCATACCCTATATCTCGAAGTGTATCCCAAAGTACTTGATTTGCAAATCGAACAGCACCTTCTTCATCATCAAACAATAAATCTTCCCTAATTATGGCTTCAATAATCCTAACTATCTTTCCAGCAACCTTAGCCTGAATATAGGATTCATCATCTTGCATATGAGATCTAGCAGTAGCCCAAAATTGTTGAATCCAGGGTTCAATGATGTCAGGTTCGACCAGTAGAGCATAATTGATTGAAGATCCAGTTAGGAAATCAATTATGTCATGAAAAGTGACATTGGACGGTGTCTTGTCCAAGTTAGCAACCATGTTGTGCTTACTAAAAGTGTTACGATTAGCCATTGTATGTTGTTAGAAGAAAAATGGTTCGATGAATAGTGAATGTTAATGAACAAAAGAGATATGGATGGATAAGTATAAAGATGAGAGGGAAAATTGGAGGGTAGTTATTTATAGGTAAGATTTAAAAAATCAAAGCCCAATTAATAAAGTTACCGTTGTTTGAATTTTACCCCTTATTTTGACCGTTGAACAGTACGTTGACAAGACTGCAGTGCTTTCCACGTAAGCAGTACTTTCAAAACAGTACTTTCAGAGAAGTACTTTCAGATAAACTCTAAGCAGTACTTTCCATTCTTTTCTTCACTATAGCAAAAACATCACAAAGCATTGTATTGCCTCCCCTTAAACAATGCATGAGACTTACTAACTAACTAATAAGTCCTCCCCTTAAATGTAGCTTTTTAGTTAATCATACCAATACTCACCACTAAATGATTGAATCTTGAAACATCAAATCTCTTTGTGAGTAGATCAGCTGCATTATCATCTGTGTGAACCTTGATAACATTAATGAGCCTATGCTCATAACAATCTCGAATAAAGTGATGCCTAATCTGAATATGCTTGGTATTTGAATGATAAACAGGATTCTTCACAATGCAAATTGTACTCTCATTGTCAATGTAGATAGGAGTATTCTTAAAATTGAACACATAGTCTAAGAGTTGATTCTGCATCCACAGTACTTGTCCACAACGACTTAAGAAGAACATATTCTCGCTTCAGTGGATGATGTTGCTGCAATGGTTTGTTTCTTACATTGCCATAAGACTAATCTTCTTCCAAAATATTGGCATCCTCCGGTGGTTGATCTTCTATCATAATTATCACCTGCATAATCACTGTCTGAAAAAGCTTCCATGTGAAAATGTGAATCCTTAGGATACCACAACCCTAACTTAGGTTGTTGCTTTAGATAACTAAAAATCCTCTTGACTGCATTCATATGAGAGACCTTGGGTGAGACTTGATATCTTGCACATAAACAGACAGCAAACATGATATCAGGTCTAGATGCAGTTAAGTACATAAGACAACCCATCATTGATCTGTAAAGCTTGACATCCATAGCTTGTCCATCTTCATCCTTTCTTAAGAATGTCAGAGATATACTTATCTTGACTAATGAATATTCCAGCCTTTGATTGCTTAACTTGAAGCCCCAAAAAGAAAGTCAATTCACCCATGGAACTCATTTGAAATTCTTGTTCCATGAGCTGCTCAAATTCTTTCACCATTGATTGTTTTGTAGCTCCAAAGATAATACCATCCACATAGACTTGAACAAGCATGATATACTTTTTGTCTCTCTTGATAAACAAAGTCTTATCAATTGCTCCTCGTCTGTAGCCATGTTGCAATAGAAAAGTGGGGAGTCTTTCATACCAAGCTCTAGGAGCTTGATGAAGGCCATACAGAGCCTTAATAACTTTGTAGACTTTGTTTGGATGTGCAGGATCTTCAAAACCAGGAGGTTGTTTTACATAGACCTCCTCTATAATTTTTCCATAAAGAAAGGCACTCTTGACATCCATTTGATAAACAGGAAAGCCCATATAAGATGCAAAAGCAAGGAATAATCTAATGGCTTCAATCCTTGCTATAGGAGCAAACACTTCATCATAGTCTACTCCTTCTTCTTGTCTATATCCTTGTGCAACCAATCTTGCTTTGTTCTTGATGACATTGCCTCTTTCATCTCCCTTAACTCTGAAACGTCTTGAAGTTTGAATTAAAGAAGTTCTTCTTGCATGGCTTCAACCCAACTCTCTTTAGTTAATGCTTAAGCTACAGTCTTGGGTTCTTCTTAAGAGATAAAGCAAGTGAATAAGCATGTTTGTTGATCCTTATGATTCAGCCTGTTTTGTTTATACACAAAGCTAAGTAAAGCATTATGTGGCTTAGAGAAGCCTTTCGTTTTGGTTCTTGTGAGCACCCCTGATGTAGACGGTCCAATGATTTGACCAGAAGGATGATCTTTATGAATTCTTAATGTAGGAGTTTGTGGAACTTCAAGATCATCACCTAAATTTGTGAAATCAGCTTCTTCATTGGAATTTGAGAAAATACCTTCATCATCTAACTCATCATCAGTGTCTTCTAACCCAGGCATGGTTGGATCATTCAAATCATCAAAAGTACTGTCAATTGGTTCAGCAGTACTTTGATCCAAAGTACTGTGATCGAAAGTACTGTGAGAGTAACCAGTAGACTTGCCCTTTTTCTTTGCTTCTTCATAAGCTCTTCTTTGATCATCCTCATAAGATTGTGCTATTGTTTCTTGAAAAAGCATCCTATTAAGCTCATCTTGAATAGCTTGATCTTCATTAGACAAAGTGGATATTGGTTTAACAATACTTTTCTCCTTTTCAATAGTAATAGGTTCTTCATCAGGAACAGCATCATGTCTAATATTGACTCCATGAATAATGTACTGTAAATCTTCTTCTTTGTGAACAACTTGATTTTCTTCTCTGACAGGAACATAGTTCATAGAAGGAGTCAAAACATTAACATCAAACATCCAATCAGGACCTTTACCTTTTTGATTTTCTTGATCTTCTAAAAGTTCAACATGAAGACAATCTTGAACCTTTTTGGTAACCTTGTTGTACACTCTAAATCCTTTGCTATTAGTACAGTACCCTAATAAGTATCCTTCATCTGACTTCCCATCAAATTTGCCAAAAGTATCAATAGTATTGAGAATAGTCAGAGGACAGCCAAAAGGTTTCATAAAACGAATGTTGGGTTTGTTTCCCATCAGCAACTCATAGGGTTTCTTCATCTGAGGTTTAGTGACTGAGACTCTATTCAACACATAACAAGCAGTACTTACTGCTTCAGCCCAAAATTTAATAGGTAATAAAGAATCTGCAAGCATAGTTCTGGCTGCTTCTATCAATGTTTTGTTCTTTCTTTCTGCAACACCATTCTGCTGTGGAGTTCTAGCAATGCTAAATTCCCTCTTAATCCCTTTATTGGCACAAAATTCATCCATAAACTTGTTTTTGAATTCAGTCCCATTATCACATCTAATAGATCTTACTTTGAGTCTCAATTGATTTTCAATGGCTATTATAAAATCATGAATAGCATCAAAGGTTTCATCTTTAAATCCCAAGAAAATGACCCAACTAAATCTACTGCAATCATCTGTTACAACTAAGCAGTATTTGTTTTTGTTTAAACTTGCAACTGAAACAGGTCCAAACATATCCATGTGCAACAACTCTAATGGTTCTCTAATAGTTCTTTCTTCAATCTTCTTGCATGAAGCTTTGTGTTGTTTACCCTTCTTGCACGCCAAACATGAATGATCACTCTTGTAAGTTTTGGAAGGTAAACCTCTAACTAAATTGCCTTTAACCAACTTGTTGATATTCTTGAAATTCAAATGTCCTAATCTTCTATGCCATAGATGTGCTTCCTCAAGTGTTGCCTTTGCTACTAAGCATGTTGCTCTTTCAGTAGAGTGAAGATTTTTCAAATCGAGACTGTACACATCATTGGTTCTTGGTAATCTCAGTGTTACCAAGTTATCATCAACAAGCTTGAACTCGGGGAAAGAATAAGACATTCGTGTCGTTGAATAACACGGGGTGCTTCTTGTCACGATCCGAGATAATCGACAAAAGATTGAACTTGAGCTCCTTTACATAACGAACATTCTCAAAGTCTATGCTTCCTTCCTTGATGGTTCCTTTTCCGAGAATTCTACCTCCACTAGATCATTCCCAAATGCAACTCTTCCTCCGAATATGATCTAAAATCGATGAATCTCTTTGTTTCTGTCATGCTTCCGAGCAACCACTATCAACAATCAAATGATCTTTAAGCTCCTCTTCCGGGTTGCCCCGCACAAAGATGAAAGAGTTAGTTTTTTTAGGAACCCAAGCCACATCGACTTGTGTTCCCCTTGTGGAGTGACATACTTAAATTCTTTAAGTATGTAATCTCCACTATTTTTGAAAGCATGATCAATTATTTTCTTTTATTCCAAAACATGTGTTGGTTTTTCAACAGAACTCTCTTTTTCAGCAAAAATCTCTTTTTCTTTTTCTTTTTCAACAAAACTTGCTGAAAGTACTGTTTGTTCCCCATAAGTACTTTCTTTCTTTACCCAATTGGTTTTAACTTTTTGTGTAGATTTCTTTGATCTAGGTACTCTATTTGAGGTGTAACGCCTTCTAGGTTGATAGTAATTGGATCTCCTAGGGCTTCCATTCCAAAAAGTGCTAGTAGTACCTTGATTGGGTGAAAACCTAGGAGTACTTTGAGAAGGTACTGCTTGAGAAACTTTGGACTTACTAGTACCTTGAAAAGCATTGCTTGAGGGTACTGGTGGTTTTGAAAAAGGTCTTCTCTGGTGAGGGTACCTATAGTCTTTTGAGAAATTACTATGGTTTACCCTGTGTGAATGATTCCAAACTGGTTTATGCTCCCTTGGCTTATGGTTGGTAGATGTAGTCTTTGGGAATTTTCTTAAATATTCTGAGTGAAAGTCACAGTCCTTAATCAAATGATCAGGACTATAACAAACAAAACATAATTTTTGACCCGTAATCCCAAAATTTCTTCCTTTAGTTCTATGACCAAAATTATCCTGACTTTTTGGTGAATGACCAAAACTATCCCAAAATGATTTAGCAGTATTTTGAAAAGTTGTTCTTGAAGGTACTGATGAATGTTTAGCAGTACTTTGAGATGAAGGTACTGCTGAACTCTTAACATTATCATCATTAGGTTTCTCAACTGTTTCTTTTGGGGATTCAGAACTAGATGGGCCTGAATTAGATTGCCCAGTAAGCTTTTTCCTAAACTCTAAATTGTCTACTCCAAAACAAGAAACATCTGTCCTAAGTGGTTGAAAACTACGAGTTGGTGGAGGAACTGCATTATAACCCTTGTCTTTCTTAAATTCAGGAGGTTTTTGACAAATTGAATCCTCATTACTAGATGTGTTTTCTTCTGAGCTAATGAGTTCATCATCACTAGTTGTTATCTCCTCTGAATCAACTTGTTCCTTATCACTAGGTGGGTTCTCTTCTATATTGCTAAAATCCATACCAAAACCTAGACCAGTTTTAATGTGTGCTCTTTTCTATTTTTCAACAAAACTAACATGTGAAAGACCAAATTCTTTCCAACTAGCAAATTTTTCTAACAATTCATCTCTTTCTTTAGTCATCTTTTCAAGTTCAGAAACCTTACATCCTAACTTCCATTCACTCAATTTTAATTGATAATCTTGTTGTTCATACTTTTCTGCCCAAGCCATTTCATTATTTTCATGAGTAATTATTTTGGCTTCCATTGACTCTAAAGTTATTTGATAACCAGCTACCTCAGACCTAGCCCTTCTACAATTATCTCTTTCAGTCACATAATCTTTAAGCACTTTTTGATAAAAATAATTACACTTAGAGCATACCTCAGAGATAGTGGGTGAACTTGGTGAAGTAGCTACCATAGCAAGAAGAACAGGTTCTTCTTCACTTTCCATGCTCCAATCAAAGCTTCCAAGACCATCTCTGGATTCCAAAGCAGCAAATCCTGGTTCCTCATCAAAATATGTGCTCCAATCAAACTCTTCCACTGTGATCATTGAGTAGGTTACTAGTTCATCATCAAATTCAGCACTCCAGTCAACCTCTGATAGATTCTCTTGAGCAACCAAAGCTTTTGGTTTTGGTTCAGTAATTGGAACTTCCCTTATTTCAAGCTTGGGTTTCTCAATCATCCTATTTTCCTGATATTTAGCAAACTTGCATTCTCTTGCAAAGTGTCAAGTTCTTTGACAATTAAAGCATTCAATCTTGGATTTGTCAAATGCTATACCCTGTTTGGCTTTGAAATCAACACCTCTTCATGTCTTCTTCATCAACTTCTTGATCCTAGCAGTGATCATGGCAACTTGCCATCTTATGTCGATTTCTTCTAGATCATCTTCATCAATTTGCAACAAATCTTCTTCATAAGTAACAGGTAAAGTGGCTTGTTGAGCAAAGAAGGAACATATAACATCTTCAGACACAAAAGCAATGCTGTGAGATTTTGAACTTGTTTGACCATTCATCTCATGCTCATACACCTTTAAATTATTGTATAGATCATCAAAGTCCATAGTATCCAAACCAGATTGTCCTCTAATAATAGTAGCAACCACATGCCATACGGATGGCAAACTTCTTAAGAACTTCAAATTAGCATCTTCAACATATACCTTTGCTTCATATTACTCTAGCATACTCAGGAGATTTTGGAATCTGTCATAGGCACCATCAAGACCTTCTCTTTCACCAAAAGTGAATGTTTCAAATTGGTGCTTCAACAGATTTCTATGTATCTTATTGGAAGCATCATTACCTCCAAATCTTGTCTTAATAGCAGCCCATAATTGTTTTTCATCCTTAGCATCATGAAACTTTTGCAGGTAACCATCAGGAATAGCAGACAGCAGTATGTTGAGAGTCTTTTCTTGATTTCTTTTTGTAGCTGCTGGCAAGGTAGGCTGTGGTGGTTTAGGTTGTCAAGGAACTTCCACATGTTCTTCAAGAACGACATTACCATTGACAATCACATCCCACAGTGCATGGTCTGTAATAGCAATGTACTGTCTGATCTTCATGCTCCAGAGATCTTATTCTCCCTTCTTGATGATAGGAATCCTGAGTGAGGTGATGGATGGGAGTGGTGCAGCTTCAGTCGACATCTTTTAGGGTTTGTTGTTAAATCGGTTTTAAGGGTTTCTTCTTAATCAGAGTTTCTACACAAGCTCTGATACCAATTGTTGGATCGATATACTCTGAGCAAACTAAATATGTAGCTTGTAAGGGTTTAGCAACCTTGGATAAATCCTAAATTACTAAAAATGAAACACTGATGTAACTCTATTAAGTATGCGGAAACTACTTTAATAAAGCTAAGAAGAATAACTTTAAACTTCAACGATTATATTAAAACCAAACTTTGAACCTGCTTATTATACAGATTCACTAACAACCCTAATCACTAATAACTCTAATATCGTACTTGCATGTAAGTTCTAAGTCGAGTATTCGTATCTCTAATGCCAATCTAAGGGTCCTTTTATAGGCATAAGGAGTACCCTAGTCGGTTTACAATTACAATCCTTGTATGACAAGTAATACTAATTTTAATCTAAGAATATTCTAGAATTACATAATAATTCTTAATCGATTTTGCATAGCAGTCCTTTAGCCTTTGCGGTAGTTTGACACAAGCAGTACTTTGACTTTCATTAAGCAGTACTTTAACTTTCTTTAGCACTTTGACTTTCTTCAGTACTTTGTCTTTTATATCCCAACAATGGTTGGTTGGATGAAGAGTATAGAGTACTTAGAGATTCAATGGAGGATGAAATATCGGCACCGCTCTTTGGTACATATGTGCAAGTTTAAGTCATGAGTTCGGGTTGTTTTACTTCAGGGTCAAATTCATCATATTGGGGTTTTCTCCATCAGCTGTCATGACAAAGAGCCTACTGAATGATAATGGGGTGATTACAAGTTTTGCCAACAGATGCTGAAGAGAGAGAGATTATGACGTTTGAACACAACAGTTCAAGCCTCATTCCTAAAGAAAAGAAAAGGGTACGCTTCAGTGCGCTTTATCTTCTGAAGAAGAGAAATCTTCTTATTTATGACCATTCTCATCAACATGCTTCATACTTTTTCCATGCGCGTTCAATCATCAAGTGAACTGAACTACCATTGCTAGTATCCTCATTCCACTTGCTTCTTCTTATCGGGTCATCTTCACATGGTGTTTTCTTCTAAGAGCAACTGGTTGACATCTTCTCACAGACTGATGATTAATGACAAAGTGCTTCTAGTTGCTGGGCTGATTTCTTTGATGAACATCTTTCTGTTCTTTTTTGATTGGGAGGGATCTTAGTTAAAGATATTTGCTACATATAAGTTAATTGGAACGCATTTGGTGAGATGAAGATGTTAACTTTCTATTCCCCAAATGGACAATCTAGAATAAGGTCGAGTCTATAGTTGGTTCTACATTTTCTGCTGTATGTTAGAAGACTAAAAGACGAGTAGCATTTGATTATCAAAAGACTTATTCTTATTCTGGGCATTTATTAAAAGATTGTCGGTTTAGGGGAGAACACTAATTGGGGGAGAGTGTAAAGCCAGATTTAATCCGCAATTAGACTTGCTCATACTGTTCTTCAGCAAGTTGATTCTCACAAAGACTTCAAGCGATCTTCTCAACAGATTTCAAGTATTTGGGCTTATAATGTTTTGCTGATTCTGAAGTATCAAAACCAGCAAGGTGGAAGGAGACATGCATCTAAACGCGAGTAAACTTGATGAACTTAATACTTCTAAGTGATTGAAGATATCCCGGGAAGACGAATGTCACTACCGTAGATAAACTCAAGGTTTGACTCATGGCGTTTAGTGTCCTTATTCCAACTATGTGGGGGAAGAGATGGAAGAGTTAGTTTCTGAAGATAAAAGAGGTACACAAGTATGACATATTCAGGGGAGATAAATGTGTAACATGAGGGAGGTGTTATCAGTTATTCCTTCCTTGGGTATTGGTGTACTTCGGATTCTTGAGCTTCATACACGATCATCAGGGAAGAAAAATGTGAACATTGGGAGGTGTTTTCATTCCCTCATGATGTGTATTCGGAGAGTTCTTGGGTATTGGTGTACTTGGGTTCTTGAGCTTCATACACGATCATCAGGGAAGAAAAATATGAACATTGGGGAGGTGTTTTCATTCCCCTCATGATGTGTATTCGGGAGAGTTCTTGAGCATTATTCAAAGAGACTGCCTGCATCAATTCAACTACTTGGGGGAATTGTTCTCTTGACACCTTTTGGTATGGATCGCTTCAGACGTTACTAGAAAAGAGATATGAGAAGATTGTTTTATGTGTGGGATGATACGTTGCTGTTCTACTGGATTATATAACCTCGAACGAAGAATCACGATGATTATTCTTAAAAAGAGCAGCAAGATCGATGATAATGGTGTGCTTCTTTGTGCACCTGGCTAAGTCAAGCTTGAAATAGAGCTTCGAATCTGCTCAACAAAATGATTTTTGGTTTGGGGGGAAGCTGCCAAAGTCTCACTTTCAGATGGTTCAATTTCTCTCAATTCTGGAGCCTCGAAAGCTTTGGTGGTGAATGTTTAAGAGATGATGACTTTTCTATTCTACAACGGGGTTGTTCGATATCCTTATCTCGGTACTCGTATCATCATCTTTCTTAAACTATATCATCTACTCTATCTGTAAATATTTATCAGAAAAACAAAATACAAAAATATAAAACCAACAAAAACCCATAAAAATCAGAAAATTTGAAAAATACCAAAAATATTGTTTTGCAAAGACATGTCTTCTGGTATCGATAACATCTACGGTCTTAGAAATGTCATTCAATAATGGCACGGGACCATAGATGAAGCTCGAGCAGGAGGTGTAAATATTCTTTTCCAAAACATGTCTCAAAATATGGCTTGCAGTTACTTCTGACTGTAACCCGTGCTTAAACAATGGCTTGCTATTATTTCAGATAGCAACCCATTTTTCAAAAAAGGAAAGTGCTACGCTTAAACGATTTTCACAAAATTCGTGCACTTATCCTAAAAACTAATGAAGGAAAGTATGTCGAAGGACTGCTGTTCCTATACAAATGTTTTTCCTTCTATAAATTCTTCAGAATAATATTTGTTGTTTTAAAAAATGGTGGTAAATGAGTTGCTTGTAAATCAATCAGATTCAGAGTTTTCGTAAAAAAATTGAAAACTCAATCAATGACTTCAGCAGTTTTAAACTTTTCAGAAAATAAGTCATTGGTTGAGGGGGAGAATGTTTTCAAATCTATATCATCTAACGTGCTTATCTAATGATCCTATATACTTAAATGTAAAACATGTTAACCTACGTTGAAGGACTAGGTGCCTAGGATATGATTGTTAGGATTAGATGATTAGAGTTTGATAAACACATTATTCCCATGCTTTATATGAACTGATTGATATGTTGAATCGACTTTTATTAGTCGATTGCTATTTGGGTGTTGTCGACCACCATATATGTCTATCTGTGTTCACTAACGTATGCAGATAACATGGTTTAAAAGAATGTTCCCGATCCGGATCCCACATAAGAAGATGATTGGATGATGAAAGGAAAGGGAAACTATTTCTTAGGTCGACAATGAAGAAACGGAGCTTAATTAAATCTTCAGGGAGAGTTGGCACGATAGATGCAACTTAAGAGGTCTCACTGCATTTGCAGACGGTTTTCTTCCTGCCCTACAGCAACAACAACAAAAGCAGCTTAACCACCTAACGTATCTTTGTGTAGGGATAATAGTGATGATACCATTTTTAAACAATTTTTGTAAAATATTGTCTTGAAAATGGAAAAATATTGTTTTGAAAATAAACTGAACTTAAATTTTGGAAATCAACCGGATTTCATTTTAAACATAAGTCACTCAATCAACGACTACGGTCATTGATTGAGGGGGGAGATCGTGATTTAAATCTCAAATCGGTTTTAAAAGGGTGATTGTTTCTAAATCACTCCTTCCTTCATGTGCCAAACGATTTTGAAATACATAATGCACATGATTGTGAAGGAGCATTTAACCAAAAACCAAAAGAGTAATTAAACAAGGCCACATATTCTCCCATGTTTTCCAAACGTTATTAAATCACTTGGGATCCAAAATCTCAAAGGGTTTGATATTTTTTATCGGGGGAGAATTTGTGATTTAATATGAAATTTGATAAAAGATGATCGTTTTGATTCAAAGTGCAAGTTCTCTCTAATACGTGCTAAACACTTTCGTATATCGATGCACATATTGAGGGGGAGCGAATGGTTTCTATTGGCAATCGTGAAAAGTACTTCAAAAACCTCTTGCCTCGATGTGCAAAATGATTTTCAAATATCTAACGCACATATTGAGGGGGGAATTTACCATGAAAATCAAAAGGCTTTTTCTAAGGAAATTGTGATCAAGAAATTGTTTTAAAGAACTCTTGCCTTCATGTTCTAAACAATTTCAAAATCATATGCACATGTTGTGGGGGAGCATTTCTAAATGATCAAAAACAATTAAGGTACAAAATGCTTTGGTATTATATCACAAGTACCTTGATTGATTTTCCAAATGATTTTTCAATTGGTTTCGAGAAGGAATGAACAATACCAAAAGAACGACCAATTTACTTTATGCATGGTATTATAAGGATGGTTAGGTTAGGTATTTGTTCCCACGGTCCCGCCAGAGCCGGAGGGATCTACCCATGGACAATCTACTAGATAGTGTAGAGTCCTTAGGTATGATGAAAAAAGGAGAAAAATGAGAATATGGGAAGAGTGCCGACTAAGACAGAGCTAGTACTCGAACAAACCCAACAAGGTTCTACTAATGAAGTCTCGGTAAGCACTGAAGGGGTTGAAGAATGAAAAAGAAATGAATGTAAAAAGGGTGAAAAGAAATAGCCCTCCAGAAATTCAACCTTAGGGCCGAAACCGGGTTCAATACATATGCTACTGGTGATTACTAAGGTAACGCCAGTATTGAAGACAAGACATCATGGACCCAGTGACGCACTACACCTAACTTCCCAAGCTACTCAAGTTCCTCTTAAAAGGACTTGTTTCATTCTCACGGGGAACCTACATAATCTATCGACTTTCTCTTAGAGATTGTTGATATTGAAGAAGGAGACCCTCTCCCCAGTCTCCGGCATAGGAAACCAAATATGCACTATTGAGTCTAGAGCCAAGAGATCATCCACAAAATCTCATTAGGACATAAAATTAATGAAGACTTGCTGTTTCACACAATGTGGAAAGTAAGTATATATTGAGAGTCCTACGCATTATCCTTGTGGTATTGCCAGAACATCCGAGTGATATGTAAAGTATTCACGATGAAGATGGAAATCCTTCTAGAGCCAACATCAAACAAGCTCTTGGTGGGTGACATGTGAGATATTTTCTAAAGATCAAGCTTGTGACAACTGGATAGAAACGATGGGGCGATTCATTCTTGAATCAACCTTGGTCCAGGAAATGAATTGACAAATACTTTTGGAAAAACCGTTCGATGTGCAAATTTATTCTTTTCTATAGCACATCGAATGTGTATTCATATTTCAAACACAAAAAGTATCTCTGATTGAAAAAATACTTTTGGAAAAACCGTTCGATGTGCAAATCTCTTCTTTCTCTAGCACATCGAATGTGTACTCTTTTCAATTACAAAAGTATTTTTGATTGAAAATTGATCTTTCTCATAAAACCTTCGTCGTGATTGCAAAACTCTTTCTTCAAGCAATACGCGGTTGTTTTCAAATCAATTTTCATCAATCGGTGAATCTCAATTATTGGTTCACTCACTCCGTGTTGTCTACTTTGGGACGCCCGGTTTGAGAACGGCTAGATCAAGCTGCGAAACCCTCATCAAGAAGATTCTTGAACTCCACCGATCACAGGCGGTATTATATCGATCAACGGGAACCGTGGTTCTTGCAACTATATTCAACGAAAGTGAACAAAGACACTTTCGTGTGTTTTAGTGCTAACTGTTGTTTACAGGAACATTTGGACGGTTGCAGCTGATCAAGATTGAGAAGTCAATTCACAGCCGCATTCTCACAGCGTTCACACTTAATTGAATAAAATCATGACAATCAAAGATATACAAAGATGTTTCCGCTACTCTGATGAAAAGATGCCATGATCCAGAAAGTGTGAGCATGTCGGTCCAAAAGTCACAACATCACATGAAGGCAACACAATAAAGGGTGATCCAGAGATCTACTGTGGCTGATGATCTCAAAGAAAGCTTAAAGATCAACAAGATGTGGATCAGTTAAAGACCTCCACTGAAAGTACAAAACTATGCGGACTTTGAAGTATCACTGCTAAAGCACAAAGATGCGGAATTTGAAGAATTAAAGTCTACGAGCTCAAGACTGAAGATTAAATAGAATGCTATGATTCGAAATGTAAAACATGGGGTGACCTCCCTTAGGGGGAGATTGTTAGGAATTAGAAATTCCATAATGAAGAGTCGGTCACCCCAAATATAATCTAGCATAAGTTAGCTCGTAGACATATCGTTATTTACTTGTTTATTAGTTAGTTATTAGCATTGTTTAGTTTAGAGCAACACCGTGGAGGAAGGACGGGTCTTTACCCACCGATGCCCGATCCACACCGGCTGTGAGGGGTAGTACTGTAATTATAAATACCCTTCCATCCTTGGAAGGGTGGTGCTTTCTCTTAATCTAACTTTTTCTCTTTTGTTTATCTCTCTAGAATCACCCTCTCCTCTCTTCATCTCTCTAAACATGGCTCTCTTGTTTAATCATAATCCTAAACCACCCGAATCATCTAAACAACACAAAATATACGATCCTACATGTATATATTCATCTTCTTAATATGTGAATCCTTAAAAACATCACGTGTTATTAGTTAAATATTTATCCATTTTAATTAGTCGATTAGATTATTACCCATTTTGATAGGATGAGTTAATTTTCTTTTATTACCCATTTTAATAGGATGAGTTAATTTTTTTTTACCAATTTTGATTACTGGATAAAATTCTTATCCATTTTGATAGTTAAAGTCAACCAAACCTTTTTTTTATTACTAAAACTTGCATTGTGAGTTTAACCCAACACAACATTCTTACTAAAACTGCAAAAAAATGAAATGAATTTGCTTTAGATTAGAACTACAAAGACAACTTTTACGAATTTAACAAACTAAATCAACCAAATATACAAGTTGATAAAAAAAAACCAACAAATTTGGAAAAGTAGATTATGAATCGCTATAAAGAGTCTGATTGAATGAGTGGTAAGAGACTCCATATATAGTTAATTGAATGAGTGATAATATGTATGATATTTTATATATCTTTCCTGTTGGTATCTTCTTTCAAAACCTATTGCCGTAAGTTTCAGTTTCACTCAATGTCTATATTAATGTGTTGCAGTCTCATGAATGCTAAAACATAACAAGTATAGTTTCTTTTTATTATTTTGGACCTGGAACATAACAAGTATAATTTCTTTTTATTAGTTTTGGATATGCTGATGCAAAACATGTCTATACTGATGTCATGTCCAGAAAAGATCCTTGAAGGCTTGCTTATTTCATTCAAATGTTTTAAAAATTGAGGGTTTTAATGGGTGAATATACACATTATTGCACAAAATACAAAGTTCTTACTTTTTGATGTAATTATCCCATACCTTTTTAGTTCCATATCCTTTTTCAATTTTTTATGTGCTTTGATATTAGAGGCCTGCTTTAATTCTCCATGGTTCCTGCAAAGCTATTGCGGCAGTGCGCTTCTGCCCTAACGCCTTTGGTCTTCGTGGGTTGAGCAAAAGTAAGTTTTTTTTTTTTTTTTTTTTTTTTTTAGTTAGAGCCATCTATTCCATGTCTCAAACGAATAATGGTACACATTTTAATCAAGCTATTAGTTTTGTGTAGCTTCATCGGGTGGAAAAACGCGTATCTTCGTTAGTCATCAACTTGAAGAATGGTAATAAAGAATTATTTCTTACTTTATGTGAATTGGTAATGTAACTCATGGAACTGTACTAAGACAATCATCAAAAGTCAGGGACAATCGCTCGGGCAAGTCGGTTTGTATTTGCCACAATCTATTTTTACGCATGGCCAACTATATGTAGCCGTCTCTCGCGTTAGGAGAAAAAAAGGATTGAAGATGGTTATTCGTGACGAAGACGGAAAATCTCACTAATATCACCACCAACGTGGTCTACAAAGAAGTGCTACACAATTTTTGATCATACCTACATGTACACGTATCTCGCATTGGTAGAAATACATGATTGAAGATGTTTATTTTCTTTTAAGGATTTTTTTACTATTGTGTTTCATATAATTTATGTTTGATTATTACCAATTGTATACTTTACGTTTATTTATTCATATGTGGTTCTTTCTAACTTATAACTTCATTATACGCAATGTCATTTACTACTTTTTTTGACGTTACTTAAAAATACCCATGAATTTCACAGGTCTTTTAGCTAGTTAGAAGTATATAATGATCTTTGAACAAGTCGTATGTTTATTAACTAGTCTTTTGCTGCATGTTTTAGCAAGTGTCTTTCTTATTTATGGTAAATGTGATAACTTATGTGATTTTCTCACGAATCACATGTGATTTTGACATGAATCACAAGTGATTTTGAGATGAATCACAAGTGATTTTATTATGCGTAATACCAAATCTGCTAGAAGATCAAACAAAAAAAAAATATTGAATATATACAAATTAAAATCCGTATAATACTTTTGTAGAAGTTCAAAAAAATGAAAAAAAACAAATATTAAAAAAAAGTGCAAATTTCAAGAAGCATTAGCCACTTGGTTAGACATATTCAATTGTATTGCAATGAATTTTGGATTTAACGGACATGTTGATTTGGTGTGCTCGTTAGTCTTCTCTCCGCATCATTCACATTTCTTTCTAGGCATAGCTCTAGCTTCAAGTGCTTTGTCTCTTCTAGTTTTTCTGCGTGCTCTCCTTTCACATCAACTTTGATTCATTTTTTTCTCCATATTAGAAATCCGAACCGAAGAAATAACTTTAACAGAACACAGAACCTTATTACAGAACGCAGAACCCAAATCACACGTGATTTACACCAAAATCACATGTGATTGCTATAACAGATTATAACAGCTAATAAATTTTTTAAACTATATATTCAATGTACTAACAGAAACTTTGCAAAAATTCTAAAGAATTCAATATATTCAAGTAAACGAGATTTAGAAAACTCTAAAGTGTTCAATCATCAACTGGTTTGGCTTTTCTCTTTGCCTTTGGATTCAATAGAAGAGTTGTTTTGGTATGCAAGTTAATCTTCTATCCACAATGCCCACAAACCTTCATTTTTTTCGATTTAACTTGAAGTGTTTTTTTCTCTTTCATTTGTTTCGATTTAACCATATCGAACATACCATCGACCCGTCTTCTACAGTATGCAATACCTTTTCACAACACAAGAAATAGAGAATTAGATTTTACACATGTGATCTTGAACAAGGAACACATGTGATTCATACCAGGATCACATGTGATTCTAAGAATCACACGTGATTCTAAGAATCACACGTGATTCTGATATAAGAATCTCACAACAAATTACTAGTTCATACTTTCAAGTAACATACCTTATAGCATACTATTGTTTGTGCCACTGTATCACTTTCCTCCGCCGGTTCTTTTCCAATTCGCTATAAATGGCTCTACAACAAAGAGTAAGTTACACGTGGTTTACATTTTTTATAACAAAACACAACAAAAACAAAATCACTATAATTAACTTCTTTCTAGATCAAAACATTATCACACGTAAGTTCAGTAATCCGTCTCTTTACTAGAAATATATATGTCAAGTCCTAAAACATAATCATACACAATTAATTGTCCAAAAAAACACATCTAGTTAAATCAAAAAACATACTCAACCATATGATCAGATAGTAAGAAATCATGTGATATACATCTAAAAGCCACCACCAAATATCTACATAGCAACTAATCATGACAATTAAGTAAACACAAAATAATAATGATCGATTAATCAATAATTAAGATATAATAACATCAGTGATTAGATCAAGAAGCATATATATAAATACTTATAATCAAAAAGACTAGTAAAAATCAGTGATGTCATCACCAATAGTGAAATCCTAACAGTGATCTAATAATCAAATACATAACCTCAAAAACACTACTAACAATCAGTGATGATGTCATCATTTGTTATTAAAACTTAACACGATCGAAGACATACATATATATATATATATATATATATATATATATATATATATATATATATATATATATATATATATATATATATATATATATATATATATATATATATATATATAAAATACATACATCTTCTACTAATCGGTGATGATGTCATACTTAGTAAATAAACGAGATCCATGATTTAGAAGATATTCGATTGATTTTTGATTTGGGGGTGAGAATGATTAGGTGAGAGCATGTGTATGTAAAATGAGTATCTAAGAGATAGAGTGAGTGTTTGGGAGGGTGGGTTGTTCGGTAAGAATTATAAAATTACAAAATTGCTCCTCCATATTTTATTTGTTAATAAAATCATGTTTATTGAATACCGTTAGATCTAAAGGATTGGATGGTAGAGATAGAGTCATTTGATCTTTAAAAAATATTTGATAAATACAGAACTTTTTTCAACAAACGATAAGTTTTGATGTTTCTTTATGTCATAACTTTTCATTTTAGTAATAACGAGTGTAGAAACCCGCGCGATGCAGCGGGATTGCTTTTGTAAACGTGAATTTGGAACTGATGAATGACCGGAAAATTTGTTTGTCTATTTTCGTGGCTACAAAGGACTTACTTTGTAACGACACTTAAACCTTAGGGACGACTTTTTCCAAATTGCTATAGATAGTTATTAATTCTACAGGACTTACTTTGCAACGACACTTAAACCTTAGGGACTATTTTTGCCAAATTGCTATAGATAGCAATTAATGCAAAAGGACTTACTTTGCGACGACACTTAAACCTCAGGGGCTATTTTTTCCAACTTACGAAAGTTAGCAATTAATGTTTTGACACATGGCATGTGAAGAACCTTTGTCTTGCCTAATAGTATATACGAGTGTGGAAACCCGCGCGATGCAGCGGGATTGCTTTTGTAGACGTGAATTTGGAACTGATGAATGATCGGAAAATTTGTTTGTCTATTTATTTGGCTAGTCCTTGAAGGACCTACGTTGCAAAGACAATTCAAACCTTAGGGACTATTTTTCGTGGCTACAAAGGACTTACTTTGCAACGACACTTAAACCTTAGGGACTATTTTTGCCAACTTGGACTTACTTTGCAACGACACTTAAACCTTAGGGGCTATTTTTGCCAACTTACGAAAGTTAGCAATTAATGCAAACAGTGTTTTGCAAACAATGTTGCCCGATCTTTAGTTAATATACGAGTGTGGAAACCCGCGCGATGCAGCGGGATTGCTTTTGTTTGCCAAATTGCTATAAAGGACTTACTTTGCAGCGACACTTAAACCTTAAGGACTATTTTTGCCAACTTGGACTTACTTTGCAATGACACCTAAACCTCAGGGGCTATTTTTGCCAACTTGCGAAAGTTGGCATTTATTGTGCTATAGTGTTTTGGGGGTTATTGTTGCCCGCTCTTTAGTTATATTAATAATAAGAGGTTGAAATATTGAGTCGTTTGACTTTTTTTAACAGTATAAGTTCGATACATTTTGATATTACTAGATGAGTACCCGTGCCTAAAGGCAGTGGTGTCTAGTTTTCTGCAAAATTCCGACGACCCATAAGTTTCTTTCAACAAACTGTATTTGTAGCGTCAGAGAATCATTTTCGAATAACTATAATTCTGATGCGTGGTTTCATAGCAGCAGAAATATAATGTTTTCAAGAAAATTATGTGGAGTCGATCTAAGTGTGGGAGTATATTTCTAATAGGATTGTTTTAACTTTTAAGTTATTAAGATTTTAGTAATAATAGATTCAATCATTACAAAAAGCAACGGTATTATGTAGTTGGTAATATTATATTATAGTTTAGAGGTATAGCCAACTTGTGTGACCGCCTTTTTCTTGTTTTGTCAGTAATTTAGGCAGTGATAACTATTTTTTTTTTGCATGTGTAGCGTTTATTATTTGGTGTGTGGCTTTTAAACTTGTAACCTTACAAATTTAATATCACCATAATAAGATTATCTTGTACTATCAATTGGCATAGATATTTAAGCATTTTTCAAACGTACTTGTTTGGGGTACAAATACTTATCGCTAAAGATAACAATACTCTTTAATTTTTGTGATTCTAATAAACTTACGTAACATTATAGATATACCGAACAAAGGGCTATACAATATGTATTAACTTTTAAAAGAAGATTCATATATGCTAGTTCCTTAAGAGGTGCAAGACCAACATTTTTCAAAATAACATTATACAAATGACAACGTACATGTGTCAAAGCAAAATAAACAACAAAAAACTACAATTACTTCGTCTATCATTTTTTCAAATTTGTCACAGGTTCCACAACTATTTCATTATTTCTCATATAATTTTGTCAAATTTGAAACTTTGTTAGACCCAGGTGGTTCAACTGGTTGAACCGTTCAGGTCAAAAAAACAATTAAACCGAGTCAACATGACAGGTTGGGTCGAAAACAAATCAAATTAAATCGGTTCAACCCGTCGGGTTTGAAGCATCCCGGGTCAACCCGGTTTTCAATGTGTATTAATAGTTTCCTTTTGAAATATATGTCTTCAACATTTTCACTTTTAGTTTCAACTTTTCACTTTTTACTTTTTGGTTTTTCCTTTATATATAGTATATAGGAGGGTACTCGCGCGTTTTGGCGGTGGGTACCCTGTGACGATTAACCGCAGAAATAGATCTCGATGAGACCTGATTCACCAGTTTGTATCGGTTTCAACGGGTCTTCTCTGGTTCGTTTTCGAATGGCTTTAATTGGTTAGCCGAACCGTTGGCGACACCGGTTTTCGGTTGAACACGTTGGTCCGGTCCAGTCCGGTTCTCAAAACCATATGTAACATCAACTTGTTAGCTTTTATGAAGTTTTGTGTGTTTTTTTAATTTGTATAATGTGTATAATAACATGTCCTTTTCATTTTAGGGTGTTTTAAAAATATTATTAATTAGTGTGTTTAATTATTTTATATTTTGGATTATGTTGTAGCTTCTTTAAATTGTACGTTATGAAATTTTTATTGTACCTTTTAGTAAGAGGTGTTTTAATTGGTTGTTTTTAATTTAGTAGATGTGCTTTTAATTGGTTGTATAATATGAATAAATTATTGTACTTTTAAGTAATTGGGTGTTTTAATAAGAGTATTAATTACAATATGCATTTTCTCTCATTTGATCAATTTCAATAATTCAACTTTTCAACTTTTCACTTTGACAGTTTTTCTATTACATGTAGTATAGATATAGATAGAAGATCTATACTACAATCACAACTTGAGAGATACATATCGTTATGTTTAGTGTTGTTAACTTTGTCGTTTTGTCATTATTTCATTGCTAATGTATCCTTGTTGATCTTTTGTAGTTTTTGTAACACAACAGTAAGTTACATAACATGTAAAGACAGTAAGAGGTTGATAATCGTTGGTCTTATACATCATCTGTCCATGTTCGTTTTCAAATAGTATTTATCGACCCTTTTCTTTCCTTTCATTATAGGATATCTCGAAATATTGTATGAATGCTAGTAATCGTACGAGTGGCTAACATGCGCGGTCACATCCCGCCTGACGTCTCCCCCTTTCCATTTGTAAATTCTTTTAGCTAGTTCAAAATCGTAACCTGTATAACTGTTGTTATAATAGATGTTTCTTTTTTTTTGTAAAGGGGAGTAATCCTGCACCCTGGTAAATATATTAACCAAATAAATGTTTAAATACAATGTATATGAGTGAGATCCCATATATCAGCCCGTTACATAGGCATAGAGCTTACATAACAAGATACTTCCAATTATCTAAACAAGAAACAAAACAATACTCAAATGATAACATATGACACAACGAAATTATTTCCTAGGACCTTGAAACGTTGTGCCATACATGGCATTAAAGGCATCCAAATTCCGTGAAGATCACGAACTGTTTCGCATAGTCATCAAGTCATATTCATCATACTCATCTTCATACCCTTGGCCACCACCAAATATATTAGCGCACTCATCAAATGGGTTAGCAACAACCTCATCTTCGTAATCGACACCTCAATCTCTTCCACTTTAGAAAAAGGGTTAGCTCTCTTAGTAGACGAGGTAGACGGAATAGGTTGACCATCATCATCCACAAGAGTAGCTTTCCCAGCAATAAGTAGTTTTTCAAGCTTACCAATTTTCTCAACTATGGGAGTAGAACCAACATCCATTGTTCCCATTGAATCACTCACAAGCGGTACATGTGATGTAGAACCAGTCTTATTAAACACATCCTCATTAACCTCCATCGTACGACCCTTATCCACATCTGCTTCCTTAGAACAACGGTAGAATCCCAATCATCGCCTCCTCATAATTAGAATCAACCACGGGACTTTGAATGCCCGTGTCCTCATGCACATCAAGTGTCCCAAAAGAGTTAAGTAGTAACAGAGTACCTGTAGCATTACTGATAGCAATGTCCGCGCTTCTTCTTTGGGATATAAACCTGCTTCCTAGGAGCAAATTTAGGACCCTTACCCATATTAATACCACTAGACAACTTCGGACCTTGGGGTTTGGTTTTACGATTCTGCACCACCTTAAAACCATCATCGTTCACATCCAAGGTCGAGGTGTGAGCATCAGCATGATGCTCCTTAGGAGACTTAGGACAACAAGCATTATCATGCCCAAACACTTTACATTCCATGCAATGTGGAGGTTTCCATTCATATTCAACCTTGATACTAGCCTTCGTAAAACCACTATCATCCTTCTTAGGGATAGCCATAGTTACCACATGTTTAAGATCGACCCGATGATAACTCAACAAGAGCACGAGCAAAACTAATACGACCCCATGAGTCAACGCACATGGAGCTAGTGAATGCATCTAACCTGATCGGCTTACCCACCTGAGTAGCAATAAGGCTCAACCCGTCTTCCGAATATGCAAGTAATTGCACATTATGCAATTTAATCCACACAGGCACTTTGGTAACCTCACTTTTGGACAATAGCACGTCAGGAGTCCATTTAGTGAGAATGATAGGAGAATTACGAATTATCCAAGGTCCTCGTTGAAGAACATTCTCAACACCCTCTTTAGAATCAAATTTAAAGATAAATACACCATCATCATTCTTCATAAGTTTCTTTAAACCAAACTTACCCCATGTATTGGTGACGTAATTCTTGACCAACTGAAATGCAATATTCTTGCCGACAAAGAAGCCAACAAGAGTATTATCATAGCGGTTAAACACACCTCCATAGCACTTTAGGAAGAAGCGTATCATGATTATCAATTCGATTCTCATTCACCAATGAACGGAAGTTAACTTTCCTAGATGCCCGTTCCGAGTTTAACACATTAGCAAACGACCTCACTTTATTGTGTATACCATCACTCACATTAAGACCAGAAGTAGAAGCATTCTTACCATCCATCGAAGCATTAAGATCAGAAGTAACACTATGATTAGTACCATACATTTGGGATTGCATAGCCACATCAAAACTCGACAGAGGAGTATTCGCAGAATAAAATTTAGTACCATTAATACCACTCGAGTTGTTCACATCAGAAGATGAAGCCATCTTAGCAATATCACTATCAATTTTATTCATTGCTGCATCAAATTTCTGATGCGCATTAGCAATCAACTGCTCCACATTAGGCTGTTTTGAAACATTAGAGGCCGAATCAGAAGCAGGTATATCATGACAAGGGCTTGAATAAAGTGAAACCGGCTCCACTTGTCCATCAGTACCAACAAGAGGTGTACCTTTTTCGGACGCAGCAAAACAATCAAAATCCATTCCACCAATAGTACCAGTAGACTGCGCAATCTGCTCCACACCCAAATTATTGTCAACCAAACCAGTAACCGGCATAGGTTCCTTAAGAGACCCAACTTGATCGCCAAGTTGGTGGTGGACTAGACTTTCTTGACGGACATTCCTTGTTGAAAAACCCTTTCTCCATGACACGAAACCCACACACAATCACACAAACCCACGAACTCGACAAACCCCAAGAAGACCATAAAACGACCAAAATAAAATAAGAGAGAAAACCCTAACAGGATGTTAGGGTTTAAGCGATAATCCCACAAAAGACTAACCAGGCTCCATGTTATGATGATACACACAATCAATTAATCATGTATATACTATCCAGTGAACGAATAAAGACCAGAAAAGAAAACAAAATTTGCAGAAGTAAGGGTTTCGGTTTTCCTTTTGGTCGCCAGAGAGAAAAGTCGACTTAGGGTTTTTTTGTCATGGTACTTATGCCTTTGTTATAATAGATGTTTCTTTTATTTATTGTGTTTCGGTAACAAAGTAGTCTTCAGTTTTTAAGCGATACTGTTAAAATCGTCTATAAATCATACACAAACCCGTGTATGCAGTTACGAACTAGTAATAAAATCAACAAAAATAGCACCCTAAAAATCAAAATGTTGAAATACAGTATGTTCATCTAACAAAACTGGTTCGGCTTTTTAAAAAAACCGAAATGGAACCGTAAAATCCTCGGTTTTATTTGCTTGTGTCTGTTCAACTTTGGTTTTTGTATTCCTACCCACCCCTGCATAAAAGAATCAGAGGATGAATCATAGGAATATATCTTTTATTTAGCTTCTTAGTATAGTCATCTACCCTTGTATAAATACCTTGTTCCTTGCTCAATAGTTTACATTGTATCAATGTCATTTATCAAAGCTCTGTCGAAAACTTCCACATCTATAAGAAACCTAGAAAGTTTTAGGCACCAACTCTTTTGGGAAATATTGTATCTCTTCTGCCATCTTCATGTCCATATAAGATTGCATTATTTATAACATCATTATTTTACAAGCTATATATAGGCATATAGCTACCATTAAATAGGTGTTGCCAAAGCTAACAATGGAGTTTTTTTATAAATTGCAAGACCAACTGTTTCATTCATGTCTAAGTCCTTAGGCTTTACCCCATTCGGCAATGTCCAATCAAACTTGCATAACAAATTTGCCAACATCTTCTCAACAACCGCCACTGCGTAACCCTTACCAGGGCAGCTTCTCCGTCCTGCACCAAATGGAAGAAGCTTGAACTCATACATCACGAAATCCATAGAACTTCCAATGAACCTTTCAGGCACATATTCATTAGGTTTGTCCCACTCTTTAGGATCCCTTGCAATTGCCCATGTATTGATGTAAACTCTGGTTCCTTTTGCTATGTCAAATCCCATTACATTAGCATCTTGCATTGAAACTCGAGTAAATGGGAGAGCCGGAGGGTGGAGTCGGGTAGCTTCCATGATAACAGCTTTTAGGTACTTCATCTGATCAACATCTTCGTCTGATATGTGTTGCTTCCCATTAATTATCTTCCTCACGTCCTCCTGTGCTTTCTTTAGCGCATCAGGATGTTTCAGGAGCTCGGCCATCACCCATTCTAACATTGAGGCTGTTGTCTCTATGCTAGCAAAATATGTATCCTATATATGACAAATCAAAAAAGCTGTTATCAACCTACAATTGTATATAAGAGTATTTGTTTGCAGTTTATATGTATAATTTCATCACATAAGAGGACATTAGTTGTAATAACTTATATATTGCGAGCAGGTTGGGTCGGATAAATTTCTCATTTTGCTTCGGTTTGATGATATATTCGAATTCTCCTTTGTAATGAAAATTTTGACAAATTAGCTTAGAGTATGCATAATCTGGTGCAAACTGAGAACTCGACTAATCTAGTCAATACAAGATCACCTAATTCGGTAATGAGGAAAGTTCAATGCAGAACAAAAAATATCTAAAGATCAAATCACTGCATCTCAACCGTTCATCTTTCTTTCATCCTACGGCCTATATTAAAATATGCATTTAGCACAAGGACATTTTGGTAAATTTATTCTCCTTTCATATACTCACTTTTTTCACTTCTCTCTCCTCTCATTCACATACCTCTTCAATTCTCTCTCATAAAACACATACAATACTCATCTCCAACCTGTCCAAACTTTGTGAAAATTATGGCCTCGATAACGGCAGCATGTGGCGGCGCGTCAGATCACGTTTCAGACTTTGATGAGTTTCAACGACAGCGTCGCTAATGAAGAGCAGCACGCTGATGAGCAGATCTGATGTCATCAAAGGGATGATAAAGAAGATGGAAAGTACGATCGAGAAAGAGAGATGAACGGAAATCAGTTTCGATCGAGAAATCACGATCGCAATGAAGAAAGTCGAAGAAGCGATTCAAAAAGCAAAAGATTCAATGACTAAAGTAGGTGTGTCTTCATATGCTTTTGGTTTGGAAAAAAGAATGTGTTTGCGTTTTGTTTTCGAAGAAAATGAGTAAACTTTGAAAAATATTAAGATTAACAGTGGGGAAGACAATGAATAGTACTTGTTTTGTCCCTTTTCAGTTTTTTAAAGTGTTACATGTACTTGTTTTGTTTTTTAGTACAGTATGTCTTTTATTTGTCATTTTTCAGTTCTACTTTTATTTACTGTATAGGCCATAGGGGGAGTACTTTGTGAATATGAATTAAAGAAAAGAACATTATATTGTTATAAATTGCAAATCATTTGATTCGGTAAAAAGTGTATATGAGTAGTTATAGTACATGTTAAATCTCTGACTAAACATATTTATAACGAATTTTGTAAAAACAAATCGTCTTTCTACGAATCCCGTGGGATTTTTTTACGAATCCCTTAGGATTTTTTTACGAACCCCGTGGGATTTTTCTGAACGAAAATTTTGAAAAAAAAAAAGTTCGTCTTTTTACGAATCCCGTGGGATTTTTTTACGAATCCCGTGGGATTTTTCTGAACGAAAATTTTGAAAAAAAAAAAGTTCGTCTTTTTACGAATCCCGTGGGATTTTTTTACGAATCCCGTGGGATTTTTCTGGACGAAAATTTTGAAAAAAAAAAGTTCGTCTTTTTTACGAATCTCGTGGGATTTTTCTGGACGAAAACTTTGAAAAAAAAAGTTTGTCTTTTTACGAATCCCGTGGGATTTTCTGGAAGAAAATTTTGAAAAAAAAGTTCGTCTTTTTACGAATCCAGTGGGATATTTTTACACGAATCCCGTGGGATTTTTCTGGACGGAAATTTTGAAAAAAAAATTCGTCGAAAGTATATAAAAGTGCATATCAATAGAAAGATGATTTTTATCTCGTCGCGATGGTGTATTTTTTGTAGCTTAAAGATTTACCGTTTGCAAGATATGTTGTTTTTCAAAAAATGGTGAAAATTGGGTTTATATAAAATTACATTTCTACTCTTCCTTTGTTAATTTTTGCTTTCATCTAATCCACTGGATGAAAAGAAGATGAATAGTTGAGATCTTATGATTTGTTCTTTAAATTATATGTGTTTTGTATTGATCTCACCTCATTCTGTAATATGTTTTTATGTAATTTCACATATTAATTCAGTGCAAATTCAGAACTTGACTAATTTAGTTAACATTTCTCAAACAAAATTTTTGTCAACCAGCTAGTATTAACGTACGTAGCCTCCTTTTAGTTGTTAATTTTTTTCGAAAACTATTTTTCTTTATTCATCAATAATCATTTATACGAAGTTATTTTTTACATGATCATTTTCATATTCATCAATACTCATTTAAGGAAGTTACGGGCATAAAGCAAACATTCTATGTCTCTATTTTGTTAAGTAGTGTTAGAGATCGAATATTACCATAAGGAGGGCCTTGATGCCATCTTTGTGAAACGAATACCCATCTTTCTGAATCTTAAGCATCGAATCAAGGAAGGGTTCCAAACCTTCACCAAGATCGTGATATGCTTTTCCACTATTTATTTCTGCAACCCTTGATTTAACTACTGCCTCCAAAAGATCATCAATATCTTTTGCAACTGACTCAACTTTACGACGTGAGCCACTAATTCGATCAATCCAGGCAAGGTGAGGAATATAATCCACAAAATAGAAATGAGAAAAAGCCTCAAAGAAGTCCTTTGCCACCTTCTTGAACTTTTTCCCTATCTCGTCGTTATCATAACTCTTCCCAAATGTTGCCATACATATTACACTGGTCGAATGTTCCAAAAACAAATTAGCCAAATTCACAACATTATTACACTCCACAGACTTTTTGATACTATTTATAGTTTTGAGAATTTCTTGATCTCTAAGTCCACTAAAACTTTGCACCTTATTGTTACTCAAAAAGTGCAGGACAAGTGTTTTTCTTGCTTCCCTCCAATACTCACCATAAGGGGCTGTTCCTATTCCCTTTGAATCATAAAGAAGACACTTGTTTAAATACATGGATGCTCTACTAGCAAATTTGAGATCATGGGTTTGCATTATCTCGCGGGCTGCTTCAGCTGACGAGACCACAAGTGATGGGACTAAACCAAAATGAAGTAGCATTAGGTCTTTACCATACCGTTCTGATAAAGAATATAACGAACGATGAAAGAGTGGCCCTATCTGGTGAAGGTTGCCAATGATGGGCAACTTTGGTGGTGAAGGTGGTGGATTTCTTTTCACGGTTGGTCGAGTCAAGTTATACAATTTGAAGAGCATGAACAATGTGAAAAAGAATAAGAGTGTGTAAATAAAAAAATTAGCCATTCTGTTTGTGTGCTTTGAATACGGTTTGTTTGATTGGCCATATATAGCAAGTGACAAATAAAAAAATAAAAATTCAATACACAAGGACCAGGGCCGGCTCTTGGGGTAGGCAGGCAAGGCCCAAGCCTAGGGCCCAACTTGTATAAGTACCAAAATCGATTATCGACTTTGAAATTGTTTAGACCAAGAGAACTTGAGGTCCAAATTTTCTTAAGAATATTACTAACGCAAGATGAGCATTAAACATTTATATTAAATGAATGACACCATACGCTATACTGATAACATTTTATTGGTGTATGCTTGAATTTTGGGGGCCTATTTTTTTCCATTTGCCTCGGGCCTCGTCTTTTTTAGGCATTCTCGGAGACGGCCCTGACAAGGACCATGATAATACGGTTTGTTTGATTGGCCATATTTGTCAACAAAACACCATTTGTAGCTTAAGAGTCACTTTAATTTTCTTACCCACAAATCATGCTTATTAAGGAGATTAACTTAAGATTTAAAAGGTAAACTAAGTTCATGTTTTTTTATTTCTTGTCTTTTTTATTCACATATTTTTTTGTTTTTTTCTAAAATTCACATTTTTTATTTTATCACGGGTTTTTTTTTTAATTCGCGTTTTTTTTATTCACGTTTTTTTTAATTCGAGTTTTTTTCTTCTCTTTCATACGTTTTTATCTGTTTCCGTTCGTTTTCGTATGTTTTTATACGTTTTAGCTCGTTTTCATACGTTTTCGTTCGTTTTATACGATTTCGTCCGTTTTCAGACGTGTTTTCACGCTTTCATACGTTTTCTTCCGCTTTCATAAGTATTCATCCGTTTCATCAGTTTTCGTCCGTTTTCATACGTTTCTGACTATTACAAGTGATATTCAGAATATCACTTGTGATTTTGTGAATATCACTTTGTAATATTCTGAATATCACTTGTGATTTTCTAAATATCATTTTGTGATATTTTGAATATCACTTTGTTATATTCTAAAAATCACTTTTTGATATTATGAATACAACTTTTGATTTTTTGGATAAACTTTATGATATTCTGAATATCACTCGTGATTTTCATGTTACAAATTATTTGTTTATAATCACTTGTGATATTCAGAAATCACAAGTGATATTCTGAATATCACAGAATATAACTTGTGATATTCAAAAACGTATGAAAACGTCTGAAAACGGCCGAAAATATTTAAAAACAGAAAAAACGTAAGAAAACGAATGAATATGTATGAAAACGTATGAAAGCGTAGAAACACGTATGAAAACGGACGAAGAAATTACATGTGATTAAACACTAATTTGAATATCACGTGTGATATTAATGTTAAATCACATATGAAATACATTTCATATGTGATTTAACACCAATATCACATGTGATATTCAAATTAGTGTTTAATCACATGTGATTTTTTCATGCAAATTTCAAAAAAAAAAAAAAAAAAAAAAAAAAAAACGAAAAGAATTTTGTCGAAAGTATATCAAAGTGTCTATCTATTGATAGATAATTAAAAGCTCGTCGTAAAGTTTTTTTTTTCGCTTAATGATTAACGGTTTGAAAGATATTAATAATTGAAGAAAAAATGATGAAAGTGTGTTTTTTAAATTGTTGGAATAATCTCATTCTTTAGATTAAATAAAGATGAAGAAAAAATGAAAAGTGAAAAATGGTCCTTAAAAAATAATATTTGATATATAAATGATCTTTACTCCATACTTACCAAATCGGAGATATGCAATTTTGACATTTTTGATGACTACCATTATTTCTACTAGTTACAGCTCGCGGCCTAACTGCCCTAACATTACTAAATTGAAATAAATTCTTAAATTGTATATTATTTATTATTATTTTTTTATTATTTTCGTATTGCAATTAAAAATATAAAAATAAATTTAATTTTATAATTATATTATTAAGATTGTTTTATTTTAAAATTGAAAACATTTGTCTCGTATATTTATTTGCACATCTTAATAACCCGTGTTTATATTTTATATCCCGTGTATAACGTTTTTTTGACGTGGCTCTTCGTTCTTCTCTAAAACGTATTGTCACTGCTTCTGGACCGAGGTTTGGCGACTGGCAATGCAGGCTTGCCACCTTACCCTTCGCATTTGGAGGGTTTGATGTCTATTCTGCAGGTGATGTTTTGAATTATGCTTTTCTTGTGTCACGATCACAGTCTGCTGGCTTGCAAAACTAAGATTCTTCAGCATGTCGGTATTGTAGCTTATGTGCCTACCTTTGATGATGTTTTGTGTGTGTTTAATACGACTATCGAAACTGACCTTTTGAATCCAAATGAGATAGTTTCCCCCAAGCTCATGAAGAAACTGTCAAATATATATTTCACATGGGTTACCAAAACTGCATAATCCACTTTTTCCATATATCCTCCATAGATGGCCTTATGGAATCTCAATTGGGAGATCACACTTCTGACTAGCATAGGGCGGTTTCGATATCAGGTTTGGGACAGACTATGAATGGTAGGACTTATCATTGTGTTACTCTTATTTTTGGTTTTGAAGCCATGCTCAGCTTGCTCCATGGTTTTTGTTGGGTATATTTATGGAGATCATGTTGTATCGTGTACTGGTATTATTAGTATTAAACATCGACATATGTTGTCTGCGATACCCTTTTCGACATTTGTTATTGATTGGGTATTTCAGTTGGTAAGGAAGTTGATATTGGGTTGGGTGATGAACGTGACAAACCCATACATACTCTACTCATAAGACAGATGGCTTGATGTATATGTGGATCTGAATAGATCTTCACCTTTGACGTAAACTACGACGGCTGATTTCGTGTCGATCGTGCAGTTATTCATTCGGCCAAACGTAAATGTGTCAAGTATGAGACTAAATGCACGTCTATTGGGTATGGTTTTTTCCAATTCTCACTCTCTTCTTTAGGGGAATTAGAGAAGGATGCGGTTGCCTTCCTAAAGTGAATACGAAAGTTCTCCATGGTTCAAGATATTGGGCCATGAGCTGTTGTTTTTATCTTTAATAGGATTAGGTTTGCTATAGTTAAAGAAGTGAGGTCCAGATAATATCTCGGGTACCTACTAATTTTTTATAAATCTTTTAAGTTTCTAATAAATTGATTAATATTAATAATAATAATAATAATAATAATAATAATAATAATAATAATAATAATAATAATAATAATAATAATAATAATAATAATAATAATAATAATAATAAAAGTGATGGTTTATAATAATAATAATAATAATAATAACAAATGGTATGACCGACTTTGTGGCGGGCGTGCCGTGATTGAAGTCGGACAACAGTAAACGTGTCAAATACGAAACCAAATGCTACCGATATTGGATATGGGTTCACCCCTTCTTTCTCTTCCTTTGGTGAACTCGAGAAGGAGGCAGAACCCCTCTTGAGCGAATCCGAAAGTACTCGATCACTCAAGAAATTGGCGGCGTGGTGCCAACTATATTTTAGTAGGGTTTGTTTTGCAATTCTTTAGAGGAGTGGGGACCCGTTAGTCTCTGGCCCCTACTAATTTCTTGAATTTCCTATGATTTTCTAATGAAGTGATGTTTTTATATAATAATAATAATAATAATAATAATAATAATAATAATAATAATAATAATAATAATAATAATAATAATAATAATAATAATAATAATAATAATAATAATAAAGAGTAAAGTCTAAAAACATCCACGTGGTTTGCCAGTGGTCAGATACATCCCTAAACTTTTTGGCACAAAATCATCCTCCGTTAGTAAAGTTGGCACAAATACATCCCTCTGTTAGTAAAATCGGTTAGTGAGGACTAACGGTGCAAATATATCTCCGTTATCTCACATAATTTAACGTGAATCGTCCTTGTGGCAAGGAACAAATTGCAACCAAAGTCCATAACAAGATTTACAAATTCGTCCCGTGGTCAACGTGGTCAACGCCACGTGTCACCCCATGAGTGGTGCCACGTGTCATCGGCCCGGGCGGGTCGGGCAATGGGTGGGTCGGGTTGCCACGTGGGCCAATGAGATGGTGCCACGTGGCATTGGTAAATAATACCAACACTTTGTCTCCCAGGATTCGAACCGGGTTGTGTGATTGAGAAGCAAGGCTTTGCCCAATTGGGCCAGCATAGCTTCAATATAATCAAAATTTATCATAACCCTTTCCAAAACTTAAAGCTCAATTCTTTATTAATAAAGGTTCAATTTAGTTTTGGCCTATCAATTTATAAGGTTATATGGACCGTCAAAAATTAATAAATACACCGTCGGACTCGTTTTTTCGTGCTCTTTCAATGGTATGCTGGGAATTTTTTGACTTAGTTTGAACCTCGAAAATGTGAAAATCATCGTTTTTCTTTGTTTTCGCATTTTCGAGGTTCAAACTAAGTCAAAAAATCCCAGCATACTATTGAAAGAGCACGAAAAACGAACTGATCGAGAGTCTTGGGAATTTTTTCGACTTGGTTTGGACCTCAAAAAATGCGAAAACAAAGAAAAGACGATGATTTTCACATTTTTCGAGGTTCAAACTAAGTCAAAAAAATTCCCCGAGCATACCATTGGAAAGAGCACGAAAAAACGAGTCCGACGGTGTATTTATTAATTTTTTGACAGTCCATATAACCTTATAAATTGATAGGCCAAAAACTAAATTGAACCTTTTATTAATAAAGAATTGGGCTTTTAAGTTTTGGAAAGGGTTATGTATTAAATTTTGGGAATTATACTTGAAGCTATGCTTGGCCCAGTTGGGCAAAGCCTTGCTTCTCAATCACACAACCCGGGTTCGAATCCTTGGGGAGACAAAGTGTTGGTATTATTTACCAATGCCACGTGGCACCATCTCATTGGTCCACGTGGCAACCCGACCCGACCCATTTCCGACCCGACCCGACCCATTGCCCGACCCGCCCCAACCCGATGACACGTGGCACCACTCATGGGGTGACACGTGGCGTTGACCCACGTTGACCACAGGGACGAATTTGTAAATACGAGCTATGACTTTGGTTGCAATTTGTTCCTTGCCACAAGGACGATTTACGTTAAATTATGTGAGATAACTGAGATATATTTGCAACGCTAGTCCTCACTAACCGATTTTACTAATGTAGGATGTATTTGTGCCAACTTTACTAATCTGAGGATGATTTTGTGCCAAAAAAAAAGTTTAGGGATGTATACAGCACCACGGGGCAAACCACAGGGATGTTTTTAGGACTTTACTCTAATAATAATAATAATAGTAATAATAACATTTGGGTGTAACTGTGGGCGATTCGTGGCTCTTCCCAGGTGATCTCCTTGATCATCTTCCACTAGATCATCTCGATCTCGCCATGGTTTATGGGTGGGCTTGAGTTACCCGTCACCTTCTTTGTGTTCCTCTCTTTTCTTTTCTTCTCAATAATTTCAGGGTACGGTTTTAGAAGGGTTTGGTTATATTCTCTTATATGTTTCATATATATTGCCGAGTGATCTCCCTGCTTGTTACCGTGTTCGTGGGTTTGGTGACCTTGCCGGATTCCTCCTTGTGACAGGAGGTGGTGTCTGGTACTGGGGCCGTGCGCTGGAAAGCGGTTTGCTTGATAGCCCTCTTTTGGTAGCGAATTGTCCAACATTTTGCGTTTGGTACTTTGTTTGATGGCCTTTTTCAGGAAGCGACTTTCCTCCTGCCAATTTTGGTAGCGAGTTGTCTAAAAATGGTGTTGGCGCTTGTTGTTCCAACATGGTATACTTCTTGTTTTTATTTTGTGGGCCCCGCACTTCGGAAAACGCTTTGTCCCTTTTTAGCCTTTAGTTTATGTGTTGATTTTATTTAGTCTTTATTTGGTGGGGCCTAGTCACATGGGCTTTTGATTTTATACAAGATACATTTGTTTAATTTGAGAGTTGGACAAAAAAAAAAAAAAAAAAAAAAAAAAAAAAAAAAAAAAGGTTCAATCAATTTACGGTCGGGCTAGTTCTTTATGGCTATTCGTGAGGCATTTAGAATCTCTTGTCCGTTACAAGGTTGTGAAGGGTGTAGTGGGGGAAATGGTAAAGGGCTCACTAAGAAATATTTTATTGACCATTTGAATACGCGCCATTTTAAAACGGATGTTCTAAAAGCTTCATACAAGGATCGGGTTACGAAGGATTTTTCGTTATTCTCAGCGCTTGACCAGGCACTTCATGCGGCGGGAGTCTGGCTTTGCGGGGTGTGTTTTTGCACCCACACCTTTAGTAAAAATTGTAAGCATGCTGACGGGGGAGTGGTCTTAGCATCTAGTTTTCATGACGTTGCGATCTATGGCATCAACGCGCCTCCCACGCCTGTAGTAGATGCAGTGAATGGTGCTATCGCTGCATCGGCTATCACTGATGGTGGCATGGGTGAAGGGGTTGATCCTGTGGTTCTTTCGCAGGAGAGCGGGCCAGTTTTTGATATCAACTTACTAGGTCGGGTGTTCTTGAAGAAGTTACGTACGGTTAAGTGCATCCCCCCTAGGCTACGTCTCGGGTTTGCCAAGATTTTTCGTAATGCGCTTGATAAGGTCCTTGCGTGCCCGGGGGATCTTTCGGTATGGGTGCAACTCCTCATCCTGCCATGTTGTGTTTTGATCACCTTCGCGCCAGCCAACAGAGCCCAACGACGTTCGGGAGAGCGAGAACGGTGCCAATTTGAATGTATCTCGCGGGCTATTCTCCGTGGAAGGATCCTATGATGTGTTTGCATTGGTAATGGAACGTTTATCTGAGGTCACTTCATCCCTCGGTGGAATGACGAAAACTAAAGATCTTGATGCCGCTAACATGGTTCAATGTAAGCGTAAACTGGGGGACGGACACTTCACCGCTGCCATTAAGGTGCTTACGTCCTCTGGTGTTGCCCCCGCCACATCTGACACCCTGCATGAGCTAGAGGCCAAACATCCCCGTGTCCCACCACCAATTTTTCCTTTGGATCCTCCGGGTGAAGAAGCACTTATTGTGGATAAGGATTTGGTGTTGAATAGGATACGCAGTTTCCCAAAAGGGACTTCATGTGGTCGAGATGGGCTTAGAGCACAACATTTAATGGATATTTTGGGAGGGGCTGCGTCCGTGATAACGCTACACGCGTCGTTCGGGGTCAAGGAAACTTCCTTTTCTTCGAGCAAGTTTTATAACACCCTAGGCAGTGAACCTAATCGTTGTAGTGTAGTAATTAGGGTAAGCCACGGGTATTGATATCGTTCTCTAGGGGAATAGGAATGCTAGTAGGGAGTTACTACACTAAGGTTAAGGTTGAGGAAGATTATTTTTTATCTTTTTATATTTTATGAAAATGGAAAGGTACGAATCTCGGTATTGGATTTGGGGGTTGGTATTTCTACCGATTACTCTACTATTATCTAATTATCTAAACTAAGGTTGTGGGAGTCTATGTCTAATTAATGTGTGCTCGTATGATAGTTTAAAGATGTGTTTACTTAGTTTGTATTACTCCTTAATTATCTCCTATTGATGGTTGAGTGTCACGCCTTATTCCTAGTTGCGTTGTGTTTCTAAAGTTGTAGGGTATGCTTTCTCCCAACTCTTTGAACTTACCAAAGGTCTTGTCTACAAATCCACTTAGAGATTATAGACTCCTACTCTAAGGCACTCTTCGGATGTTTTAGCCTACAATCACTCGGATAATCATACTCTAAGGTTCACAAAGATGAATCAAGCATTAAGTACACAACGAATGACCTATCGCATTACTAGATCATTAATCAACTAAGATAAGAAACAACCAATCAATATTTAATAATTAAGTTTCATACTTCCTAAGCAAACACACAAATAAATTAGCGGACATGGAGAACATGCAAGCATACACACAAATAATCAAAGACATAATTGAATTAATGAAGCAAAGACTTATCTTGGTGTAAGATAGGGTTAAAACCCTAAAAATCGTACAAGACACCTTAGGTTCGGTTTTAGGTTTTTACCCAAAGACTCTCCACACAAAGACCGAAAAATTCGGATTCTATATATAAGATTACAATTGCGACGCGCCACCTTATGTTTAGTGACGCCGCCGTGTCGCCGCCATTAGGGTTTCGCCTTGGCCACGTTAACCTTGCGACGCGCCACCTTATGTCCGTGACGCCGCCTCTTCGACTCGACGCCGTCTGGATCGCATCTAGGCTGTCCGAGTAGCGACGGCCTACTCTTTCACACTAGACGCCGCCTCTTGAAAACATGAGTTTTGAGTTCGACCGTCACACAATTCTCCGACGGCGTCGCAAATAGCTCCCGACGCCGTCGCCTTCTACTTTCAAAGAATCGTGAGTGTCTCGATTTCGACTTTGGCCATTTTCTTCATATATTCGCGCTTTTCGTCTAAATAAGTGTCATTCCAAGATTTTGCCTTCACGAGACCTAAAAGTGAAAAGGAACGATATTAAGCAATAACGGATACAAAATGATCAAATAAGGACTTAAATGACCCTCAAAATGGTACCTTTTAAAACCTTATCAAATATCCCTACACTTGTTATTTGCTTGTCCTCAAGCAAATGTGCTTTAGCCAATTAATTTATAAGTTAAGGGTCATTCAAGATTCATTCAAAACGGTCCACAACACATATAAGCCCCAAGAAAGTCATAACAAGCACGGAAATTACATACTAGCACCTCACATGGGGTGTTTGGATACTCACATCTCTCTCGTGTATAAATGAAATATAACAATATAGGAAATGGAAGATAAACACTCATTAACCGGTCCTAGTACATAGATTACCATAGGCTTGAGAATAGATCAAACCTCCATCGCTTGGCGTGAAGCACCTTGGAAAGACTATCAAAGAGGTCTTTAAAAGGGTTGTAACGTTAGGCTTACGGTAGGGAAATAAGGGTTTGGTGGGATAGGCTATTTAGTGGTGGTAAGTCAAAATCTTTATGTTAATCGATATGAAGAATGGCGTTGCTAAGCCAAGACTCGACACTCTAAACTCTAGATAACCGAAATAAACAAACATAAATTAAAAGATAGATGTAGGATGGTAGCCCGTATGTTTTTTTTTTTTTTTTTTTTTTTTTTTTTTTTTTTATCACTCTATTTTTTTTTTTTCTTTTTTATTTTTTTCGATTTTTTTTTTTTTTTTTTTTTTTTTTTCATACACTTTACTCTACCATCCTCTAAGGTAACATCAAAATACTAGGATTTATGTGCATATCCCTACACTTGAGTTTTTATTACTCTAACACTAATTTGACCCGATTTGAAAAGATCAAAACACTTGGGGTACATTATTACGTAAACAAAGGGAATTTGAATTTAACGTTCCCTTCCGTCATTTCATAAACTTTAACTTTTCCCATGAATCCCAATCATCCCAAAATCGTATACAAAGGATATGACTCGACTTAGCAACTTATGCAAACAACTAGATAATTGAACAAAGGGTTTGGGGTGATAATAAATAATTGCACTAAAAGTGAGTGCATAAGGGGTAGGCTAAGGCGATTTGGGTGTATATTGGGGTGGGGTGTAAACAATGTTTTCATTGATATTCCGAAAACCGAAATATCACGAGAACCGCGAAAAGGATAGGCTCGAGGGGTTAACTAGGGTATCGTGTACTAAAGATGAGTACAACGCAAAGGGTGTGGGGAATTACTCAACCGATGTGGAAGAAGTAATTATATTACAGTGTATCAAACAAGGGTTTATCCTAATGCCTCTTACCATTTAGTTATTCCTAACTACACAAGTGTAGCCTCACTTGCGATCTCGGAATGCATCACAAAACAAGTTCTAGAATCTAATATACTACCGGTTCACACTCTAAGCATTAAAGATGAATGCTTTAATTCCTACTAATCTAAGGGCGATCCTCACATTTTGGGTGGAATTTGGGTGGTAAGGGTTTTTGTGCTAGTCATGCAACTTCCTATCCATGAGACGCTTTTGTTAAGACTAATGGCCCACTCCTATATGTCATGAAAAAAAATTTAAATTTGGTGCCAAAATTACCCTAACCAACATTTTCTCATGGTTTATTACACAATCACAATTGGACAAAGCAAATAATCAAGGATAAGCATAGTTTCAAAGTTCCGCTTTATTTTCCCTCCTACACTTAAACCGAACATTGTCCCCAATGTTCCCGAAAGTATCAAAGTTATGATAAAAGAAGGTAATTAAAACGAAAGAAACTAATACTCCCCGATTAGCTCGGTAGGATCCGTGTAAAGTGGTGGTTAAATTCTTTTCAAGAAGAATTATTATGAAAAGCTCCTTCCAATCTTTTGTAACTTCTTCTTGACAAACTAAACCCGCACACTTGAAGAAAACAAACGAAACCTTCGCGTAAAATCGCGGTAATAATATATATAAGACTCGATTTAAACTAGGATATAATGCTTGTGGAATGGGTGTTTGCGAATTTCAAAGAAAATTAAGACTTGGAAAATTCCAAAATTTATAAGTAGCTCAAAACGAAAAAGTAACTGATGTTTTACTCCTTCCCGACGCCGTCAAAGTTGCAATCTCGACGCCACAAAGTTATCCCGACAAAAGCGGTCTGCGATTTTTCGAAAAATTTCGGAAAATTTACATCTTTAGAATCTGGAAAAATTTTTCGCAAAACATCCATTATGACTCGATACAAGCATTTGACTCGAACAAACAAACATATATATCTTTTAGTTAATTGTTATTCTCATGTTTACGTTTCTTTTGAAAACGTGTAATCCTCCCTACACTTATCCCTTATGTAAAATACCTTTATATGTAATTAAGACGGTTAAAAACAAAATAAAGCATTTTACAAATTTAAACATGAGGATAAACAATTAATAAAAGATATATGACACTAACAAGCAAACAATTAAGCATGGGTTGCCTCCACGAAGCGATTTTCTTTATTTAAGAGTCTTGTAGCTAGACTCATAGTCGTGCTCCTACGCTGCCTCACCACCGCCTCTTGACTCTTTGTTTTCCTTCATCGAAGGGTGTAGACGCTTTATGCTCACCGTGGATTCCTTGCCAATGTCACAATTATGGCGACGGTTTTATCTTTTAAATTGGTTTCCTTAATCGTGAAAGGCCCAAACCATCTTGGTTTGCTTCTTCCTCGTAATGCCCTTATCCGAGACTTATACAAGAGCACTTTTTCTCCCTTTATAAATTCCTTAGGTCCTTTTGTACCTTAGGTAATGAGGTAGGATTGTTTAACTTTTATCGGGTTTCCACAATGTCGCATACAATCCTTGAACCATAAAGTCTCTAAGCCCTTTTTCCCGATCATTTTCTTCTTCTTAACATTGTTATCCGGCTTTTCGATTTTCACCAAGAATCATTTCCATGATCTTAAGAGGATATCGTGGGACCATGGGTATTCTAGCTGCACTTTTTCCGCTGAGTATCATGATGCCTTCTCCGCATTTAATGGTTGCCTTGGCGGTGGCCAAGAATGGCGTCCCAAGAATGAGAGGTACGTTTTCATCTTCCTCAACATCAATGATCACGAAATCCATCGGATAAACGATGTTAGCTACCTCAATTAGAACATCAACAACGATTCCTACGGATGGACATAAGTATGACTAGCTAGGGAAAGTCTAAGGTCGGTTTTTTTGGTTTCTCATTAGTTAGCTTATTATAGATTGACAATGGCATTATGTTCACATCGGTCCCTTGATCGGCCAAGGCATTTATATTGTCCATGTCACCGATGTTAAGCGGTATCACGAAATTCCTCGTGGTGTTTCGCTTTCTTGTTAACGGTTTTTATGACCAACTCATACAGAGGTACCATAGGTAAAGCATCGTATTCTTCTTCCGCTATCTTTCCTTCAAGAGCATCCCTAAGAACTTCATTGTACCTAAAGTTGTTTACTTGGTTTGCAATGGTTTTCTTGTTAATTTCATGCTTAAGGTAGTACTCAATGGTCTCGTGTTCATCATTAGGCATGGACTCATCCTTCGTGCTTTCCTTAGTATTCTACATCTCAACCCTTGTATTCTCGTGCATGATGGAAACGTATGCTATTTAATGAAGTGGGAGGGCAATCATTGCTTCACGAGCACTTTTTGGGAGCCCTTGTTTTGGTAAATTCAATTACCAAATCCATCATTTCTTTCATTTTGCTTGCATTTCCTCTCTCGCCTATAAACCTCCTCTTCAAATTTGGCTAATCTCTGTATGAGCCGCCATATACTCCCTCATTTGATCTTTGAAGCTTGGTGAAAGTGGTATTGGGAAGTAGAGCAGGCGCCTTGCGGAACTTGGGTTTTGCTCGCGACTTGGAGATTCCGAAAGAGGTGTGGAGTGGTTGGTGGAGTGGGCGGATTTGACGATCTCTCGAGGAATTTGTACAGTGCTCTTTTCTCGCCTTTCCATAAGATAATCAATTCTCTCTCGATGGCACTCAATTGCTCTTCGAGTGTATCGGAGATTCGTGAGGAGTGGATATGGCATTAACTACGTTAATCGGAGTTTCTGGAGATTCACCCAATCTTCATAGTTTTGATCGTGAGCTCCTCTATGATATCCCAAGATTGCTCTGCATTAAAGTCGCCGAGTCTTCCACCGCACTCGATCAATGGATCGCCGAGTGATGAAATCGGTATGATCATAGAAGATTTGGATTTGAAGCCAAAGATCAATGCCATGGTGTGGAAGTTTACGGAGTAATTCCTTAAATCGAGTCCATGCTTTGTAAAGAGACTCACCTTGAGCTGTTGGAATGTCAAGATGTCTCGCTTAAGCTTAGTGGTTCTCCCGGTGGGAAAAATTGAGCAAGGAAGCGAGAAGTAAGATCATCCCAACTTGAGATGGAGCCGACGGGAAGTCGCCAAGCCAATTACTAGCTTGGTCCCGAGAGAATTGGAAGAGACGCAGCGTGGTCTCCCGAGTAGTAGCATCAAGATCGATGGAATCGACAATTTTGAGGAAATCCTCGATGTCGATTTGGATCTTCGAACGAAGTCCATGGAATGCACATCCGCTTTGCACCAACCGGATGGTGTCGGATCGCAGGCCGTAGTTTGGGCTTGGTCGGAAGCTCAATGGTGTTCCTATAGCCTAAGTGGCTTGGTCTTGAGTATTCACCAAGAGTACGGGCTCTTGGCGGGTTATTTGGTGGTGGGTTGATGAATGGTAGTGGGTTATCACCTTCCATGATGAAAAGTGATGGGGTTACGAACAAAGGTCACAAAGAAGGGGGATAGACTACGAGAAATCTAAAATTGAGAAAAAGTTTACTTGATAGGAATCAAGCAAAGAAACCTAAACGAGGTGGACTACTAACTAGCTATTCTATTCCCCGGCAGCGGCGCCAAAAACTTGATAACGCTACACGCATCGTTCGGGGTCAAGGAAACTTCCTTTTCTTCGAGCAAGTTTTATAACACCCTAGGCAGTGAACCTAATCGTTGTAGTGTAGTAATTAAGGTAAGCCACGGGTATTGATATCGCTCTCTAGGGAATAGGAATGCTAGTAGGAGTTACTACACTAAGGTTAAGGTTGAGGAAGATTATTTTTATCTTTTATATTTTATGAAATGGAAAGGTACGAATCTCGGTATTGGATTTGGGGGTTGGTATTTCACCGATTACTCTACTATTATCTAATTATCTAAACTAAGGTTGTGGGAGTCTATGTCTAATTAATGTGTGCTCGTATGATAGTTTAAAGATGTGTTTACTTAGTTTGTATTACTCCTTAATTATCTCCTATTGATGGTTGAGTGTCACGCCTTATTCCTAGTTGCGTTGTGTTTCTAAAGTTGTAGGGTATGCTTTCTCCCTAACTCTTTGAACTTACCAAAGGGTCTTGTCTACAAATCCACTTAGAGATTATAGACTCCTACTCTAAGGCACTCTTCGGATGTTTTAGCCTACAATCACTCAGGTAATCATACTCTAAGGTTCACAAAGATGAATAAAGCATTAAGTACACAACGAATGACCTATCGCATTACTAGATCATTAATCAACTAAGATAAGAAACAACCAATCAATATTTAATAATTAGGTTTCATACTTCCTAAGCAAACACACAAATAAATTAGCCGGACATGGAGAACATGCAAGCATACACACAAATAATCAAATACATAATTGAATTAATGAAGCAAAGACTTATCTTGGTGTAAGATAGGTTAAAAACCCTAAAATACTGTACAAGACACCTTAGGTTCGGTTTTAGGTTTTACCCAAAGACTCTCCACACAAAGACCGAAAAATTCGGATTCTATATATAAGATTACAATTGCGACGGCCACCTTATGTTTAGTGACGCCGCCGTGTCGCCGCCATTGTGGTTTCGTCTTGGCCACGTTAACCTTGCGACGGCGTCACCTTATGTCCGTGACGCCGTCCTCTTCGACCGACGCCGTCGGATCGCATCTAGGCCGCTCCGAGTAGCGACGGCCTACTCTTTCACACTAGACGCCGCCTCTTGAAAACACGAGTTTTGAGTTCTCGACCCGTCACAACAATTCTCCGACGGCGTCATGAAATAGCTCCCGACGCCGCCTTCTACTTTCAAAGAATCGTGAGTGTCTCGATTTCGACTTTGGCCATTTTCTTCATATATTCGCTTTTCTGTCCAAATAAGTGTCATTCCAAAGATTTTGCCTTCACGAGACCTAAAAAGTGAAAAGGAACGATATTAAGCAATAACGGATACAAAAATGATCAAATAAGGACTTAAATGACCCCTCAAAATGGTACCTTTTAAAACCTTATCAGTCCGCCATTGCCGATGACATGCTAGGTTCCATCACTGGGGTTGTCAACCTGTTTCTTGACGGAAAGTGCCCTGCTGTATTAGGGGAATTTATTGCTAGTGCCCCCTTGACTCCGTTGGTTAAGCCGGGTGGAGGCATACGCCCTATTGCTGTCGGCACGGTTTGGCGTAGGCTCGTGTCGAAGGTTGCTTCCTCGTCAATTGGCAACTCTATGAATACCTACTTGCAGGACTTTCAATTTGGGGTCGGCTCCGTGGTTGTGAGGTCGTTCTTCATTCGTGAATCGACTTATTGAGGCTAAGTGGTCACGATGTTGGGCTTTCCATGTCTGTGGTGGATTTCGTAACGCTTTCAACTGGTTGATAGAGTGTCCTTCTGCAGGAGTCCAGCCGAGATGCCCTTCTATTGCTCCTTGGGTCGAGTTTGCTATGCCAGCCCGCTAGATCAGACACGATGATTCTATCCTTTGGTCCTGCCAAGGAGTGCAGCAAGGGGATCCCTAGGCCCTTTGTTGTTCGCCCTCGTTTTACACCCCCTAGTCCATGCTATTAATAGGTCCTGTGAGCTCACTCTTCAGGCTTGGTACCTTGACGATGGTACTATTGTCGGAGATACTCTTATGGTTGCCAAGGCTGTTGGGAATTATGTGAAAGTCTGATTATGCTGAACTTAATGCCGAAGTGTTTCTACTGAAGTGAAGTGGATTACGCCAAGACTTATTCTCATGAAGAATAATAGTGATTAGTTTGATTCTCTGGAAGTGTTTATTCCGTGTTTAGTTTATTTAGTGTGGATATACATGAGCTTTATTAGGAAGTGATTGTGTATATCTTATTTAGTTTTATGATTATACGTTTCTTGGAAAACGGTTTAGCGATATTGTTTAGGGTTCCTTATCTATAAAAGGAACACATTAGAAAGGTTTATGTACCGATTGGAAAAACTCGGCTTTAGTTAATATAAAGATCCATAGAGGATCAAGAAGTTCTTAGTTATTTACTTGTGTTTATATTCCACCGATAAACATTAGTTGTAGAGATTGTCTTTTATGGTGCTTGTGATTACATAGGCATACATAACGATCCACGAGCTCAAGATCTATCAAGGTCTCAGGTCTGCATTTCAACTAGTGGTATCGAGCCTCGCCGTAGTCTCTACGATACTAAGGACAAGCTTTTTCTAAACACCCATACAACCATAACAAAACATCATGCCCGGTTCAGATGATCGTCATCGAACTCACCAACAACCAAAACTCCACCCATCTGCAAAGAACTAAGTCTGCCTAATAGCAATGCTAAGTTTCCTTACCTTAAGAGGGAGGAATATGATCTTTGGGCTATGAAGATGCAAAGCGGATCTCCAACATTGATTGGAATCTATGGCGGGTAATTTTGAAGGGGAGCAACAAGAGGACTACCACGGATGTTGCTTTGGTAATATGATGAATGTTCCTCCAAAAGCGTCAAGAGTTGGCGATTCAGAGAAACAAAGGTCGAACTATTCTTACGCAAGCTATTCCCGAGGATCACTTGAGTGATTTTCACTTCATGCAAGATGCCAAAGATATCGGTTAGCGATTAAAGGCGAAGTTCGGTGGGAATGAGGAGTCCGTAAGATCAAGAAGTCGATGCTAAGACAACAGCCAGGACTTTCGGATCTCTCAAGAGGAAGGAATTCACAAGGGCTATGATAAGTTTCACAAGATCTTAAGTCGCTTGAATCATTTACAGCGGCTTTATAATGATGATCAGAACTCTAAGTTTCGAGGTCCTTACCTCCATCCCGGCTTCATGTGAGCATAGCTTTAAAAGCTAAAGGTGGTTTGGACATGATGACCTTTGATGAGTCAGTACAACAAGTTTAAAGCTCTTGAACATGATGTTAGAAGCCCTTTTCGATCATCTTCATCATGAAAGTCATCTCGCATTTGTTGGAGCCTCTACTCCAAAGTCAAGCTATTTTCCAAGCTCATATCCATCATCATCTAATGTCGCTCCTTCATCAAGCTCTTCCTAGATCCAAAGTGGAATTATGGAAGATGTTCTTGGATCTTTCTTTGTCGATTATGATCCTCGGCAGAACCGGCTTATGAGGATTTTGATCAAGTGGACCCACTTGATTTTGAAGAGATGAAGCTGAAATGGCAAGTGGCCATGCTTTCCATGGATATCAAGACTTTTGAGCGCAAAGTCGAAGACGGTTTGATTTCAAAGGACGCGATCCAGCAAGGTTTGATAAAGGAAGGTTAAATGCTTCACATGCCACCGTGATAGGTCACTTTTCTAGAGAATGCAAAGACAGAAAGGCGGTGATGAAGTACGATACTCTACTTATCGCCAGATCGGAAGGATGCAGAAACTCAAAGGGATCAACCGCATTGGTCACTCTTGATAGCAATGTGGACCTGGAAGCTACATGAGGAGTCGGATAATGATGGTTACGATAATGTTGGGTTGATTGCAGTCAGATTTGTGAGGATAGGCATGATCGATTGCCTTGATGGGCATCTCTCGTGCACAAAACCTGTTTGTTTGGTTGTAGTGAGCGTTATAATGAATCAAACAAGCTTATGATATTATGGAACCAAAATATAATGAATGCTATGTGGAAGTAGAAGCTATAAACAGCTTTAAAAACACTAGAAAGACAAAAGGTTTGGTTACAAAAGAATGAAATAGCTTATGGTGAGAAAATAGGTGTTTTAGAAAGAGATCTCGAATGTGCTACAAATGAGTTAAAATGGTGCGAGAAGTTAAGAGCGGATGTAGAGTCGAAAATCTAGAGCTTAAGGAAAAACTTAAGGAGGAAATTGCTAGGAATAATGAGTGGAAGATGAATGGTAGTAAGTTGGCTAGTCTCATTTATAGCGACCAAGCTCCCAATTCTACAAATGGCTTTAGGTTTTAAGAAATATGTAGGCCTAGAAGCTAGGGATGACACACGAGATCTACACCAAAGAGCCCAGCACATTTTGTGAAAGAAGGTGACCTACATGCTTTGCTCAGTGGACCAATTAGAGGTGAGCACATGCCCATTGACCTTTCCACTACTAATGACTTTGATGGATCACACCATCTCAGATGGCAAAAGTCTAAAGACTTGCTGGACCTAATACTTCTACTAATGACTTTGTCTCTTGTGTTAATAAATGACAAGTCCTCCAAGCAAGTGGTCTACAGAGTGTGATTCAAATGACAAGTCCGACCTTCCCAAGTCCGACCTTCCCAAGTCTTCACCGCTCGCACCCAAGACTACCAATAAGCATGATGAGTTGTTGCCAAGGAATGCCCTTCCAAGACAGTTGCCTCAAGACTTGCTTTTAATTCTTTGCATAATAATCTTGTTAAAAACAATTCTTTTCATGGTTTTGGTTTGAATACTTTTGCTTGTAAGAATACTTCTTTTGGTTTGAATAAATCTTCTCTTGAAGAAATGTTTTGTGTGTGGAAGTAAATCTCATTTAATTAAGGATTGTGATTATCATGAGCAAAGAATGAGTAGGTGTGGTGATTCTAGGAAATCTAGACCAATGTGGACCAATGTTAATGATATACCACCTTATGTTCCACTAGTCGCTAATTATAATACTTCTTTTCCTTGAGAAGATCTTTTGGAAAACCATATGTTCAACCAACCGGTGAATATTTTAAAATGGTTTTGGCCTAGATATGTTAACCCTATGACTAATGGGAAAGGGTATTGGGATCTTCTTGTCAAGACCTCAAAGCAGTTGTTCTTGGAATAAACAGAGACCTAAGTTTCATTGGAAACCCAAGAACAATAGTGGATCTTATACTTCTACATGGCACAACTCATATGATCCATAAGGTGTTCAAGTCAAGAATGACTTGAGCCTCCATAGTGTACTAATTCTTTGTATATTTTTGTTGTTGTAGGATCATCCCTTAAGCATAAAGATGTTGGAATTGTTGACGGTGGTTGTTCTAGAAGTATGTCAAGAAACAGGGACATGATGCATAATTTTATACCTATTGAAGGTGGAGGCAATGTAACCTTTGGAGGAGTGATGGACGAATTCATGGAAAAGGACCATCGTAACACCTCACCGGACTTTGAGAATGTTTATTATGTCAAGGAACTTCAACACTTTAATTTGTTCTCGCCCCTCAAACTGTGACACTAAGAACAAAGTACTCTTCCAGAGGATGAATGTCTTGTCTTTGTCTAAAGACTTCAAACTCCCGTAAGATACTTCAATTCTAATCAAGGTTCCTCGTAGTCATAATTTGTATACATTCAACTTAACTAATGTCAAACCAAGCAGTGACTTCACATGTTTGGTGGCTAAAGCATCCGTGGATGAGTCCACCAAATGGCATGAAGGATGGCCCATGTCAATTTCAAGACCATCAACCAGCCTCTCTAAGCCGGGCCTTGTTCAAGGTCTTCGCCAAAGTGTTCACAAATGATCATAACTGTGTTGCATGCAACAAAGGAAAGCGACCTGAGCCTCATACAAAGGTGTTCTCACATAAAGAACCATTATTTCGAACCCTTCACCGCTTCATATGGATCTGTTTGGTCCAACTAAAGTGAGAAGCATTGATCATAAATATTTTTGTCCGGTGATCACCGATGGTTTTAGCAAATTTTGTTGGGTATTCTTTCTAAGGACCAAAGATGAAACTTCAAATATTGAAAGACTTCATTACCCTTATTGAGAATCGGTTGAACAAAAGGTGAAAGGAATTAGGTGTGATAATGGTACGAGTTCAAAATGCCATTCTAATAGAACTCGCAGTTAAAAGGAATCAAAAGGGACTATAGCACTCCAAGAACCCCTCAAACAAAATGGGGTGGCGAAAGAAAAATAGAACCTTAATAGAAGCGCAAGATCAATGCTAGCGAGACTCTAAACTTCCTACCATGTTTTGATTTGAGGTGTTGGTGCGACTTGTTATGTACTCAATAGAGTGTCCATTACTAGACCACATCTTAAAACACCATATGAACTTCTCTTTGGAAAAGTTCCATTATTCATTACCTTAAACCGTTTGGTCGTCAAGTGACAATCTTAAATACCGGTGATCCTTTGGGCAAATTTGATGAGAAAGGCGATGATGGCTACATTGTGGGGTATTCTCGCTCATAGTAAAGCATCTGTGGTTTACAATGTATCGCAAAGAAGATTGAGGAGACATTGAACTGAGGTATCTTGAAGACAAGCCCAATGTTCAAGGCTGTGGTCATGTTTGGTCATTTGATCTTGACTACTTGATGATTACTTGGGTTATGCTAGACATAAGGTGATCAAAATGCGATTCTCAAGCATCTCCAACTCCTAATCTGTACACTTTGGATGCTAATTCGACGATGGGTCCGATGATGAACAACCCATTGTAGTGCCTTCCTTCTCTCCTAACAATTTTGTAGGTGACACTTCTAAAGATTATCTTGATGTGGGTGAAGATGAATTCTATTATGTCAAGATCTTGCAAGACTGAAGAAACAAGAGTATGCGCCACTTTAGATCTTTGAGAGGAATGTTGAAAATAGTACAAATGAAGTTTCCTCGCAGAAACTTCAATTCTGCGAAGGTAGTTCTGCTTTCTCCTCACTCTCCAATTCGGCCGAAAGACATGGTGACACTACTCCTATTACTACTAGAGTGTCGATGACCTTGGAGAACCTTATACAAGGTTTCCAAAACCTTGAGATCTTGGTCATCATCAACCCACAGCAGCATCTTCAACACACCTTCCTATGATCACGATTTTGAACCTACTATGACTAATCTTGATTCTTCCATTGATGTCAACACCACTACTACCACAAGGATCAACAATGTTCATCCACAGTCTAATATTATTGGTGATCCTAATGCTCTGTTAGAACAAGAGGTCTTGTGGTGGCGTTCTAAATATGGACAGTAGCTTTTATCTCTTATGTCTCAAATCGCGAGAGAGACAATCACTGAGACTATCAACATTGTCATGCTTGCTTGCTCTCACAAGTGGAACCAACCGGTGTTACTCTGTGCTCTTGAAGACTCAAGTTGGCTTGAAGCAATGCAGATGAGATGCAACAATTTCAAAATCGGCAGGTTTGGATTTTGGTACCACTACACCGATGGTAAGTATGCTATTGGGACAAAATGGATTACTCAAGAATAAGAGAGATGCTAGAGGTGTTGTCATTAAAAACAAAGTTTTATTAGTTGCACGGGTTATAGACAAGAGGAGGATAGATTATGATGAGGTGTTTGCACCAGTGGCAAGAGTTGAGGCTATACGGATTTTCTTAGCTTATGCATCCTATATGGGCTTTATGGTCTATCAAATGGATGTTAAAGGAGCCTTCTTGTATGGTGAAATTGAAGAGGAGGTGTATGTCACTCAACCTAAACGATTTGAAGATCCAGATCATCCAAATCATGTTTATAAGGTGGTCAAAGCTCTATGGACTACATCGTGCACCCGTAGCACGGTATGCTAGCTCTCTACATTTCTCTCAAGCATGGTTACCGAAGAGGTGCAATTGATAAGACTCTTTTCCTAAAGAAGAATTCCATCGACATTATTCTTGTGCAAGTCTATGTGGATGACATTATCTTTGGATCCACAAAGGAAGCTTGGTGCGGGGAGTTTGAGGAGCTTATGAAGGAGAGTTTCGGATGAGTGCAATGGGAGAGTTGACTTTCTTTTTGGGTCTTCAAGTTCGTGAAACTTGATGGTATCTTTATCGGTCGGGACAAATATGTGAGGACATCTTGAAGAAGTTTGGTATGGAGGGTGTAAGGGCGCTACTACACCTTATGAAGCTCCAAAGTCAAAGACCAACAATGAAGTCGATCCACTGTGAATGTTCATTTATACGTGTCTATGATTGGGTCTTTGATGTATTTAACGACTTCGGGCTGATATTACTTTTCTTTGTGAGTGTTTGTTCGCGACATCAAGTTACTCCACCGACTTCCATCTCAATGTGAAGAAGATCTTTAAGTACCTTAAAGGCCAACCTTTTCTAGGTCTTTGGTATCCAAAAGAGTCTCCTTTTAAGTTGGAAGCTTATAGTGATAGTGACTATCTTGGTGCTAATCGGATAGGAGGTCCACCACTGGAGGTTGCCAATTCCTTGGAAAGAGATTGATTTCTTGGCAATGCAAGAAACAAACTATTGTGGCTACCTCATCTCTTGAAGCAGTAGTATGTGGTAGCGCTAATTTGTCAGGACGTGTTCTTTGGATTCAAAATCGGTTGTTGGATTATGGGTATAATTTCATGAACACAACAATTTTATTGATAATCAAAGTACCATATGCATTGTTAAAAATCCAGTTTTCACGGTCGAACAAAACATATTGAAATCAGGCACCACTTTATAAGAGATGCATATGATAAAAATTTGATAAATGTGGTCAAAATTCATCTTGATGAGAATGTGGCGATTTGTTAACAAAGGCTTTTGAAGGACCAAGGTTTCAACACCTTGTGGTCCATATTTGCATGTAACCCTTAGCGCAAAGTTTAAGGGAGGCATAGAGCCTCGGGGAGGCATATGCCTCGTGGGATGATTGTGTATAACTTTGCATTTTGCTATGTAATTTTGTATATTTGATAGATTTTAACTAACTCTAACTTTGCTAATGTAATTTTAGTGTGTTTCTTTGTTGGTTTGTGTATGTTTTTGTGTTTGTTTTGCGAATGGTTATCCCCGATCGGTTGAGATATGGTCATGAAAGCTTAATTTGGTTTCCACTTGAATTCATTGTCTTTGAAGTGTGCTATTTGTTTCCTCCAAGTTGAAATCTTGAAGTTATATGATTCAATCAAAGAAGTACGAGAAGCAAATAGATCATTCATTCATTCAAGAAAGCAGTTTTCTGACTTCTGATTACAAGTCTTGGCAACATCAAAAGCATCTACATGATCTAATAGTCCTAATCTATTACATATCATCTATTCCAACATCTAAAGATGAGCACGATGAGTATGGCGGCTCACATCTTTCACACTAATAGCTGTTGGATATGCACGATCGCTCACATCTTTTGGCACTAAATGCTGGCTATGCCTTTGTGAAAGCATAACCAACCCTAACAGATGCTAAGGATCAAAATGGAGAGGATGGATTGATGCAAACGAAGAAGCTGAAGCTGATTGTGGTAGAGAGATGAGACTGAAAGATTTTCATCTGCACATCATCTACTCTTTCAATCATACATCAACTTACATCATTTTCCTTTTTCCATTCCTCGATACGATATGTGATGATGCACCAAAACATGATGCAGAGAGACCAAGCACCACCTTTCTTCCCATAGGAAGTGGTGGATTTTTGGCTCGTGGCCTTCGTTTAGGCCTAGGTGCTGAGGGTTGGGAGTAAGATGTTCCTCATTATAGGATTCATCGAATCTTCGAGATACACTTGGTTTCTCAACACTTTCATCTTCTGATGAGGAGAGAAAGGGTGACTTCTTTGGTAATGGATATGGCTTTGGAAAATAGTGAAACCATGAATTGGTATCTTCACTATATGATGAGGATGATGATGAGGATGTTGTTGTGAGATCTATGATCTCAGGGTTGGTACTCATGGTTATTCTGGTTAATTTTGAAGGATTGAAGGAATTAGGGTTTGAATTATTTGGGGATTTTTGATGAAAAAGTCTATGTGCATTGGGATTGTTTTATAGCCGATTTCAAGTGGTAAGAGAATTAATGCATGTGGGTGAAACAGTTAAAAGATATTCTTGAAGCTTGAGAGTAAGTCTTACATTTCTCTGATTGTTCTACTTGACGAGAATGGTTTTAGTTTCTACGAAGTTATAAGTAAATCGAGCAAAGTAGAAGTCCACGTCATTCTTGGTCAACTTTGACCAAATTTGGGAAATTTGCTATTTATTCTCTCGGCATAGTTTCGCTCCATAATAAGTAATTCGATTATTACTCTCATTAAAACACTTCCTTTTGTGCAAAATCTAACCTAATCTTCAAACACTCTAATGGCGCTTCAATTCAAACATGATCATAATAAGGTTGCTTTTCTTGGATCTTCTCGAGGAGATGAACTTTATAGGCCGATGATTTCTTTCTTACTAAGATCAAAGATTGTATATGCATTGACATTCTCACGATGCTATATATGAAACTTTGATTACTCAATTTTGGGCGCCGAGAAAAGAGAGAGATCTTGAGATAGTTGCAAGTGTTGATGGACAAGTATATGTGGTACGGAGGCGATCGAAGACAACTTCGCTTGGATGATGAGAATGGTGTTTATCATTCGATTCTCGATGGTACTTGAAGGACTTAGAGCTATTGGATATCAAAGTTCGAGGGCCGATATGTGGTTGAAAAACAAGCTCATCCTATGTGGAGGTTCTTGGTTCATACGTTGCTACGGTGTTTGAGCAATAAGTGCGGAGGATGGGATCGGTTTTCAACACAAATGGGATGTGGTATTGTTTGCTTATCTAAGGGTTTGACTTATAATTTCTCTAAGTATATCTTTGATAATATGGTAGAAAACATAACTAGGAAAAGGGTAAGTTTTGATGTACCCTAGGTTCTTACGAGATGATATTGAATGTTTCTACACAAACCAGGCTTTTCATCCCATAAGTGTTCGACTCTAAGTTATTTGCTACAATGAGGACTAAATTTGAAGGACACATTTTCCTTTGTTAGTGCCATGTTACCTCGGGAGAATGAGGCGATAATGAGCTTAATGTAGTTTTACCTTCTTCCATTTCTCTTGATGGAAATCTTTCGATAGATGGTGATGAGGTCCTTCATTGTTCTTTGAAGCATCTATACCTTCACCAAGACCATGTTCTAGTCCAGCATTTATCCAAGTTCCTATTGATGAAGTTCAGGATCAAATTGATGAAGTTCAGATTGATACTGAAATATTGCCTACATCAAGTCCCATTAGGACTCAATTTGGTGCAGGATGTTCTAATGTTGATCAGGGTGATGTTGCTCCTGAACAGTCTAATGAAGTTCCAATTTTGACTGAGCAATCACATTTTGAGGATCCTATTTCACTTACCTCATTATATGATCTGGTGAACAAGCTTACGGTGGGGTGGTGGTCTTAAGAAAGAGCTGCCAGAAACCAAGTCATTCTTGGTCAGAAGATTGTGGAATTGGAGGCTAAAGTTGAACACTTGGAGAATTTGCTAAGTCAGAAGGGTAAAAAGAGATGTTTGGTTTCTTCTGAGGAGGAGGCTGAAGAAAATATTAATGAATCTCTTGATATATTGGCTGATGTGGCACTTACATCTAATGTTTCTTCTTCTATTGCTAAATTTTCACGAAGAAAGGATTCTAGCAAGGAGCCTATTCTATATACTAGCAAACGACGAAGACATTCTTTGGATAAGGTAACTGCTGACACATCAAAGGAGCTAAATATGGAGGATGCATCTACTGATGGTTTAATGAAAGAGGTTACTCACCGATGGTGGACTTCATCTTTACGAGATCATTCAAATGTTTCACCTTGAGAGATGATGAAGAGGTTTTTTCTTTGGTAGAATGTATAAGTTGAATACTTCTCTGAAGTTTCTCTACACCGTTGAGAATTGTCTCAACTGTTTCCTCGATGTGGGTTTGATTGGTTCTTGAAGCTCGCATTGGTTCTGCTGAAATTGGTTACGCTAAGACATCTTACGAGGCAGGGGCAGGATCACAGTGATTGATGATTTCTTTGCGATCGGTAAAGTGACTAAAGAACAATATCAAGCTCGGTGGATTATTTGCTAATTATGAGAATATCTGAGAAGAGTCGTGTTGTGGCTAAGTTTCTTCAAAATCAATATGCTTGATTTGTCTCTGAAAAGAAAGTTAGAGCTTGATGCATTCTTTCCTATGATTCTTGATGATCAATGGGATGGTTATATTTCTCGAAGGTGCTTGATCGATCTAGCAAAACTTATCTTAGGAGATTCCTTTAATGATGATGATTTTGTGGATAAAATGGTGGCACTTGGTAATCAAAGGAAGAAGGAATCTGCTGCGAGAGAAGAGCTCTTATTGATCGAGAGAAATAAAGCAAAAGAGATAAACCTATGACTTGTTGCTCGAAGAGGAATTATATGAGGAGAGTTGTGAAGAATCTTGCTATGTATAATTACGGTATGTCAATGAAGCAAATCATGACTTTATCGATGATGCTTTGATTAGGCAAGTATCATATGGTTATGAAGTTTTCTTCTTACGGTTCTACTTCTTCTTCTAAATTGGCAAATAGTGATTCAATGTCCGATGTTCCTCTGACGAAGCCGGAGAGAACAGTTGAAATTGTGGATAGTTTTGATGATGTTTTGCCTTTGGTGGTATCTCCGGTTGTTCCTTGCGATACAACTTCCGATGATACTCCTTCTTACGCTATGGATGTTTCTTGAATCTTCTTTGGTTTCTTCGAAATGTTGTCCGGTGTTGAGTTAAGTGATTCTCGATTCGAAGCGATCTTCAACTTGATCTGGATAACATTCTTCGATATGGGAAAGCGAGTTTGGTTATAAAGTTCGGATAGATTGGCTAAGAAACATGCTTCTAGGAATACTCCTTTAGATCTTAATCTTGATGCATCAACATTTATTGAGGTTGGATCTATTGAAGCTTTTCCCGAAGGTACTCATGTGGTTTTGGTTAATTGGACGGTGGTAAGCAACAACATGTATAGGCTTGATAAAGCGGTTATTGAGTTTAACTTCTTGAAGGATATTCTTCATTTGGTGAATCGACATGATTTAAAGATCTTGTATGAACATGTCATTCGATTATTATAAGTTTCATTCAATAACTGGTTACGGTTTATATTTGTTGGGTGATCTTGGGTTATGTTTGATTACGATTCTTCACATGGTAAAGGGTATTCTATTTGGAAGAATTCTCATAAATGGGAGATTGAGAGTTGGCGATTTTATCCTCTGCCTTGTGTTCATGTAGTTCGAGACTACATGTGGGATGATCTTGTGTATGCTATCGGATAGGCTTTATCCTTTATCGATACTTTTATGGAAAGATTCTTTGAGACACAAGTTGGAAGTGCCTCTAATCCGGTTGGCAATGATGACCTTCATGCTACTCAATGCGTTGGTTTGATTCAGAATCAACTTCTATCACATAAAGGTTCATCTTGATTGTAATATTTTGTAATCTTTGTTTTCTTTGTTTATTAGTTTAAAAAAAAAAAAATAATAAATAAAAAAAAAAATAATAAATAAAAATTTTTGTTTTTGGTTTTATCTAACTTTTCTTGCGGGTTTGTTGTATAATTTTTGGTTATTGACTCACACGATATACTTTGGGTATGTCGAAGAGTTAACTAGTCCAAAAGTGCAGACTTTGGTAAAGACAGCATCAAATCTGTTGATAGGCGTAATGATTTGCTAAAAATCATAGGGTATGCAACCACCTATGCTTTAATCTTGAGTGTTGTATGGTTTTCAATTCACCATGGTATATTCTGTTTGGAATCCAAGAATTGGCTAGCCCACTTGTATATGGCATGTGGTAAAGGCGATGGCATTCCATATTTGGTTCTCAATTCACCAATTCTAAGAATTGACTAGTCACGAGCAAGCGGCTACGGTCAAGACATTTCAAATCCGTTTATATGGTTCTTCGATTTGCTAATAAATCGAGATGGTTATCGATGTACCATAGTTTCTGAACCGAAACATATGGCTACTCCGATGAGTGATGGCTATTGGTAAAGAGACATCAAATCCATTATTTTCAATGATTCACCTCTCACGTGAGTTAACACACGGATGTGATGAGACTAGTATGAAACTAATGCTTTTGATGTACTTTTTGTCATTTGTTCTTTGCAAAGATATGGTGTTTGAGAGTTTCTTCATCATAGAGATGTTCTTTAGATTCTTTCTTTGTTGATGTTGTTCGTATTCAATCCTCACGGTGTTTGTAAGATCTATCAAGCTGGAACTTAACAAGTCAAATTCAGGTTTAGGGAGGATTGTGGGAATTATGTGAAAGTCCGATTATCTTGAACTTAATGTCAAGTGTTTTCATGAAGTGAAGTGGATTCTGGCGAAGACTTATTCTGAAGAATAATAGTGATTAGTTTGATTATGGAAGTGTTTATTCCGTGTTTAGTTTATTTAGTGTGGATATACATGAGCTTTATTAGGAAGTGATTGTGTATATCTTATTTAGTTTTATGATTATCGTTTCTTGGAAAAGCGGTTTAGCGATATTGTTTAGGGTTCCTTATCTATAAAGGACACATTAGAAAGGTTTATGTACCGATTGGAAAAACTCAGTTTAGTTAATATAAAGATCCATAGAGGATCAAGAAGTTCTTAGTTATTTACTTGTGTTTATATTCATTGATAAACATTAGTTGTAGAGATTGTCTTTATGGTGCTTGTGATTACATAGGCATACATAACGATCCACGAGCTCAAGATCTATCAAGGTCTCGTGTCTATTTCAACAAAGGCGCCGACATTATTTTGACTGGATGGCCCGCCGGCTTGTTTTTGAATTCGATAAGATCGAACTCTTCGGCCTATGGAGGACCCAAGCGTGTTGGTGGAAGGTGTTTTCCTATAAATATCTCTCGTCCATTGATGGTGTCAAACTACTTGGTGGTTCCGTTAGCTTGATGAAAGCTTTGTCGAGTCGCCTTGAAAAGGGTCTCTAAAACTATCTTGCAAATGAAGCCATTCTAAACTTAATGACCCCAATGTGAGCTCCTTCTTCTCCGTAATTGTGCCGGGGTTGCGAAATTATCTTACGCTGAGGGCATGTTCCCGCTGTATGCGCGCGGAGGCCCAAGTCGGTTTGATCGATGTTACGTGCTTCCTTGGAGAAGATTATTACCGCCCGGCAAGGATTTGGTGATCGGTGGCGGCTCTCCACCCTCCCAATCAAGATGGGTGGGTTGGCATCCATGCGCGATGACTTCATCCAATATGCTTTCCTCGCCTCGCTTGCAAACTAGCGATTTGCGGGACCGGATTTTGGTAAGCGGGCATTAACTCTCATGGCCTGTCTTCAAAGATGCTCTAGATATCTTTAACGCTTGTAACAAAGACACGTTCTATGTCGCCTCGACACTCCCCCCATATGATGAAAACCTTGGCAAAGTGTTATTTCGGTGTCATCGAGAAAGATCTTGTTTCTAAGTATTCGCTAAGTCCAAGGCGGTGGCTATCCTCAATTGTACCCGGCCCACATGCACAAGATTTCCTATTCACCATACCTATTGATGGTTGGGCCAAAGGATGAACCATCGCCAATTCCGCTCGGTATTGTGTTACATGCTTACCATACCTATGTTCTCCAAGGTAGCTCCGCTCGAAAGCAGCAAGCAACGATGGACCAATGGGGAGACTATGCATCCAATCGCTCCAGTGGAAGTGGGGTGAAATTCGCATATAACTCGGTGCGTGATATTCTTGTCGACATATGTTCCAAGGTCGATTATGGTGAAAAGGAGGCCCCATTGGGGTTTCTTTCGAGGACGGAAAGAGTCTGCGTCCGTACAGACCGCTATTATTCAACGGATCCAAGGTAAGGACGCGTGTTTGGATGCGACCGAATCTCTCCTGCGGGTATTGATGCGAAGTCGTGGGCCCGGGGTGGCCTTACATAACGCGTGGAGAAAAGAAAAGAAATATGTGTCCAAATGCCAAGAAAATGGATACAAGTTCATTCCATTTGCCTCTCACATTGGGAGCTTGACACTAAGCTTTGGATACACTTTCACGTATCAAGGCTGTCACTATTAGCCCTTTCGAATAGTGTCAAGAGTGGGGCTTTTATATTTCAGGACTAAGCTTTTGTATTCGAGAAGGAGCCCAACTGATTATCCCCGACTTCCCACCAATTTCTTTGAATTCCTTTTGGTTTTCTAACAAGTGATGTTTTTAATAATAATAATAATAATAATAATAATAATAATAATAATAATAATAATAATAATAATAATAATAATAATAATAATAATAATAATAATAATAATAATAATAATAATAATAATAATAATAATAATAATAATAATAATAATAATAATAATAATTGTTGGGAATTATATTTGAGTCGATAATGACAAAATATGAAAGATGAAGGACTTATGAAGACAATTGATGAAGATAGAAAGTTATGCGGACTTACTTGTTAAAGAAGACTTTATTATTTAGTCCCTAGTAGACAATCAGAACCCAGACTCTCAGTATATAAAGAGAGGCATGGAATTAGATTAAATGTGTGTCAAGACGTGAACACCAAAGGTGTGTGTAGCGCAGTGGCGCTAGGGACGCTGGGTGATGGTTATTAGTTAGTTCCTAGGCGATGTTCATGTAAACGCCTAGAGTTAGTATTTAGTGGTATAGATGATCACGAAGAACTTTGTTAATAATAACAAACGACGCTTTATTCTATTGTGGCACATTATAATCATTGTTATCATATCCCTAGAGCTCATAATAATAATAATAATAATAATAATAATAATAATAATAATAATAATAATAATAATAATAATAATAATAATAATAATAATAATAATAATAATAATAATAATAATAATAATAATAATAATAATAATAATAATAATAATAATAATAATAATAATAATAATAATAATAATAATAATAATAATAATAATAATAATAATAATAATAATAATAATAATAATAATAATAATAATAATAATAATAATAATAATAATAATAATAATAATAATAATAATAATAATAATAATAATAATAATAATAATAATAATAATAATAATAATAATAATAATAATAATAATAATAATAATAATAATAATAATAATAATAATAATAATAATAATAATAATAATAATAATAATAATAATAATAATAATAATAATAATAATAATAACAATAATAATAATAATAATAATAACAATAACAATAATAACAATAATAATAATAATAACAATAATAATAATAACAAAAGTGTTTCTCTTGAAGTGAAGTGGATTCTGCAGAAGACTTATTCTCTGAAGAATAATAGTGATTAGTTTGATTACTGCGAAGTGTTTATTCCGTGTTTAGTTTATTTAGTGTGGATATACATGAGCTTTATTAGGAAGTGATTGTGTATATCTTATTTAGTTTTATGATTATCGTTTCTTGGAAAGCGGTTTAGCGATATTGTTTAGGTTCCTTATCTATAAAAGGAACACATTAGAAAGGTTTATGTACCGATTGGAAAAACTCGGTTTAGTTAATATAAAGATCCATAGAGGATCAAGAAGTTCTTAGTTATTTACTTGTGTTTATATTCTACCGATAAACATTAGTTGTAGAGATTGTCTTTATGGTGCTTGTGATTACATAGGCATACATAACGATCCACGAGCTCAAGATCTATCAAGGTCGTGTCTATTTCAACAAAGCGCTCGACATTATTTTGACGGATGGCCCTTCCGGCTTGTTTTAATTCGATAGGCGAACTCTTCGGCCTATGGAGGACCCCGAGCGGTGGAAGGTGTTTTCTATAAATATCTCTCGCCCGGTGATGGTGTCAAACTACTTGGTGGTTCCGTTAGCTTGGATGAAAGCTTTTGTGAGGCGGCCTTGAAAAGGGTCTCTAAAACTATCTTGCAAATGGAAGCCATTCTTAAACTTAATGACCCCGATGTGAGCTCCTTCTTCTCCGTAATTGTGCGGGGTTGCGAAATTATCTTACGCTTTGAGGGCATGTTCCCGTTATCGTGCGAGGCCCAAGTCGGTTTGATCGGATATTACGTGCTTCTTGGAGAAGATTATTACCGCCGGGCAAGGATTTGGTATTGGCGGTGGCGGCTCCACCCTCCCAATCAAGATGGGTGGGTTGGGCATCCATGCGCGGTGACTTCATCAATATGCTTTCCTCGCCTCGTTTGCAAACTAGCGATTTGCGGGACCGGATTTTGGTAAGCGGGCATTAACTCTCATGGCCGTCGTTTGAGATGCTCTAGATATCTTTAACGATTAGCTTGTAACAAAGACACGTTCTATGTCGCCTCTGACACTCCTGCCCCCCCATATGATGAAAACCTTGGCAAAGTGTTATTTCGGTGTCATCGAGAAAGATCTTGTTTCTAAGTATTCGCTAAGTCCAAGGCAGGTGGCTATCCTCAATTGTACCCGGGCTCCACATGCACAAGATTTCCTATTCACCATACCTATTGATGGGTTGGGCCAAAGGATGAACCATCGCCAATTCCGTTCGGTATTGTGTTACATGCTTACCATACCTATGTTCTCTGAAGGTAGCTCCTGCCGAAATTGCAAGCAACGTATGGACCAATGGGGAGACCATGCGATCCCTTTGTTCCGATGAAGTGGTTGAAATTCGGACATAACACAGTGCGTGATATTCTTGTCGACATATGTTCCAAGGTTGGGATTATGGTGAAAAGGAGGCCCCATTGGGGTTTCTTTCGAGGACGGAAAGAGCTGCGTCCGCGGAGACTGCTATTATTCAAGCCGGATCCAGAGTAAGGGCGTGTTTGGATGCGATGGAATCTCTCTTTGCGGTATTGATGCTAATCGTGGGCTCCGGGGTGGCCTTACATGTGCTGAGAAAAGAAAAGAAATATGTGTCCAAATGTGAAGAAAATGGATACAAGTTCATTCCATTTGCCTTCTCTACATTCGGGAGCTTGACACAAGCTTTGGATACACTTTCACATGTCAAGGCATTGCTATTAGCCACTCGAATAGTGTCAAGAGTGGGGCTTTATATTTCCAGACTAAGCTTTTGTATTCGAGAAGGTGTGGGAGCCCGACTAGTGTCTCGACTTCCACCAATTTCAGTAATTCCTTTTGGTTTTCTAGCAGTGATGTTTAAAAATAATAATAATAATAATAATAATAATAATAATAATAATAATAATAATAATAATAATAATAATAATAATAATAATAATAATAATAATAATAATAATAATAATAATAATAATAATAATAATAATAATAATAATAATAATAATAATAATTGTTGGGAATTATATTTGAGTTGATAATGACAAAATATGAAAGATGAAGGACTTATGAAGACAATTGATGAAGAAAGAAAGACAAGGGACTTACTTGTTAAAGACTTTATTATTTAGTCCCAGTAGACAATTGTAACCTAGACTCTCAGTATATAAAGAGGCATGGAATTAGATTAAATGTGTCAAGATGTGAACACCAAAGGTGTGTGTGTGTGTGTGGCGTTAGGGGCGCTGGGTGATAGTTATTAGTTGGTTCTGGGCGTGTGTTCATATAGCGCTAGGTTAGTATTAGTGGTATAGATGATCACGAAGAACTTTGTTAATAATAACAAACGTGCGTTTTCTTATTCATTGGCACATTATAATCATTGTTATGTTATCTAGGCTCATAATAATAATAATAATAATAATAATAATAATAATAATAATAATAATAATAATAATAATAATAATAATAATAATAATAATAATAATAATAATAATAATAATAATAATAATAATAATAATAATAATAATAATAATAATAATAATAATAATAATAATAATAATAATAATAATAATAATAATAATAATAATAATAATAATAATAATAATAATAATAATAATAATAATAATAATAATAATAATAATAATAATAATAATAATAATAATAATAATAATAATAATAATAATAATAATAATAATAATAATAATAATAATAATAATAATAATAATAATAATAATAATAATAATAATAATAATAATAATAATAATAATAATAATAATAATAATAATAATAATAATAATAATAATAATAATAATAATAATAATAATAATAATAATAATAATAATAATAATAATAATAATAATAATAATAATAATAATAATAATAATAATAATAATAATAATAATAATAATAATAATAATAATAATAATAATAATAATAATAATAATAATAATAATAATAATAATAATAATAATAATAATAATAATAATAATAATAATAATAATAATAATAATAATAATAATAATAATAATAATAATAATAATAATAATAATAATAATAATAATAATAATAATAATAATAATAATAATAATAATAATAATAATAATAATAATAATAATAATAATAATAATAATAATAATAATAATAATAATAATAATAATAATAATAATAATAATAATAATAATAATAATAATAATAATAATAATAATAATAATAATAATAATAATAATAATAATAATAATAATAATAATAATAATAATAATAATAATAATAATAATAATAATAATAATAATAATAATAATAATAATAATAATAATAATAATAATAATAATAATAATAATAATAATAATAATAATAATAATAATAATAATAATAATAATAATAATAATAATAATAATAATAATAATAATAATAATAATAATAATAATAATAATAATAATAATAATAATAATAATAATAATAATAATAATTGTCGGGAATTATATTTGAGTTCGATAATGACAAAATATGAAAGATGAAGGACTTATGTAAATCAATTGATGAAGAAGAAAGACAAGGACTTACTTGTTAAAGAAGACTTTATTATTTAGTCCCAGTAGACAATCAGAACCCAGACTCTAATATATAAAGAGGCATGGAATTAGATTAAATGTGTCAAGATGTGAACACCAAAGGTGTGTGTGTGTGTGTGCGTTAGGGGGCCTTTAGGGTGATAGTTAGTTAGTTAGTTCCAGCGTATGTTCGTATAGCGCCTAGGTTAATATTAGTGGTATAGATGATCACGAAGAACTTTGTTAATAATAACAAAACGCTTTCTTATTCATGTGCACATTATAATCATTATTGTTATCAATAGAGCTAATAATAATAATAATAATAATAATAATAATAATAATAATAATAATAATAATAATAATAATAATAATAATAATAATAATAATAATAATAATAATAATAATAATAATAATAATAATAATAATAATAATAATAATAATAATAATAATAATAATAATAATAATAATAATAATAATAATAATAATAATAATAATAATAATAATAATAATAATAATAATAATAATAATAATAATAATAATAATAATAATAATAATAATAATAATAATAATAATAATAATAATAATAATAATAATAATAATAATAATAATAATAATAATAATAATAATAATAATAATAATAATAATAATAATAATAATAATAATAATAATAATAATAATAATAATAATAATAATAATAATAATAATAATAATAATAATAATAATAATAATAATAATAATAATAATAATAATAATAATAATAATAATAATAATAATAATAATAATAATAATAATAATAATAATAATAATAATAATAATAATAATAATAATAATAATAATAATAATAATAATAAATAATAATAATAATAATAATAATAATAATAATAATAATAATAATAATAATAATAATAACAATGAATAATTAATAATAATAATAATAATAATAATAATAATAATAATAATAATAATAATAATAATAATAATAATAATAATAATAATAATAATAATAATAATAATAATAATAATAATAATAATAATAATAATAATAATAATAATAATAATAATAATAATAATAATAATAATAATAATAATAATAATAATAATAATAATAATAATAATAATAATAATAATAATAATAATAATAATAATATTGTAATAATAATAATAATAATAATATTCTAATAATAATAATAATAATAATAATAATATCTAATAAGCTAATAATAATAATAATAATAATAATAATAATAATAATAATAATAATAATAATAATAATAATAATAATAATAATATAATAATAATAATAATAATAATAATAATAATATAATAATAATAATAATAATAATAATAATAATAATAATAATAATAATAATAATAATAATAATAATAATAATAATAATAATAATAATAATAATAATAATAATAATAATAATAATAATAATAATAATAATAATAATAATAATAATAATAATAATAATAATAATAATAATAATAATAATAATAATAATAATAATAATAATAATAATAATAATAATAATAATAATAATAATAATAATAATAATAATAATAATAATAATAATAATAATAATAATAATAATAATAATAATAATAATAATAATAATAATAATAATAATAATAATAATAATAATAATAATAATAATAATAATAATAATAATAATAATAATAATAATAATAATAATAATAATAATAATAATAATAATAATAATAATAATAATAATAATAATAATAATAATAATAATAATAATAATAATAATAATAATAATAATAATAATAATAATAATAATAATAATAATAATAATAATAATAATAATAATAATAATAATAATAATAATAATAATAATAATAATAATAATAATAATAATAATAATAATAATAATAATAATAATAATAATAATAATAATAATAATAATAATAATAATAATAATAATAATAATAATAATAATAATAATAATAATAATAATAATAATAATAATAATAATAATAATAATAATAATAATAATAATAATAATAATAATAATAATAATAATAATAATAATAATAATAATAATAATAATAATAATAATAATAATAATAATAATAATAATAATAATAATAATAATAATAATAATAATAATAATAATAATAATAATAATAATAATAATAATAATAATAATAATAATAATAATAATAATAATAATAATAATAATAATAATAATAATAATAATAATAATAATAATAATAATAATAATAATAATAATAATAATAATAATAATAATAATAATAATAATAATAATAATAATAATAATAATAATAATAATAATAATAATAATAATAATAATAATAATAATAATAATAATAATAATAATAATAATAATAATAATAATAATAATAATAATAATAATAATAATAATAATAATAATAATAATAATAATAATAATAATAATAATAATAATAATAATAATAATAATAATAATAATAATAATAATAATAATAATAATAATAATAATAATAATAATAATAATAATAATAATAATAATAATAATAATAATAATAATAATAATAATAATAATAATAATAATAATAATAATAATAATAATAATAATAATAATAATAATAATAATAATAATAATAATAATAATAATAATAATAATAATAATAATAATAATAATAATAATAATAATAATAATAATAATAATAATAATAATAATAATAATAATAATAATAATAATAATAATAATAATAATAATAATAATAATAATAATAATAATAATAATAATAATAATAATAATAATAATAATAATAATAATAATAATAATAATAATAATAATAATAATAATAATAATAATAATAATAATAATAATAATAATAATAATAATAATAATAATAATAATAATAATAATAATAATAATAATAATAATAATAATAATAATAATAATAATAATAATAATAATAATAATAATAATAATAATAATAATAATAATAATAATAATAATAATAATAATAATAATAATAATAATAATAATAATAATAATAATAATAATAATAATAATAATAATAATAATAATAATAATAATAATAATAATAATAATAATAATAATAATAATAATAATAATAATAATAATAATAATAATAATAATAATAATAATAATAATAATAATAATAATAATAATAATAATAATAATAATAATAATAATAATAATAATAATAATAATAATAATAATAATAATAATAATAATAATAATAATAATAATAATAATAATAATAATAATAATAATAATAATGTTTCTTGGAGATATTTATGGGGATCATGCGGTTTCTTGTGCGTGCATTGTTGGCATTAAACATTGGCATAACATTGTCCGTGATGTTCTTGTTGATATATGTTCTCGATCAGGATTTACGTTCGTAAGGAGGTGGATATTGGGCTTTATGGAGATAGATGGATCCTTGAGTCCAAAATTGATATTTTGCTTTACTCTTGGGATGGTGGGCGTGATGTTTGTGTTGATCTCACAGGTTCTTCACCCTTGACGCAATCGGGGTTGCTTGATTTTGTGTCAGGACGTGCGGTTTGTGAGGCTGCACGACGTAAACGGGCCAAGTATGAGGCTAAATGCGTAGATATCGGATATGGTTTCATCCCCTTTTCCTTTTCCTCCTTTGGAGAACTCGAGAAAGAAGCGGTAACCCTACTAAAGCGGATTAGACTCTTCTCCTTGACTCAAGACATGGGAGCTCGAGCTGCGGCTCATATTTTTAATCGTATTGGTTTTGCTATTGCTAGAGAAGTGGGGGCCCAGTTGGTTTCTCGGCTTCCCACTAATTTCTTGTAAATTCTTTAAGTTTTTAATGAAGTGATGATTATTATAATAATAATAATAATAATAATAATAATAATAATAATAATAATAATAATAATAATAATAATAATAATAATAATAATAATAATAATAATAATAATAATAATAATAAATGTTGTTTCCAAAATAAATAAAAAAATCTATGGGGTATTAATTAAATTTACTAGAATTTAAGGAAGTTAAACTTTTTAAGCTTAAGTCCATTATGAACACTAGCAGGGTGTCCGTGCGTTGCAGCGGCGAATACCTTGTGTTAATACAAATAAGCCGTAAAAACGTTTATTTATATTTTACGATCTTCTAATGTTTTGTCGATAACAAACGTAAAATCATTTTAACGAAACAAATAAAATACGTAAATGGTTTGAGCCAATAGTTTACTAACACACTTAAATTCTTCATATGAAACACCAAACAAGTAATAGCGTTTTCATGATTTAGTAATACATATGTACAACAACTAGTGTTTACATATTGGGTAGATACATACATAATTAGTATGTATTATAATGGATAATATAATGGGTAGAAGTATAAGCATTTGACCCATTGACAAAATATATTGAATGTAGTTGGGTAAAACCCAAAGTCCATGATCCATATCCATGGAGCATAACCCATAACCCATTGCATGACATCATGCATAAGTCATAAATGGGTATTACCCATGAGCCATGGAGCTAACCCATAACCCATAGACTAGATACATTGCATCTAGAAGATACATCGTATCTACTTAGATACCCATCGTCCAAAGTCTAGGACCAATGACCCATAACCCATGACCCATGACCCAAAACCCATGGGCAAAGAGGAGCGTCCCACGGTTCCCCCAGTTTACACTGGACGGATACCTCAAGTAAGGGATCTGTGGGATCCGTGGAACATTAGCTTATTTTCCTCTATAAATAGTGAGACATTTCTTCATTATAACTTACCCCTTTTACACATATTTTCAATTTGAGTTGTAAACTCTCTTACTATAGATCCAAGTTATCTTTGTATGTAGTTTTGTGTTTGTGTGATTCTCTAGGTTCTTCTTAAAGGCGAGATTAACACCTCTTGAAGTCGAGCAAGCTCAAGTCCATGGCTTGCCTAGCTTCGTCATCATCAAGACTACAATTAGTATCTTGTTGATTGTTCTCTTCTTTCTCATTAGAAGTGTAGTGTCGAAGACATTAGTGAAAGATGTCAAAAGGGTCAAGACGAAGACATTGGTGAAAAGTATCGAAGAGTCAAAGTAAAGGCATTAGTGAAAGGTGTCGAACGTCCGTGTTGAAAGCATTAGTGAAGGGTGCTTAGAAGTCAAGTCAAAAGGCATTAGTGAAGGGTCCCTAGAAGTAGAGTCAAAAACCATTAGTGAAGGGTGCCTAGAAGTTGAGTCAAAGGCATTAGTGAAAGGTTCCTAAGGTGTACATTCGATATGGTGTGTTGATGTACAAGATAGATTAGTATTGAGTCAAAGGATATTGATATCCTTGTTGATGTTGTCATAAGGAGCGGATCTCCTTAAGTATAGGATTTGTGTAGTGTTGGGTAGTAGTTTCTCCTTTGTAAGGGAACTCGGTATCTAGCCTTGTACCGAATAAAAGGTAGGCAACGTTGTGATAGGATTGGTTCTACCTCGTGGAAGAATCCGGTATCGATCCTTGTACCGGATAAAGAGTAGGCGACGTTGTGAAGGCTTCTCCGCCACAAGGAGTTGGTGTTGTGTAGTGATTACGAACTCTCGAGTAGGTGACTCGGGGAGTGGAGTATGCCAAGGAAGGTGTCCTTGTAGCCGAACCACTATAAATACTCGCGTTGTGGTTTTGTGCTTCTTACTCTTTATCTTAGCTTTTATTTATCTTACGCTTGTCTATCAACATCCAACACACACGTACAAATAGATTGACATAAGTCAATCTAAATAGTTTAAAACCAAGTTTTAATCGGTAAAAATATTCAACCCCCTTCTAGTTTTCCATAAATGGCATCAGAGCTTCGTTACCAAGTTTCTTAGAGTATGTTGTACTTTAAAAAACTTGATACGATCCGTGTTTAATTGAAAACTACAAAGAAGGTCTTTTACAAAAATAAATACTATGTCTTAAAAACGCTTTTGTAGGATGTTGATTAGATGACAACAATATTTTTGTTCTTTCTTTATCTTACTAAATTGCACTAACCTTCCTTGTCATTTTGTTTAGTTAAAGCTCATATTTATCAAGCCATAGGAATTTCTTGGTAACAAGATTACCTTCCCTTAGAAGGAATCTTATTCACGAAGGAACCGTAGTTTTCTATTGACATTTTTCTTGTCATAAGAAAGACACTCATAAGTGCATTAGAGGTATGACTTCCTACTTATCTCTAAATAACATTAGCTTAAGAATAAATATGCTTACATAGGAACTTATATGATTATCTTTCCACATACTCATATATTACGCGTAACTTCGTTAGGAAACTTTTCTTGCATATGTGTAACTCTTCCGTCTATAGTCTAGGTTTGTAAACTTGTGTCTTATTTTACTTAATCCAAAAATCAAATCTTTCTAATAATAAAACAAAACACAAATCTCAAAAATTCCTCCTTCCCCATAAATATCCCCTCAGATCGTCAAACTCTACAAAACCCTCATTTTTCAAATCTTGCACTTTCAAAAATTACCTCTCATTCAAACTTCATCTTCCTTCTCATCTCATCTCATCTCAAATCAAAAACAAGGAATAACTTCATCATCATGGCTTACATCACCTTTGTACTCATCGTCTTGACACTCATCGCTCTTATGTACCCCATGATCAAGTTTTTTTTATGGAGACATGTACTTTGTGTTGTTAATCTACATTGGTGTTATATACCCAATCCTTTGTATCGTTCTTAGCATTGAAATGAAACATTACTAATGTTTTAGTTTATTTTTCATAATGTGTTTGTCATATCCTCTATTTTTTGTCTTTTATACTTTTGGCCTTGAGATATCTTAGAAACCTACACTGCATGCTTAACTAGGTAAATATTGGCTAAAATACATCTCTTTTTTATAAACCTATAAGATGCAAAAATCTATTTTTCGTCAAATCCTTTTTCTGTCACTACAGACTCACGGATCCCTAGAGTTCTACTAGCCGTGTCCCTCTTGGCATGGAGCCGTGAGAACCATGGAACTGGAAAACAGATTCTCATGCAATATAAACCGTTTTCATCTTAAAAAGGAATATCCCACTAAAATTTTTAATACTAAGTTAGTTAATTGTCATTGTTAATAGAAATCTAGTAAAAACATTAGGTGATCATCTCTTTGCTTTAATGCGTCTCATCATATTAACTTTTCATTTCCATAGGTCTCGTCATGTTTCATGAGTATAAGTTCAACTTTTCACTCACTTATGCCTACATTCCTAACATCTCTCTTGAGCCCAACACACCTAGCAATCATGTCTGTGGGTTCAATAATCTCGAAACTCGTCACTTCCATGAATGACGTATTGTCGACACACCTCTACTATACGAAGAAGGTATCAATACCTCTTTCCGAACAATAGGACTAGAATGCCTTCTCGGAATTAATGAGAAAATCTGTCCAAGGTTTGTATTGGAATTCTTCCGTCAAGTTGAACTCGTTTGTAATGAGGATCGATCTCTATCTCTTTGTTTTTGGATCAAAAACCAAATGTTTGTCTTAATCCTTGGGCAATTTGCTCACATTCTCTGAATTCCAAATCATGGACAATGTGCCTTCACTGAAGATTGGTCTCTTGATTCTCTCTTCAACCATCGTGAAGAAAACTGTCCATATTGTTCACACATACATTCCCCTCAAGACTTGACTCGCATGTTATGCAAACCTCGACCCTATCACTCTGATCCAAACATAATCTATTCACGTGATATCCGAGATGAGTTTAAACCTCTCGCACTCACCCTACGTGAAAATGTTTGGAGTCTTAGGGGAAATCGAGAAATCCTTCCCGCTTGTTGTGCTCACATAATGTATTGTTTGCTAACAAAATAACCATACAATCTCGCCTATTTCTTCGCAAGGCGGATTGTAATCCTTCAAGGCAACAAGAATAAACTAATCCCTTATGGAATGTTCCTAACACGCCTTTATCATCATATCGTGTATTTCCATCCTCAATTTTAAAGTCCGTTGTACGTACTCGTGAATAAGATGATGGAACTTCTGAACACATCTCTCGTCAAGTCTTTCTTCATCCCTGAATTGGCAAATACTTATCATCCATTTGACGATCCATCTACCGAAAATGCTCAAGAAACTTAGTCTCCTTTTCAAATAGGCTCAATCCTTAGATTTCATCTTTTATCGTTGAAATGTGATTTTTCTCATGAAATAAAACATTTAACGTTTGATGTCTCATTTATGTAGTTGTTCAAACTTCATAGAAAAACACTAGCCTTGAAAAGCGATACCTTGTACAACTTTTGCATACCTTCTGTGAAGGTACTGTTTAGCAGGAGACGTATCCCTCATTTTTTTCTAGACGGATCCCTCCACTTAGGGAACTGTGGGATCCGGGCAAACAGAAATGCAGTTGCAGTATTTATACTTCAAACCTTGTGCTTAGACCACTTCACAATAGCTAAACATAATGCCTTAGGACCAATTAAGTCATTCTCACGATTAGTAAGTTTCATACTCACTCATAGCTCACTTAGGATTACACTCAAGGCGCTTTTCGATTTATCATTTCACCAAAACTCATCATTCTTCCGCTCCTATACTCACACATCATCTCTCACATGTCAACACATCTAGTTTTATAAATCCCTCAATTTTAGCAAACTGATTTTAGTCATCCCTACCTCAATCATCCCTACCTCAAAATGGGTCAAATACTAGTTTTTCCATTTCTTATAAATTTTAAGATATTTTCCAAAATTATCTTAAGTTACTATCTAGTCTCTAGATCATTTAGCACCACTTGATACTCTCAAATTTTCTAGTGTCATCTTTGATCATTTATTGGTACTCATAAAAGTCCCATTGTTCTTCCATAAAAGGCAATCATTAGCTACATCACTCATTACCCTTTATCATTTAAGTATCCTTTCATTTAAGACACTTAGGAAGACTGAAACACTCAAGAGGTATAGGTATTAGACCTTACAAACATCATTTTCCTTCTTTCTCAGCTGCTGAGAGCAGGATCCCTAGGATTAGCCTAGACGGATCCCTCATTGGAGGGAACCGTGGGATCCGGGTGACAGATTCACCAAAAAATCTAGCTAAAACAATCATTTCAAGCTCTTATTGCTAACTTGAGCACTCCATCTTATCTTAATCAAACTCCTAGATCAGTGCAATTCTGAAGATGACTCTTGTGCATGCAAATTATCACATTCCAAAAGATCTTAGTGGCTTAAGTCTTGAATGCACTTTCCAAATCCTTCCCCTTATAAACCATCTTGAGAAGACTCCTATAGTCATCATCTACATCCTCATTCTCAGTATTTAGAAACCTTATAACCTTATTTCTCTTTTATCATCTCACCATGAGGAAAGCTCCTAGTGGTAACTCATCCACCAAAGGACCACCCAAGAAACTTTCTCGTGTTGTTCACGAAATTTCTTCAACCGAATAATCTCTCGTTAAATCCACAAATGGTAGGATCTCCCCTCCACCTATCAAACCAATCCCAAAAAGGATTGTTCCCACAAAACTACCAATGCCAAACACCACTATACCCCTAAACCAAACACTTCTATTTCCACTAAATCATCACCCTTAGTGCCTAGAGCCATATCTTTCACCACTCCACTCTCATCACTACACCTCTACAATCTAGAGGACTTGCCTCCTTGGCCATCTCATCCTCCACCATTGCCAACATTCTCGATGGAAAGAATAGCGCAACAAAATCAAGGTGTTGAATCAACACTAGCCCCAGCATCCTTTTCTCCGTCACCCTCAAATAGTCCATTTTGGATTATGAGGAATCATCAAATTCAACCACCCAACCACATGGAAGTTGACACCTCTCTACCTCCACCATCATCCTTAGTTGAGCCATCATCGAATGTGCCTCCTCCAATCCCTCCTTCCTTCGAGGATCCTCAACCCTCTTCACTTGATTCTCCACATCAAGCCATTTCCTTTCTACCACCACCATTTCCAAGCCATGACAAAGATTGTTATCATTGTCAACATGTTGAAATCTTGATACATGAAGTACGTGAAGATCAACGTTTCATGTTCTATCACCTCCTCGAACGTTTCGACGAGATCAACAAACCCAAACAACCTTGAGATTAAGGATTCAAGTGGTGTCCTAGTTTTAAGCTTAAGTTAATAGTTTAGGAATCATGTTTCATGTTTAAATCATTCTCTTAGTTTTAGAGATTTGTAGATCATTTCTCGTATTTTTATTGAATGAAATTACATGTTATATGCCATATTGTTTTGAGTATATGTTTGGTGCTTTAATACATATCTCATTTTGATGTTAACATCACTTGTTACATCACCATTGTTGTCTTAAGCTTTCACACAGACGGATCCCTCAGTTTTGCCTAGACGGATCCCTCCTAAGAGGGAACCATGGGATCCGTGAAACAGAAGACTTATTTACTACTAACTTGAGTCTTATTTGCAGAAAATTATGAATTATATACTTGTTTTCTAACCTTTGTTTTGTAGATTTTCAGTATACACATGAAGACTTTAACACCCTAAGCTAGTGGGAGTTTCGTGTCAAAGCGATACATTGCAAAACCATTTGCAATATGATTCACATTAGGATTACATTACATGACGTCCCATTGCAAAGTTGTAATCATCAAGGGTTTTGGGTTTGTTATTTTGAGTAGATAATACAAAACTAATGTGCAATAATGAAAAAGAATGAAACTTGAGGGACTTAAGAAGAAAAAGAGATATTCTACAAAAAGATGGAGATTACAGGATATTTTATATATGTAGGAAGATTTCTTTGTATTATTTGGTCTTATCCTTTTGTAACCCTAGTATCTTTATTATATAAAGAGATACAGGGAATTGGTTTTATTGTATGTACAAGATGTAAAACCAGGAAAAGTGCGTGTGTAAACCTAGGCGTAGGTCATTTGTAAATGCCTAGTGTTTGTGTTGGTTAGCCCCAAGGTCTTTGATCCTGTTATAGTTAGGTAACCGTACTACCTTGATCACGTTGTATTGGGGCTGTGTTGGTTGTTTGTAGTAGAGTAGTGATGAAGACGAAGAAACCTTTATACAATAACATTGTTCTTTAATTATTCCGTTGTGCATGTTAAATGTTATTGTGATCCTAGATAAGGTCTAAATAACCTCGAGCATCGATTCTAACATGTGGTTTCAGAGCGGGTTGCTCTTGATATCTGGGATTTCACAAGGTTTTGGTTGTCGAAGAAGTAAGCAGATCGTCAAAGAAAAGCATATTCGAAAAGGTATACTCGTTTTTTTATTCTGATGTAATCGGTTTTTAAGGTTTTAAGGGTTTGATAGTGTATGCTGCTGCAGTGATAAATTTTCTTGGCGACAAAGAAATAATTGGCTTGTCATATTCTGTATAAAAGTTTCATTGGTTGTCAAACATGATGGGTCGATGTTGCATATTCTATTCAATAAAGTTGATGTTGTGTTTTGGCAAAGTGGTACAGTACAAGTGACCTCGTACTATCAATCAGTTGTGGGGCTAATGCATTAATTGGATCTGTAATATCTTTTTCTCTCGTGATGTTTGTTGGTCTCGAGATATACAAAACACAAACACTATGCTTCTGCTATTGACTTATATCGGAATTAATTAATTCACGGCTGAGAAGATTGAATTTGATTGATCACGTGAGGTACCGTTTAGTACAAGTGGTGGAGATGAGATGATTGGTCAACAAGGACAGCGTGGGTTTAATATTGTTCTCGTTCATGTGTATCTATCTACATGGTTCTTTTATGTATTGTTTATTAATACTGGTTGAGAATTCATGGTCCCGCGATGCTTTAAATTGATCCATGGATCATGAATTACTTCACGTGGGTCAGTGGCTGGTGACTAGCACGTGATATGTTAATTCTGGTCTTTGTGCATACATGGGTATTGATCTCAAGTTCTACTGCTTGTACCACGTGCCATTGAACGTCGTTTTCCTGTTTGTACTAAAACATTTTATTGGATGCTTCTTGCGCACGTGGGCATGAGACTTATGAGTTTTTGTGTTCAAAGTTCTGATTGGTTTTGATTATACATGAGAAGTATCAAGATGTACATGGTTATTGATTTAAGGGGAAGTTAATCGAGATTTGGTTTTAGATTTGGAAACAAAGGGTTAATACTTCTATCTTTGAAAAGTTAATACTCCTAGCTTTGGAAGTTAATACTCTTAGCTGTTAGTAGAAATTAATACTCTTAGCACATTTTTAGTACTCCTGGTTCTATCTGATATATTGTTTAGTACTGCTAGCGTTATCAGATATCGGGTAGAACATGTTTAATGATCTCGGATGACACACACAGCTTGGATTTTTGGTTTATTTGATCTTTAATGGTTTAATGGCTCGTTCTTTTTGCATAATTGATTATGAAGAAAGGCGTTTATCATCTATTTGGAGTTGAAGTGGATTATTCGGGTTTGTGTTTTATCATATCTTAAAGTGGGTGTTACACTTTGAAGATAACTTGTTCGTGCGTTCATGTGTGACAACGAATTGACGAATAGTAGATGAAGTTTTTCGTCAAGAGATTGCAGTATCCCTATACATCAATATTGGGTATACGTTCGATGTCATCTTTAGTACAAGATATAAGACACAGGTTAAGATTGTTCTACTTCAGCATCAAATTGGTTATACTTGGTTTTCTTCACCAGTAATTATTACATAGAGCCTACACTCTTCAAATGGTTAACATATGGGTTTCAGGGGAAGCTTAATGTTTAAATGTTTAACCATTTATATGCTACATCAAGGTAAAGGTTTTTGCTACTACTTGTTGGTATTTTACTATTGGTTCAGATTTATTTTGCCTTAATTTCATTTTTAGTGCGGAAAACTTCATGGAGGGTATCTTGAGGCATTGGAAAGATGGATTAGTCGTATGATATTGGTTTGTGGTTTTGAAGATCAAAGTTGCTTCTACTTAGCTTCTCCTAGTGGATAATGGCAAAAAGGGGAAGAAGAGTCTAATTGAAGATTTGCAACTTGAAGATCCTTGATGGTATAGCATGGCTTAAGGGGAAGTTTCATTCATCGTATAGTTTTGCAATTATCAACTAGGGGAAGATTTTTGGGTTTGTTATTTTGAGTTGATAATACAAAACTAATGAAAAAGAATGAAACTTGAGGGACTTAAGAAGACAAAGAGATATTCTACAAAAAGATGGAGATTACAGGATATTTTATATATGTAGGAAGATTTCTTTGTATTATTTGGTCTTATCCTTTTATAACCCTAGTATCTTTATTATATAGAGATACAGGGAATTGGTTTTATTGTATGTACAAGATGTAAAACCAGGAAAAGTGTGTGTGTAAACCTAGGCGTAGGTCATTTGTAAACGCCTAGTGTTTGTGTTAGTTAGCCCCAATGTCTTTGATCCTGTTATAGATAGGTAACCGTACTACCTTGATCACGTAGTATTGGGGCTGTGTTTGTTGTTTGTAGTAGAGTAGTGATGATGACGAAGAAACATTTATACAATAACATTGTTCTTTGATTATTCCGCTGTGCATGTTAAATGTTATTGTGATCCTAGATAAGGTCTAAACAACCTCGAGCATCGATTCTAACAAAGAGGGAGTATATTCGTCACAAAGACGAAACCATTTGCAAACATAGCTGCAATACACTAGTTTAGCATTTTTTTTTACTTGACGCCCTCACAAAGGGATGGACTCGTCAAGGGGGAGCTAGGTTGAGAATTATTCTCCTCATTTACTTAAAACAAGGTGTTAGTTTCTTTTCGACGCTCTTTTTGTTTCGACAAAAAGGGGGAGAAGAAAGTAAAAACTCTAATTCAAACTTTTACGAATTTTAGTTTTTCCTTAAAATAATTTTTTGTTTTGTCATCAACAAAAAGGGGGAGATTGTTAATACAAACAAGACGTAAATACGTTTATTTATATTTTACGATCTCTTAATGTTTTGTCGATAACAAACGCAAAATCATTTTAACGAAACAAATAAAATACGTAAATGGTTTGAGCCAATAGTTTACTAACACACTTGCATTCTTCATATAAAACACCAAATAAGTAATAGTGTTTTTATGATTTAGTAATACATATGTACAACAACTGGTGTTTACATATTGGGTAGATACATACATAATTAGTATGTATTATAATGGATAATATAATAGATAGAAGTTTAAGAATTTGACCTATTGACTAAATACATTGAATGTAATTGGGTAAAACCCAAAGTCCATGACCCATATCAATGGAGCATAACCCATAACTCATTACATGACATCATGCATAAGCCATAAATGGGCATTACCCATGACCATGGAGCTATCCCATAACCCATAAACTAGATACATTGCATCTAGAAGATACATTGTATCTACTTGGATACCCATGGTCCAAAGTCTAGGACCCATGACCCATAACCCATGACCCATGACCCAACACCCATAGGCAAAGAGGAGCGTCCCACGGTTCCCCCAGTTTACACTGGACGGATCCCTCAAGTAAGGGATCCGTGGGATCCGTGGAACAGTAGCTTATTTTCCTCTATAAATAGCGAGCCATTTCTTCATTATAACTTAACCCTTTCACACATATTTTCATTTTGAGTTGTAAACTCTCTAACCATAGATCCAAGTGATCTTTGTATGTAGTTTTATGTTTGTGTGATTCTCTAGGTTCCTCTTAAAGGCCAGATCACCACCTCTTGAAGTCGAGCAAGCTCAAGTCTATGGGTTGTCTAGCTTTGTCATCATCCAGACTACAATTAGTATTTTGTTGATAGTTCTTTTCTTTCTCATTAGAAGTGTAGTGTCGAAGACATTAGAGAAAGATGTCTAAAAGGTCAAAACAAAGACATTGGTGAAAAGTGTCGAAGAGCCAAAGTAAAGTCATTAGTGAAAGGTGCCGAATGTCTGTGTTGAAAGCATTAGTGAAGGGTTCTTAGATGTCAAGTCAAAAGGCATTAGTGAAGGGTGCCTAGAAGTAGAGTCAAAAGGCATTAGTGAAGGGTACCTAGAAGTCGAGTCAAAGGCATTAGTGAAAGGTGCCTAAGGTGTACATTCGATATGGTGTGTTGATGTACAAGATAGATTAGTATTGGGTCAAAGATATTGATATTCTTGTTGATGTTGTCATAAGGATCGGATCTCCTTAGGGATAGGATTTGTGTAGTGTTGGGTAGTAGTTCCTCCTTTGTAATGGAACTCGGTATCTAGCCTTGTACCGGATAAAAGGTAAGCAACGTTGTGATAGGTTTGGTTCTACCTCGTGGAAGAACCCGGTATCTAGCCTTGTACCGGATAAAGAGTAGGCGACGTTGTGAAGGCTTCTCCGCCACAAGGAGTTGGTGTTGTGTATTGATTACGAACTCTCGGGTAGGTGACTCAGGGAGTGGAGTAGGGCAAGTAAGGTGTCCTTTTAGCCGAACCACTATAAATACTCGCTTTGTGGTTTTGTGCTTCTTACTCTTTATGTTAGCTTTTATTTATCTTATGCTTGTCTATGATCATCCAACACACACGTACAGATAGATTGACATAAGTCGATCCAAATAGTTTGAAACCAAGTTTTAATCGGTAAAACAATTCAAACCCCCTTCTAGTTTTCCACACCTTGTGATTAAAAGTTTAGGCGCCAACAAAATAAGAATGACGAACTGGTGAACTGGAGAAAAAATGATCCCAGTCCGGCCCAGTTCACCCATTTTTACCGGTTTCAACTGGTCCTCTTCGTTTCGTTTTTGTACGGCTTTTATTGGCTAGCCGAACCGATGGCGACATCGGATTCCCGTTGAACCCGATGGTCCGGTCCGGTTTTTAAAATCATATGTACCATCAACTTGTTTGCATATAAATTATATAAAACTTTGTGTGTTTTATTTGTTTATACAATGTGTATAATAACATGTATTTTTTATTATAAGGTTGCTTTAAAAATAATACTAATTAGTGTGTTTAATGTTGTATTATTAATTTTAAGATTTTGATATGTGTGTTTAATTGATTTGTACCAAGAGTTTTATATGTTATATGTCTTAATTTTAATACGTTTGATATTTAATGTGTTTAATGTTAGGAAATTAAGTTTTAGAGATATATTTAATGTTTCAAAATTCTGTTTAATTTACTTGTATATTTTGCTTTGTTAGTTGTATTACTTAATTTTAACCTTTCAATAGTCTTAGTCATTTAATGTTAGAAAAGTCCTTTGTGCTTTATAAGATAGTTAAATTAAGAGTTTTACACTTTAACATATTTTTTTAATATCCAGAAATAATCGTTTTCCTTTATAGTATTGAAGATGGGGTGTTTAGAATTGTTTATTTTCTTTGTATTTATGTGCTTATTAACTAGTATATTAAACCAACTTTTTCTGCTCGTCTACTTATTGTTCTGATGTAAAATAAGCAGTTTTCAATATCTACAATTTTTTGTTAAAATATGCTTCTTTTTCTCGTTTGCTTGTCAGCTTATTATAATTTTAACAGTGATAAACGTATTTTGACGATTTTGATGAAGTTACGATGGACTTTAGCTCATAGTGCTAGCTAACTTAGAAAGCAAAACTTTTGAATTCGTTACTTTTTCGCATTTTTTTGTTTTATTTTTCCACGTATCTTACAGATTAAGCAAATCAAATACTACTTTCTTACGACAATCTCTGGTTGTTACTCAACAAATAAGCTAAAACACGCATTGCCTTATGTGGATTGTGGTTTTCTCATGTTTACATAGCATATTGAGTCATGTTGTTTAAATTTATGATAGAAATGATATAACTATATAAGTGGGCATCTATTTTATTACTGATGAACATTATACTAATGTATAATGTTTATTTATAGACTTGATCATCAAAAGGCTTGTGTTTTAATCGTATCTTAAGTTTTGTGAGAAACTCTCAAATCAAATGGTTGTGGGCAAAATTTCTGCTTAGAACATTTCAGATAGATTTGTGGTGTAAAACTGTGAGATAGTTAGTTGTCGTTAAAAACAATAAAAAAAATTTATAAACTTAGATCCATAAAAGAAGTTAATGCAAAAGAAATAAAGTATAATATTTGAAATTAATATTAACATCAAATTCTCCAAAAGGTGAAGAATGGTGGGATCACCCTGGTCCCATGTATCCTAAGGATGCCAACCGAACCCCCAAGGACCCGGCCTCAGGCAATGAGCACCTGTCCCAGTGACTGTACTTATCAAGAGGTTGGGCTTTGAACCCTGACCATTTTCTCCAATAGGCCCCTCGTGGACCAGTCAATCTGAGCATTTAGAGTGGGGGATGGTACAAATTGAAAGCTTTTAGGCCAATGGAGAGATTCGAACCCCAGTCTATTGACACAAGGTTGGAAGCTCTTACCATTGAACTAAAAGCCCATTGGTAATATTAACATCAACTTAACATATAATACGATCATGATGTGATTTTACTACTCATTAGGATTTCAAAATAGAGGTGTTACCTGTTTTGATAGTTTAAATATTCATAAACCACTCTTACAATTAGTTTTGTTTTAATGTTTCCTATGCCTTTTTTTGTTATTAACAATTTTTTACTTCTGTGTTGTTTGTAATGAGTGGGAGTTGCTGATGGCGGGTTCAGGGTTGAAAGATTTCTTTTCCGTGAGTAAGCTTTACAACTTTTAGGTAGTGTACCTAATCGTTGTAGTGTAGTATGGGTAAGATCAAGGGGTTGATCGTTCTCTAGGGGAATAGAGATGCTAGTAGAGATGTATGACGAGAAAGTGAGATTGAGGGAGATTCTTTTTAATCTTTTTTATATTTATTAGAAAGCAAGTAAATATCTCGGGGTATAGAAGTGGGGGTGGTACTTCTACCAATTTTAACTACTAATTAATTAAACTAAAAACAAATTATACTAATGAAAATCGAAAGATAGGCTATGTATTGATTGGTTTATTCTTATGATGATTAAAAGTGTATTTACTTAGATGTTCTTACTCTCTAGTTATCTCATATTGGTCGGTTGAATTGTCACATCCTCATCTTAATTGGTGTGTTGTATTCCGTGTGGTCATAGGGGGGGTGCCTAATTCCCTTGTTCTATCAATTGTAACTATCCTCTAGACTATCCGGGATCGCCAAGTACCGTAGTATCTCCCCCGAACACTCTATTATCCTAAAGCTACAACTCACGCAATAAACACAACGATGGCTCAAGTGCACTCTCAAGCTTTATGCTACTTAGGACGTTCAAGCTCGCAACGATTAAAGAAGAAGCCAGTTTTTCTTACTCTAGCGTCTACCAATTAAAACAAGAGACAACCTAGCAAAAATTAACAACTAGGTTTTAGAGATCTAAGCAAACACAATAGTAATTTAGTTACTCATGATAGATAAGCATGCATACAAACAAACAACTGAACATATGATAAACATGGTGCTAATGTGGATTAAAAAACTCATCTTATGTTGTAAAGAATTGTTTGGAACCCTAAAATATAGTCCATGTCAGACTACACACGAACTAAGGTTTTCTCTCCAAAATTCTACCACACTAAATGCAGAAAAATCGAATTCTATATATAGATTTACAAGTGCGACGACGTCGCCTTTTGCTGGTGACGCCGTCTGGTCGCCGTCTTTAGGGTTTCGTTTGGGCCAAGTCATTGTTTGCACGGCGCCAATTGAGAAGTGTGACGTCGTCTGTCTTCATGAGGGACGTCGTCTTAAGATGGTTCTTGGACGTCTAGTGTAAAAACAAAGAGAGACGCCTTCCAGGCGTGACACCGTCATGCTTTAGAACCAAATTTTCACCTGAGTAGTCGCTAGCAATCCAATTAGAAGTCTTCTATAGGGACGGAGTCGCCCTTTGGGTTGGGACGCCGTCGGGCCTGCAAAACAGCCTTGGATCTTGACTTTGCCTTTTTCTTCATGTTTTCGCTCATTTTCGCCCAAATATGCTTTATTCTAGCATTTTGCTTCCAAAAGACCTAAAATGTGAAAAGGAACGATTTTAAGTAGTAACGGATATAAAACGTATCGATTTTGGGGCTTATATGACGCCCTAAAAACGTATGTTTTAAATCCTTATCAAATATCCTTACACTTGGAATTTGCTTGTTCTCAAGTAAATGTGCTTTTGGCCATTCAATTTATAAGTTAGGGTTATGTAGCATTGGTTTAAAATAATTTACAACAAATACAAGCATCACAATAGTCATAACAAGCACAAAATTTATACACTAGCACCTCACAATTGGTGTTTGGATTCTCCCATCTCTCGGGTTTATATAAAATATAACATATAAGGAAATGAAAGATAAACACTCACTACCTGGCATATTACATAAATTACCATAGGCATGAGAATAGATCAAACCTTCACCGCTTTGGCGTAAGCACCTAGGAATAACTATCTAAGAGGTCTTTACAAAGGGTTGTAATGTTAGGCTTATGGTAGGGAAATAAAGGGTTTTGTTGGATAAGGGGATATTTAGTGGTGGCAAGTCAAAAATCTTATGTTACAAGCATGTAAAACGTGGCGTTGCTAAGCCAAGACTCGACTCATTAACACTAAATAACTTGAAACAAAACATAAACATAAAGATAGATTTAGGATGGTAGCCCGTATGTTTTTCTCAAATTTATTTTTCACTAACTCTTTTTTTCTTTTTTCTTTTTTTTGTCATACCTTTTTACTCTACCATCCTCTACGATAACATCAAAAAAAGGGATTTATCGGAGCATCTCTACACTTGAGTTTTTATTTTACTAACACTAATTGACCCGATTTGAAAAGATCAAAATACTTGGAGTACTTAATTACGTAGATTCTCCATAATTGAATTTATCGTTCCTTCCCGTTACTCCAAAAAATACTACTTTAACCCATGAGTCCCAATCGTCCCAAAAATGTATACAAATGATATGAATCAACTTAGCAACCATGCAAGCAACTAGATAATTGAATTAAGGGTTTAATAATGATTACAATAATGCACTAAAGATGAGTGCATACAATGTAGGCTAAGGCAATCTGGGTGTAACATTTGGGGGTGGATTTTAAAGAATGCTCTTCATTGATATTCCGGAAACCAGAACATCACGGAAATCGTGAAAAGATAGGCTCTGAGGGGTTAACTAGGGGTATCGTGTACTAAAGATGAGTACATTTCAAGGGTGTGGGGAAAATTACTCAACCGATGCGGATGACGTAATTAAGTTACATGTTTAAAACAAGGGTTATGCTAATGCCTCTTATCATTTAGTTAATCATAACTACACGAATGTAGTCTCACTAGTGATCTCATAATGCATCACAAAACAAGTTCTAGAATCTATTATACTACATGTACACTCACTAAGCATTAAAGATGAATGATTTTATTCCTAAGGATCTAGGGGTGAACCTCACATTATTGAGGTGGAATTTGAGTGGTATACGATTTTTGTGCTAGTCATATAATTTCTATCCATGAGACGCTTTATTAAAACGTTTTACTCGTAAATGTCATAAAAAATTTTAAATTTGATGCTACAATTACCGTAACAAATATTTCTGATAGTTTATTACACAATTTACTAAGGACAAGACAAAAATTAAATGAGTGAATAGTTTCTAAGTTCTCGTTTTATTCTCCTCCATACACTTAAACTGAACATTGTCCCCAATGTTCCTCGAAAGTATCAAAGTTATGATAAAAGAACGTAAACAAAAGAGAAAAAAACTAGTACTCCTCTGATTAGCTCGGTAGGATATGTATGAGGTTGCGGTTAAATCCTCTTCCAAAAAGAATGAGCAAGTAATAAGTGTTTCCAATATGTATTTCTTCTTCTTGTCTAATATAACCTGCACACTTATAAGAAAACGAAACGAAACCTCACATAAAATCGGCGATAAAAACTATACTAGAAAGCGAATAAGATATAATACTTGTGGAATGGATGTTTGCAGTTTTTATGGAAAATTAAGAACTGCAAGTTTCCAAAAATCACAAGTTAGACAAAAAATGAAACGGAATCTGTTTCTACATTGCCTGACGCCATCGGGCTTTAGTCCCGAAGCTGTCACGTTATCCTGACAGAAAGGTTCTGGCGCGTTTTCTGGAAAAACTGTGAAAAAATTACTTCATTAAAAACTTGCAAAACTTCCATTATGACTCGATACAAGCATTTGACTCTAACAAACACACAAATATATATAATTTCATTTATTGTTAATCTCATGCTGAAGCACGTTCGTAAAACATATGTGATCTTCCCAATACTTACCTTTTTGTAAAATACCTTTATATGTAATTAAGACGAGGTTAAAAACAAAATAAAGCATTTTCACAAAATGGACATGAGAATAAACAACAATGAAAAAGATATATGAAACACACAAACAAAATTGAAAAACAAAACAAGAAAACAATTAAGCATGAGTTGCCTCCCAAGAAGCGTTTTTCTTTATTTATGAGTCTTGTAGCTAGACTAGAAGTCATGCCCTACGTCATCCCATGCACGCTCACATGCCCATATCTAAGCCACTCTAATGTTCTTTTATCTTTCTTATACTCATCTCCTAACTCTAGAAATTTTATAATATCTCTCATTTTTTTTATAAGAATGTCTAAGTCCCTTTTGCTTGTCTCTTTCACTAAGTAACGGAATAGGAGCCATTCGATTACATTCCTCGATATCCTTGTGTTTAAACCTAGGGTGTGTACGGGGCATTTGATAGACAAAATCCTCAACTTCATTAGAGAATGTAATTAAACCATCAACCATTCGTTCATTCAACTTAGTTATTCTCTTAAAGGGCTTTCCAAATATCACTTGAGTGAGGCCTCTATCAATGAACTCTCCTAAGTCTTCTAAGACCATGAACTCTACCAAATAAGCAAAACTTACAACAAACACGTGCACGTGAGTGAATGCATTAACAACATTGTTCCCTTGATAAGCTAACTCGTTTACCTTAATTTTATTGTATAGATTCCTTGAGATTAGGTTTAAAGCCAAGAATGAATTCAAGTAAGCATCAAAACTTTCAAATCCTATTTTACAAGGAAATTGTATGTTGAAGGGACTATCTATCTCAATTCTACACCTAGGGTCAAAACATTAAGAGTGATCTTCTTCCATCTCAATCCTAACTCTATCGATGCCTTCTCCGTCGTCAAGTGCCTCCCCATCATCAAATTCCTCATCGAAATCTGAATCATAAAAAGGACTATTATGTTGCCAATTTATTTCATTTTGCCCTAGGTAATTACCAAAGTGAACGAGTGAGAGATTGAGTGGGTTCGCATTCTCCATAATTGGAGCGGGTAGTGTAAAGTTTCTACGGTAAAAGATGCGAATCATGGTTCCGGGTAAAAAGACTTCCTTTTCCGTGAGCAAGCTTTACAACCCTCTAGGCAGTGTACCTAATCGTTGCAGTGTAGTATGTGTAAGCCCAGGGGGTTGATCGTTCTCTAAGGGAATAAAGATGCTAGTAGAGATGTATTATGAGAAGGTGAGGTTGAGGGAGATTCTTTTTAGTCTTTTTTATATTTTTTAGAAAGCAAGTAAATATCTCGGAGTATAGGAGTGGGGTTGGTACTTATACCAATTTTAACTACTAATTAATTAAACTAAAAACTAATTATACTAATGAAAATGGAAAGATTGGCTATGTATTGATTGGTGTGTTCTTATGATGATTAAAAGTGTGATTACTTAGATTTTCTTACTCCCTAGTTATCTCTTATTGGTCGGTTGAATTGTCACATTCTCATCTTAATTGGTGCGTTGTATTCCGTGTGGTCATAGGGGGTGCCTAATTCCCTAGTTCTATGAATTGTAACTCTTCTCTAGACTATCCGGGATCGCCAAGTACCATAGTATCTCCCCCGAATACTCTATTATCCTAAAGCTACAACTCAGGCAATAAACCCAACGATGGCTCAAGTGCACTCTCAAGCTTTATGCTATTTAGTATGTTCAAGCTCGCAAAAATTAAAGAAGAAACCAGTTTTGCTTACTCTAGAGTCTACCAATTAAAACAAGAGACAACCTAGTAATAATTAACAACAAGGTTTCATAGATCTAAGCAAACACAATAGTAATTTAGTTACTCATGATAGATAAACATGCATACAAAAAAATAATTGAACATAGGATAAACATGGTGATAATATGGATTAACAAACTTATCTTATAATGTAAAGAAGGGTTTGAAACCCTAAACTAGTGTCCAAGTTGGACTACATACGAACTAGGGTTTACTCTCCAAAATTCTACCATACTAAATGCAGAAAAATCGAATTCTATATATAGATTTACAAGTGCGACGGAGTCGCCTTTTGCTGGTGACCCCGTCTTGTCAACGTTTTTGGGTTTCGTTTGGGCCAAGTCATTGTTGGGACGGCGTCAGTTGAGAAGTGTGACGCCGTCTGTTTTCATGAAGGACGTCGTCTTGAGATGGTTCTTGGACGTCTGGTGTAAAAACAAAGAGAGACACCTTCTAGAGAATAGGCGTGACGCCTTCATGCTTTAGAACCAAATTTTCACCTGAATCGTCGCTTGCAATCTAATTAGAAGTCTTCCTTAGGGACGGCGTCACCCTTTGGGTTGGGACGCCTTCAGGCTTGCAAAACAACATTCGATCTTGACTCTGCCTTTTTCTTCATGTTTTCGCTCTTTTTCGTCCAAATATGCTTCATTCCAGCATTTTTTCTTCCAAAAGACCTAAAATGTGAAAAGGAACGATTTTAAGTAGTAACGGATATAAAATGTATCCATTTAGGGCTTAAATGACTCCCTAAAAACGTATGTTTTAAGTCTTTATCAGTTGCTCGAGCGTTGCGGCGGGAAAAAAAATAATGAAGAATGACGTTCTTTTTAAAAAGAAGTAACTAATATGGAGTTTTTAATTGTAATATTTTGTAGGGGAAATGATGCTTGCTGCAATAAGCAGGCAGTTGCATGCTTTCCTTTTTAAACAATTAAAAGAATTTACAATTAAGTCTCTGTATTAACTTCTTGATACATGTTTTCGCTTTATTCCCTCCTTTTTCACAAAAGAAAAGCAATAGTTGCTTGCTTGTAGCACCAGGCATCATTTCCTCTATTTTGTTGAAGACTATCTCTGAAACGCAAGTTAATCGAAAAGACTATTTTTATCATTTTTGAAAATATTTTAGGTAAAGAGTAATTTTCATCACAAAGCAATAATCTCAAGATGTTATTTATATAATAATCTTAAGATATATAACGTTTAGTTTTGGATTTCGAATGAGATTGACAAAACACTTTAACCCAAAGAAAAATCAAGAATTATCAGAAAAAGTATGCTTTATTAGAGTTTGGTTACCAATAGTTACTAATTTTTTCAATCCGCTTTATATAATTCGAAAATCACCAAGTTTGTGAGCGTTCCGCAACGTGCGACCCAATTTAATCTTGTTAGAATACATGCTAATAGACAAACCAAAAATTATAATAAAACAAACACCCGCAATTCACGTCTCCATTTGCATATTCGGGGTAACTCCAATTAGGGTCGTAAACGAACTGGACGAACACGAACGGAGGTTTGTTTATGTTCGTTCATACAATTTTAACCGGACAAATAAACGGACATGAACCCTTAAACGAACGAATATTCTTGTTCATGTTCGTTTATTAAGAAAATGAGTTGTTCATTTACGTTTATCTTTGTTCATTAAGACAATAAACGAACATAAACGATCGAATATAAGTGGATATAGACAACAAACATAAACCTTATTAAATTATGCACAATATATTGTTTTATAAGAGTTATTTGATTTAAATAAACAACTTTAAAATTATACAATTAAAAGATATGATATATGAACATAAATAAATAAATGAACATAAACGAACATTATCGAAAGGATAATCGGACGTTCACGAACATAAATGAACGAATGCGACTCTTGTTCATGTTCGTTCATTTAACTAAACGAACGCAAAATATTATTCATGTTCGTTCATTTAATAAATAAACGAACAGAAACGAACTTTTTACCGAACAATTCATGAAATGTTCACTGAACGTTCAGTTCGTTTACAGCCCTACCTCCAATGATAGACTTATTGAAAAAGTTTATATAATTTTTATGTCATATTTTTAAGTTCTCATTTTTAAAACCTATTATCATTATGCTTAAAGTTATTAAAACTTTATAACTTGATGAAGTATTAAATGAGTTACATGTATTTTAGTTAAACCCTATCTCACTATAATGACTCAATTCATAAACCACTTCAAATTTTATAAATGTTTTCATAAACTTCTTATAATGGAATGCTCTAATAGTATCGTTCATTTACTGAAAAAAAATGTTGATTTGAATATGTCTATTTCTAATTCTGATGGCTATGTCAATTTCAATTTGTGACGGCTGGCCATTAAGTATGCTAGATTTAAACAACCTAATAAGTTCAGCTACACAACCATAGGGTAGCCCTGTTTGGCTAGGCTTATTTATCATATGCCGATTTGGGTTTATTTTTTATAAGCTCTGATTTTGTGGCTTATTTTGAGATTTGTCGGCTTTTATAAGTTTGTCATATCATAATAAACTTAAATAAGCCGACAAGTCTCAAAATAAGCCGTAAAATTGGGGCTTATAAAAAATAAGCCGAAATTTTATGAAATTTCGGCTTATTTTTTATAAGCTCCAATTTTACGGTTTATTTTGAGACTTGTCGGCATTTATAAGTTTATCATATCATAAGAACTTAAATAAGCCGACAAGTCTCAAAATAAGCCACAAATCGGAGCTTATTAAAAATAAGCCTAAATCGGCTTAGATAGGCCCTTCTTATTATATTAGGGTTCTATTATTTTTTGTTCGGCTTTATTAACAAGACAAGACGATTTTTTAGTATCTGTTTTATTAACAAGACAAGACGATTTTTTTGTTATTTTCTGTTCGGTATTTTTTTCTTTTACTGTTTTTGACTTGTCAAACTTTATATTCTATGTTCCGTGCATTTTTTTGACAGTTTTACCCATTTTATTAACAGGACAAGATATTGTTTATAGTTTTCTGCTCCATAATTTTTTTGTTTTGCTACTTTTAACTTGTCAAATTTGTATTTTATGTTCTCTGTTTTTTATTTCATTGTTTTATAATAAAAATAAAATTTAAAAATTTAAAAAAATTAAGGAGGGTATCACTTGTAGATTTGGGATACCAATAAACGAAGCATTTCTCAAAATGTGTCATAGGCAAAAGTTCAATATAGATCTCAAATTTAACATATATCCAATGAACCAATAATAGCCACTCATTTTAAAAAAAATAAACTTTCACCCTTTTTTAAAAATTAAATATCTATAAACCGTTAATTATTCTGCGATAAAAATCATACCATCATGACGAGAATTAAATTATCTTTCTATAGATATGCACTAATATATATTTTTAAAGATTTGTTTTTCAAAATTTCGGCTCAGAAAAATCATATATGATTTGTAAAAATCATATATGATTTGTGAAAATCATACATGATTCGATTTTTACAAATCATATATGATTCGATTTTTAAAAATCATATATGATTTTTGAAAATCATATATGATTTTTGAAAATCATACATGATTTTACAAATCATATATGATTTTTCTGAGCGAAATTTTTGGAAAAAAATTTGTCGAAAATATATAAAAGTGCATATTAATAGATAGATAATTTAATTCTCGTCGCGATGGTGTATTTTTTATAGTTTGAAAATTTACCGTTTGCAAGATATGTTGTTTTCAAAAGAAATGTGAAAAATGGTTTTTTATTAACTTTGATTAAAAATGAATGGCTAAAATTAGTTTATTGGATCAATAATAAATACTCCAACTAATCTTGTATGTCCTTAGCTATCCAACTAATCTAGCCTTGGCCACTAATACAAATTGTATATTCTAGCAACAGGTAAATGGCCGAGAGACACATGTAACTTTTACGGATGTATTTTCATGCGAAGGGTGACTTTTTTCCGACGACATGTTTTGTCGCAAAAAGTCGGTTACGCGACAAAAAATGGTTTTTATTTTTTTTTACTTTAACTATGAAATGTACCATTTTCGACATGGTGCCGCAACAGAACTTTTTGTAGTTTCCTTTTGAACTTTTTGAGTTCTAAACAAGGTCGGGTTCGGGTATGTTTTATATGGCCTGACCCGATTTGACCATACCCGAATTGACCCGAACCCGACCGGGTTAACCCGTATAAACAAATCTTACATATTCAGCATTGAACCAAAACACTTTCTAATAGAACTATAAGTTCAAAATTGGATGGCTATGTACCCCCCTTAGGTTTGATGGCCGTGTTTTAAAAGAGTTAATTCAGAATTTAAAGCTTCTACTTTAAATGTGGTCCAAGCAATTAACTTGCTGTGGTCTAGTCTTTTCTTGAGCGTTCGTCAACACTTGTGCTCTGATTAAATACTACGTCCATTTGCACGACCAAAGATAAGAAAAGTAACGAGTGTGTACGAGGTGTGCAATCGCACAGAGGCTCCAAATTGCAAGGGTTTCCAAAGTATAGAGCTCCACAAACATTGAGATTCCCCTGCAAAAAATATATATATGGAAATCATGCTCGAGATAGATAATATATATAATATATATTGTAGTTGTATTAGCTAGTGTGATATATGTCTATGAACGGATGGTATTCAAATGTATTAACTAATAAAAGAGCTACGGCTTGTAATGACATACTATTATATATATATATGTAGCCTCGATGGCCGATGCACTATAAATATAGCTTTTGAGGATCAAAACATTTGAACACAAAGAAGATGGAGATAAATAACATTGGCTCAAAGCTTGTGAAACCATCAATGCCAACTCCACCCACCCTTCGTACTTATAACATCTCTTTCTTTGATGAGCATCAACTTACCAATATAACGCCTCTCATTCTCTACTACTCTGCATCAAAAGAGCCACAAAATGATAATCATGGTGACGTTTTCAATCATTTGGAGACTTCACTATCAAAAACCTTAACTGATTTTTACCCATTGGCTGGTAGATATATACGTCAAGCTGCGTTTGTCGACTGTAGTGATCAAGGTGTTGTATATGTCCAAGCCAAAGCAAGTCTCCAACTCTTGGAGTTTCTAGGCCTAGAGTCTAGCTAAAACTCAATATGCTACAAGATTTTTACCACTTGAGATTGATGAGGAGGATGTTCGATGTTATCCATTAAGGCCACGGCTTTCGGTGTGGTGGTTTTGCAATTGGCATGTCTTTTCTCATAAAATTTCGGATGTTGCGGTATGTGCACATTCATTGATAGTTGGGCTACTAGAACCCAAGAATCGAGCAATGAAGAAATAGAAAAATTGACTGATTTTAGTTTGACACTTCGTTTTCCCAAGAGAGGCGTGCCGATCTTAACTCAATACTTCAAAGGCTAGTGTCGAGGTGAAAAATTCCACGAGTTTTTAAATTTAGAGGAAATGAAATATTAAAAATGAGAAAGCGTTCACACTTGAGGATAATAAAGGTCATAGGCCATCAAAGTAGTACTTGTTGAGGCACTATTATGGAAGGCCTTGATGGGCGTAGATGAAGCGACAACCGGACACAAAAAGATGTCATGTGTTTCCCAGCGGTTAACTTGAGGACTAAACTAGTCCCAAGTTACCCAATAACACATATGGGAATTTTGTTACAATAGCAACTGCGGCTTGAGCCTAGTGGTCAAGTAAACAATATGGATCTTGAGATTATTATAAGCTCTTACATGACTCGATCACGGAAGTTAATAACAAGTGCATCAAAGCAATTTAAATCGAGGAGATAGATTATGGGTACTTAGTTAAGCCTTTTTAGGCGTGATCATTATACAATCAACTTTAATGACGTGAATTTTACTTTTCACTTCTTGGTCTAAGTTTTCATTTAGCAAAGTCGATTTTGGTTGGGGTAAGCCGGTTTGGAAAAGCACAACATATCCTCAATATCAAAATTTTGTAGTCTTGATGGATGATCAAGAAGGTGATGGGGTAGAGGCATGGGTTTTTTTAGAGGCGAAACGCATGTGTCTATTAGAACAAGATCCGAATATCAAGGCCTATTTGATATAAGCTCATTTATAATGATCATATGCACTTTTCATTCTATGGGTTCAAGTTTTATTCATGTTATATTCCCGTGATGAATCTGATTATATTGTATTTTGTGTTACGTGTAATAGATATGCGTTTGTTATTAAATAATAAAACCGTGAGACATACAGATAATTGCAAAGATTTAGCAACGTGAAGATCAATATGAGCTCTCAATGGACAAATTCTGTATGGTGAAATTAAAACACCAATTTTGACCACATTAACTTCTACCCGAGCCATTTCGGCAACTGTATTTATGATTATATCCAACTGCAAATATATTAAGCACTGTTTTTGAACAAATTATAAAAACAATCAACAAATCTTGGTTCTCAAACCAAGAACCTTTATTAATCACAATCACAAACCCAGAACAATATCAACAATCTCAACAGAAACCACAATTGATCTCAATCAGTTTACCAGAACAACAATCAACCAAATAAACCAAATAATCTCCCACTGCTACTCAGGTGGAGATCTATTATCTACTTGATAATAGTTCTATTACAATCAACCAAGAACACAAGAGAATGAATATCAACAGACGTTAACAAGATCAACTTTAGGGTTTGTGAAGTTTAGTTAGAGATAGTTTTTCTTATTTCTGAATGGTGAAGAATGAGAGAACCCGTGAGAACTCCAGCTTAAATACTCAGATGCAACTTTGCCCACTTGACACAAATTGCCCTTCTACTTCCAGCCTTTGTCCATATCATCCAAAATCTCAAATACACTAAAACTGAAATATCAAACTAGACACAATAAGTCCCTCAAACATAAACACTCAGAATAAGATTACTCTTTCAACACCCTCCCTTAATCTTATTCTGAAAAAGATCAATAAGATTAAGTTTAGAACATAGCAAGCTATGTTGTTTTGTATCCAACCCTTTAGTAAGAACATCTGCTATTAATAGCAGAGCTTATTTTCTCAGTTTCAATTACCCCAGCAATAATCTTTTCCCTTACAAAAAGTAGGGGCTTTTACATATATGTCCTTGCTTATTTTAAAAATTACATATATATCCTTTGAATGCATTAAAAGCATTGTACTTTATGCATAAAAAACTAATACAAAGGACATATATGTAATTATTCATTTAGGGAAGGATATACATGTAAATCTCCCCAAAAAGTAAGTCAATTTCCAAATGTTTTGTTCTCTCATGAAATATAGGATTGGCAGCAATTTTAATTGCTGAATTACTGTCACAAAACACTTTAACAGGCAAAAGATTTTTACAATTTAAAATTTTCAAAATTTTTAAGATCCACACAATTTCAGAAGTTACAGAAGCTAAAGCTCTGTATTCAGCTTCAGTAGATGATTTTGAAATAGTGTTTTGTTTCTTGCTCTTCCAAGATACCAAGCATCCACAGATAAAAACACAATAACCACTCACTGACTTCATAGTGACAACACATTTAGCCTAGCCAGCATCAGAAAAACCTTTTAAATCAATAACTGGGCTAGCACTTTTCTCAATATTTAACCCTTTGCCTGGAGAAACCTTAAGGTATCTTATTACCTTTAATGCAATATCCAAATGAGATTTCAGAGGACTATGCATAAACTGACTAAGACAAGAAACTGCATAAGCAATATCAGGCCTAGTAGTAGTAACGTAAATGAGCTTACCAATTAACTTTTGATACTCTGTAATATTCTTAAGTTTAGGATCAGTATCAGAGGGCTCACTAGTTAGAGCAAGATTAGGCTGCAAAGGAGCGAGCGAGCTTTCCGGCAAAGTAAACCAAACTCAGAGATAAGATCAAGACAATATTTTCTTTGAGACTAACATAAACCATTCTTAGTTTCTAACACTTCAATACCAATAAAATATTTTAGCTTTCCAAGATCTTTAATCATGAACTTGCTTTTCAAAAACTGCTTAACATTATCATTTTCATGCAAACTGTTTCCAGTGATTATAATATCATCTTCATAAACAAGTAACGCAACAAAAATATTGTCACTAGTTTTAGTAAACAATTAGTAATCACTTTTGCTTTGCACAAAACCATTTTCAATTAAAACAGCAGTCAACTTAGCATTCCATTGCCTAGGAGCCTGGTTAAGCCCATATAAACTTTTTTTCAATTTGTATACTCTTTTATCATTAGAATCATAATAACCAGGAGGCAATTTCATATAGACAATTTCATCAAGATCACAATATAAAAAAGCATTGTTAATATCTAACTGAAACAAGCTCCAATCATTTTGAACAACAAGGTTAATAAGGCATCTAACAATAACAATTTTAACAACAAGAGAGAAGGTTTCATCAAAATCAATTCCCTCCCTTTGATTGAAACCAATAGCAACAAGCCTAGCTTTAAATCTAATTCCCTCCCTTTGATTGAAACCAATAGCAACAAGCCTAGCTTTAAATCTATCAACCTCACCATTAGACTTATACTTGATCTTAAAAACCCATTTACTACTTATAGCCTTCCTACCAGCAGGAAGCTCAACAATCTCAAATGTATCATTCCTATGTAAAGCATTCATTTCATCATTCATAGCATCATTCCAATGTCTATGCTTAGAGGCCTCCCAAAAGCTTTTTGGTTCAGACTGTTGATTTAAAGTAGTAGAAAAACAATAGTTATCTTTAGACAAATTTGAATAGTTAACATATTTTTCTAAACCAAATTTAACCTTAGAATCAACAACAAAATCATTAAAGTTCTTTGGAAAAACAGAAGGCCTGGAAGACCTTCTAAAAACAGTATCTTGATGACTTTCCTGAGACTGAGTGAGAGACTCATTACCCTCAGAATTTGGACTATTTACATTATCCTCAAGGGCTGCAGACCTCTCATCCTCACTGGTAGAATCATTTAAGTCAGAAGAATGCCCCCCAAAATCCTCAATAGGTAACTTAAAAGGACTGCCTAGACAAGGAGATGGTCTGCCATGCCTCTTAGGGCTGGGTTCATTATTGTGCTCATCATTGGGTAGGTCAGGTAGGTCATCAAGAGTATCAGAATTGAAAAAAATTAGGTGACTAGGATCTTGATCAGACTTAGATGAAACAGTAACACTTTGTTTGAAAGGAAAGATATCCTTAAAAAATTTAACATCTCTAGAGAAAATAACATATTTCTGATCAAGACTCCACAATTTGTACCCTTTTTTAGAATTAGAATATCCAATTAAGACACAATTTTCAGACCTACTACCAAATTTATCATGATTATTTAGAATAGTGGCATAAGCAAGACACCCAAAAGCCCTCAAGTGCAACAAAGAAGGAGCAAAGTTATGCACAAGTTCAAAAGGAGAAAGCCCATTTAGCACAGAGGAAGGCAATCTGTTAATCAAGTAAGTAGCAGTTAGAATACACTCAGAACACATATTCAGGGGAAGCCCTCCCTGAAACAAAAGAGATCTAGCAACATTAAGAAGATGCCTATACTTCCTCTCAACAATGCCATTTTGTTGAGGGGTATAACTACATGAAGTCTGATTAATAATCCTATTATTCTCACAAAATAAAGTAAACTGCTGATTAACAAATTCAGTCCCATTATCACTCCTGAAGGTTTTAACTTTCTTATTAAACTGAGTTTTTAGATAATTGTAAAAAACCATTAGGTTTTCAAAAACTTCAGTCTTGTTTTTCAAAAGATAAACCCAAACAGCTCTAGAAAATCATCAACCACAGTAAGAAAGTATCTATATCCTTCCCTACTGGTCACTTTATAAGGCCCCCATAAATCTAAGTGAACCAAATCACTCAAATGTTTAGATACATGATCACTTAAAGGAAAAGGTTCCCTTGTTTGTTTAGCCTTTTGACAAATATCACATCAGAATTTAGAATCTTTATTAGAAAATCCCAGAACAGATTTCAAAACATTTAAAACTTGGTCTGCAGGATGGCCAAGTCTGCAGTGCCAAGTATATTTGGATAAAAACACACAGTGTTAACAGAAAACCTCTCAAGGTATTTACCTTGATTTCCATCAAAGTAATATAATCCACCAATCTGATTACCAGTCCCTAGAATTTTCCCTACCCTCAAGTCCTGATTTAAGATATAGCAATAAGCCTCATCAAAAGCAAAAATCAATTTACTATCTCTGGCAACCTTATGAACAGATAATAAACTAACACAATACTCTGGAACAACCAGAACATCATATAAGGTCAAGTAACTAGTCAAAGGCATATTTCCAATTTTAGTTATAAAAGCTTCAGTACCATTAGGATGAGATACTTTAATCTTAAGATGAGACACATCAACTACATTCACAAGAAACTTATCAGTATAGGTCATGTGCTAATTAGCACCAGAATCAGTAATGACACCATTAGTAGCAAGATTATTATGCAACTGACTAGTAGAACAAAAAAACTTTTCAAAGTTTTCATTAAACAATATGCTGCAGTTATAAAAAGTAACTGCCATATTGGCCTGTACACCATTTCCAGAACCATAATTTTCTTTAATCAAAGAGAGAAGAGTAGCCATTTGATCATTTGTGAAGGCAGAAGAAGGACTAGTACCCACAGAATTGTAAGAAACATTTTTTCCTTTGATATTTTGAAAATTCTTCTTTTTACCAAAATTAGCAGGGTATCCAATCAGTTTAAAGCACCTATCAATAGTATGACCATTGAACCCACAATGTTCACAAACAAGAGAAGAACCCCCAGCAGTTCTTCTAGAATCATTAGATCTAGGTCCAGTACTAGGTCTAGAAGAGTTCCCAGAAGTTTGAGACCTCTGAGAATTCCCTTTATTCCCCCACATTGGAAAAGAACACAGGAGACTGAGCCCTTTGAGAGGGACCAGCACTAGAACCAGATACAACAGCTCTATGAGACTCTTCACTAGCAATGAAGAACATTGAAGATAGAGTAGCTCACTATGGAAGTGGTTCTATGAACACAGTCGTCTTACATTTAGATTGTTTGTTTAAATGTAATCGTTTTCTATTTCATTGTTAGCAGTTTAGTGTTTGTTCTTTGCGTTTAGCGATTGTATGTTGCTTTGTTACATTTGTAGAATCATATCGCCTATGTAACGGGCTGAGGACATGGGATTCACCTATGTCAATTGTACTTCAAAGTTTTTTGGATATATTTACCGGGGTTTTATGGCCCTTTTACCCAAAAAAAAGAAAAGGCTCCTTTCACATCAGGCAAAGGATCTCTAGCTAAAATATTACTTCTAATTTGCATATAAGAGTCATCCAGTCCCATTAAGAATTGCATTAATTTCATAAGCTGATTATGTTTTTTAAAATCCTCTGTTGCATGAGAAGTGCACCTAGGTAACTTGACCAGTGCATCAAATTGTTTACACATCGTACTAAGTTTGTTAAAATACTCAGCAATAGAAGTACCATTTTGACTTAAAGAGTTAATTTTATGATGCAGATTAAAGGTAACTGAAGCATCAACACTATCAAATGTTTCTTTTAATTCATTCCAAACATCAGATGCCTTATTTTAAAAAAATTGGCCCAAATAGAGCTCCTCAGTAATAGAGTTAAGAATCCACCCAAACAACATTAACTCTATCCCATTGTCTCCCCAAAACCTCATCAACATTAGATCTAACACAAGTACCATCTATAAAGCCAATTATTTTTCCCTTCCAAAGCCAATAATAAAGCACAAGACCAAACATTATAGTTTTCAGTACCTTACAATTTAATAGATATCACAGTTAAAGAAGCAGAGTCATTAGTATGTAAATTAAAAGGGTGACTTAAATCCATTTTACTGATTAGAGTAACATTATCAACATCAGCATCATCCTCATTATGAGTAGATGCACTATGCTCAGAACCATGCACATACATGATGCACACAAACAAGCAAAACACACTACAAGCACTCAGAAGGAGAGAAGGAAGTTCCCAGGCTTTCCTTGCCACTCAAGGTGGTAGGTCAAGGGCGCACACAAGCACAGCAGATAAACAAACACACAACACCAATAGACAACACACAAAAAATCAAGAATCCCACAATAATCAAGCAATACAGCAAGAAAAGAAGAGACTTCTGAGTTCTGAGTTCTTGATTCACTTAGGCAAGAACCCAAAAGAAAACCCCAGAATCAACTTCAAGTCAACCCAAATACTCCAAGAACCCAGAAAAGATAACTAGAATCAACTCCAAGATTCACCACCAACCAATTCGAGATTCAAAGAACCAAACAATACCAGATCTACCTCCAAAATCCACCAACAGCAATGAAACTATTGATTAACACAGTTAATCAACGAAGAGAACAAAACCCCCAAATTTAAAGAAACCCTAATTTTTTCAAAAATTAGGCGTTTGTAAAAAAACTTTCAGATCTGTGCAATTAAACACACATAAGAGTAATTAACACTGGTTAATTGAAGTAATTGAACCCAATTTGAAAAACCCCCAAAATTTTTAGAAACCCTAAAAAAAATTATGATCAGATATAGAGCAGATGAAGTGCCTGCTCTGATACCGTGAACAAATTATAAAAAAAATCAACAAATCTTGGTTCTCAAACCAAGAACCTTTATTAATCACAATCACAAACCCAGAACAATATCAAGAATCTCAACAGAAACCACAACTGATCTCAATCAGTTTACCAGAACAACAATCAACCAAATAAACCAAATAATCTCCCACTGCTACTCAGGTGGAGATCTATTATCTACTTGATAATAGTTCTATTACAATCAACCAAGAACACAAGAGAATGAATATCAACAGATCTTAACAAGATCAACTTTAGGGTTTTTCAAGTTTTGTTAGAGAGAGTTTTTCTTATTTCTGAATGGTGAAGAATGAGAGAACCTGTGAGAACTCTAGCTTAAATACTCAGCTGCAACTTTGCCCACTTAACACAAATTGCCCTTCTACTTCCAGCCTTTGTCCATATCATCCAAAAGCTCAAATACACTAAAACTGAAATATCAAACTAGACACAATAAGTCCCTCAAACATAAACACTCAGAATAAGATTACTCTTTCAATAGTTTTAAAACCCTGGTTGACCCGGAAGGTTGAACCGGTTGGGTGATGGGAAGCCGTTTTTGAGCAAAAAACCTGGTTGAACAGCCGGTTAAAACGGCTAACCGTGAACTGGATTAAGCACAAAATATTTGACAAAGACAATATATCAGCTTACAATCTGGATACATGCAGTTTCACTTCTAAAGTTTAATGGGTTTTGGATAGGGTAGTATATAACTAAGGTTATAGATGGTTTGTGTTTTAATAGCGAGTAAATTACATAAATGGTCCCCGTGGTTTGTCCAAAATTTCATCTACAGTCCCTCAAACTTAAAAGTTGCATATATCGTCCCTATCACCTCCAAAGAATAACATGAATGGTCCTTTTGTTGGATGTCCGTCTATTGAACCATTAAACCTCATCCACGTGATACACATGTGAGGGTAAAATCGTCTTTTTCTCCTACTAGCTTACTATATACTAAATATGGTTTTCTTTCCTAATAAAGTATACCATCCACCCCCATAAACCATCAGTTTCATCTTTTTTTTTCTTTCTCTTAATTTTCTTGAATAACAACAACAATGGTTAACAAAAAGTAAAGTTAATGCAAATAACACTTTTTAACGACAATGACCCATGTTAACCACAATGGCCATACATGTAATTATATATTACTATTTTGAGTTAGTATTTAAGTCATATAATAGTACTTGTTAAGCAATATAAATACCTGAAAAATGACTTCTGCTCCAGTGGTGTGGAGGAATCTTGCACAGCCATTTATAAGCCTCCTTATTGAATGCTTTCAGTTCATCCTTAGCATGAGTAAAATGTGGCACTGTGGTAGCAGTAGCATATGTCCATAGAAGGTCTTTGAATGCTTTACCACCCCATCTCAACTTCATATTCTCATGTATGTGTTTTAGACAAAACCTGTGCTCAGCTGCTGGAAATAGTTTGGCAATTGTTGGAATTATCCCATGTGTTACAAGACAATTCATTAGTATAATAGTTTTTAGTATTAACAATATAAAGGATTAAGACAACTCATTAGTATAACACCTTCTACCTATTACTAATGAAAGTGATATTTGAATTGGTTACCAGATCTAAATCTTCAGCCAATCGTTCTAGAAACCAAGTCCAAGACTCTGAGTTTGCAGTTTCAACAATACCATATGCCAATAGGTATATCCCATTGTTTGAATCCACACTTAGAGTAGTCAACAACTAACCAAGAAATGGTCCTTTCATAAAGGCACCATCCAAGCCTAATAATTCCCTCATAACAGCTCTGAATCCTTCTTTTGTTGCACCCAGACATATGTAAATTCTCTGAAAAACCCTTGTGTTTACTTCTAGATTTGGTTCTCTTTCACACTGAATTTTGACAGTAGTGTTGGGATTATTAGCCTTCAGCTCCAATACATAATTCCTCAAATTTTCATATTGTTGAGTGTGGTCTCCTCTTAATTGGTTAACAGCTTTTGCCCTGGCTCTAAATGCTTTCATACTAAAGATTTCAAGTTTAAACTTCTGCTGACTTTGGGCTTGAACAACTTTAATAGGTATACCTGGGTTTGATTCAATTTGACGCATGATATTTTTTGCTAAGAAATTAGTTGTACAAGCTTTGGCTCTTCTGGTTTGCAAACACCTATGTTCAGGTTTGTATGTTCTCACAGACCATGACTTATCCTTGCATTTTGATATTTGTAAAACCTATGGGCATTTATTCCCATATGTTGGTATCTTGTTAGCTTTACCACCATAAATGCCCTTTACCTTTATAGGAAAAGTAGTTGCCCTTATCTTTGATTTTTTCATATTCTCCTTTATGGGAGATTCAGACCAATCTTTGACTTTGTCCATCTAACTTGATTTGGGCCAACCTTACCACCAGGCCCAACTGAACAACCTTGCACAGTAGATCCAACATTTTTACTTGGCCCAACTGAACCACCAACATCATCAGATCCAAGTGTTGGAATGGTACCAAAACATTATGCTCTAATTCTCACCTTATCATTCTTTTTCACCTCAATTTGCCTCCTTGTTTCAATTGAATGGAGCTTAATCATCTCCTTAGCCTCTTTTGTAGTTCCAATACTCTGCCCTACAAAGAAGTATGTTTGGTTACTCCCACCAACTGCATTCTTACCTATTTGTTGCCTTAACTCCTTTAACTTTCTTTTCCTAGCCTTTTCTATATCATCATCTCCATCATCCCCACTTTCAAATTCATCATTGTCTAATACTTCCACATCAACAGGTTCTTCAAAAGTAACATGTGTCTTTCTCCCACTGCCCATGAACTCTTCATTCACATCTACATTAGCATGGAAGTTTTCCATGTCTACTTCCACTTCATTGATTTTATTAACTTCATCAACAATTTAATCACTATCTTCCCCACTATCACTATCTTCCCCACTTTCACTACGGACACTGTCTTCTGCTACTTTTCCTACTTCATTAGTGTGTAATGTCTGCTCAACCTTTGTAGCCTTAGCAACTACCTCAACATCATCTAAATCAAGGAAAGGATCATAGTTTTTGTTGTCCAAAGCAGAGTAAATCTTTTGCAAACTCACTTTGACCCATTTCCTTAGCAGCACTACTTTCACCTACATTATTAACCCCACTTTGACCTATTTCACTCCCTATCCATTCTAAACTTAACTGCTTAGTACAAGATTTCTTAGCAACAACTTCGTCATTTTCGATTTCAGTAATGGTACACATCTTAAATGGTGAAGGATTATAAGTGTCTATTGTGTTTCATCATGCTCAATGTACACATTCAACAACCTATGACCTAACAATACATACCTACAAAGTTCATGCACATCTTGGTCACTACCTAAAGCTCTAATCCCACGGTCTAAATCAAGATCAGGAATCAAATATTGGTAGTACATTATTATATCCCCTTCATAACCTAACAACATAACCATCTCATTCAACTCAATCACAGAAAACATATCCACATCTAGGTTATCAACAAAGCTAAACCTACCATTAACATATTTCCTTCCGGTTGACTCTAAAAACATCCCTCTATGATGAATCTTCAGACTAAAAAAGTTAGGGTCCTTGGCTGAAAAAAACACAATAAAAACACATTATTAATTAGGGTTTTCATAGGAAAATCTCATTAAACATTGTTAACAACATTTTTCATGATCAAAATTAATATTCAAAAAAACACAAGTAGCTTACCATAAATACTATCATAATCCACGACTGCGTCATTTTTATTGGCGTCATGTATATTCAACACAGATAACACCATTGTGCATAAGATCAATCTTGATTAAATTAGGGTTTGAGATTGAAGATGAATAGTTTTGGTGAGTAGATGGTAATGGAGAGAGAAGAGGGAAAATTAAATGTGAGGATTGTTAGGAATTAGAAATTCCATAGTGAAGTGTCGGTCACCCCAAATATAATGTAGCATAAGTTAGCTCATAGACATATCGTTATTTACTAGTTATTTAGTTAGTTTTTTAGTTTAGATCAACACCGTGGGGGACGGACGGGTCTTTACCTACTATATGCTTGATCCACAGTCCGAAGGAGGACGTGTAGTTTGTAACTATAAATACCCTCTACCTCCCAAGGTAGAGGGTTGGACCTTTAACTTAATCTAACCTTCTTTCTTTTGTTTACTTTCTCTCTTTAGAAAGGATCCCATCTTCCACTTTCTCTCTCTAAACTCTATTCCATACGCCCATATGTGATTGATTGTGTGTTTGTGAAATCTAATATGTTACAAGTGGTATCAAGAGCCATGGTTTGATCCCTCATCTTTCATGTTCTTGGATTTCTAGTGGTTTTCATAAGGTTTTTGGGTTTGAATGAGTTTAGAGTAGTTTGCATTATTTGGATCATTTCTCGTGTTAAAGTTTGGATTTTGATAGTACTTTTGTGTTTAGAATCATTATAAGTGTTTAGGTTTTGAGTTGGAAGGCTTGAATCATCGTGGTTGGGTTGTTTTTGGATTGAAAAGTGGTGTTTTTTGGATATTTCTAGGATGCGATTTGTCTCTCTGATATGGATTCTTCTATGCGATTTGTCTCTTCTGAGATTTCTTATTGAAGCGATTTGTCAGTTTCAGAGAAGCGATTTGTCTATTATGCGATTTGTCTATTGAGACAGAACGACAAGAAAGGATAAAGTAGTGGAAGTAGTGGGTGTACTTGTGTACTATGTGATTTGTCTCCAGTTCGATTTGTCACCAGTGCGATTTGTCTCCACTGCGATTTGTCTCCAGTGCGATTTGTCACCGGTGCAATTTGTCATCGGTCGATTTGTCTCCACTGCGATTTGTCTCCGGTGCGATTTGTCATCGATGCGATTTATGCAAGCGATTTTTCAAAAAGAGGATTGTCATAGCGGTTTGCCAGTGCGTTTTGTCAAGGACTGAGATTTGTCAATTCCTGCGATTTGTCTCTAAACCTAACATACAAAACCCTTGTTTTCAAACCCTAATTTTCCGAAAAATCCTTCGGGGGCGCGCTGCCCCCTGAACCCCCCAGCGAACTCACCGCGGAACAGGGGGTATATATAAAGAATTAGGGAATATCACAAACCATAACCCCAAATTCATCTTTACTTCCTTATCATCTTCTAGTTCCTTTACTATCATCTTCTAGTTCCTTTACATCTTCTATTTCTTATCATCTTCTAGTTCCTTTACTACATCCTACTTCTCACTCTCTTACGGTTTGGTCTAGATTTTAGTAAAAACCCGCAAAAGATTCTATTTTTCGGTTTAAATCACAGACTTGTAAAATCCCGTGTACACAGCAGCATCATGTCTTACACTCCTGATTCAGTGATTTCGGAAGTACTTAAATTGTATGATGCTGTGGACAACAATGATAATGTATGCTACACTGAACGGTTAAAGATGATTGAATCAATCAATGAGGATGTGAGATCTTCGTGTTACGAGATCAAGAGAGAATTTCACCTGTTTAGGCTACATAATGCCATGCTAAAGGAAAGTAACATTGAACCTTTCAACAACTTCACTCACACCTCATGTTACTCACACCTGTAACAATGGAACGAACATGCAATTCCCTTTTTCGTCAAGATTTATCCACATTAACAGGAACACCACTATTAAACTTAGAACAATTGGAACAACAACTTGACAAACAAAAGGTTAAAAAGGATAGTTCTAGTGCTGCACTTGGTGATCCACAAACAACTTGATCATTCATTAGTGGGGAATTCACATCGATTATGATCATCACATGACCGAAATGTCTTTCAAAAGGCACTTGGAATGGAAATTCACATGTTCATTAAGACATTTATCCAACTCATGGATAATGTGAGAAGTACATTGAGGAACTTACGGAAAGATGAAAAAGTGGATGAGTGCAGTGCGGTTGAGAGATAGTTGTGATGAGTTGGGTAATGTATCGGTTGAAAGGTCGGGTGTTCTTTGAATGCGAATATCACGACAACAAAGAATGATGTAACCGGTTGCTCAAGAACTCTGTCATACAAGAAGTGGATGTTGTGATCGAAGGTGAATGAATGTCGGGTACAATCAATAAATTGTAGTGTTGAGACCGGTAAGGCATCGATGATGGATCGATTGACACCGAATATAGAGGCTCGAGACAGATTCGCTTGAAACGACCCATGAGTTCGATGACTCTTGTTACACATGATGTGGATGCAAATATCGAATCGACAAATGAGCAGGTGTCATGTGATGAGGTACCCTTAATCGATCAACATAGTGCATCCGCTAATGTACCTAAACAAACTGATCTTAATACTGAACATGATTCTAATAATTGTTCCTTGGTTGAGGCTGAGTCTAATAAATTAAAAACAAATGATATGGTTGATAAAAAGACTTTTGATGAACTTTCAAACAAATTCTTAAAACTTGAAAAACATTGCATTTCTATTGAAATTGCAATACAAATAAAGGAGGAAAGTTTTCAAACTAAGAAACCATGTAAAAATCCGGAATTTCCTAAATTTCGTGAATTTTTTGAAATAAACGATTTAAAAGCTCAGCTTCAAGCCAAAAACTCGGCTATCAACAATTTGAAAAACATATTTACGGTATGCATGTGAAAAGTAATTAAGTCAAGACTACACAAGACATTGATACTATTATAACAAGAAATAATGAATTGTCAATTTATGTGGCTAAATTACTAAAGGAAAATGAGTCTTTGAGAAAGCATCACATAGAACTAAGTGACTCTGTCAAAGAAGCTAGAACTAAGACAATGGAACAAACAAACTCTTTTGACAAAAATTGATGAACTCAAAGCTCAACTTCGTGAAAAGTGTTTCGCTATTGTTGCCTTAAAGAATGAGCTTAGAAAAATCGTAGGGAAAAGTGTGAACACTAAGTTTACAAAACCATCAACCTTGGGAAGCAAGTTTCTCATCCCACTAGACACCGGTCCGTTGTTAGGCGACCTCATCGCATTTATATCGAAAGAACAAAATCTTTAAAGACAAGGCTTGCCTCCCAAGTTGATGCGATAAAAGTTTTGTCAAAACCACCACTTCACCTGAGTTACCTATGAATAATGCTTCTAGCTCCGTTAACCCTCAACAAGTAGCTACTTCTACTCCCAGCACCTCTAGGATTAGTTCGAAAACAATGTTAAAACCAAGCATTAAAACCCATAATCCATATGATATGAATGACTTGTGGAAGAACTATTATCTAGAAGAAGCTAGGAATAAGGCACATATTCGAAAAATGGAATTTTAGGTGCAAGACCTAGGGTGATGAATTCTACGAGATTTCAAGGCACTGCTAGTAGTAGTAAAGCATTACCTAGGAACACTCAAAAGACTAGGGGTTGGCTTGCATCTAAGAGTAGTTATATGAAGAAGAATGCTAAGCATGTAGAAAATGAAACTAGAAATTCTGAGTCTTTTCCGAATAAGAAACATTTTCCTAATTTACATGCTAAGGTACAATCCACTAAGACTACTAACATGGCTAAGGTTCAACATGTTATGAAGCAAAACAAACCTAAAACTTTGCATAGATGGATCCCAACTGCTAAATCTTTAGAGTCTAGGAATAACGATAAGTCTTCAACTGTGCATAAGAATATCAACAATCCTAGACCTTGCCATAAGTGGATACCGTGCGGTAGAATGTTTAAGTATGTTGGACTTAGGTGGATATCTACCGAAAGTCAAGCACCGATGGCAAAATCAAGGTTGACCGTGAAACCCCAAAGGGTTTGGATGCTAATGTCACTAACCAATATATGCAATCAAGCTTGTAATGTTAGTGCAGGTAGTCCTTACTTAGTTGTAGATACTTCGATCCTTCAATACATGGACTGGCTTAAAGTATGGATAACAAAAGAATTGATATCTCATAACTCACGGGTTCAAGTAACTCAACCTTGATATTCAATCGGCAATGACGTCTGTTCACATCAATTCAGGCCTCGTTCTTCATCACTATGGCGTCTGCAGATAACTCTTCAGGCCCCGTTCCTCAAAGAAAATAAAGGTGTACGCTTCAGTGCGCTTTATCTTCAGAAGAAGAGAAATCTTCATGTTTATGACCATTCTCATCGACATTATTCATCAACAAGCTTCATGTTTTCCTATGCTCATTAATCCTCGTGGATCTCGCTCATTGGTGTATACTCTTATTCACTTGTTCGAATCAAAATGGCAACTTCGGATGCAATTTTTGAGGGGAGAAGAGTGAATATACTACATGTTGATGGATGCTTGAATTATGGTCATACGACTCTCCAATGCCTAATGTTTCACTTACTAAGGATAACGGGATTTATTATTTGGGATTCATTGTTTTAAGATATGTTTGATGAGTACTTCCAACCTCCAACGAATGTTGTTCATCCATTCTCGAAGTCGCCGCTCGGTTCGCCGACTCAACTAGTTCTCCATCTAAGAAGTACAACTCGGACTACTCGAGAAACCCGGTCTCGATTATTCCTTGAGGCGTTGAAAATGACTATCGTAATATTGAAGTTTCACTATTGAATATGATCCGCTCTTTGGTATTCCTTTGCTAAATCTTCACGGATTATTGTTCATGAATAATGATCCGCTCTTTGGTATTCCTTTGCCAAATCTTCACGGATTATTGTTCCTCTCAATGTGCACGCTTATAAATCAACCACATGAACATTAAGGAAAATGACTACCTCATCTCGCTCGAAAATACATGTATACCTTTAGGAAGAATGCATTGATGTTGAGGAATCATTTGTTCCGGTTCATTCGAAGGTCAATGTACATCCGATTGTATGTTTATTCACGTGGTGGGCATTTGACACAAGTTGATTATTTTAGAGTTAATCATTTATCACTTATTTGAGATTGAAGTTGACTTTCACAAAGGCGTGTTCTTATTAGATAACATGCTCGGGCTTAACAATTTGAGTTGAAGACTTGGTTTATCTAGTTACCAAAGAAGAGGTTTGGATGGTTGAAGACCGGTTAACTATCACTTTAAGGAGTTACGTTGTTTTACTCAAGGACACACACAAATGTCGTTATGGATAATCGCAAGAGGTGTTAATGTCTCATACTTTGGTTGAGTATTGAGTACTTAGAGATTTGCTTGGAGCATAAATTCTCGACACCGTTCTTCCAAGATTAGTGCAAGATTAAGACACAAATGCGGGGAACTCTACTTTAGTTTCAAGTTTGGTATATCGGGTTTGCTTCATCAGTGGTCACTTCAAATTGTCCACATCTGGGTTGGTTAAGATAGTCAGCGAGAGTTTCTGTAGCAGTTGATTATCACAAGATACATTTAAGCTCATTGTGTTCTTCTCAAAAGATTTCAAGGATATGAGTGTATTATGTCTTGCTGACTCTGAGGTATCAAAACCAGCAAGGGGGAAGGAGACATACATCTAATCGCACAACGAGTACACGTGATGAACTTAATACTTATTCTATATTGAAGTTATTCCGGGGAGACAAATGTCATAACCGTAGAGAAACTCTGTGTTTAATTTGTGGCGTTTGGTGTTATCATTCCAACTATTTGGGGGAAGGATGTATCATTCCAACTATTTGGGGGAATGATGTATTATTCCAACTATTTGGGGTAAGTGGTCTCTTGACACTTTTGGTATGTGTTAACTCAGCTCTTAGTGGGAAGAAATATGAGAAGAATATTTGGAGCGTGAGATGATATTGCTTATCGACATCTTCGATATGGCTTATGATAAAGTGCTTCTGGTTATTGCTTCATGTACACCATGTTATGATGATTCCGATGAGATCGCAACCATCAGGGGAGAGATATGTGTACATCAGGGACGTACAACATGTTCACATGATCGAGCTTATTCAGTTATTCCGGAGTTGATATCAGCAGAGATGATCAGTGATTCAACATGTTACTTGGATATCATCGTCTCTATTCTTGTTGGGTACATGTGTACATTATGGGCTGATTGGTTATATGAAAGATAACTGGATGCATTTGGTGAAATGAATATGTTGACATATTGTTCTCCCGAATAGACAACTGCTCAAACTCGAAGAGTAATGTGTACATCGGGGACGCACAACTGATTCACGTGATAGAGTTTAATCATGTATTCCGGGTTTGATAACCGCAAAGATGATCAGTGTTTAAACTTGTTACTTCGGTGTTCTCGTGTTCTTCGGGGTGTTGAGCTTCATTCAATGAGACTGTTTCTCTTTACATTTGATGCAGGTTTTACTGACCAGGTCTTAATATTTATAATGTCTCGTTATACCTATGGTCTACCCTAGTGCACTAACGGGCAGTGTACCCGATCGTGTGTAGTGTAGTAATTGGTAAAGCCAAGGTCCTCCCAAGAGCTATGTGTGATGGATTATTACTAAGTCTAGGTGTCACAGATTAATAATGGTTTCGATAGGGATTTAATTAATTAAACTACTAAAACAGAATAAAGCAAATAAAAGCAAGTAAAGGATAAAGGGAAATCAATAGAGGAGAGTGGTGCTAACCTAGTTAATCCTCCTAGCTAGTTATGTCAATGTCTACATACTTCCAATTACTTTAGGTGGGGTCAAAGTCGAGAGGACATTTGGTCAATTCGCCTAACCTATCGGCAAAGATGCCACCACGGGAGAAGTCGTGTCCCTCATAAGTCCTGTTGTTCTTGGTCCCTAAGCCAAGTCATTAAGTACCGCTACATGCTAGATTTATAATAGTGAATGCCCGGCCGTTAGGAACTTAGACATGCACCCCTAATTCTTAAGTTCATCCAAACGATAGGTGACCAGTTGGTCAAATCGCACAAGTAGAAAGGGTCGTCGTTGGCCATATCTTACCCTTCCGTCTCGATCCGCTCACCTAGGGTCGGGTTGGTCATATCTCCTAGGCAATTGGCCTCACCGCCATTCAAAACTACCGAACCAAGGGTGGCTACAAATAAACTATGCATGCATACACTTAGAAATAATTGTACGAGAAGTAAAGTAAACAAAAAAACAATTAGGAATCATAACTAGGCCGGCACCAAGAGGTGCTTAGCCACTCATATTAATCATACAAACCAATTCAATATTCAAGTGTACGAAATACATGAATTGAAAGTAAAGAAATATAAACGCTAATGCTTATCGTAGGGAGTGATTTCTCCTTGAGACTACTGTATGCTCCTCTAGACCGCCTTGAACTTTTCCCACGTTCTCGAAAGTGTTGTATGTGGAATGGGATGATTAGAAATGCTGGAATTCGTGGGGTATTTATAGGCCAGATCTGGGTTACAGCGTAACTAAAATAAGAGTTACGCCGTAACCTTCTATTTCTTCGTATTTTGCACTAGATCTGCTAGTTACGGCATAACCTAATAAGTGGTTACGCAGTAGTCTTCAATAAACTCGGTTACGTCGTAGTTGATGGAGTAGTTACGGCGTAAGTATCAGCGGCGTGGAACCTCATTTGACCTAATATAGTTACGTCGTAACCTTTGGGAAGAGTTACGTCGTGACCTTCTGATAAGTTGGTTTTCTGAGTCACGCAATAGTTACGGCGTAATGTGAGAGACGAGTTACGCCGTAACTTCTTCAAAGTAGCATACTGTGATAAATCTTTAGATGTTTCTCCAATTCCGCGTCTCTTTAGCTCCAATGCTCGTAATTTACCTGAAAGTGGAAAACAATGGAAAACAAGCGTAAATCCATATAAATGATATAAATTACAAGTATTATCGGGGGAAATTGACACTTAATATTCAGGACTATTTGATGTTATCAACATTCTACTTCTTGGGAAAATGGTCTTTATTCGAAGATTATCGGTTGGGGGGGGAAGCTACCAAAGTCTCACTTTCTGTAGGCTCAATCTCTGACGTCCATTCAGGAGTCTCGAAAGCTTTGGTGGTGAAAGTTTAAGAAATGATGACTTCTATCTTCTGCTAAGTGCTGAACGATATCCTTATCTTGGTACTCGTATCATCATCTTCTTAAACTATATCATCTTATTTGTATATATTTATCAAAAAACAAAATACAAAAATATAAAACCAACAAAAAGAAAATAGAAAAATGTAAAATTTTCAAAAAAAAATCCATAAAAATCAGAAAATTTAAAAAATTCCAAAAAAAAAATGTTGATCTTCTCAAGACATGTCTTCTGGTATCGATAACATCTACGGTCTTAGAAATGTCATTCAACAATGGCACGGGACTTTAGATGAAGTTCGAGCAGGAGGTGTAAATATTTTTTTCAAAACATGTCTCAAACAATGGCTTGCAGTTACTTCAGACTGCAACCCGTGCTTAAACCATAGTTTGCTATTATTTCAGATATCAACCCGCTCTTCAAAAGAAGGAAAGTGCTGGGCTAAACAAATTTTCAAAAATCTCGTGCACTTATCCTAAAACAATATGAGGAAAGTATGTCGAAGGACTGCTGTTCCTACACAAATGTTTTTCCGTCTAAAATTCTTCCGAAAAATATTTGTTGTGTTCAAAAATGGTGGAAATTAAGTTGCTTGAAAATCAATCAGAATCAGAAGTTTCATAAATTTGCAAAACCTAATTAATGACTTCAGCTTAGTTAAAACTATTTATGAAATGAGTCATTGATTGAGGGGGAGAATGTTTTTCAAATTTATATCATCTATCGAGGTTATCTAATTATCCTACATACTTAAATGAAAAAGATGCTTGCCTACGTCGAAGGACTAGGAGTTTAGGATATGATTGTTAGAATAAGATGACTATAGTTTGATAAACACATTATTCCCATGCTTTATATGATCTGAATGATTTTATATGTTGAATTGACTTTTATTAGTCGATTGATGTTTGGGTGATGTCGACCACCATATAAATGTATGTATGTCTACTAACGTATGCAGATAGCATGGTTGATAAGAATGTTCACGATCCAGATCCCACTAAAGAACATGATTGGATGCCGTAAGGAAAGGGCAACTATATCTTGGGTCGACAAAAGAAGAAACGGAGCTTAATTGAATCTCTCTATGGATAGTTGGCATGATAGATGCAACTTCAGAGGTCTCACTACATCAGCAGATGGTTTTTCTTCGAGCCTTACAGCAACAATAGAAGCAGCTTCTACACCACCTAACGTATCTTTGTGTAACACCCCGACCCGACAAGGGTAACGATATCACAATACGGTTTCATATCAGAACTTTAAAAACTATACAATAGCGGAAACCTTTACAAAATATTCAAAAAGAAAACATAAATAGATAAAACTTCAAAATAAATCTAAGATCTCTATTGTAAAGTCTTGCTCTCATCTCTACTCTCAAACCCAGATCAGCTATCCCATAAGCTCATCTTGAATGCTAAATACCTGCCGCAGGAAAAGAAAAGTGCGGCTGAGCTTACAAAGCCCAGTGAACGGATATAACAGAAACAAAGGCTAAAACAAAACAAATATACGAATAACAAAAATAAAATGAAATAATGACGACGGATCTTTTAGGATTCTGCGGTAGCACAATTATACAGAAATCCAAACAAACACATAACAGTTTAGACATCACATAGCAAGTTAATGACACAAACACAAACATATCAGAACGACCAACACATAACATATCAAACTAACAGATTAAGTATAAGCCAAACGGAAAGTCTCAAAACTAACGGAAACAGTTCTTAGATAATAACAAGGCATTCATACAAATCAATGAAGCAACCTTTAAAGCACTTAATGCAATATTGTAGCAGCGGAATTAGCAGACAGGTCATGCCAGACAATATAGCTAAACCAGTTCTCATATCAAATCCTAACCTTAGCAGAGTTTTAACATGGCAGGTCACATATGCAGACAGATAATTAACCTTCAAAACACTCAATTATACACTAGCACATTCATCTTGCGATCAACACATACACGTAACGATAACAAATCATAATATCAGATATACAAATCAGGTAACAATCTTATCCTATTATGGCAATTAACAATCACTTCAACAAATACGTCATAAGCACATTCACTAACATATCATATCAGAAATATCTTTCTTCTTCAAAAAGTAACATCAGAAAATATATGGAGTAGCTAGCTCCGAATTTGTGAAGACGCGTATTGCACACCGACATCATTCACCGTTAACATATCGGATAATGATCGGATCTAGGATGCATCCATACGCCCTTCCTACATATTCAAAAATATGCTTCACCATCCGAGACGTGGCGAGAACATCACTCATCGCCTAGAGTCATATCGAGGTGCATCATCGATACGGACATGGAACCCCATGACTAGTTAAATATTTGGTTATTATCAACCAACTTAAGTCAAACAGATTTCGGATATAGCACGGATCATATTCAACACAAGGTCACGAGAATCATATCGATAGTTCATATCCTAAGGTTCATATTCGGATAGTCGAAATCATAAGTTCATATCATAGTGGCATATCATATGTTCATAAATCAAGTTCATAACCGAGGTTCATAATCATAAGTTCATAATTCAATATAGCGAGGTTCAACAAATGTATATATCAAAGTCTTCCTAACATAAGTTCACATCGATATTTCATAGTTCTCTAGAACATCGCTCATATAAGCAATGGATCAAATATTCGAAAAGGTTCATAGCAATGGCATTGGGAATCCTAATAAGCATGAGAGATATGACGAAGAAGGAAAACATGAGGGACCTTTACTGAAAAAGGTCAGAATATCTGAACGATAACACAAGTGTCTTAAAGTAAGACAGAATATCCGTACCTTGGAGCAAATGAGAGAAAAGTAACGAATGAACGAATACGAAGATGTAACGTCGCGTCTCCTCCAACGAATCTACACGGATTATGATTTATTTAATACTTATTAGTATAACGGATTAATCTCATTAATACTTTTAGAGTTGTCGATTATTCTCATTTTTAGTTAATGGACGAATTTCAACATTTTAGAGTATTGATCATTAATTAGCCAAACTTATGGGTTACAAATGATAGATAGTAAACTCAAGGGTTTAATATAATAAATATCTTATTTGAGAACTTATATGATCATCTTTCAAAGTATAGGGTTTACAAATGTCAATAACGGATTTTAAGATTCTCTTTCAAAATAGTTTACACAACTTCTATAACTTACATGAAATAACGAAATTACACACTTAGCTTTTAACCCTAATCAACTTTCTATTCATGTTCTAGGGTTTCCATACTTTTAATATTACTTAATACGCATTCAAATCACATGTTACTCCTTTTAATGATTTCCACTTTGACCTAGAACGTATAAAAACTCAAACGGAATTTAACTTAACTTATGCATGTCCTTACGTAATTTATTTACACATGTCGACCCATAATTACTCAGAATTACATATTTCACCCTTAACATCTTTAAGTATATGACCTAACCTTATATTATCAGATTTTACACTTTTAGCCCAAAGGTTTTAGAATTTACAAAACATACCCCTTTAAGTTAATAACAATTCGAATGGCCCTTTAAATATCCAAAATTACACGTTTAACCCCCATACCTATTTTTATACGTTTATTACCCTTATTTTACTGTTCACAAAAATAACCTTTAAGTTTCAATATTTACAAAACCAACCCAAACCTTTCATGTAGAAACCGAATAATGTACAAATTCAAGTACAAGCCCTAAACCCAAGTATAACCAATCATTAGCTTATCATTACTACTTCATTAATTACCTTCCATGATTATAAGGAAACCCTAGTTCATGCAAAACCCTAATCGTCCCTTTTTAATTCTTTCATTTTTCCATGTTTAATCGAACCCTAAAACTCAAAACAATTCATACAAGCTTCGAATCCATAAATATGTATTTTATTCAGGTCCTATAACATGTAACAACTTCTTGAAAAATCAATTCATGATCTCTAAAAATATTATAAGCTCATTCGTTAATTGTATACGCTTTTTAGGGTTTTAGATTCCAAATAATTTCATACGACATCTTAAACATGCATGGCCAATTTTTATGTGTTATATACGACTTATAGGACTGAAATCAACATTAGAAACATACCCTTGATGAGCTTGAATCGTTGGAACAAAAGAAGCACAAAACCTCTATTTCCGAAACCCTAATTGTTTCAAAACTAACCACGACTACAAGAGCAACTTAGGAACTCGATCACTATTTTTCCCACCTTTTTACCTCCAAACTTGTCCAAGAAAATTGGTCTCAAGCCCTCTGGAAACTGGAATTCGATTTGTTAGGGGTTTTGAAGTCGGTTTGGGAATAATCGGTGTTTAGGGATTATGAGGAACCGAATATATGTATATATACTTGAGCTACTATTTTTCTTGTGGGCTTTATAATGCATTGGACTTAAATTAAATGGTCTCTTAATAATATAAATTTATATTGGGCTTTTACTAATTAATTTCTTTTATAAATCTCATAAATATATTCGGCTAATTAATAAAATTACATAATTGATTTTATTAAATTATAATCTATAAAAATTAACTTTACAAAGTCATTCAAGATTTATTTTGAATCATATGTGATTTTCTTTTAAGTTTTCTGAATTTACGTAGCTCATTTGGTATTTTGTTTATTTAATTATTCTTACTTTTGATCATAAGGGTACTTTGGTCTTTTTGTGAATTTTAGAAATTCAGGTATTACACTTTGTGCAGGACAAGTAGTGAATAATACCATTTTTCAAAAAAATTTGATAAAATTGTTTTGAAAATGGAAAAATGTTGTTTTGAAAATAAACTGAACTCAAATTTTGGAAATCAACCGGACTTCATTTTAAACATAAGTCACTCAAATTTTGGAAATCAACCGGACTTCATTTTAAACATAAGTCTCTTCTCGGGTACATCGAACTAAATCATGAGGACATGATTTCCGTAACGGGGGAAGGCTGTAGCACCTCGCATATTTCAGGTCTATATTTTACTATTTTACGTTATATAAATTACTTTTAATTATTTATATAAGTAATCTCAAAAATTATATAGTGTCACTAGGAAAAGTCTATGTGTTCAAAAATACTTTAGTTTCATCAATAGTCATAATTCATATGAATTATTGCCACTTTGCCAATTTTAGGTACACGTTTTACCATTTAAGTAATACGCGTGCCCGAACCTACGTTATTAGGTTTTAACAACATAGAAATACTATATTAGACTTATCATACTTTTAATATACCTAGTTAGAGTATTTTGATAAGTTTTAACATTTTTGGAAGTATTACATTTTTACGTTACCCGGTTTTAAGTTTCGTGAATTAAGGGCTTAACATTGGTAATTACCGGGACCAAACTATACCCTAAAAACCAAAAGTTATCACAATTGAAACACAAACTACCACCTCATGAGGAGGTGGAGTTTGGTGGCTTATCACAAGCCACTTGGCTTCTTTTCCTCAAACTTCCATACTTACTCACCCACTATTGTCCCCCACTTAAGCCTTTCACCTCACACTTATCCATTTTACATGCAAAACACAAATATCTCTTGGTCTCTCTCTCCCTTGGACGTTCACCATCACCACACAAACACCAATCTTTACTTTGATTCATACTACAAGAATAGCTGAGAAGATCGAGCTAGAGTTGGTTCTTACATGATCCTAGGGTTATTTTGTTGATATCAAGGGTGAAATAAGAGCTACACAAGAAGGTTAGGGCTGAATTAAAGAAGGTTATTACAAGGGTAAAAAGGGTTTGTAAGCTTGGGTTAAGAGGTTGAAGACAAGGATTGAAGATTGGAAGGGGTTTAGGCTTGATTGTTCTTGTGACCATTCAACCTAAGTCTTGTAAGAAGTTGTTTAAATTTCTTGTCATTCAATATGGTTGTAATGATATTTATAATTATTTTATGTAATTTGATATAAATAGTACATGTAATAAGGCTTGCTTGATGTTGTACATAAAATTGATGGGTAAAAACTAGTGTAGAAACTCATTAAGACAACTAGTAAGAAACTAGTGAATTATCATGAGTTTTAACATAAAAATCATAAACTTTGGACTTGATTAAGTTTAAGAAGTTGTTAGAGGAAGTAAAAACTAGAATTTGAGCTTTTGAATCACTTGAAATGGACTTATAAATAAAAAGTTATGGTTAAAAGAAGATGACTAGATGAAAATTGGTTATTAAGTCAAAAGTCTTCTGAAACGATTTTAAAACGCGATTTAAACCCTTTTCTGGTCCGAATCAGCAAAAGTTTAAAACACGAAAGTTGCTCGGAATGAAATTTTCTTCAAAAACTCAGGTGCACATAAGCAGAAAGTGAACGAAAAGTCTTAAAATCAGCAAATACTAAACAGACCTGTTGTGACTAGAAAACAACCATGGTCATGGAAACTTACTTGTATTTTAATTCTTTGAGACAAAACAAAGCCAAGGTTAAGCCAAGACTTATGTCTCAAGCTATTTTATCTTAAATATAACCAATATATATGACCATGATTGTTGTTTCAAAACTGATTCGTGCGGCTAAGTTACGGCTAGTTTGGGTATGTTAACCCGAAAATTGTTTCAAAAACTTGGTCATTAGATGGAATTTTACTAGACATTGACAAAACTATTTTTGAAACCTTTATGTACCACAATATCATAATATGGCACGCCGAAATTATTTTCATCACAACACTTACACATGGTAAATGCTTCACAACACAACTTATACTATCACGTCACCACTCAAATAGTCTTTGACGAAAGACGACATATGTTTTATACAACATTTGTCTCGTCAAATACTTACTTATAAATGATAAGTACTACAATAGTAGGGAATTTCATTATCATAAAGAGGCCTCTTCGAGGTATCGTATCGACGAGTTGTGGATTTACGATTTAAAGTGTCTTGGCTCCTCGTGCGATTACTACACGACCTCTTGATTTTGATAGCCCGAACGGTGGTACGAGGTCATTTATAAAAAGGCCATGAGCCAAACCAACACTTAAGCGATACCTTAGCTTAATATCCATGTACAACATCATAAGCCAACAAATTACATATACTTGTAAACTTATATTGAAAACTATACTAAAACATAATTATTATACTTTCGTAGGTAATCACTAAAGATCGCAGTCTCAACATACACTGTTATTGCTATAAGCTACTACTGATAACTACGGTGAGTTCATAGCCCCAACTTTTGTTTAACTGTTTTATAAACTACTTGGGGGAGATACATGCTAAAATGTTTTATTATTGACAATTACTTGAAAACATAATGCCTTGACTGTATTATTGCATGCCTAAGTTGTTTATGCCAAAAGTCCCCAATATCATGGACCACTAATCACTGGGAGTGAGCGCAAATATAGTGGATAGGCCTATCGGGATTGACGAATCCCGTTTGTGTTAGCCGGATCGGTAACCAAACACACTTTATTTGAATTACCTAGGTATATATATATCGTCCGGTGATATATATACAACAGTCAGTCGTGAGTTCCATGAGCTTAGAGCAATAATAACTATCAAGAAGATAATTGTACACATTGCAATTATACTACAAACTATTGTCCACTACTGTTTTCAAAACTATGAATTCACTCAACCATTGTGTTGACTTTTCGGCATGTTTTATCTCGTGTCCGTAAGATATGTCGCACGCGAATGAAGGCACACGGAATAGGCATTTTGAAGACTATGCATATTATCATTCAAAAATTTGAAACTTATTATGTACATTATGGGACATCTACTCGATATTATGAATAAATTCGAATGATAATGTATTTTAAAACGTCTCATGTAGAGTCGTTTTCTGTAATGTGTACTTTGTGTCAATAAGTAATATCCTCGATTAGCTTCCGCTGCTATTAAAAACTGAGGGTGTTACACACTATATCTCTTGCTCACAGAAATCAGCTTATTTTATTCATTACCATTGGTTTCATAACATCCCTAACCAATTAACTCATAAAGCATCACAATCTCACAAACATATAAATTGTAAACTCAAATAACTTAAGTCTTTAACTTTGGTATCATATTGATCGAAGTTTCAAACACCTAATAAGAACTTGGCTAAATAATTGATAGAGACCTATTATATGTTGATTCTAAAAACATGACAGTAATCCTCTTAGGAAAACGAAATCCCAACTTGAAAATTAACGATTAAAGAACAGTGGTTCTTGGGTTCCACCGTACCATGTTGTTTCTCACATGATCTTTTGCCGCATATAATCTACGATTTTTTGTCGTATGTACATGAGAAACATGGAGGTTTTGAGTGAGCATTGGCGAGAGTAAAATAACATAGTGTTTAATCGTAATTATTCAATCAGTTGGGGGAGAGTTTTGACGTCTTTAATGTTTATGCAATGGAGTGTAATTGTGTAAGGATTGAAACAAGAATATAAGAAAATAAATATTATTGTATCATGTATTCAAGTAAATATTTTATTAACTACAATAGTTGTGTATTTATTTATTTTTTTTAAATTGCAAGAGTCCAAACAAGAACTCAATTTAATAGAATTAAGGACGTTCTAGTAATAATAACAAATAATTCAAAATATTACTTGTTTTGTTTATTTTTATTGTGCACGTTGTTATATTTTAGTTGTTAAATATATTATTTACTTTCTCACATATGCGTTCAATAACGACTCATGTTATTCTTTTCTTATAAGTTTAACGCGTGCGTACATAGATTTGAACATTGAATACGGATAAAATTATTATTAAATATAAAATAAATATCAATGCTCTTGTTACTGTGATTTTCCTTTTTATAAGTTTAACGTGTGCGTACATAGATTTGAACATAATTATTATTAAATATAAAATAAATATCAAAATGTAAGCTCTTGTTACTATGATATGAAAAGAAATATATGAGATTTTATTTATAAAATGACTCATGCAATTCCGATCTAAATTTTGAATAAAGATGTCCAAAAAATGATTTTTTTTAAATTTAATCTTTTAACATCATTAGTAGTCATTGTGTCCTATTAAACACGCATACAAAATCATCTCTTTGGCTCCTCATTCATTCTATTATTTCTCGAACATACCTTAAAAATAAGATAACAAATAGACGTAATATTTGCAATTAAACCTTTAACTCTGTTATATTTAAAGCTAAAATGGAGGCATTTCTCGTAATAAAACATGTTTAATCGTGATTTAATCCCTACCCCACAAGGACGAAGCTGTGTATGTAGTGGAGGAAGCCAACTCCAACCAAAAAGTCATAGAGAACTTGAGCTACCATATTATTAATATAAATTTGTCCACTAAAACACACTTTAGCCCATTCAAGATTTGTAAAAACGATAAAGCTTGTGTCTAGATTAAGATTTGAGGCGTAGTAACATAGTAAAATATAATATAATTTGTGACGGTATCACTTGTTTATAACCTTTCGTTTATGCAAACTTTTAATGTTTATAATTTACAGTACAAGGTTTTCTTTAATTTGGATTTTGTTATTTGACCTACCCGTATATTAAATCTTGGCTTCATCACGGCTACCCCACATTTAAACTTCGATTGTCCTCGAGCAAAATAATCAAAGACGTTAAGCTATGTAAAAACTTGATTGCTACCTATCTCACATCTCATTAATAAAAGTAATAAGCTAATTATGTATTTGGATGATTGAAAATATAAGTTCTAACCTATAGGTATGAAAAAGGTAAATTGTATTATACTTTTGGATATGTTTTGTATTTGCTAAAACACGCATGGACCGGAAGTGTCAAAGTCTTGAAGATGTGGGCTAAAGTATTGAAGCCAGAAGATTATGCCACTAGGGTTAAGTAGGTATATAAAGATTTGTCTTCATCTTTTCATTTTGTTCGGTTTGTTTTTCTCTCTTTCTCCTCTCTCGTTTGTGAGTTTGGCAGAAGTTGTTATGTTTTACCTTTCTTTCTTTTTTTTAAGTTTTGAACTCAAAACCTATCTCTGTTGGTATTAGGGTCTTGATAATCAAATGATTGCACAGATAAATTCTTGAATCGTGTAAAAGTTCACTTTCCTGATACAATATTTCTACCCTATTAATTGCCTTGGGTTAGAAGAAATTTGTATAGAGATAAGACAAGAATGAACACTCAAATTCTAGGCAAAAAGAAAGAGAGCAAAACATGAAGAATTAGATGTATGTGAAGATATGATTGTTCATCTTATTATAATGAAAGACCAAAATAATGTCTATATATAATACTACCTCCGTCCCATATTAAGTGTCCACTATTCATATGCACAAAGTTTTAGAAAATTCCACTAACTACACTCTCCACCAATCAAATATCATTTTCACCCACTAAAGTCTCATCTCATTGGTTGAAATATTCTATGGACACTTAATTTGAGACATCTAAAGATTCTATTGTGGACACTTAAATTGAGACGGAGGGAGTAGACAAAGTGACTTTTCATGAAAAGTCACACCCTTTCATGAATGGTTATGTTTAAACTAACTAACTTTAAAGTAATTTTCTGCAACAATTAATAGTGACAGTTTTTTCTGTCACTATTGTCAATAGTCACCATGTATTAAATTGTTGCAACATCCTAGTGACGAATTTTCTGTCACAAACTTTACCATTCATTGTATCCGAAATCAAGTTAATTAGCTTATACAAGTGTGCACTCCGCACCTCCTAACTTGTATTAGAACTAAACTTGAAATCCTTTTGGTCTCGGGTAAATCACCATTACACAAAAATGATTGATGACACTAAAATCACCAACAATCCTCCCCCATTTTAGTGTAATCCTTGATCACCCAAATAATCAAAACAAATCAAACTCATGCATAAATTAAAATGTCTTTCGATTGAATTTTCATCTTAGTATACTACACATTCCAAATATTCGAGAATCGGGGTGTCGTAACGATTGAACCCGTTAACCATTTGAATACATGAAGATAATATACACACAAGTTTATTTCTCCAATGTTTATACTTGACGCTTTACAAGCCATGCGTCCATATCCATTCATGAGTATATACAAAGCCAAGTCCAAGCTTATTGAAGTGGCAAAACTTCATACTCACATAGATAGTTTCTTTTAATCATGCCCTGCTTGCACTTTTTCAAAAGAACTTTTAAGAAGATAAACTTCAACATCTTATCTTGCAGGTCCGAACACATTCCTTGGGATAAAATAACATGTGTTCTGATCTCTAAGTGTAAGCTTTCCACATTGAATTCAAGCTTCTAACGTAGCTTTCCACATTGAATTCAAGCTTCTAACGTTTTATTAGAAGGGAATTGGGTGTCTCACCATTAGAGAATTTAAATGGACTTTTTAATTCCCTAACACCGACTTGTGCACTAAGTCTCTTGCGAACCTCTTTATCAAGTGGTAAGTTGTCGATAGTGTAGATTCACTATATCAACCATGATATACACATGGTAACATGACTTTTTAACATAACACAATGTTTAATAACAAGTCATTCAACCATTCTACTTCATAGTTAAACCCGTTGTACAACTTTGCTTTTATGATCACAAGATAAGATACCGCACTAAATGTGAAAAATCCTTTCATCAGCGACATATAATCTTTTTGACCAATTATCCAACTATATTGCATCAATAATTGTATTACTTGAAATTATCAACAATCTTCATTTTGTTCTAAACCAAAGTCCATGGTTTCTTTCAACTAATCAAATACTTAATTTATACTAGCCAAACACATCAAACAAATGATATACTTATGACTTGTCTAAATATACAAGTACCATGTATGTATCTAGTAAACAATTTTACTGCCCACCGTATGATCAGGGGCCATACTAGGATTTAGGGCTAATGGTCAAAAAAAGTACTATACTTGCCACACCTTCCTCTTCAGGGTAGCGAACAAATTTTTTTGCTTTCGTGGGTATTATACTTTCAAATTCATCCTCTTTAGGGTATTTTGCAAAAAAGTTGGACATTTTTGCCCCTCTTACCCACAAGAGCAAATGATGGCAAGTATGATACTTTTTTTTATCATTTGCCCTAGTTTTTATTATGTTAAATTTTGGATAGAGTAAAGTTCAAAATACATTCCTGTGGTTTGTCCTGTGTATCGCTTTACATCCCTAAACTTTTTTTGGCACAAAATCATCCCTCCGTTAGTAAAGTTGGCACAAATACATCCATCTGTTAGTAAAATCAGTTAGTGGGGACTAACGGTGCAAATATTTCACATATATTTTTTTTACCCCTTTCTTACTTATAATTGTTAGGTGTTGATTTTTTATTCGGATCAGCCATTTAATCCAGAAACACAAACGAGTCATAGATTATACCTATTTATGTTCAAAACCAAACCTAAACCCAAATAGATTCCGGATTATTGATGATGCTGGCGGTTTGTGGTTTGGTGCGGTGATGTCGTGGAGATGGTGGTGGGTGGCGTTGACCATGATGGAGTAAGAGTTTGTGATGAAGATTCATAAAGAAAAGTCACAAAACCCAATATATCACAAAACCTTACCCCAATCCTTTTAAATATATAATTCCAAGAATCTTTTGGACTTTACTCATTTGAGCGATACACAGGACAAACCACAGGGATGTATTTTGGACTTTACTCATTTGGATATGTATTAAGATTATTTATTTAATGATTTATAATTGTGTTAAATCTATGATAAAAATGTTTTGTTTTATCATTTGCCCTAATTCACTTCAAGTTGTTTAACGCCTCAGCGTTAAACCGATTAGGTTTAACGCTCCGCTAAATTAGGAGGAATTATATCACAACCTGAAGTACTTGCATATAAATTTCTGTTCGTCACTTGTTGAAGCATAGACTAGAGAGTATACTATGAATAGATTAAGGGTGTGTTTATTTGATTAAGATGTTACATATCTGAATCTGACTACCGCATCTGAATCTGACTACCACATCTTACTAATAAGAGGTAGCTAAAATGTTTGAATCTGAATGAAAAAGTGTTGTTTGTTTTTTATAATTGTCCGAATGATTTTAATTTTCCCTTTTTTAAGTATATATTAAATTATTACAAATACGATTAATAAGTAAATAGTGCAAATGATAAAACAAAACATTTTTATCATAGATTTAACACAATTATAAATCATTAAATAAATTATCTAAATACATATCCAAAATTTAACATAATAAAAACTAGGGCAAATGATAAAAAAAAAAGTATAATACTTGCCATCATTTGCTCTTGTGGGTAAGAGGGGTAAAAATGTCAAACTTTTTTGCAAAATACCCTAAAGAGGATGAATTTGAAAGTATAATACCCACGAAAGCAAAAAAATTTGTTCGCTACCCTGAAGAGGAAAGTGTGGCAAGTATAGTACTTTTTTTGACCATTAGCCCTAGGATTTATTAAGTTTGATAACAAAACTTAGTTCCCATGTTCTAATCACATATAGATACATGATATAACGTTCTTGGAATAACAATAAATCCAAATTACAAAATACCTGAAAATCATACATTCCCATGCATGTCATGTAATTTATTGCTTTTGTTGGGTTCCCAACCAAGTTATATCCACTTTCAATTAGTGAAGATCCATTATAACATACTGATGATATGGTTAGGAAGATAAGAATTTCTTTGTGAGATCATAACAACATGGCCCGTAACTAAAGCCAAAGAAAACAAGTTTCGACTCACAAACTAGTTGCATTTCTTATCCAATTAATGTTGAATAGAAAAACAACGTCCAAACATAAAAATCTTGGATTCACCCAACCAATCAGTAAGTTTCAAAGGACTTCATTTATGATCATGCCAATTAAACAAACATGTCAAAATAATGAACGACAGCATAACGTTTTGGTTCTAATTAATATCAATTAGACCGTTAATTCAACATATCATTTTTGACATACAATGACACTTTGCAACCATATTTTTGAAAATTGTTTTCTACATGTCAACAACAAATCACAGCTCACACCGTAAGAGAAACATCGAACTTGCTATTTCGCCATGCAAGAACAACATGCAAAACTTACCAAGTTCCTCAAGTTTAATAAACACATCTTTGTATCAACCATTTTCGGTTATTTGGCAAACAAATAAAACGAAATGGAAATGGCATCCATTTAACCGCCAACTTTGACAAAATAACAGCAATAGATGCATACCAGTATACAATTTTTTTTTCGAATTGCCATGAATGAATTAAATATTCAAAATATTTAATACACATCATGATAAAAATTTCATCATAATTTAATACCTATTATTATATTAACCAAAACTTGAACATGTGGATTCAAATTAATTATTGCTTTTTACATGCAACTTTCCAGAATTTCATGCAACAAACCCAATAGTACCTTACCAGACTAAAATTAACACAAAACCTGATTTATAGCCCGTTAATCATATTGGTACTTCATGTTAACATAAATTTCATGCATTTATGCAATATATCTTGTTTACTTCTTTTTTTTTTAAAGGTGAATTTCTTATTAAGTGCTTCGTGTCGCGGTTCGACAGCGGGAGGTCTAGGCTACGTTGTCTAAACCGGGTCCGCGTTAGAGAGCTTCCTCGAAGCGGAAATGCCTATTTCAAATACCCGATGAGGGGAAAACGCCCTACTAATCCGCCCGGAGGCACGACAATTAGTAGAAGTAAACCCTTGCCTTTTCCAAGATTTGAACCTGGGGTTACCAGGCCCAAACCCCTTCATTAAAGGACTACTTTGAAGAAAAATCCCTCATTCAACCCCTTGCAGGATTTGAACTCAAGACCTCTCTTCCCTAAGAGCCCCTAAGGACTCCAAGGTGGCCAACTAAGCTAAGCCAGTTTACTTCTATGAATGGAAATTGTGTACCGGAGTACATGATTGAACCGATTCCATCACCGTAATTTGCAACACCATCCACTCACGATGTATCTCAAACTTACAATATAAAATTCATATTGTTGTCCATTAACTGCCGATATTTCCATATTCCAAGATCATCGTCAACATACCAATTGCTCCACACTCGTCTAGTATTACGAATTCGAATAACGTGTGTTTAACAGATTCCAGTATCTCTTACACAGATTCAGCAATCGTGAGTATCACCAAAAAAATATTGTATCAGTTTGTTGGTATTAGGGTCTTGATAATCAAATGATTGCTCGGATAAATTCTTGAATCGTGTAAAAGTTCACTTTCCTGATACAATATTTCTACCCTATTAATTGCCTTGGGTTACAAGAAATTTGTATAGATATAAGACAAGAATTAACACTCAAATTCTAGACAAAAAGAAAGAGAGCAAAACATGGAGAATTTGATGTATGTGTTGATATGATAGTTCATCTTATTTTAATATATGAAAGACCAAAATAATGTCTATATATAATAGACAAAGTGACTTTTTATGAAGTGTCACACCCTTTCATGAATGAATTGTTATATTTAAAGTAACTAACTTTAAAGTAATTTTCTGCAACAATTAATAGTGACAGTTTTTTCTGTCACTATTGTCAATAGTCACCATGTATTAAATTGTTGCAACATCCTAGTGACGAATTTTCTGTCACAAATTTTACCATTCATTGTATCCGAAATCAAGTTAATTAGTTTATACAAGTGTGCACTCCGCACCTCCTAACTTGTATTAGAACAAACCTTAAATCCTTTTAGTCTCGGGTAAATCACCATTACACAAAAATGATTGATGACACTAAAATCACCAACAATCTCTACATTTAAAGTGGAGGTTAAATGCAGTAATATTAAAATACGTATGGAGGTTGGTTTTATTCAAAATTTGGTGTTGTTGTTAGGTCTTTGTTAAGTTTTTCACATGCGGATTCCTAATGCTTTATGGGATGAGGTTAATTTGCATTATGGGATGAGGTTAATTTTGATATTTTTGTATTTTATATAAAAACAAAAAACTCTCAGGGTTTTTTATTGGTTTAATTAACGAAGACATAAATGAAATGCAATAACGGGGATGACAATCAGAGGGATAGAGGAAACTACTTAGGGTCACTCTACCTTGATTTCGGATAAACTAACAAGAACTCAATCTAATGTCAACATGGGGTACAGGCAAGCACGAGAAGAATCTTAACTGTGATGTCCTAGACTTGGTTAATCAAAGAAAGCACCACCTGTGGCTAGAGGCAAGGGTTGGATCAACTTAACCTAATCTAAAATAATCATGCAATACACATTGTTCCCAATTCAGTTAAACCAAATTTCAGGCATTCAAGGGGAGGTCGTCCTAGCATGAGAACTATGATGGAAAACAATGTTTAACTATCTACACTACTACACAATGGGGTTTCAAGACCCCCTCATTAAGACCCTTTCCAATAAAAAGCAGTCTTAAAAACGATTTAAGGCCTGGTAGGGCCAGAACTATTGAGACCCGTTTAAAAGAACTAGTCGGATACCCGCGCACAGCGGCGGCGATAAGTATAGTTATATGTGTTTGCTTACCCGTTTAGTGAATTCGTTTCACAACACTTCGAATGTATATGTGTTAGTTGTATATGTTTGTTTGGGTTACCCATAGCTTTCCCGTGACATCATTAATCCCGCATATAGAAATACCCTCGCAATCTCTTACCCTTCAAACACTCCCCCAAAAGTATATGATTTTGACGAATCAAGATTATATTAATTGAAATAAAGGTTAAAGTTGTAAAAATTTGAATTAAAATAAAATAAACTCACTAAAAATATAAAAACTAAAAAATTATAAAAATATATTAAAATGGATGTTGAATTAAAGAGCATAAAATTTTAGAAAATATGGTGAAATTATATTATAAAAAAAATAAGTATATAAAAAGATATTTCAATTTGAAAATAAAAATGAATTTTTAGTTGAGAAGTGACACATGTCACTTTATAATTGGAGCTCCTTATCTTAATTTTTAGTGGTCAGGAGTTAGACTCGGAGTTTGTTAAAAAGTGACACATGTCATCTCATGATTGGAGCTCCTTATCTTAATTTTTGGTTAGGAGTTAGGCTTGAAATGAGGTTTGGCTTTTACATGCATTATAATATAGTATAGATTAACCCAGTTTTGATGAAAACGACAAATAGAGACCGGGTTTCAATTTTATAACCGGACTATTTTGGGCTTATTGTGGACCGGTTTCATCAATCCAAATTATAATCCGGTCTTTTTCCCCAAAATATTGAGCGGGATTTTTGCCACCGTATCTTTTTGTATTTTGTATTGTGTTGTGCAACATCGTAGATGATAAGGTGTTATTTTTTAGTAAATAAGCTGTAGGTTATTTCAGTTGTAAATTGGGATAATCAAAGAAGTAAGATCCTAGGTATTGAAACTATGCTGATCCGATTCGGGTCAAACTGCCCGCAAAATAGCCTGATACTTAATAAATAAAGAGGTTCCCATTGTTTAGATTTAAGAAAAAGCTGAATATGTTATGCATTATTAGAAGAAAAGGAAGCACAAAACACATCACATTCTGCGATGTCGACTTGATTGTTTTATTTAACCAAAAAATGTATTGACATTTATATTGATCTTCAAAATCAAACTAACACATGTGCTGGAATAAAACCAGTTGACTTGATTGTTTAATTTGGAGTTTGAGGTTAAAGTTATATGGAGTATTACTTAACTAATGTGTGTTTCATATGATTTAAAACGCTTTGTGAATAAAATCATTTACTCAAAATGCTTATTTACGTGGTTTAAAATTTTTATTGTGTTCGAGATTGCTTCTAAAAATTAATCTGAAACGAGAAACTTTGAATTGCACATTCAAAATTGTTTATTTAAGTGGCAAAGCATACTCCACAACACTGATTATATTAGTCTTATTTTTCCTTCTTGCGTAAATTTGTTTGTGTGTCCATTTGTACATCGGTAGTTTGTTGTGTGGCTCTTAAATGACCATTTCTCTGTTTGTATGCAGGGTTGCAATCATATTGGCTTTGTGTTGAGTGTTACTCAGTAATTTTGTTGGTACGTGTTAACTACTATAAGTGCATTGTTTATCAGTAATTTTGTTGGGAAACATTTATTGTTGGTATAGTTTGTGTTCTTTCAGTATAATCGTACAACTTTTTACTCTAAATTAAGGTTAATTATTTAGAAAGTAATGATATGCATATCTTGTTGACAATGAATTGTATTTTGTTTTCTTAAGGTGGAGGTGAACATATGGACACAAATTTGTGCTTATTAACTATAAAGCCGTGAAAACATTCTGTTGTCGATGCACTTTTCTATTGAAGCAAGTCGATAAAGATCATCAACTGAGAATATGGCTAGAGCTGGTCTTACTATGCTATACTATGCTAATTTAGAGAGATTGGATACAATTAGTTAACTGAGTGTTTACCACTTTCTATAGGTTCTTAGCTATAATTTGTTTTCGTTGTTGTTTTAGCTAAAAACCTAACACATTTATACGGTTGATTTCAATGAAAGGTGACAAATTTGATATGTATACATTATTTAATGAAGTTTTTTGGTTGGCTACTTGAAATGCATGATTTGTAGGAGGTGTTTGGGATTTTGTATTCAATATAATTATGGGGCTGTTTGGGATTGGTTATTGAATATGTAGATTTAATAGACAATCACAAGCATCCCCATTTTTTTATTAAAATCTACAGTAGCATAGAGGCAGGTTTTAGTCACAAACAAGGTATGCATAGCATTTTTAAGGCCTTATCTCAAGAGTTAAACGGGCCTCCATTATGTTTTAGAGGCATGTTTTAATCAATAAATAGGTCTCAAAAGCCTAATGGAGACCGGTTTGCTAACCGGTTTGTGCTTGATTTTCACTTGGAGAGCCCCCCACATAAAGACCATATCAAAAACCGGTCTTGTTTACGTTTGTAACAGGTCTGGAAAGGCCTTTTTATAGTAGTGATTCATGTAATTAACACTAGTAAAGTCTAATTCGTATACATGAGGAAATTATATACGCAAGGACATATGTATGAAAATAAGCTAGAGTAGTATACAATAATAATTAAGTAAAAGAAGTTACCTTTAATTATGATTTGAGACAATTAAAATTTGATCATTTTTAATGCTTATGGGGACAATTGAATTAAATTTGATAATTTAAAACTTATGTATGCAAAGGTTTTGAAAAAATGAGGCAAAAAAAGGTAATAAATTTGCTTCGTATGCTTTTCCCCCGTTGAGTATGTTGTTTTTGTTTTGAACCGTTGGTGGCACTGTAATAGAGCCCGGTTTCATGGAAGAAAAACGGGCTCTAATAGTTTCAATCATAAAGCCCGGCTTCAGTAAAGAGAACATGGCTCTATACAAGGAATAGAGCCTGGTTTCTAAGCATAAAAAGCGGCTCTAAACTTTTTTAGCATAGAGCCCGGTTCTGTCTGAAAAAACACGGCTCTATACTCACCGGAATCCCTTTAGAGCCTGTTTTTCACAAAAACCGGGCTCTATTAAGGGGGCTCTATGTCCTTTTTTGTAGTAGTGTCTAAAAATGTTTTGTTTGGTTTAATTACACGCACAATTAGTATAAAACTGAATGAGTAATATATTTTGGCTAGATGAATCATTTGGAAAACAAACCAAGACCATAATTTTAATAGGTTATCTATGGTGAGCTCTCCAGTATAAATATTGATGCAACATCGATGTGGCACGAGGTCTCCAATTTTAGTGTTATATGAGTGACCAAAACGCATATTTTTTGCAAGTTAAGCGACATAAATGTCGTGTTTTATAACTTGTATTTATTTTTATCAGTTCAACGGCTCAAATATCGTGTTTCATAAGCTGAGTGATCTATATCTGAAAAAACGATAGTTCAGTAAAGTATGTGTATATACATATATGGAATGCATACCGAATTACCAAAACACTGACAAATGAGTCATTCCTCTAAAATTTGACCACAAAACTCGACATCCGGAAACCATTGACAATGCTGCTGAACATACAAACAAACCAACACCTACGAATACAATACTGTCCGAGTTTGACAAGAATATATTGAATCGCCGACAGGGATTCATTGTGACAACCCACAAAAGTTTTCAAGAACAAGCCCAGAATTGTTCACGTTGTAACCATATGCTACAGAAACGGGCTCGGTCCATTTTTGAACTCCCCGTAATGGTCAAAAGGGGAGCATTCACATCTAATCAAGCATAACGACCCCGTAAAATAATTACAAAACAGATTCATGTAATCTTTCTTTACCTTACTCACTATTGCCCATATTTAGAGAACCATCTTTCATCAGCTTTACACTCAAGCTATTGAATCGTCCTCTTGAATAATGCCGAGAAGCCTTTCTCCAATCCGTTCCTGTTTTCATCATAGCAACAAACTCATCGTAGCTGATTTTACCATCCTGCATGGTTCAGTAGAATAATGTCAGTTTCAGAGTTTCAAGATACATGTGAACAAATTAAAAGATGTGGCTAAACTAGTCGGCTCGTTTAGTTTGACCCCTTCGACATGTTTCCATTTTAGCTAGATTATTACCCATTTGACCCGTTGGAGATAATTAATATCCCAAATCGACCCATGTTTAAGTAAACGAATCGAAATTGCTACTATTGTATAAACGGTCTTCACCTTATCTATGTCAACTTCTTGGAAGATGTCATTCGCAATATTTGAAACATCCTCGTCTCCATCTTCCATCAAGGAATCCCGAAGCTCATTTGGCTCTATGAAGCCATTACCGTCTTTGTCAAAGTAGGAGAAAGCCTTGTGTAAATGCTCATCATTTGCCATCTTTTTAATGTGGAGCGAAACTGCAACAAACTCCCCATAATCCACAGTACCTTTTCCATCTGTATCCACCTGTAACCAACAGAAACTAGATCATTAGATAACTACGTAGTACTAGCTTCTAATATTATATGAAAACTAAACGAAGATCACGGAAACATTTAGACTTACAGCTTCAACAAGCAACTGTGCTTCAGAGTCTGCAAGCTGTGCATTCAGCTTTTGTAGTCCAGTTTTTAACTCTGCAGTTGTGATAATACCGTCTTCATCCGTATCGATCTTTTTGAACATATCCTGGATGTCTTCGACTTCATCATTGGACAAGAAATCGGCAATAACCTAAAAACCAGAGATATCGCATATTATTTGGTGAATTAATAATCATCTTAATTATGTGACACGTAAAGGAGAAAAGACTCGAATAACCAACCCTTAAGGCCTTTCTCTTGAACCGATTCATTAACGAGAACTGCTTTAGTCTTGACTTGACAACATCACCAAGAGGAACATTCGGAGCCTTTTTAGCATTTTGGAGCCAAGGATGTTCTGCAGATTATAATTTAAACAGCATAGAGTAAACAAATGTAAGTTGGAATGCTCATAATCGTACAGCATATGAGAACCATATAAGGTTAAAGAACAAACATACCAAGGACTTGTGTAGCTGTAAGCCGAAGTTTTGGATCTGGCTCTAACATCTGACGTACGAGACTCTTGGCACCTTCAGAAACACTAGGCCATGGTTCACGTTTGAAATCAATTAGACCACGAAGAATAGCCTGTGCAACCCCTTGTTCAGACTCTGCATTACAGAACTGAAGAAATTTAACTTGGACTAATGACACGATTTGCAATACAGAGCAATAAGAAAAACAGATGCAGATGGCTACTTCTATTTATTGACCACATTTGAAAGGATTACCTGCCCAGAATGGAGGAACGCCACATAATAATATGTACAGAATAACTCCTGCGCTCCATATATCAATCTCTGGTCCATAGCTACGCTTGAGCACCTCTGGGGCCATGTAATAAGGGCTTCCAACGATTTCCGAAAACTTCTCGCCTAAATTAACAAGTTATCATCATAAAGCTTCATACAGGATATGATTGATCAACATGGTCCAAATAGTTCTCTAGCATAAGAAAACTTCAAAAAACAATCATACAATTTACCACGTCAAAAGTATCCTCAATCATTCTTCTCAAAAGAGCTAAACACTGAACAACTACCGAGTCAAGGGAGGTATTAACCTATTCAAACTTCTATGGCTTGCAACTATGACTCCGAAGCAAAAAAAATGTTACTGTCCTTTCACGCAGTAGCATTATGATTAACATTTTCTGAATTCATATGTTTACAGTTTCCGCCTACTCATGAATGTTTGATCTGTTTATGACATTAGGCCATAGCTCTAGTCTCTCCTTTTCTGTAATGGAGGTGCATTGTAACACCATAATTACTTCATACGCCACAAGGCTTGTTGCCTTGCCATTGTACCATACGTTGTTGATATGGTACCATGTGGTGTGGAAAGTAATTTGGTGGTGTATAAAGCTCCCTCCCTTCTCGTTAAGGGAAGGTATATTAACTCATAAGCCTTCCATTTGTTATGTCCAATGCAAGCCTGACTTAAAGACCTCCCAAACTACCTAAGCCGTTTTAGATGGAACCTCCCCCAACAAAATAAAAAGATGGACATAATAACCGCTAGGAACTTTAAACCTCCTAATCACTGTGAAAGGAAATAAGCCGTTCAACTGCAACAGTACAATGGTTTTGAGGGTCACATTCAAGCCAAAGTGGGCAAATATTGTTCAAGGGAACGCGCCGGTATGCTCTACATTATCGCCAACTATCTCATTCCAATCATTCAAATCAACTACTAAGCGTAAAAACCACATGTATACACTTATTCAAGCAACCAAACACACAACCTATTGTACCTAACTATCTCATCCCAGTCATTCATATCAAGTAATCCAATTCAAACAAACATCCAAACACCCCCTAATCTAACAACAATCACAATTATAACACAATAAATGTTCGTTTCGCGAGGACATCCTGAACAGCCTAATAATACGCAGTAATAGATAAATTAAGCTTAGAGATCATTAACAGTCTAACTATCGTGCTTTTCGGTGTTGGCTACATAATATACATAACTGTCAGAAGATTAACAACTACACTAGGATTTGCTGCAAATAATTTCTCAACAGCACTACCAATGCCTTCACTGTTTCATATATCTTCTGGGATATATTTCTAGCAATTTCAAGCAAACAAACACGTACAAGCACACTACCAATCATTGCCAGCTATCTCATGCCAATCATTCAAATTAACTGTTAAGTGTTAAAATTACTTGATTATACTTACGAGCTTATATAAGCTTATTGTGATATAATAAACTTATATAAGCTCATAAATCTCAAAATAAGCCAGAAATCCGACCTTGTGAAATATAAGCCGTAATCACATAAGCTAAGCCCACAAATAAACTTAACAAACACACCCTACCATCCTTACTTAAATAATCCTAATTCGGCATACAATCAAAAACCAAGTATAAAAATTATAAAAATCTCAAACACACATCCAAAGTCCAAACACCCCCTAAAATAACAACAACCATCATAATTCAACACAATATACATACCAACATCATTTGAGATGTATCCTGTCTAGGCAGCATAAAACTTTACGGTTGTTCATGATCTCAAAGCTTTACCATTTGGGTGTTTTTATTTTATCTTATTTGCCTGGCTTATGGGCTTACTATTAAACTTTTGAAAGCTCATTAGTCCTATGGGTGTTTTCATCTTCGTAATATACAAGTTCAATTCTTAAGGCTTATGAGTATGACTTATCTAAATTCATAAGCTTATAAGTCCTAAAAATTGAGCTTATCACCTTTTCAAAAGCTCAATAAGCTAAACAAACAACCCCTATATCTATACTTCTGTTAAAAATCCAAATTCGTCACACAATCTTACACCATCAAAAATAAATATCATAAAACACAACCTAGGCTATGTTTGATGAAACCAGGAGTTGTTTTAAAAAGTAGTAGCGTTCGAACCAACCTCTTGAAAAGGGAGGACTTTACCTGGTTGAGTCTGTCTGGCAATGGGTTCAAACCCTATGCCCTATGGATTTAATTGGCTAAAAGGTCGGAAACCATAGTTACCCAAAAAACAAGCTTTTCATCCTAAACGCTAAAGCTAAATGTCAAATGCTCCAAAACGCTCTACGCCCCTATAATACCTAACTATCTCATCCTAATCATTAAGAGCAAGGTTGGATCAAGTGGTCATCACCCCTTGAAAGGCCGGAGGTCCTTTTCTACCTTTGGTAGAACCAGAAGCAGCCTCTCTACCTTAAGTAAGGGTAGGGCTGTCTACGTCTCAACCTCCCCCATACACCGTGAAACGGTATCGGGAGTTACTTTCTTTTATCTCATACTAATCATTCAAAACCAACACATATCCAAAAACACGATACATACATACATACACAAACACAAACACCATACCTGGCTTAAAAAAAATCGAAAGACCAAAATCAATAGCCTTAAGCGGCGAACTCTCCTTCTTATTCTTAAACAAAAAATTCTCAGGTTTCAAGTCCCTATGAATCACCCCATACTCATGACACATCTTAACAACCTCCACCATACTCCTCGCAACTCCAGCCGCCCCTCGTTCGCTATAATGCCCTCTCGCCACTATCCTATCAAAAAGCTCCCCTCCCTCACACAGCTCCATCACCAAATGCACTGCATTCTCATCCTCACAAGCTTCCTTCAGCTTCACAATGGGGCTGCTAGTACTGTTTGATGGTAAGTGTTTCATGATGGCTACTTCGCGCCTCACGTCGTCTATATCCACAGCGGTTCGTAGCTTCCGCTTGGATATCGACTTGCATGCGAGAAACTCGTGGGAGTTTCGGTCCATGCAGAGGTACGTGACGCCGAATTCGCCTCGGCCTAACTCCCTGTCTAGCATGTAGTTTTCCTCTATGGTTTCGTTGAGTGTGGGGTTGTCCAGGACTTTTACTGTGGCGCGTGAGGGCGCGTGAGAGGGTTTGAGGGGGATGGGTTCTGTGGTGACTGAGGATGGGGAGGTGCAGCAGTTTCCCATTGTGGTTAAGGTGGTTAGGGTTTTGTTAATGGAGTTAAGTGAAATGAAGGTGGTGGTCGTTGAAGGTCATGTGTGTGTGTGTTTTTAGTGTGTGTGTGAAAATGGAAAGTGGGGTGTGGTTGTACGGGAGTCTAGATTTGAATTGAAATTAAATGAGGGAGAAAAAGTTATCTACAATTTCTTTACTTTTTTTTTTTTTCTTTTTAAGAGCATTCACATCAATATATAATGTTAAAGTTTAAAATCGTCTACGTCAGCGTCACGCTTTAACATTTCACCTTAACATCTCAAAAAAATACCTACATCAATAACATTTCTAAGTTAAACTTTAACAATCCAACAATTTACAAAAACAACCCCTCATTTAAGGCAAAAAAAAAAAAAAAAAAAAAAAAAAAACGACCGTTAATCCACTAACGTGTAAGGACTAACGCGCATGCTCCAATGAGTTAACGCCACTAACGGCGTTATTAGTGTGAAAAACGACGTTATGCTGTTATGGATGAGATTGCTCTAATATATGTTATTTTTAAAAAAAGTAGTAGTAGTTTCTTCGTCTCAAACTTATAGTCTCATTTTTATTTCGAGATGTCGTAAATAAATGGTGTTTTTTTTTTCAACCATATACAAAGAGTTTAGTGTGTAAGATGATATTTGATTAGCTTAAAAATGTATTGATCTTATTGTTCTTAAATTAAGTGTTTTTTTGTCAAGAGAGATAATAATTTTGGGATAGAATGAATAGTTGTTAATAGCGGTTGTAATTTGTTGTTTGTTTGATAAAAGTGTTTGCTACCGTGAATGTGACTGTTATTATAAAGTGTAAAATGATGTAAAAGAACATATGTATTTTAAAATACAAAGTTGTTTAGATAAATAATAAAGGCATTAATGTAATTTGACAAACATAAGTGTTAGTTGTTGTGTTGGCAAATGACAGTCGCTTGTTGTCAAACAAGCATTGTATTTATATTGATAGTCCTGAGTTGCTACGAAACACTCACAAATGCTTGCTACCAAACATGTCCTTAGTTACAAACAAGATAATAGTGGTTGTAATAATATGTCCAAGTATGTAATTTGGACTATAGAGATAAGTATGAGTTATGAGTTATAAAACAACCATATGTGATCATATTAAAAAGCAGATGTAAAAATGGATTTGATTTTTTGTTTTTCAGTTTTAATGGATATGAACTTTTGTTATTCAATTTTGACGTTCTACCAATAACAAATATATAAATCGACAATGTGATCATTTTGTCCTAGATGTCTAAATATTAGTACGTTTTCTTTTTTATATAGTTTAGAACTCCACACGAGGGTGCTAATATATGTCTTATGGATATAGGAGCCTATATTGATTTACTTAATATATTCACAACTTGCATTTTTTTAATAAGCCATATTTGTAAACATGGATAATGGTCTAGGAAATAATTAGTCTTCTAGTACTTCTAGTAGTCTTATCGGTTTCTAACTTGCCGTCTAGAAACATGTTTTGTACTACTACTACCTCCGTTCCATATTAAGTGTCCACTATTCATATGCATAAAGTTTTAAAAAATTTCACTAACTACACTCTCCACCAATCAAATATCATTTTCACCCACTAAAGTCTTATCTCATTGGTTGAAATATTTTATGGACACTTAATTTGGGACATCTAAAAATTCTATTGTGGACACTTAAATTGAGACGGAAGAAGTATATAATAAAGGTTTGTATGGTTTTATGTTCTTAGGTCCATCTAGAATAACACACTTACATATTCAATATATTGTATCACAACTATTTAATATGTTTAGTAGGTAACGAGCAGGTCAACCCGCGCGTTGCTGCGGGAGTCGGTTGTGTTATATATTACGTGTTCTCGGTTTTATAATGTATATGTTTTAACTGTACAAAAAAAAATATTTTGCCAGCTTTTATCGCATGGTGTATCAATAGTTAAGGCTATGAGCTATTTACGTTTTATAAAAGCAAGAAACACATTTCTTACAACTTATTTGCTTATAACATTAAAAATATTGAGTTAATAAAGTTTCAAAATGACAATCAGTTGCATGGGCACATAAACAAAACATTAGTTTTAGTAAAAATAAAACAATACTAAACTTCAAATCAATCATGTACAACATACCTAAAACTGAATCAACTGTAAGGCGCATAAATATCCACTAAAAATATCAAAATAAATATAAACCAATCTCCAATTCACATATACTACCTATATAGTCGAGCGGTAACTCCAAAAGTATCAGATGTTCACTTGGCAAAAACTTGAGGATGGGTCATTTATAAAAGTTCTAAGCCTGATGATACACATATTTCTTGGATCAAAGGCTATGAAATTATGGATACCTACCAGCAATATCAGACAATCTCAAAGGCTTTAGAAATCCCAATTAGCTTGTTTCACATCATTAAGTAAGATCCTCTATTTTCAAGTATATTTTTGTTTATCTTGAATACTTTTTCTCTTATACAGCTAGTAGTGTTGTTAGGTTGACATGGCAAAACAGGCCATCTTAGGTAACAGGTAAAAGAATGTCGTTTTTTGGTGTAAGTGGAAACGGGTCAGGTCAGGTTCACTAAGAATAGGAGAAAAACCTTACACCAAACAACAGAACCCCTATTGAGACGGTAATTTCAATTCATTACATGTGAATGGGTGACTTGGTTGTGTTTTATCTCAAGTCGTCAAATTAAACTATATCCGAAAAGGAAACATGTCGAATGTGTTTCCTATCCGCTCTAAAATCTATTTTGAATGAGATGAAAAAAGGACAAAACTAAAATTTTATGCGAAGAACTTACAACATTACTATCTTCCATGATCTTTGTTTACAATTTACTTGCTCAAACTACATGCTGTCATAACCTCTGTACATTTAAGAAAAACTCAATGCGGAAAATGAAATTGGAATGATAACGTGATCAAGGAAACAATATCTTACAACTATGCTAAAATCATCAGGTCCACTCTTTTGGGTTAATGCAAGCATTCAAAAGTTTCCATTCTTCGCCCCCATCGGTTGTCAGGCATCCAAAATATAAATTTTCAATTTTAAAACTTTATTGAGCAATTATACCATAAAAAGAAAAAGAAAGGATAGTCACCGAAACCGTCCAACTATATTCCATATTATCATATCATGCATAAAGAGCAAAAGAAATAAGAATTAACCTCAGACAAATCGATATCTTTGCTAACTTTTCCCATGGCGTTCTAATTCTTTGATTCAGAATCAGAACTCTTTTATTAGATGAGCATTGCTAATGGTATTGCAAAAGTCAAGTAAGCTTTGGCCCTTATTAGTTGATCTTTCATCTCTTTGATCTTCCTATCCAAGACCTCCGTGTTGGCAATGGCACCCATCGATCATGTCCAAGTCGCACGACCGCCTCACCGTCACAAAGATTAAAACAATAGAGAGGACTAAATGGGTTGCATCTTGCAAAGGCAAAATATTATAAGATACAAATGTATAAGAAACGGCAATGTCAAGTTAAAACTTTACTTTGATATATGTGCCACTGACAGAAAAGCATAGTATAAAAACAATATTAAGGCCACCATCAACTTAATAAGACCCGTCATGATATCTATAGTAAATGATACAATGAAAAAAGACTATGTAAATCACTTATGATCCATATGCTGACTATGTACCTTTAAAAACCAAACGACTTTTGCAAATTCTTTTTGGTGAACCACAGCCAGGATTTGTTCTTTACCCAAAAATGAACAGGAAACAAAGTTGTAAGGACCTAAAGTTATGGCGAAAAGTATGAATTTCTATACCATATATATATATTTTTCTATCAGGGCTTTAAGACAGTAGGGACCTACATGTTGATCAAGTTACAAACAGACTTAATAAACGAAGAGACCTAGAAACAGTGATTAAAGTTATACTTTATTTGAATAATTGAGATTTGTATTGAAGATCCATGGTATGAGAGATGAAATGCAACTTTGGGTTCACCGCATTTCATGTACGCGTATTGTTGTCTAAGACAGCAGGGACCTATATGGCCTATTGTTGTCTAAAACCATTCGGTCATGTACGCGTGGCTCGTATATTTACACCTGTTAAAGGCAACAACATATGACCAAAAGTCAAACACATGTAAATAAATTCAAACGATATAAGAATCCATGTATTCTAAAAATTAACAGACATCACCTTGAGTTATACAACAATCAATCAGGCAACGCTAATCATGAACAGTAAAATGGTTTCGAGGTATCTCGCAATAGGAGGTCCACCTTCAAGAACATGGAAAATCGACAAAAATGGTTATGAGGCTCGATAGTGGGAATTGAAAAAGCGCAAACATCCGCAATGGTCGCAAATCTAGTGATTTGCCCGCCAACGCAAGTGACGGTCACAACTTTAGTCAAATTTGCGAGATTCAAGACATGCCTTTTATAATCGATCGCCACCACTGCATTATACATAACATCAACAACAGAGCAAAACGATTAGTTGGTAAGTTGTCGCGCCAAGATGCAAACGACCTCATCTTTAGGCCTCCTCACCCTAGACTCATCATTGCCTCGTATCTTTGTATCAAATCGACAAAAATGTTTTCGGTTGTAATATAACACAACACATACATTGCGGTGGTGTTTCATCCGCCATTTCACGGTATATAATAGATATAGATAAAGGAAAACTTAGCTCGATTAGTTGATGTACTGGTCACAAGACGCTGAGGTTGCCGAGGCGACCATTTGTCGACTCTACCATCCTTCCACCGTCCGCAAAGAAGACAACATAGGTAAAGGATCATGACACCAAGTCAAACACGCAACCAACAACCAAATCATCTACGCCTATTATAACCAATGGTAATCGAATCATATTTGTGACCATGTTTTATAGTGGCATATAAAATTAGTTTCAATACCAAACAACGCCATGCTCGCAACCACGCTTCTTGTATGGTCGCTCGCCAAGATACATGACATACCTTTAGAAATAAATCATTGCACACCAACCGCACAATGAAGCTCATACCTAGTTAACGAAACAACATCATCGTAACAAACCTTCCGAATAATCCCGAGAAGCCATTCAATCGCCAATACAATAAAGCAAATCATTTATACCCTTTATCCCAAATCATTCAATAAACAAAACCCACAAAGTAATTTACATAATTTCCTTAAAAATCCTTTTATTTAAAATTGTTGTATCCGTTTTATATCATAACTAAAGAAACATATGACAAATAAAAATCAAAACAAGTTGATAGTAATGAAGTCGATGTAATCAGAATCGAATCACTAAAGCACAAAAATAGGAAACCAAAAAATAAAACCCTAACTTTTCCGTAACTCTTGCACCATAATTGCTTTTTCTATGCAATAAGGGTTAACAAAATTACAAACTTGACATACCTTTAAAAGAATGCAAAAAGATTTTGGTAGAATAATAAGTTACCAGAATTGAAGATATTCAAGATGATTTTGATCTTGGATTAATGAGGGTTTTGCATATCATGTTTGTGGATGATATATATGATCTTCCATGGAGATGGAAGTGTTTTTAGGTGGTGGTGTGTTTTTTAAGAGTGATTCGGAGGTTCCTGAGAATACTCTAACCCAAGGAACCGACATACTCGCTCATGGGGTGGGGTGATTAATTTCATGAGCCAATCGAAGTTGGCTTTTGTCCCACTTCCACCAAATACCAATTGCTCCACCAATAGGAAGCCACATTAAGATGCTAATCACTTCCAAATATACATGCTTTGTCCCACCCACCGCACGCCTATTAGTATATATATAATATAATAAAGTGTTTCTTCAAGTAAGGGAGTATTTGAGATTGTTTATTAAAAATAGATTATACGTTTTGAAAATTGATAATCAGATAATTAGTTATTGCAAAACGCGATTTTGAAATATAGTGTTTGAAATGATTATTCTTTTTTTTTTTTGATATTGCAATAATAAAATAATTAAGTTTTTTAGTGTTTAGCAAATTAGATTATTAATGACTTATCATGTAAATTACCGAAAAATGACATTTTTAATTCGTAAAGTGGCAAATGAATTGATATATGTGAGGGTTAATTGGTAATATTGTATACGAAAGGTAATCACGTTTTATGATACCAGCCCCTTATTGCTTTTTGAAACCACGTTTTGAGCTCTTGACACCGCAAATAATCACTTATCACATGTCGTTTGCCAAACACCTAAAGTAGATTATTCACGTTACGAAATCATATTAATCTAATTATTGGCTTCATAACGCAATGCCAAACACCCTCCAAATACGCATGCATACGACACTTCATTTTACAATGCTCGTTTAAATCACATTATCAATTTTCTTTGTTCATCGATCATCCTAATAATATCACCTATGTGAGACTTATTCATTCTCATTTTCAATCTTATCAACTTTCGTTTCTCCATCTCACAATCTAGCATTGCATCAGCAAGTCGACTAGTTTGTGATCGCCGAACAAAATAGTAGCATTAGACATTATTCTTCAACCCAATTGTCGCAATTGGTGTACTGTCCGATACTTTTTATGATAGTTTTCGACGATGAATCTCTCAATCGATGACAATGAATCATTGAGGAGTAGGTTAATCTCGAATTTCGGTCGTACTTTTAAGCTTGCACTTTTCCTTAAAATGAGATATGGGAAGCAAAGATACCATGCCTTGTCTCATAATATTGCAAACAATCGAGTTCAATGGGTCTAGTTGTCTTTTTTAACCTTTTCTTTGTTTATGTTGTTTACTTTTTGTCTCTTAGTGAGGGTTCCTTTGACTCCTTTATAAACTAGTCCCACATATGTGACCACTATTTAACCAAATATAAAGAAAAGATACCAAGTTATTTATCCAAATCCAAAGGAAAATTATGTTTATACTTTTGACAAAAATATCATGAATACTCCTCTGCTTCAAAAACCAAGATATTTTAACTTATAAAATGATATTTCTAATTTTAATCTAAAATTTTTTTATTTTTATTATTTCCAAAAGAAAGAACTCCAACACGTCACTTTCAGAAAGTTATGCATCAATATCCCTTCAAATAAATTATGTTTATACTTTTTGACTCTTAGCAAAATATCATGATATACTCCCTCCGTTTCAAAATATAAGTCTATTTTTACTTTTAAAATCTTTTTTCTAATTTTGATCTTAAATATTTTTATTTTTATTATATAATATTTGATGTAAAATAAATAAATGAACTGGGTTTTAAATATATTTTCAATGATATAATTTTTATCAAGTATTATATAATAAAAACAAAAATATTTATATTCAAAGTTAAAGAAAAAAATCTTAAAAAGTGAAAATTAACTCATATTTCAGAACACAAGGAGTATATTTTATGAAGAAAGTTAACTAAGATATATAATGTGAGGAAGAAAGAAATGTTATCATTATTGCTCATGTAATGTTCATGGTTTTGTTTATTGATGGATTTCCTTTTTGGCTTAGATGGGAATGGTTGACGATAGACGATGGTCAAGTGATTAACCAGAGGGTCATGCATGTCACGCGACATCGATGATTTTATTTTATTTTATTATTATTTTTTTATTTATTTATTTTTTTGTAATGTTAATTTTTTTGTATAAAACCTTGATGGTATGCTTGAGGATAGGCTACGGTGTGGCTTTGATTGGTGGATCATGTACCACACAACTTCTTCTATTTTTGGATAGAAGGTTTTTTAAGTCATCTTTTGCATACAACATAATCATAACAATAACATATTAATAGTATCACATAAACAACATCTTGAAGCAAACACGATACATAGTTAATTTTTTTAGTGTGAAAAAGGAGAAAGCTAAAAAGGACGGTTTTACATTCAAATGATGTGTCAAATAGAAAATAATTTAGCTTAATATTAGAGCCGTCTCATGAATTTTGAGGCCCTGTGTCAAATTTTTAGTTAGGCCCTTAATCACGGAAAGATATAACTACCTACCTATACTAAAATAGCAAAGGTTTACTTTAAACTGATTTTGCGTGACGCTTTAGATATGTTTTTAAGGTCGTGTGTATTTTATTTTTCTGCTATAAATACGTTTTATAAAATTTTCTACTATAAGCCTTTGATTTTTGACGTAAAATTTACAGAAATGAAAGATTTTGTTAGATTTTGGGCTAGTCTCTTATTAAGACTTATGAAACACATCTATAAAAAAATAAAGTTAATTTTTACAATTATAAAAAGTTAACGGGTTAAAAAAAATTGTGATAATAATAGAGTTAAAAAGAAAAGAAATAGACGGGTCTCACAAATATGCCATTTTGGTCATCTTCTCTGTCCATCACCAATACACACCCAAACTCCATGAAAAGTAAAAGTATGAGTTTCGTTTTCTTACTTTCAATAATCATATAATCTTAGAACACGATATTTTAGAGCCGAAACACATATAACATGATCAAATCATCCAAAATGACTTTTTATACAACTTTAATCTTTAAAAATCGGAGACCCTCACCATCGATCACCCCGCACACGCCAAATCCTACCGCTTAACATGGTATCTAAATGTATGTGACAACTACAATTACAAATGATTTAGTCCTAAATGAGCTCAAATGTATAATTTAGCGTAGGTTTATCGCAGGAGATTGTTTAGTATTATGCTTATTATTTTTTATAAACTACTTAAAATATAATATTTGTTTGGTATACAAGACTTATCTTTACTACTTATAAGTGTTTTGCTCAAATCTTGAAATTTATAATTGCTTAAAAGTAAGTAAAGTGTTTGACTAAATTACCCTTAGGGCTCGTTTGGTTTGCAAAATGTTTTGATTTAAATTGAAATTTGTTTATGAATTGGAATGTGGGCATTGGAACGCAAGGCATTGGAACGTTAGAAATTGAAATCCTTGTGATTTAAAATCGACTGAATTGAAATTTGCAAATACAAGCGCACGTTTGGTTGGAAGAATGAAATGAGAAAAACAATTATATTAAAATATTTAAAATTTAATTTTAGTTTAAGATTAATAAACTAAATATTATTTAATAAATAAATTACTTATCAAATTATAATAATAATTTTAAAATAATATTATATAAGCTAATATATAAAACAGATATTTTTATATAAAATACAACCCAGATTTTTAAAGTATAAATTAAAAAGTAAGCTATAAATAAATTATATTTAATTTTAAATAAATAATAATTTTAAATATAATAATAATAATAAAATTTTAATAAATAATAATTTATATTCAATTTTAAATAAATAATAATTTTTAAATCTTAATAACGTGGTTGTTTATAAAAATAATAATAACAATAATAGTTAAATGATCGTTTATAATAAAATAATAGTAAAATAAAATAATAATAATAATAAATAATAATAATAATAATAATAATAATAATAATAATAATAATAATAATAATAATAATAATAATAATAATAATGACAATGATAAAATAATATGAATTTCATAGAATCAGAATAATCCTCTCATATCAAGCATGAACGTCAATTCCATATATGTGAGATTTTGAAAGAATTTCATTCAATTCCGTTTCATTAACCAAACACAAGAAAGAATGGAATTAAGATTCCTAATTTTTAAATTTTTCAACCAAACACGTTATGAAATGGAATCGATTCCAATTTCACCTAATCTTTGTGATTCACCGAACCAAACGCGCTTCTTAAATAATTTTCATAATATCTCGAAAATTGAATGCTACTTCATAGTTTATAAAAATAATCTCTTTATAATCTTCTTCACAATCTCCATCTACAACTTTATCTCTATCTCTTCTTACATCACAATTATTTTTGTCAAAACATACCTTTACTATATTTGATGATGAAAATTAAAATCTATATAACTGAACAGAAATTTACAAATCCAATTTGGTCTTGCCTTAAAATTGGAAGCCCAACACCCAGAGTCCCACACATATATTGAGAATATAAGTCCAATATCAAAGAAAGCTCATTAAAGGCCTAAACCGAGCCAACCCTATATTACTTTGCGGAATTTATTTACCACACAAACCAACATTTTCACAGCACCCAGGTCAGTTAATCTCAAACGAGTTTTTTTTTTTTTTTTTTTTTTTTTTTTTTTTTTTTTATATATATATATATATATATATATATATATATATATATATATATATATATATATATATATATATATATATATATATATATATATATATATATATATATAATTATTCTATACAAGACTAATCTTATATACAAGATCTTTACAAGAAGATTTGCCAACCAATCGAATTTAATAAATTACTTTTCATTTATTTAAATCATCTTATTTTTTAAGGGTATTTATGGTATTTCAATATATCAATAATAATTAAGATAATCGTATATATCCTAAAAAGTGCTAGAAACTCGCCCCAAAAATCAAAAAACTGCCCACCACTTTCTGCTCTCCTCTCTAGATCTAATATCTAATATGTCGCCTCTTTCTCTCTCACCTCTCCAGACCTAATTCACCTTTATCATTCACCACAACAATTACCTTAATGAAATCGCAATCTCAAGTTTGTCCAGGGTTGAATTTAATAGTCGCAGTCGTATAATCAAGTCGCAATCACAAAAGATGAATAAGTAAAATGTTCGATGATGATAAGTCGAGTTAATGTCCGTATGTTTTTCAATTCTGTGAACAGGTAAACTTTTTTTTATCTAATCAATCCATAATTTTTATCAAGATGCTAAGCTTTGACTATTTTGTGGTTTGACTGGTTTTCATTGGTTGCAAGAGATTTGGTATTATATCTTTAGATCTGTATATAAAATAAAAATAGACATGTTTTATGTTTGTTTTCTTTGGTTCATTTAAGGTAGGGATGAGCACGATACTATTTTAGTACCGAACCGGCATCGTTTCTATAGTATCGGATTTTTTCCCGACCAAAATATGCAATCTCGCTCCCGGAACCGAGGGGTATACCTGTACCGGTATCGGTTCCGGTACCGGGTTTGGATAAACCGGTACTAAATCGGGGATGGGTACCGTTTTTAGTATGCACTAACACAAAGTTGATTTTTTTTGTTTGCTTAAAAATGCTTAGTTACGAGTATGTAGTTTTATATGAACGGTTTATTATGTTGAAGGACCATGTCATCATTTATGTTTTCGTTTACATTAATTTAAAGGTTGCACTGTCTTTTTAGATTACGGGATTAATTAGGAGAAAAAAGCTTTTGTATTTCGGTATTGAAACCGGGATTTTCCGCATTGGTACCGTACCGAATATGATTGGTTCCGGATATTTTTTGAGCTATTTTTTGAGCGTGCATATGTGTTGTAAGGTTCATATAATATCAATACAAGTGTGTGCATATATGTTTTGAGGTTAATATAAAATTCTTTGGATGGTGCATAGGTGTTTTAGGTTGATATAATTGCATATGATTTGAATGAACTTGGTAATTGGTTGGGTTGGTTGCAGAGACCTGTTGAGGTTTGTGATTTTTTTCGCTGTTATTGTTACTTGATGATTCATGAACTATTTACTCATTTGGTTCTTATACACCTGCTATCAAAATTTGATCAATGTTTTTTTCTTACACAGTAGACATCTGTTTCATGTGATACTTGGATTGGACCCATAATTTCATTAAGAAACCGAGCACCTTAATTTACTCACCGGTACCAACCTACCACAGAGCCAGGCCTCTTGGTCAAGTTGGACAACTAATATGATTATTAAACGGCATTATCCAGTTCCATTTTTATGTTTTGGTTTTGCTTTTGCTTACAATAGTCAGTAATATGTGAACCACTTTTTTTTTTTAAATTACATACGTACAAATAACATGTGTTAGTGACTCACATAATGTTTGATTTCTTTTTATCTAATGCAAAATCTTCTTCATAACTAAAAACAAGCAAAAGGGTGCATATGTGTTTTGTGGCCGGTATAAAATCAATGAAAGTGGTATGCATATATGTTTTAAGTTGTGTGTTTTTGTTTAGATTGGGCATATGCACATTCTAGTTGTTCTTAATAAAAATAATAATAAGTGTTTATAATTTCAGGTATTGAACATGTATGCTAAAGATGAGGAGCAATACCAATACAAGGAGTGCACATGTGTTTTCAACAAGACATCATTTCTAATGAATTCATGAGAAAGAAAGCGTCGTACATACGTTTCTGGAAAGACTCGTGTTCTAATGAATTTGATGAGAAACAATACACATATGTTTTGGAAGAAATGCATACACGTTGATCACGACAAAGATGTAAAGCCACAACCGCATAATAAGATACAAGTACATTTGGCGAATTTGAATATACGTGATATACAATAGATCATGACTCATGAGAGTGCACACATGTATAGTCTATAAAATGTATTTGTTTTTTCTGTTTGACATTTGTTTATGAATTGTATTTCATGAGATATCAAATTTATACATAACGATATATTTTCGCTTCATAGTTTGAATTTTAAAGAATTGAATGCTAAATGTTATTGACGTAACGTGGCCATAATTGAAAATATTGTTTGATATTCATAAAATGGAAAGGTGCATATGCACAACCCAAAAAAAAAAAAAAAAAAAAAAAAAAAAAAACTACGATGAAGAACATTAAAATTATTGAAATTTTAAATTTCAACTTCCTAAAATTTAATTAAAATTAAAAACATTTTAATAAAAAATCTAAAGAAAATAGATATGGTTTTTACTATCATACCCTTACTACTAGATTTCCACCAAAAAAAAATAAATTATTTACATAAATGCCATCATGATTATTAACCATTGATCAAATGATCCAAGGGTTTAGATTGGTTTAAATGATGTGATCAGAAGTGATCAGATCTAATATCGTGATCGATAATCGCTACTTCTATATATATATATATATATATATATGTATATTTAATGAAATGTGTTAATAATATTTTGAATGAGACTTATTGTTGATGTTTATTACTCTTGGTTTTATAAGTTACATGTTGATTTTTGTATTTTTGTAATTTTTTTCATTATTTTTTTATGTGGTGTTGCATGTAATATTTTGTTAAACCGGTGTCTGTTTAACCTTATTTTTTAGCTTACGCGCTTGTGTGGTTTCGCCTTAGTTATATAAAACCTTTTTTTTTAGATTACGAGGTTGAATAACTTTATATAAAATATTGAGTTTTTAAATAAGCCGGAAAAAAATGGTTTTATATAACGTAAGCCGAAACCATAAAAGCTTATAAACCATAAAGGGGGTGTTTGTTTAAGCTTACTTTTGGAGCTTATGTGATTTCGTCTTATGATTTATAAGCCTATTTTTCCGGCTTTTTTTGGAACCTATTAGCTTTTTTAACTTATTATATCATAATGTTTTATATAAGAATAAGTTCAAATAAGACGGAAAAATGAGCTTATAAAACATAAGTTAAATCATAAGCTCCAAAATAAGCTTAAATAAACATCCCTTATATATGTTGGTTATCGCTATGTGTTCTTATGATTATGCAATATTAAGGATTATCCTGTCGGATCGCTTTTATGGATTTTGCTTATGTTGTAAATAAATAAGTAGTTATAAGGGGTGTTTGTTTATGCTTAGTTTATACGCTTAGGAGTTTTTAAAAATAAAAATAAAATTTGAAATGCTTATTTTTCAAAGCTACAAGCTTATCCACTTGAGCTTATGAGCTTAAGTCAACAATCTCATAAACACGTCCCTTAGTTTCATGTTAGACAAGAATAAACAAGCAATCTCAAACAGACATTTTAGTTTTAGTGTGCTTAAATGCTTATGCATTAAGTCATAGTTGAAGTCAATGGTTTTTGGTTAAAGAATTTATTGTATTGCTGAGTATGGGTTTGAAATGATTAGGAGTTTATGGTGATTGCACCTCGCTTTTTTCACGAATGTTTGTTTATCATTATAAATGAACCGGCTCTTCACTTTTTATTTGATGAATCATTGGATCTGCTGTTGATTTTATGCGTTTGTAGAAGGATATGATGTTTTATTTACTGTAATATATGAACACGTTAATTTGATACGATTTTATTCTGTAATATGATGAAAAGGTTGCTCACTTGATGTTACTTTTAATCGCACATTTTGAAGCTTGAACAATAGAAAACCAACCTTCCACATCGCCTTTTAACCCATCTGCTGCAAGGTTAGTGTTCTTGGATTTTAACTGTTATATCAAATGTTGCTTATGTTTTGTATGCGAATCTGCTGTATTTATTGCTGATGTTTATTACTGTCTCCCTGTTTTTAGGCTAAATGTGTTGGAAAATTTAGTGCACTTGTGGGATTAGTTCACACCTTGTAATGGGTTAAGAGGTACGGAGTGTACACCCATAAGATCCATGAACATCCGACTCTAATAGTGGTTTGTATTGGTAGTGCTAGTAGAAGGTATTCTTGGTGAAAGTATTGTTGTGGTTTCCATCGGGCGGTGGTGTTTCCATCGAAGCAAGATTTACATTCGGCAAAGTTTCCAATCAAGGTGCTATGAAAGCATCGCTAGTTGTGTGAAAGCACCGCTAGTGTTAAGGTACTGCTTGTAACGGCTTTGACCTATTCAAGTGGCAGTTATAACTGCATTATGACCACGTTTAATTGGTCATGTAACAAGGAATGAGGTCTCAGACCAATATTCCTATTGCTTCATTGTTGAGGATGATCCCAAGACATTTGAAGAAGCAATGAAGTCCCAGGACATTGCCTTCTGGAAAGAAGCAATCAATGATAAGATGGATTCCATCATGGGCAACAACACTTGGGTGTTGGTTGATCTACAACCTGGTTGCAAACCTTTGGGTTGCAAATGGATTTTCAAAAGGAAAATGAAGGTAGATGGAACTATTGAAAAGTTCAAGGCTAGACTAGTCATTCGTGGCTTTAAACAAAAGTCGGGATAGACTATTTTGATACTTATGCCCTCGTGGCTCAGATCGCACCATAAGACTCGTTGATTGCTTTGGCATCTATTCACAATTTGATTATTCATCGATGGATGTGAAGATGCTTTCTTGAATGGTGAATTGGATGAGGAGGTTTATATGAACCAACCTTAGGGCTTCATCATGCTCGCAATGAAAACAAGGTGTAAACCGATTAAGTCTCTTTATGGACTAAAGCAGCACCTAAGCAATGGCATCAAAAATTTGATGAAGTGGTTTTGTCTAGTGGTTATGTTCTTAACCAAGTCGACAAATGTGTATATAGTAAATTTGATGAATCTGTAAAGGAGTCATCATTTGTCTATATGTTGATGACATGTTGATCTTTGCACCGACCAAAATCAGTTGACTTGACAAAGGAATTTTTGTCATCAAGGTTCTCCATGAAGGACATGGGGAGGTCGATGTTATCCTTGGTATAAGGATTAAACATGAAAGTAAAAGAATTTCTATCTCTCGGCCTCATTATATTGAGAAGGTGTTGAGGAAATTCAATTACTTTGATTGTACTCCGTGAGTACACCTATGGATACTTGTGAGAAGTCGATGCCTAATAATGGCAAAGCGTATCTCAACTTGAGTATTCTATGGTAATTGGTCATTGATGTATGCCATGACTTGTACAAGACCCGATATTGGTTTTGCGGTGGGAAAATTGAGCAGTTTACTAGTAATCCTAGTGCTCATCATCGCAAGCGCTCAAAGGGCATCAAGTATTTGAAGAGAATTATGGATTATAGTCTCTTATATCGTTACCCATCGTTGGAAGGTTACACCGATGCAAGTCGGATCAAGAACATCAAGACAATTCGCCTACCGGGTCGGGTATTCCTACTTGGTGGAGGTGCACTTGGGCATCCAAGAAGCAAACTCGCATCACCGCTCAACAATGGAATCTGAATTTGTGGCTTTGGCACCGGTAAAGAAGTCAATGGTTGAAAACTTGCTTGAGATTCCATTGTGGCTCAAACCTATAGCACCTATTTCTATCCGTTGTGATAGTGCAAACTACGCTGGCTAAGGCTTATAGCCAAATGTATAATGGTAAGTCTAGACACTTAGGTGTCGATATAGCATGATTCGTGAGCTTATCATGAATGGGTGGTATCTATAGAGTTTGTTAGATCTCAACAAAATTTAGCCGAACACTTGACGAAGGGTTTGGCTAGAGACTTGGTTATAAAGTCTCGCTAAAAGGACGGGTTTAAGTCCAACTTAGTCATCGAATGCTAGGACACCCAACTCCCTCCTAAGGAAACTTGGGAGCTGAGTTCAATGTGGAAAGTTGAACATTCAAGTGGATCGAGCACATGTTTTATTTACATCCCAAAGTTGTGCTTTCGAAACTCGCCGAAAGGAGGATGAAGTCTTTACTTAATGGTTAATTTTCTTTGAAAAGTGTTGCGTGAGCATGAATAAAGAGGAACCACCTATGTAAATGTTGAAGTTTTGCCGCTTGTGGAGCTTTTGGACTTTTAGCTTTACAACATTTATGAATTTGGATATGGACACATGGCTTGTATAGTGTCGTGAGTCGATAAGTGTTTGAAAACTTGTGTGTCGAATATTTGAACGTGTAATTACTAAGATGGAAATTAACTCGTGACATTTTCATTTATGCACATGTTTTGCTTGATGTCGCTTTTCATGCAAAGGTAGTGAACTAAATTGGGAGGATTGTTGGAAAATTTAGTGCACTTGTGGGATTAGTTCACACCTTGTAATGGGTTGGGAGGTACGGTGTACACCCATAAGGTCCATGAACACCCGACTCTAATAGTGGTTTCAGATTGACAGTGCTAGTAGAAATACCGGTGAAAGCATGTTGTGGTTTCCATTGAAAGTGGTGTTTCCACCGGGCGAGATTACATCCGAAGCGTGTTTCCACCGAAGGTGCTATGAAAGCATCGCTAGTTGTGTGAAAGCACCGCTAGTGTTAAGGTCCCGCTTGTAACCCGCTGACCTATTCAAGTGGCGCTATAATCGCATTATGACCACGCTTAATTGGTCATGTAACCACTAACCGCTATAATGGGATAATTATGAGGCTATTAATGGGCCGATTAATACTCATAATTCCATTTTGACTAGCTAAGAGTATTTTCCTATAAATAGGGATCTGCTTTATGCATGATAGACACACGTAAAACGATTAACACTTATAAGCGCAAGGGATATAGAATTGTGCCTAATTTCTAACCGCATTTGGTCTTATCCCAAGTAGATATTCGTGATACCCGTGCATTAGGGTCGAATAGTTTACTTTGGAAAGTGATCACACGATTCCAAGTGATATCCCAGAACCACCAAGTGGTATTTGTTATCACGACCGCTTGTTTATTTCTCACGAATAGTTGCACATCATCAAGTTTATTATCTTACCCGTCACCGCCACACACACCAACAATCAAAGTAAACTATTTTGTGATAATCAATGGCAATCACGTGAATGAACACATGGCTTCAAACTTTGCCAAGCTTGATAAGTTTGAAGGGTGGACTTCGTGAGGTGGCGTAAGAAGATGCATTTCTTGCTATCAAGCATGAGTGTGGTCTATGTTTTGACTACACCTATTCCCGATGATGGGAATGATGCTACCGTGGAGCGATCGGAGGAGGAGCAAATGGGAGAATGATGACTACATATGCAGGTCTAATTTCATGGTATGTCCGATTCCCTGCTTGATATTTATCGAACATTGAATCTTCCAAAGAACCTGGACCTTGATGCCAAATATATGGTCGAAGATGCATCAAGTAAGAAGTTTCTTGTTAGTAATTTCTCAAATTACAAAATGACCGATTCAAGACCGCCATGGAACAAGACAATGAACTTTGAATACTTGGAAGGTTTACACAACATAATATGCACATGGATGAGTCTATTTTAGTCTCTTGTGTCATTGACAAACTCCTCCTTCTTGGAAAGATTTCAAGCATACCTTGAAACATAAGAAAGAGGAGTTAACTCGGTTGAGTTAGGCGGTCATCTGCGCATTGAGGAATCTCTCAAGGTGCGTGAAAATGACAAGCCAAAGAGCGAAAGAATGTTCTTGGTGCATCTGTTGTCAATATGGTGGAGCATAACAACTCCACCAGGTACAATGACAACAAAGGCAAACGCAAATATCATGACAACACAAGGGCAGATCCTAACAAGAAGGCAACACCTACTTATTGGAAATGTGGCAAAACTGGTCACATTTGGATGACCGACGTATTAAAATTGGGATATGGAGGAAAAATGGCGATATTTAACAAAGGTAAGGAATATACAAGAGATTTGGATAATATTATGAAGAGCGTGTAAGCAACTCAATAGTAAGCACTTTAACAAATAGTTTTTCTTGATATGATGGTAAAAAAAAGTAGTTTTAGTTTCTTATTAGATAAGAACACTGAAATAAGCATGTTCTTACCTTCTTATTTTTCAAGAATGCCGAAAAATAAGCAATCCAAACAGATTTTTTAGTGTTAGTGTCCTTAACTGCTTGTGCCTATTAAGTCACATTTGAAGTCTATAGTTTTTGCCTTTTTGGTTAAGGCCGTCCATTTATACGATCCAAAGTGAGAAGTTTTGTTTAGGCTAAGTGATTAATATCCGCCATGGTTGGCTTGGATTTAAGTCGTTACCAATTTTCTATCATAAGTGCTGTATAGGTTGAAGTACAACTCAATGCCTGAACCCGTGAAGGGAATCTTATCTTAAGCTTGAGTTTCTATGAGTCTAAACTTGTAGTATTTATCGAAGGCCTTGTTTGATATAAAAGTCGTATCATAATAATGATGATGAATACCTGAAGTGATATATTCTAATAATATGGTTTCGGTTCATAGTTAATGGATACCGAAACTACTCAAGCACTATTAAAGGTAGATGATTCACTCAGTATTTGACGGCCATAATTAACGGATGCCAATACCCGAAGACAACCTCTAGCAAACTACAGTATGGTTCCCGTTAGACGCGATAGGAACCACTTCTTTCGTGATGCATCCTACACTTTATGGCATACCGAATTCTATAACATGTTCTTTCGCGAAGCCGCAGTTGCTAGAATGACGGAATTTTCATATGAGTATAACAATGGGTATACTGCTGAAGAATTTGAGGAGTATCTGCTGCGATGTGCCAAATTTGGCGAAATGGCTGATTCTTGATTTGGTTCATGATTTGCGTTTAAGAGAATGATAAAGGACTTTGTGTTCAGTTTTTGTTCATGACTCGGGTCTGTGTGCAGTTTGTGTTCATTACCCAGGTCTTGATTTCCCAAGTAGGATAAAATTAATCACGTGTAAAAAAAGTTACTACTGCTAGTACAAAGTTAAGATTGCTCAGAGATTAAAACTGCTTGAAGTTAATATTGCTAGTGTATTAGTTACAACTTTTAGTAATATAAGTCATTAACATAAACTCGAAAAGTCATTAAAAACTATATTGGATACATTTTGTTAATATTTCAAAAATGTTAGATTTTTCAAATGGGAATGTAGTTAAGAGGAGGGAAAACCGGGTTATTTAAGTTGCATGGAATATGGAACGCGATGGAAAAGCTCGATGTAACATTCGATGCATTGAATATGATATCGTGAAAACACTTATTTTTTCGAGTTTTTTGGAGACATTGTTCATGAGCATATAGGTTTGAAGATTCTATCACGAAGAAGGTAGGCTCAAAGCAAGAGATAATTATGGGATGAAATCGCGATACACACACATATTTGAACCCGAAGACTACATAAGTTTATCTCGCATTTACATTATGTGCAACCATTAACGACATTGTGTTAATCTTTGTACGATATTTTAATGTTGATTATTGTCGAGAAAGTTGGTAATGCATCGCCTTGGTCAATCGCTAAGGAATTTCAAAACGAGCGAGAGAAAATACATATTTTCCAACCTAAATACACCTTCGACACTGAAAGAACTCCCAGCCAAGTATAGTGCAATTGTGAAAGCAGAAAAATGGGTCGAGTTTGTAAACTACACGACCACCACTGCATAGAAGGTTTTAAGTAGTCATATTTATTTTAGTCTATATGTCATTTCATAATTTTGAGTTTGTAGCATTACCACATTTAAATGCCTTATGATTTTGTGTTTTTAGGAGAAATCAACCAGCGGTAAAATGACGCGTTTCAAAAATGTTTATCATCATAAAATGGGAAGAGGTGGATATGTTTTAGTGAAAGAAAATGGTAAGATTACATAATGTTTGTTTTACAAATCGAGAGACGAGTTTGAGAAATGAATGTGTTTACATTGAACAATTTGCACATTTGCATTTAATACCCTCATATTTTCGTTTATCTTGGTTTAACTTTACATGTGTATGCATTTGATGTTTATTAGATCAAAAATAAAGAAATCGAAGTAGATGAAGAACCCTTATGTGTTATAATGTGGTTGAAAAGAAGGGTAAACAAAAACGGAGAATTTCCAGATGATGAGATTAGAGCAGTAGGAGATACACTTGTAAGTTTGACTGCAAATTCTATTATTATGCTTATTTACGTTTAATAACCTATTTACTATTGATCCCACTTCTGTAGATTAAATTCCTTAAGCAGCATTAACTTTGTACTAGCAGTAGTAACTTATATACCAAAGAACAAGAATCGTGGTACTAGCATATTAATTAAAGAGTAACTTATATACCAAACAAAGATTAATCGTGTACTAGTAGCACATCAGGATAGCAGCAGTAAACACTTGGCTTATTTTTCATTAAAGTTCATGAAAGCACTAACTCAATGGCAGCATTAACACAAATATGAGCAGTAGTAACTCTAACAACATCAAGAAGACTTTTAACCCAACATTTCTCATATGTAAAAAGAAGTTGATGACAAGATCAGGAAGAACCTGAATCTTGATGATGGCATCGATGCCATGACGGTTGTGTTTAGTAAGGAAAGGAGGTTATGTAAGAAGAGTGGGAAGTGGAGTTACATAAAGAGGTATTTTGATCTTCCTCGAAGCAACAAGCAATCGATGAAAGAATTGAGTTACTTCAAACTCAAACCGATAATGAGATGCGGCGTCAACAAAGATGTGTTGGTCAAGAAATTCTCCAGATGAGCAGAAAAAGATGTTGGTCACAGAAATTTTCACGAGATGACAGAACAATGGAATGTTAGTCAATCGATGAATCGCTTGTCGCAGTAGTGTGATTGATTTTCATCTCAATTGCTAGTAGCCTCGGATGTAAGCCATTTTTATGTTGTTAACAAATTCATTTTTAATTTAACATCGATGCTAATGATAGCGTGCACCGAACATAAATTAAGAAATACATTGACTCATCGCTTATGTTCGGCTTTATGTTCAAGGCTCGCTATCATTAGCATCGCGGTGTTAGCATTAAAAATGAATTTGTTAACAACATTAAAATGGCTTACATCCGAGGCTACTAGCAATTGAGATGAAAATTCAATCAGCACTTTGTACAAGAAACCGATTCATCAGTTGACTAAGCATTCCATGTGTTTCTGTCATCTTATTGGAAAATTTCTTGACCAATACATCTTTTTCTCTCATCTCGGTGGAGGATTTCTTGACCAATACATCTTTTGTTGACGCTTGGATCTCTCATTATCAATTTGAGTTTAAAGTAAATCAATTCTTTCATCAGTTGCTTGTTTGCTTCAAGGAATATCAAAATACCTCTTGTATGTACCTCCACTTCCCACTCTTCTTGCATAACCTCCTTTTTCCTTACCAAACACAACTGTCATGGCATCAGTACCATCATCAAGATTCAAGGTTCCTTCCTTGATCTTGTCATCAGTTTCTTTCTGCACAAAAAATATGGGAAATGTTAAGATTAAAAGTCTTTTTGATGCTGTTAGAGTTATTGTTGCTCATATTTGTGTTAACGTCGCTAGTCGAGTTTAGTCGCTCATGAAATTCAATGAAAAATATGCCAAGTGTTTACTACTACTAGTACACAATTAAAGCTTCTGGTATATAAGTTACTGGTGCTACTACACAATTAATGCTGCTAGTACACCATTAATATGTTGGTATATAAGTTACTACTGCTAGTACAAAGTTAATGTTGCTTAAGGAATTCGATCTATTGAAGTGGGATCAACAGGAAATAGGTTATTAAACGTAAATAAGCATAATAATAGAATTTGCAGTCAAACTTACAAGTTTATCTCCCACTGATCTAATCTCATCATCTGGAAATTCTCCGTCTTTGTTTACCCTTCCTTTCAACCACATTATACCACGCGGGGGTTCTTCATATGCTTTAATTTCCTTTTTTACGATCTAATAAACATCAAATGCATACACATGTAAAGTTAAACCAAGATAAACAAAAATGCGAGGGTATTAAATGCAAATTGTGCAATGTAAACAGATTCATTTCTCAAACTCGTCTATTAATTTGTAAAACAAAAATTATGTAATCTTACCATTTTCTATTTCACAAAAACATATCCACCTCGTCCCATTCTATGATGATAAACATTTTTAGAACGCGCCATTTTACCTCTAGCTGATTTCTCCTAAAAACACAAAATCATAAGGCGTTTGGATGTGGTAATGCTGCAAACTTAAAATTATGAAATGACATATAAACTTAAATAAAGATGACTAATTAAAACCTTGTATGCATCGGTGGTTGTGTAGTTTACATACTCGACCCATTCTTCTGCTTTCACAATTGCACTATACTTGGCCGGGAGTTCATTCAGTTTCGAATGTGTATTTTGGTTGGGCGATATGTATTTTTTGTCTTAGTTTCATTATGAAATTCCTTAGTAGTTGCCCAAGACGATGCATTACCAACTTTCTGACTATCAAGTCAACATCAAAATATCGCTGCAAAGATTAACACAATGTTATTAATTAGTTGCACATGATGTTAATGCAGAGATAAACTTATGTAGTACTGGGTTTAAAAATAGTATATGTGTACCGTGATTTCATCTCATAGTTTATCTCTTCCTTCTGAACCCACCTTTTTACCAGGATAAAATCTTCAAACCTATATGCTCACGAACCATGTCTCCCAAAAACTCGAAAACGATGCTCGTGTTTTCCTAATATCATATTCAACACTTCGAAGGTTACACTGAGCTTTATTCCATCGGGTTTTCCATATTTCCTACGAAACTTAGATAACCTGGTTATGCCCCTCTTAACTACATTCCCATTTTAATGGTTGTCTTCATCCTCCTCACCCTCATCAGAATACATCTCTGATTCATATCATGTATTGTCATTTTCATTATCAGAATTAACCAAATGATCTGGACCATTGGCTTGTGTTTTCATGATTCTTCAGCAGCAATGTGTAAAAGAAAATTAGTAAACTTGGTAAATAATGGTTTAAAAAGATTTGCTTAACTGTTTTGGTTGAAACCTGATTTATTGGAGATAAAATAAGGATTAAGATGGTGCAATTTTTCAAGTAAGGAAACCAAACGCCAAACATTAAATTCCTATGTTATTTTATAAATTTTAGCTACAATTTGGCTCCAAAGTGACATTTAATACTTAAAATTTTGGCTCCAAAGTGATAATTAAGAATTTAAATATTTTATTTTTGGTTACAATTTAAATATTTATTAAAAAATAATTTATTTGAAAAATCTAACATTCTTGAAATATTGACAAAATGTATCCTATATACATTTTTAATGACTTTCCCAGTTTATGTTAATGACTTATATTACTAACAGTTGTAACTAATACGCTAGCAGTATTTAATTCAAGCAGTCTTAATCTTTGAGCATCTTAACTTTGTATTAGCAGTACTAACTTTCACTAGTAGTAGTAACTTTTTTTTACACGTGATTAATTTTATCCTACTTGCAAAATCAAGACCTGGGTAATGAACACAAACTGAACACAAAATCTTATCATTCTCTTAAACGCAAATCATGAACCAAGATCATGAACACAAACTGTGAACCAAATCAAGAACTCAAGTTTCCACAATTACCCAAGATCATGAACACAAACTGTGCCAAATACAAGTCGAGCAACGTGGTAGCATAGTCGCACATTTAATGGACACGTGTCACACATTTAATGGACACATGTCACACATTTAAAAGAGAGTATTTTGATCCTTTAATACTCCTAATAATAAGACAAAATATCAAATCACATGTACTTTTATTATTAAAAAAATAGACATGTGTCGCACATTGGATTAATTAGCACGGTCGCACAGTAGTACATGACTAGATTGACAGGTGTTTTTTTTTACCACAATATGAACCCAACCCAAACTTTTGTCCTTTATAGGCGTGTTGTTTTCTAACGTAAAAAATGAAAAAGTTGGTTATTGATACCCCTTAAAGTGCAAGTAATATTATTAAACCAATTTATTTATTTATTTATTTTTATAATTTTTTTTTATTATAAAAATTTGAAAAAAGTTGGTTATTTATTTATTTTATAATTCAAAAGTATCTTTTGCCTTTACTACTTTTGATTATTAAAAAAATGTTTTATGTTTTGCATTTTTTTTCAAGCTTTATTCACTTTATGAGCGGAAAAGACAATTTTTTACGGTTTATTATCCTATGTATTTTGTGATTTACTACTTTTGAAGTGTCAAATTTGTATTTTATGTTATTTCAATAAAGTTTTACAATAAAAACTAAATTATAAAAATAAAAATAAATAAAACATTTGGGTACAACCATTTTAGAGAGGTATGGGTAACCAATCCCTACTAGATTTTATCTAGGTGGTGGTAATGGTGGTGATGAAGGTCTTTGGCATTGGTCGGTTGTGGCCCAAAGTTTCAGTATTAAGCTTTAGGAAAGATCATATGAGACATGCTAAAAACCATTTTTTATTTCGATTTTTACTTTTCGACACAAGAAAAAAAAAATATATGGCATTTGGTAATATTTGTGTTGTGCTTGTGCATAGCGGTAGGTACAATATCTATTATAGTGTGTATACATACCACATTAAGTTTTTATAATACTTTTTCACTCAAAAACGCTTAGTACGTTGCGTATAATCGGTTTGTAAACCTTTAATAACATAACATATGCATTTTATGACAAACAGATAAGTAATACTCCCCAATGTCCCAACATATATCCACAACATGCATTTATGATCGGCTAATTATTTAAAAATCATCTAACTCGACACTTTTTTTATTACAGATCGTGTATTTTTTTTTTTCATTATATGTATTGAAGCTTTCAAATTTTGATCATTGCATGCATTACGCGAATATTCACCACGTAAAACGACCATTTTACATTTCAAAATATATAAAAAATAAGGATAAAATAATCACAAAATACACACAATGATCAAAATTTGAAATTGAAAGACATACAATAAGAAAAAAAATTCAATGATACAATTAAAAAAACAGTTAAATGACCTTTAAGTAACTAGCTCATTTATAATACTACGTTTGTAAACATGCTTAAAGACATGTCACTTTATCTTTGTGCTTCTACCTAGTTTCATAAGGTAATCTTTCAAACACATTTAGTAAGACAAATTTCAGTCAAGTTCGGTTCCACATTTTGCATGTTTAAAATTGGGTGACAACCTACTAGTCAAGGTTGATGAGGGTCAGTTTTGTTGTGGCTTCGAGGTTGTCGAGGGTTGTCGGTCATGGTTTTGGGTATGAGGGTCGTCCAAACAACCCAGGTTGTGTGGTTGTTTGTGTGTGTATTTTAATAATTAAAATGTATTTTTGTGGGGTATGTTTTTGATAGTGTAGGTCGCTTTATTGTGCCTAAAAGGTTGTTTGTAGGTTGCAGGAGAGAGAAAGTTGATGTGACAGGATATATGAGGATTGATGAGGGTTGTTATTGGGGTAGCCTTAGTGTTCCGACACTATGCTTTTCAATTATAAAATTATATAAACTTTCACTTTTCTTCTTCCATCTCTTTCCCCCTTTAGGCTACCCCCAATAACAACTCTCATTAACCCTCATCTTTCTTGTCACATCAGCTTTCTCTCTCCTGCAACCTACAGACAACCTTTTATGCATAATAAGACGACCTACACTATAAAAAACATACCCCACAAAAATACATTTTAATTATTAAAATACACACACAAACAACTACACAACCTAGGTTGTCTGGACGACCCTCATACCCATAACCATGACCAACAACCTTCGACGACTTTGAAACCACAACAAAGACGACCCTCGGCAACCTTGACAACCCAATAGGTTGTCACCCTTACTGTGTCTAGCCTTAAGTTTTATGCTTTTCTATTTCTTTCATTTCTTTTTGCTTGATTTTCTTAATGATTTAAAATCTCTTTATATCTTCCTCATGTTTTAGTCTTATATTTCTCTCTGATTTGTCTATGGGTATGTTTGGCAAAAATAGATTGTCTTTGGTCTTTGATGTTGTTGTTGATCTTTGGTCTTTGTGCATTCTTGAAAAAGATTATAAAAGAGATTATTTTTATAAGCTACATGAAGTAACTTTTTTTCCGAGATTATGGAAGATTATTTTCTTATAATCTTTTATAAGTTATGTTGCCAAACAAAGATTATTTTTAAGTAGCTTATTTTTAAAAAATAAGCATAATCTCTCCATAATCTTGTGTGCCAAACATAGCCTATATATCTACAGTTTTACACTTTTACATCATTAATACCTATCTACTAAATGGTTTTCATTTACGCACTTTTATATTTGTTAGTATTTTATAAAGTTTTAAACATTATGAGTTTTAACGTGTTAGTCCGCCAATTTAGTAAATACACAATTATAAACTGACTTTGGTAGCAACGTTGTCCAGATTATCATTGCATTGCTATATTGCCTAACATCTTTCAAGTTGAAAAAGACTTTGTTTCAAAATTTGATGCATCATTTGCCTAACATCGTTATATGATATATCTAAGTAGAGGTGTCAATAGGGCTGGGTTGACCTGACCCGAACCCGATAAAACATTATAGAGTCGGGTTAATTGGGCCAAAAAGATTAGTCGAGTTTGTTTGACCCAAACCCGATAATCCAATATCATTATCGAGTCGGGTTAGGGTTGATGTATTTACCTTAGCGGGTCAACCCGATAAGACACGAAAATGCAATTTATTTACTTTTGTTACAAAATTTTAAGCCAATTAGTCTTTTTGCACTGTGTGTCTCCTATTTAGTTTCGTGTTTGGTTAAAAATTCTAGTAAATGCATCTGTTTCTTTCTTGTTGCAATTCTGCATTAGTATCAATTTGATATGGTTAGTTATGTCTTGATCTAAGGCTAGTCACAGTAGCAACCTAGTTCGTCTATGCCACATCAGCTTTCTCTCTCTGACGACCTGTCGACGACCTAGTTGCCACAGTGGTGACCTGACATTTTTTTTTTCAATTCAAATATTTTTAAAAACAAAATTAAAATTCATTAAAATAAATAAAACATTACAATATATTAAAAATTAAACGACACGAAATACATAATACATAAATCCTAAATCTTAAATCCTAATCAATACTCCTCGTCCGCAGGATCATACGCGGTATATAATCCTCGGAGGAGACAAAGCTTCCTCGTCTCAGTAGATTCTTTACTAGGAGACTCTGGATCATCATCTTTGTTCACCCGATAGCTCCAATTGACTTTGGTGTTGATGTTGTTCAGTAACCCGTTGAACACACTTCCACAACTTGCCAATAATTTAATCATCTCTGGGCTTCCTCCTTCGAAATTTCTCGATAACACCTTTTCGTTCAGTGCTGATGTCGTTGCAAGTCTTGTAGCTGTCTCTCATCTGCAGCTTCTCATTCCTCCCCTCCTCAAAGAATTGGATGATGCGTATAATAGCGTCTTTTCTAGCCTCATCATCGTTATTGCATTGATTTTCAACGTACGTTCGCATATCAGTAGCGGAATGCGGGAGACGACAAGCCATAATGATGCTGCGTAAAGAGAATGTGAATTTTTATGTTGAATTGTGTTTGAAATTGTGTGTTGTAAAAATTTTTGGAAAAGTGGAAGTTTGAGCTTGTGAAACTCGGTTGTGTGCTCAACCGAGTTCACGTTTCTTCTCTCCCCAACCGACGCCAACCGAAGGGAGCACAATGGCTCAACCTTGCTCGACCGAAGCCTCCAACCGATGACAACCTTGGCCATTGTGGCCAGCCTAACAATGTATGTTTTCTTTCATTGCTTACTGTGATCAAGTGGACCCAAATCATCCAAGTTGAGTGATTTTTTCCATGGTCGCACATTTTTTTTCCTTCTTCCCCATCGTAATATGACTTGTTTCATTTATCTTTAAGCTCGATTGGACATTACTCTTGGTTGTCCAAGTTGGTTTGTATTTTCATTTAAATGCTCAAGTAGAAAAGGCAACCCAATTAACCCAAATCACTCGGCCCGAATCAATATAGGGTCGGATTGCGGGTTAGTTTTTTTTTAAACACAACCCGAATTAACCCGACATGATAATACCCGATAACACCCTTATATATCTAAGATGATATAAAGAGGCGGATACGTACAAATACGAATGATATGAAACGAGAGAAAAGAATATAGACATGGAAGATTGGGTTTAGGAAGGAGAGAGAAACACCTCTAACTTTTTATATTATGTCTTTTCCTTCTAGATATACATGCATACATTGGGAAGTCTATACTAAAATCAGCATACTTTTGTCTTAGTTTTCAAAAAGAGTTATAGTTTGGGAATTGACTCTTAAAATTGACATGCATATCTATATACTATATATAATGGGTATATGGTGAAACCTTGAAAAGTAAAATCTTGAAAGTCAAAGGTAAGAGAAATGCATAGTATAATTAATACTCTTATTATAATACCTCATTATTTAAAAGTACAATAATTTATTCACATTGTACAACCTAATAAAAGCATATTTACCAAATTAAAAACAACCAATTAAAACACCCTTTATTAAAAAGTACAATAAAATTTTCACAATGTACAATTTAAATAAAATACAAATTAAACAAGCTACAAAATAATCCAAAATATAAAATAATTAAACACACTAATTAATATTAGGGCAAATGATAAAAAAATGCATTGAATTTGACATTTTTTATGATTGTGTGTAGCCAACTATTTTTTTTATTGTGTGTCTTGAACTTTCAAAATTCGATTATGTGTGTATTTTGTGACCATTTTACCCTTAATTTTTTCAAATTTCGAAGGGTAAAATGGTCATTTTACATGCGAATAGTCACAAAATACACATAATGATCGAAATTTGAAAGTTCAATACACAATAAGAAAAATAGTTAACTACATACAATCACATAAAGTGTCAAGTTCGATGCATTTTTTTGTCATTTGCCCTTAATATTATTTTTAAAACAACTTAAAATGAAAAATACATGTTATTATACACATTATACAAATTAATAAAACACACAAAGCTTTATACAAGCTAACAAGTTGATGATATATATTGTTTTGAAAACCGGACCGGACCAAATGGTTCAACCAGGAACCGGTGTCGCCACCAGTTCGCCTAACCAATAAAAGCCATCCGAAAACGAACCAGAGAGGACTCGTTGAAACCGATACAAACTGGTGGAATTAGGTCTCATCGAGATCTATTTATCTGGTTAATCGTCACAGGATACCCGCCGCCGAAACGTACTGGTACCCTGCTATACTATATATAAAGGAAAAACCAAAAAGTAAAAAGTAAAAAGTTGAAACTATAAAAACAATGTTGAAAACATATATTTCAAAACGAAACTATTAATACACATCGAAAACCGGGTTAACCCGGGAAGTTTCAAACCCGGCGTGTTGACCCAGTTTAAGTTTACCCATTTTTGACCCAACCCATCAGGTTGACTCGGTTTAAATCGAACCCTTTTTCGACAGGAACGGTTCAACCGGTTGAACCACCCGGGTCAAACCGGGTTTCAAAACATTATGTTTAATTCCCAAATCTTCAAAAACTTTTATTATTTTTCGTTTGTAACCCATAAAGTTTGTTTTATCACTAAACGATCTTTCGCTATAAAATTCCGTTGCTATGCACGGGTACTCGTCTAGTGTGAATAAAAGTCCCAAAATAGTAAATGGTTTTCTTCTTTTAATACCTTCAAGCTAGATGATAAGTATGTTGGAAATGTATATATTTACAAATACGTGAATGTCCGGATTCGAACTCGTGACCACGGGATTGCACACATTAGCGAATGAGAATTAAAGTTAAATAATTAATGTTAATGTTTACGATTAATTATTACACATAAAGTCTGTCTAACGATCGTTAAGTATTTAACGGAAATGACTAACGACCGTTAAATGTTAAATGAGAGAATATATGGTGAATATCTTGAAAATGGAAAAGATTTCGAATCTCTTTTCTTCTCTTAGGGTGGCCGGCCAAGGGAGGCTTCTCCAAGCCCAAACCCTAACTTGTTTCCAAAGATATTTGATCACTATATATACAGAGGCTAGGGTTTAGGGTTTCTCATAACTTTGTGCATTGAATTAACCCTAAATCTTGCCTCTTCTTTTCTCTTGCTTACTTAGGCCGAACACACCTCCATAGAGTGTTTTGGTTTTGTTTTTTCATAAAACAAAGACTTGTGTTAGATCTAGTAATCGCTTGATTCGTTGGTTAATTCGTGTGTACAAAACTGTGGTAGTAAGACACTATTCTTACACCTAATTGGTTTGAGTTGTAAAATGGTAAGGGACAACTCTTTAAACCACTTCTTCTGTTTTGTTCAAGAGATCTGACATTTGCAAGAGGTACGTTACGTAATTATTTCAATTAATTATTTATTTGTTATGATCTTAAGTCTTCCGCTGTGTACTCTGTGGTGTCTATATGTTTTATTGTATATCATATAACATAAACTCAACAGTGGCATCACGAACCTTGTATAACAAGTAATTAATTACTGAAACACATAAATAAAATAAACATGATTGTGTTATTATTTGTATACATAGATCTAGGGTTTGCAAAACCTAGACCCTAATTTTTAGGGGCGTTTATGGTGCCCTAATTAGGGTTTTGTAAACTTGAGTTTTAATTGGATTAGAAACCCTAGGTTGCATGCAATTTTATGTGTATTTCGTAAATCTGTTTAATTGCATGATAATTACATGCATGTTTTATCATGGATCTGGTTTTATTGTATGTTTTACTTGCTTAAGTGATATACACTAAATATTTTGATAGATCTAAAATTGGGAAGACCTCAATAATTATTATTTAATCAATTATGTGCTATGTGATATATGTTTAATTTTGACTTACATAATCGATGAATCGATGCATGTGGCTCACCTTGTACATAGATGAAAACGGTGAAAGTCTTAATTAAATATATACATATTGATGATCTAGAATTGATTATTAATAAGATTTATCAAAAAGGTTTGCATGTGGCTATTTGATATGCATGACTTCTTTTTTTGTTATGCATTCATTGTTTATTTGTTTATTTTCTAAATACTTGCTTGTTTATTATGTGTAACAATGATATTTTTTTACAAGAAAAATAAACTGATCTAAACAATGGTGAAACATGTATTTTTAAGCATAGTAATCATAATCGTTTAATTGATTGATTTTTTGCACAAAATAGTTAGAACGGCTCACCCATTAATGACAAACTGTGTGATGGGTACAAGGAGGGTACACATTAAATTGTGACGCCTTAAAGATGAGGGTTTTTAATATGCTTCGCGCTGACCTGATTCTCTACTCGTTTGTGCGTCTTAATGGAGCTACCAAGTATTCCTATATATGTGCATAAAATCTTAAAGGTGAATTACTTTAATTTCTACGCGTCACTTTTGTGGTAATTATCCGAATAACTTGGGTCTTATGACTCATGCAGTAGTAGGATATATTGGTAATTAAGGTGATTCTTTAATTGGTTATCCAATACCTCAATTAAAGTTTGATGATGAAAAGCTTAATCATTAAAACAAGGATATAAATGTTTTAATAAAAACTATGCTACGAAGATAAATGCATGACATCTTTGTACATATTTGATTTGACATCAAAATTATTACCCTTTAAATTTAAGTTATATGCCATCCAACAAAACGGAAACACCTAAGATTACCTTTTATTTGCGTGAGAACGTGACTTAGATCGTAATCAAAGGGTAAAATGTCCACGTGTCGTGAGAACGGGCATGGACGATTTTGCAGTTTCTTAAGTTGGACAACTTAATTGAGTTTTATAGTGAGAACTGGCAACTCAAGGCATAAGATGGGGATAAAACATGTTTACATGGCAATTGAAATTGGCTAAATATAAATCCCATAAATCTAGGAGTTGCAATTTGAAAATTGGCAATTGAGGTTCGACTCGTACCATTTTGAATAATTTCATTACTAGCAGATCAACTGATGTGATGAAACTATGTCAATTTGGATCCTAGTTTTCAAGTGAAAATTAAATGGTTATATGTTTATGAACCATGGGTATTTAGTTTTCTTGAAAAGGTTAATTATCGAAAATACTAAAATTGAATTTTGTAATTCTTTTGAATGTATTAATGCAACATTTAACCGTAAACGTGGTTTAGTCTTTTATTTGTAAGTTAATCCATTCTGCTTTCAAACAAATGTTTGATCGAGAATAATTTACCGAAAAGACAAACAAAGTCTCTTTTCATGGGAGAAGAATGAGACTCAATCCTATTCCTTTTCATGAATGAGAAAGGTATAATAGAAACATTTGAATTGTCTAAATTCTAATGTAACTCATAGCAATGAATTGCACATCTAATTTTCCATAAATATTTCATTACCCTAATTTGGTAAATGAATCTTTTTGTAACAAACATGACGTTTGGTTAACTGGAAAACATGTATATGAGTTACTAGATTAGAAGCTAGACTAATTACCGCGAAAATTGGTAAAAGGCAAACTAGCTTAATTTATCTAGTTGTTTTGCTTTAACCTTTAAAGGTGCTACATACCAGTATGAGGATGGTAGACCTGTTAAGGAAGAAATTGTATACCAAAATTTCCGAGTTAATAACATTGATGGATAACCCATCATTTATAGAGTAGAATACACCTTTTAGCACCTTAATAATGATTACGTATGGTTCTTCAAATGTGTAGGAAAGTAAAAAGCAAGCAAGTTGTTTTCACTTGGTTATGAAACACTTACAATGTTGTCAAATTCAATGGGAGCATTTGTGTTGCACATCGAATAAGAAGTTGTTATAATGATTTCTAATTCGATGGGAGCTACAAGCGTTATTTGTCATAGTAATCCAAATTATCTCTTGAATATCATGTAGATAATTACTTTCCAATTGTAGGCACTTATGTTTTTAAGGATTGTCATGTGCGTTTCCTTACAAATCAATATAGTCTTATATCTACTAGTTATATTTATGACACAAATCATATTAATCAAATAAACGAACGTATCGTGTTGTTTATATGCTACATGATGTTGTTCCATGCACAAGTGTGAGAAATCTTTATTGTGTGCAAGGTACAACACATATTAATATGATTTAAATGGATTCTCTTGACTGTAAAGTAAGAGAATAACATTCTAATAGGAAGTATACATTTAAATATGTATGATTGCCCTATTGAGAACATGTGTCAAGATGATAACAAAGACTACTTTATTTTAAATATTTATGTCATTCAATATTTAAGAAACACTTGTAGTTACAATTTATGTTACGTGAGAACGTGAACTAGATTGTAGCCAAGGTAAAATACCACGTGTCGTGAGAACGAGCATGGATGATTTTGCAGTTTCTTACGTTGAACTTTTCATGGAATGACATAATTAAATGAAGTAATCTAATACTACTTTGAATTAAAGTGTTCGTTGAATGACTTAAATATATGTAGTAAATATTAACTTGAAATATTAATTGAAACCTGAGGTAGTGTTCATAATTACTTTAATTATAAATGTTTATGATTTTGTAAAGTCACAAACATGAAGTCTTTTAATACAAGACTTATAAAATAAAGTAAGATATTAACTTGCTATGTTTTAAGACATATACATGAAGTCAATGAATTGATCAATGACTTATAACGTATAGTGAGATTATAACTGTTATATCTTTTGACTTGGTCAAGAATACTTGTGTTATAATACATGCAATTGACTTGGCAATTCTATTGTACCATAAATTTTTACTTTGTTGGTAAATATGATAAACCAAAGAGTAGATGGTTATCTTAAATATTGTTAGATTAATCTTACAATATTAATTCTAAGAAAATACCATAGTTTTATGGTATGTTCAGTTAGAAGAATCAAAATCTATTAGCATTGTTTGATTCAAGATAACTATAGTTTCTTCCAAAACGTTATCAAGGTTAGTAGATTGAGTATAGATTGAATATACTCAATAAGACTCCAACCTAGAAGATTAATAAGACACCATTTGTTTATGGAATGTGATGAATCACATTAAGTCTTATAAATGAAGTTCTGAATTTGTTAAACTACTTGTAGAGTGAGTTGTAACAAACGTCAGGAACTGTCAATGTGTTCTATAATGTCTCAAAAGAGAACAATGTATTGTTGCTCTACTTGATAAAAGTATTTAAAGGTAATCTTTAAATTGTTAAAGGCAAGTGAGAGTTTTGTTTAGATCTTGAAAGATTAAATTACAAAATACATAATCTTCTAAAATGCACTAGCAAATATCATGATGAGGCTAAACATGTAAATGATATTGTCATTCATAGATCCGTAAGAATATCTCAGATATTTAATATGCTGAAGAATTATGAGTTACATGATCATGGTAAGCATGTTAATCATGATGATGAATTTACCAAATGTTGAATTGTGGTAAATCAATCATACTATGAATGTTGAGATGTTGTCCATAAAGATAATCAATTTTAGATACTTGGTTTATCTAAATGAAGATGATTTTCTTCAAATGATGAAAACCCTAGTGGTTTAAATCTTTGTGTAGAAATCATATGGACAATATTGTACATGTATTTAATGCATGTCTAGTGATAATAATATTAATCATACTTAAGCAATTAACTATGATTGAATATTCTTTCCTAAATACATTATATAGAAGTATAAAGATTATAATTGTCATACTTTGTTTCATTGATATGAAACTTTGACAATGAATATCAAAACTCTTTGTTGTGAAATTACTTTGCGAGGACGATAAGTAATACAAAGTAGTTTTATGAATTCAAATAATCTTTAAATATGTACAGAATGCAAGAATCCATGAATGGATATATGCATGCATCTAGGAGATGATTCTTATGTTTAATATTAAATCCATGTTTGATTTAATAATTAAAATAAGATAGCTCATAAGTATTCCTGAAAGCTAGTGAGAGTATTATTTTCGTAAATCTTATATGTTGTATGGGCAACTACATTCCACCTAAATTAAAGTTTTAGTTGGGAATAAAACTTTGTTTGTAAGATTTGGAAATAAGACATACAACCTTGGAATATATGTTTATTACTATAAACATATGCGGTAAATAAATGAGTCTAATATAACATGATGAATATATAATGAGATCTTAAAGTCTAACTTGAAGATTCATCATGTACATCATGTTGTAAGATTATTGTGTCATGCTTGATTACAAGATGATTTGACAAAATTGAAAGTTGTTAGTGTAATAAATATTTTAAAAGGTATATGTTTGGATTTAGAATCACATTCCACAGTCTGGAGATGCTCCTAGATTCTATGAATGAAAATATGGCAATTATTTTGATAATTGTCATTGCCAACAAACTTGAGTTTTGGTAGGCACCAACATTACACTATAACTGTTCGAAGTTTACGGATGTTTAAAGAGCATATTGTTGTACACAATGATGCTGGTATAATTGAGATAACACTTAATTCTAGTCATGGTATCGTTGGTGATGACCATGTTAACTAGTTATGCTCAATTAAGAGCATAGTTGCATTATACATTAAAGAATAAAGAATACTTTAAAACTTTAAAGTTTTGAAAGATGATTGTCATAAAAGGGTGGTTCAGGTTATCACGCACCTTATGGAATGATATGACAATATCAAGATATGTGTAAACACATACAAGAAATTCACTTATTGAATTCTTGAAACAAGTATTCTCAAAATTCCTATAGATCAAAGTTAGTTGAAATTATGCCCTGTCAACAAGTATGATTATCATGACTTGAGGCAAAATTCATTAACTAAGAATTATCATGCATTGATCTATTTAGTATTTGGATAAAGGATATTGTAAACATTATTATTCAAATGAAATAAAGTATTTTGTTATGTTTATTATTCATTTATTATAATGTTATCCTGTATTTGCATGTTTAAATCCTTGAATAACTTAAGTTGTTCTAAATAGTCCGTTGTCAATCAATAACATGGGAATGATATTGAATTAAGACAAATCTGAGTATTAGTTAGAGTATACTTGAAAGTATGCTGATGTGTAGCATGACTAATTTCAGATGATATTCAATAAATTGAGTATAGGACTTATCCCACTCACAAGATGATACTTTATGGATTTTTGTCATTAAGTATATCATGAATATTTATCCTCCGACTTGAGATACCGAGATATGTCATGGATGTAGTGCATTTTGTGAAGCAATCTAACGCTATACGTGGCTGGTAGTTATAAGGGTTGTTTTCGAATTGTTATGAAATCTATGAATCCCTGTAGTCAAAATATGATTTGTTTTCTTCAAATTTATTTTGAAGTATAATCTTCTTGGGCCCCTCGTAGGGTTGTTAAGATGTTTGCATGGCCATGCCCAAGGTCTTCAAATATGTTCGGAAGAATTGGTAATCTTGATCAATCAAATAAAGCGAGAAACATAATAGTTAATTAAGAAATGAGTGAGATCCATATTCTTATTAACATAGTATTAGAAACAAATGATGAATATGATGATGAATCATCGAAACTTGGTTTTCTCCAGAAAACCATACACGAGTTGTACCGGGGGCATTGGCGTGTTGCTAGAGCGCTAACCAATGTCATTTCACGCTTTGTAAACATATCCAGTGGGAGTTGTTGAAATGTATATATTTACAAATACGTAAATGTCCGGATTCGAACTCGCGACCACCGGATCACACATTAGCGAATGAGAATTAAAGTTAAATAATTAATATTAATGTTTATGATTAATTATTACACATAAAGTCCGTCTAACGATCGTTAAGTATTTAATGAAATGACTAACGACCGTTAAATGTTAAATGGGAGAATATATGGTGAATATCTTGAAAATGGAAAAGATTTGAATCTCTTTTCTTCTCTTAGGGTGGCGGCCAGGAGGCTTCTCCAAGCCCAAACCCTAACTTGTTCCCAAAGATATTTGATCACTATATATACTGAGGCTAGGGTTTAGGGCTTCCATAATTTGTGTTGAATTAACCCTAGATCTTGCCTCTTCTTTTCTCTTGCTTACTTCGCCGAACACACCTCCATAGGGTGTTTTGGTTTTGTTTTTCATAAACAAAGACTTGTGTTAGATCTAGCAATCGCTTGATTCGTTGGTTAATTCGTGTGTACAAAACTGTGGTAGTAAGACACTATTCTTACACCTAATTGGTTTGAGTTGTAAAACGGTAAAGGACAACTCTTTAAACCACTTCTTCTGTTTTGTTCAAGAGATCTGACATTTTCAAGAGGTACGTTACGTAATTATTTCACTTAATTATTTATTTGTTATGATCCTAAGTCTTCCGCTATGTACTATGTGGTGTCTATATGTTTTATTGTATATCATGTATCATAAACTCAACAAAGTATTTAAACAATGTCGAAATACAATGATATAAACTTCTCAAGGAGCATGGCAGGAGTTGGACACAACATATATATGTGCACAAAAAATAATATGAAGTCATGACATGGATCATATTATCATAGAGTCATTACTTCCCCCAACCACACCATAAAATACCTTCAACTACCCATGCACCAACCCCATTTATATCTCCTTCAAACTCTACAATTTCACACACACCCTTTGCAAGCTACTCCTATGATGGTGGTGGTGGTAAAAACCGTCGTTGGCACTAGTAGGTGGTGGTGGTGGTCCAGCGTTTCAGTATTAAGCTCTAGTGAAGATCATATCACACATGCTCAAAACCATTTTTTATTTCGTCTTTTACTTTTCAACACAAGCAAACAAGTCTTTATGTCATTTGTTGAAATAGGTGGTCTCGGAATGAAGGTAAGATCTTATCCTTCTTTATTATTGTTTCAAGCTGCATGTCTTTCTTTATGTTTAAGCTGGTGAATTTGAGCTTTTGTTGGTAAATACTTTTTAAGCGATTAGAGTAATTTTAGTTAGAAACTGGTTAACTTGTGTTTATGTTAATTTATTTATTGTGTTCGACTTTCGTATATCTGCTGATGAGTTACTTTTGGTAAGTTTGTTAAAGGAGTACCTAATTCCAGATTTTGTTTAACGTTTGTATTTGATGCAGAATTCACAAAGAACTTTTGGAAGGCTTCTTTAAAGCAGCACCAAAGGTGCTCGAAGAAAAGGGACAGGTTCATGTGACAATCAACACCAGCGCAACTTATAAGTTGTGGTGTTTAGAGGACATGGCTAAGTCGGCTGGCTTGGAATTGGTAGAAACAAAGGGCTTCCAGGTGAATGATTGCCCATTGTACTAACCAAGAGTTGGTTCTCAAAAGAACCAAATTGTATGGATAATGTGTGCACTTGATGGATCAACTTCGTTATGCAACTCTTTTTTACATGGCTAGGCAGATCATAACCACAAAAAATCGTTATGCATCAGTTTTGTGGTGTATGTGCCACATAGAAACGCTTTTGATGTTGTCTTTTGATGAAAAGAGGTGTTTTTTGAGCTAATTAAAAAAAATATGGGTAATGTTCATGGGAAGTTGTTCTTTTGTAAGTATTGCGATTTCAGTGCAACGGTAATTGCTTTTTTAAATCATGTCTTAAGTAAGCACAAGGTGCCCAAGCCTCTAGTGATCAAGCCCGTGCCGAAGAAAAAGGGCAATTAAGTAGTTGGATGATCGTCTTCTCTGTTATTCTAATGTGGTCGACAAGCATCAGTTTTGTAGTGTATGTGCCACAAAGGATCGCTTTGTTTTGTGGTGTATGTGCCACAGAGAATCGCTTTTGATGTTGTCTTGTGATGAAAAGAGGTGTTGTTTGACCTAAAAATAATAGGTAATGGTCATCAGAAGTTGTTTTTTTTGTAAGTATTGCGATTTCGGTGCAAAGCTAATTGGTATTTTTGATCATGCCTTAAGTAAGAACAATGCGCCCCTTCTCTGTTATCTTTTCCTCTATTGATGTTGCTCTCGTTTAAGACCTTGTTAAATGATTAGATTTATATATAAAGTTACAAATACATTATGAAACCCTAAATCCTAGTGGACCCTAAACCTAGATACGGGGCTTGGGCCGACTACTTTATCATCTAATACTGTATATTTCATATTGACTTTGTTACAATTACATTATGAAACCCTAAATCTCGTTGAAGACCTTGTTAAATGAATTAGATTTATATAAAGTTACAATTATATAGCTGAAACTTTTGGCGAGACGGGTAAAAAATATAATGGTGGCATTTCTAATTTTGGGTGATCTAAACGACCCACGTTTAGCAGCCAGAGTTTAAGACGATAGAAAATGACTATTTCACTACCCACAAAAATGACTAAATGAGTAATATCAAAAGAAACACATAATTGATGGAATCCATGTTTTAATCGTTGGCGTAAACAACACCATCATGATGAGGCAATGTGTTGTGTCGAGATTACGAACACGTGAGGTGAAAATTAAAGTAGGGTTCGATGTGCTTTGTGTTTTTGTAGTGTGGGTTTAGTAGGTTCTGGTGATCGAGTTAGGTCTTAATTATTGTTTGTTTTTCAAATAAGTTAGTCATTTGCGTATGGCTTTGTCTTTGAGTGTAAGGGGGATATGGTTTAATACTTGCTCAACATGGGAATTAAGAGTTTGTAATTCTCTTTAGGGTATCAATCAAGCAGATGGGATGAGACTACTTTTTATGAGTTTTTCAAGACAAGTGAAAAGTATTTGGTAATTGAGGTTGTGATTAGCTAGCTTCCATGTTTTTGGTTGTTCGATCAACCGTCATTGTCAGTTTCATCCAGATTTACCGAAACACAGCCAAAGTCATACATATATGAACAAAAAAATATAGAGCATTGGTGTTCGGGTACTTCACGTGCAACACAAAACGCCAAGAGCTTGTTAAGGATTGCGTATATTAGCCACGACATGGATAAAAGTCTATGACTTGTCTTGACCACAACTAAGCTATGTTTATTAGGTGAAACTAGTTAAGACCATTTAGTGGCTCAAGCCTATCAACGCAAACTCACTGCAAACCATGTAAACGCATAGCATCTCATTTACTCTAACAAGACAAACTTAAATTGCACAACCACCACTTCCCATTTGTCTAAACTCTTAACACAAAAAACAGAAAAAACTTCAATGCCCTCGTTTTCTTCTGTTCAGAAGTTAACCCTCTTGTATAAGTCACCAAACCAAACACAAACCAAAGTGCAACCGAGACAACTAGCTAAATACCTTTAAATAGAGTCACAATGCAACTAGCTAAGTTACTCATATATAGAAAAACAAATATTTTTAATGTATCACATAACTCATTATATACTTCCCCCACCCACCTTCATAAATAAATAAATACCTTCAACTATACCTTAATAAAAAGTTATTCTTTAACAAAAGTCACCACTATGGTTAGTGTTGTAAAAAAAGCCAACCGACTCGAACGTGAACCCAAAGTCTTTCGAGTAAGGTTAGTTGGATTAGCTTGTTTGGCTTATTCGGGGTCGGGTAAATAAGATTTTCTATTTGTATTTTCCAAAATTTACTCACAACTTAACCATGTACCTGAACGACCGGACCTGATTGAGTTTAACCTGACGTGGATAAATTGAACCCGACCAACAAAAAACTAAATAATGTCGAGTTCGAATACATTTTTACCCGACCCGAATAAACCCAAATCAGACCAAATCTGCTATATCCATGTTAGCATCCTTAGTCACTCACCGGTCACTATCCAATACTTCTTGCTCAACAAGTAAAGAAACTTCAACCACCTAGTATATGCAATAATAATGCCTCAGAACTCATTACTCCATCCTCATCTACCTCCTTCAACCATCTATATATTTTTAGTTCTAAGAAAATAATGGTACAAAATATCATTAAATGTAAAATGGCAAGATCAAAAGGTTAAGTCTTTGAATAACTTGAAAAGGATTGCCACATTGTCACATTGAATGGACAAGATGAAAACAAACACACATCTCACAACAAACACAACTACATCTCTCTTTTAGCTTATAAAAGAAAACTCAAATGTATCACTTTCTTCATCTTTTGATTCAGTTTTCCAACCACATTTCTACCACTTCGAGTTTAGTTTTTCATTAGCAATCTTGATGATGAAAACTAGTCATATCACACATGCTCAAAACTATCTTTCATTTCGGCTTTTACTTTTTGACACAAGTAAACAAGTCTTTTCTCTCGTTATTGAAATAGGTGATCTTGGAAAAAGGTAGTAACATCTTTTTCTTTTTATAATGTGCTATTATGTATTATTGTTTTAAGTTACGTGTTTCTTTAACAAATAAAGGATCGTTTATTGAAATAGGCGGCGGTAATGGTGGTTATGGCCTAAGTGGCAATCATGGTGGTGGTCACGGAACTGGTTATCGTGGTCATGGTGATGTTGGTCATGGCAAAAGCGAACCTGGTCCCGGAGGCCATGGTGATGTTGGTCATGGCAGAGGCGGTCGTGGTCGCGGTGGGAAAGACTTTATGATGGAAATACTTTGTTTTGAAGAAGACGTTGATGAAGTTTCTTGTTGTAAATTGTCACTTGCAGAGGTAAGTTTCTCGCTCACCATTGTTTGAAAGAAGAAAAAAGCAAAGAATAGAGTGCTTATTTCAGTAGTCATTATGCCTTTTTTTTTGGACTATCAGTGTTCGGAATTGTTTATTTACATCTTACAAGACATTACTAATTTTTCAGATCATCGTATGTATCACATTCTGGGACCTGAAGTATAGTAGTAGCACAAGCAATATGGCCCTTGATGTCGAGGTACACCGACTATGAGGATGTAAGTTTCCAATATCCTTAATCTTGTTTTCGGTTTCTTTTTACATGGGTGAGTTTGCTTTCTAATTACTGACTTTTATTAATCATTTTGTTAGGATTCTAGTGATGAGAAGGCTTATGATTTGTGAGTTTACTAATCATTTTGGGTTGTAATAGTTTGTAACCTGAATGGTACTGTTAATTAGGCGGATTTTGTAATTATATTAATGGTGGATTTTGTAAATCAAAGACATTTCGTTTTTTTACATTATGGTTGGCCAATGTGATGTTGATTATATGCTTTCTATTGGTCCCGATGATGCCTCTTATGGTATTTTTCTTTACCATTCTTGTTAGGAAGCTGCAACTCTTGTGTCGATATTAGTAGTGGTATGTCCTTGTTAGTTGTTGCAGATTGCTAGTTTCTATGGGCCTATTCATGATTCTGCAATTCTTGTGTCGATATTGTAATCAAGTGTTGAAACAAATGTTTTGTTGATTTGTTATCGCTCTTTTTACACCATCGGCCAATGCCATGGCCCCCCTGCTTACATCGACACCAACAGAGTTGAGTATTGAACACCAAATCCGGACCAAACAAACCCAGTTGCATCAAAAATATATATAAATTCCACTAATTATTCTTAAGTTATAAAGGTGCGGAGAATATTCAAGTTCGCTATCATAAATACCTATTACAGTTAAAGGTGACAATCGAGTTGTGTTCCGGTTGACCTGTTCGGGTTCGCGGGTATTTGATACTAACTTATTAATCCATGTAAGTCAAGAATATTTAGCGTTTATGTATATATGTATAAAGTAAAGGGTCCTAGTGTGTCAAAAGTAAAGCCTATAACCGAATGACACTTATAAGCGGTTATGGCAGTTATCTTGAAAGATTGTGTCGGTTAGTATGTGTCGATTAGAAAAGTATAAGTACCATGTAAACCAAGTCTGTAAACAACAATTGTTTTTATAAATAAACCTAGTTATTATAATTCGATTGTTCATAGAAAGAGAGAGAGACTAACAATTGGCATCAGAGCCAAAGGATTCGAACCAGAGAAGAGAAACAGAGACCGATTGATTCAGAGAATCAATCAAGAGAAGAAAACAGACCGTGCGCATACCGGTCAATCAATCAAGAAGAGAGACAGAGAAGACTTTTGATTCAGAGGAATCAAACACGATTCGATTAAAGACAATATCGAATCAGATAATTAAAAAAGGAGAAGAGAAATAAAACGTACCCGGTTTTGCAGAAACCGCCGCCTTGTGTGGTTGCCGGAAAAGAAAACAAACCCCAATTAACCACCACCACCATTTGATTAGAAAGAAAAAAAACCAGAAGAGGGACCGGCGTCAATTACAGTGGTGCCCTAATTTGTGTAGAAGGAAGGAGGAAGAAGAAAGGCGTTTGTTTTTCTTGGGAACAAATAGCCGCTTCTATTAAAAAAGAAAAGGAAGGCATGTTATTTGTTCGGAAAAGGAGCCCACAAAAACAGGTTCTACATTTCCAACAATTTTTTCTATTAGTAGAATAGATAAAAAGTAAAAGAATTTCGCGTTAACGTTAGAATTGTTTGAGAATTATTGTGGTTAGATAAGAAAATTTAAGTTCTACTGTTTATTAAGATTTTATTGGTTTTAGAAGTTGCATATTACTATTGTGGGTAATAGACCTAATTAATATTTAGTGTCCTTTTATATTCACTAATCTGTAACTGTTGTATCTATTTATTCATACATCCCCAATGGGGAAGTCACATTGACCATTCAATTGTCTATCATGGTATCATACGCCTAAAACTCTCTCTCTCCCTTCACCGATTTCTTTTCCTGCCCTCTCCCCTCACATGGCTGGTTCATCTTCTTCCTCCCCCACCCTCTCCATGAACTCGTTATGCATAATCTCATCCGCCTATCATCTTCCAACTACTTATTATGGAAGAATCGATCATCCACGTGCTCACTTTTCAAGATCCGATGGCCCACGTTGATGGCTCCGGCGTCTGGCCTCCCGCCGAGATTAAAACCGGCGATAGCTCCGCCACCAATCCAGAGTATTTAACATGGCTTTCTGCTGATCAACAAGCCATTATTATCATCCAGGGATCTCTAACTGAAGAAGCCCTATCTGAAACCGTTGGCCTCACCGATGCCCGCTCGATGTGGCTTGCCCTAGAGGTCGCTTATAGTAACAATTCCGTTGAACGGATCCAGAATCTCAAGGACCAACTCCGACAGACCTTGAAAGGGACTCTCTCTATTGCCGGGTATGGCCGGCGGTACCGCTCCCTGTGTGACCAACTCACGCCATCGGTCACCCGGCCGTAATCGGATAAGGTACACTGGTTTTACGCGGTCTCGGTCCTTCATTCGAGAACTTTATCATCGCTTTGTCAGTAACTCCGGTCTTTGTCTATCGCCCGGATCTACTTGCTAGGGCTGAGGGACATGAAATGTTCTTACGGTCCTTACACGGCCCAAATCCGTCGCCGGTTGCCTTCACTGCTAACACAGCTCCGCCACAGCAATCTGCTTACAATCGGGGTGGTCGTTCTTATCGTGGCAGTGGTCGTGGCCGCAACCGCCGTTTGCCCCACTGCCAATTGTGCAGAATCGACGGGCACTATGCCTCGGCCTGCCCTAAACTTGTGACTTTTGCTTCCAAAGCTGGTGGTCTTGGGTCCGATTCTGATCTCGCCAAAGCTTTTCATGCGCAATGCCATGTTACGGAGTCTAGTCCCGACTGGTTTGTTGACTCCGGGGCTACAGATCACATGACCGGTTCCAAAGACACACTCCCGAAAACCACCCCTTACAAAGGTAACTCATCCGTTATATTTGGGAATGGTAATTCAAGTCCTATTATTTCTACGGGCGAATCCAATTTACCCAATAATATTAAACTACGCAATATTCTTTTTGTGTCGAATCTTACCAAAAATCTATTATCCGTGAGCAAACTAACGTTGGATAATCATGTGGATGTGCTTTTGTCACAACCTAATTTTCTCATTCAGGATCGAACGACGAAACAGGTCCTAGCAAAAGGGATGTGTAAGGATGGGCTATATGTTCTTGGTGAAGACTCTCAAGCCTTTTTTGCTTCTACGGGATCTACACCGAAGGCCTCTTTTGAATTATGGCACTGTCGCCTTGGTCATGTGTCTTATAATACTATTTTTGCTTTAAATAAATTGGGACAATTGTCAGTTTCATCTATATTACCAAAACCGACACTTTGTTCGGCATGTCAACTTGCCAAGGCTCATCGTTTACCCTTTAATTTGAATGAAAAACGTGCTTTGCAACCCCTTGACTTGGTACATTGTGATTTATGGGGCCCTTCTCCGGTCCCCTCGGTTGATGGTTATCGGTATTACGTGGCATTCGTGGATGATTTTTCTAGATTCACTTGGCTATATCCATTGAAAACAAAGAATGCTTTCTATGATATATTACGGGTCTTTTTAGCCTTCGTGCAAACTCAGTTTACGAGAAAAATTAAAGTTTTCCAAACCGATGGTGGCACCGAATTTGTGAACAACACGGTTAAAAATATGTTGGAAGCAAATGGAACTTTTCATCGTCTCGTGCCCACACACTCAACAACAAAGCGGGCGGGTCGAGCGAAAGCATCGACACATTGTCGAAACCGGTCTCGCGATGCTTTTAATGCTCATGTCTCGCCTCATATTGGGTTCATGCCTTTAGCTCCATGATGTATATAATCAATCGGCTACCAACGCCGGTACTTGATGGCAAATCCCGTTTGAAACTATGTTTTCCCGAAACCAAGTATGGTAATTTTCGTGCCTTTGGTTGTCTCGTGTACCGTATCTCCGTGATTATTCGGATAATAAACTCTCCCCAAGAAGTATTGCTTGTGTTTTTCTTGGATATAGTTCACGTTACAAAGGCTATTATTGTCTCGATCCGACGACCTCCCGAATGTATGTCTCGCGACATGTTCGGTTTGATGAGCATACGTTTCCGTTTGCGGCTAGCTCCTCTCCTACACAAATGAAGTATGGGATTTAGTAGAAGGAACAGGTACATCAAAAGAGATTGATGTAAAGAAGGATAGTTCTGCGTCAGCATACCTATTTCAAGGGTTACCAGAGGATTTGAAATGCAAGTTGCGGGATGTGAAACAGCAAAAGAAATTTGGGATTCACTAAAGGCTAGATTTATCGGGACAGAAGATGTACAACAAGCACACTCGCAACAACTCAAATCAGAATTTGAGAGACTTGTGATGAAAGAAAATTAAACAATATATTCATTTGCCGGGAGGTTGATGAGTATTACTACAAAGGCTGCTACATGTGGATTGACGTTTGATGAACAAACAAAAGTACGGAAATTACTGAATGCAGTGCCAGATAAGTTTGTACCAGTAGTAGCAACCATTGAAATGGTTGTTGATTTTAAGAAAGCAAAATTAGAGGAGATTATTGGAAAACTTAAGACTTATGAGGAAGGCTTAAGTTTTGAAAAGGAAGTGAGGAAGATAATAGTGAGAAGTTGTTGTTCACACGTCAAGGGACTAACAGAAATTATGAACGCAACTATGGAAATGATAGACGAGGAGGTGGTAATCACACACGAGGAAGAGACCAAGGAATATTCACAAGAGATAGTAAGAATGAAGATAGTTATGATAGAAGAATGAGAAACCCTGGAGATCAAAACTACCATAGAAGAGACACTAGAGAAATAGAATGTTATAATTGTCATGAGTTTGGACACTATGCTGCAAATTGTCCAAAACAAAACCGTAGAGAAGAAAAAGCAAACCTAGTGTTCGAAGATGACGAACCAGCACTATTGATGGTTACTAGTAAAGATGAAAAGGAGATAACATCCTTAAAAGAAGAACCGAGAAGGAAAGGAATTGTCATTGAGAAGGATGAAATTCCAAAAGGAAAATTAGAAGATATGCGGTTAGAGATAGAAATTGATCTTTGAAGAGTAAATTAGAGTTTTGGAAGTTGAAATGCTTCAAGAGTTAGAGATGGAAAAACAAGAGTTTGATAAGAGAATAAGAAAGAGAAATGGCATTTGAGAAACAAATGCGAGAGAATCGAGAGAACCTCGAAGTTGAGAGATTGCACAAACAAAGAGATCAAAGAGTTAAAACAAGAAGAGAACAGTTTGAGAAAGAAAACCATGGAGTTATTTGGATAAGAAACTCCTAGAAGAGAGAGAGTTGACAAGGCGAATGCAAGAAACATCGAGAGACGCCATCAAGATTTCAAAAGGAAAGCCAGATTGAGAAAGACATCAAGTCAAGAAACGAGAAAGTTGAATCAGAAGATCGTGATACTAGAAATAGTGTGTTGGAGATTCAAGGGTACGAAACAATACAAATGAAGAAAGTTGGTGACAAAGATGATCAAGTTGAAGAGCAAGACAAAGGAAGTGGAAGCAAGCCAAAGTTCAAAGATAAAGATAAAGGAGCTTGAAGATATCGAAGGCATGGATTAATAAATTAGGGAGGAGTATTGGATACTAACTTATTAATCCATGTAAGTCAAGAATTTTTAGCGTTTATGTATATATGTATAAAGTAAAGGGTCCTAGTGTGTCAAAAGTAAAGCCTTTAACCGAATGACAGTTATAAGCGGTTATGGCAGTTATCTTGAAAGATTGTGTCGGTTAGTATGTGTCGGTTAGAAAAGTATAAGTACCATGTAAACCAAGTCTGTAAACAACGATTGTTTTTATAAATAAACCTAGTTATTATTATTCGATTGTTCATAGAAAGAGAGAGAGACTAACAGTGGGTTGGCGTGTTAGTATAACCTCTACCCAAACACGACATGTTTAGTAATCGTGTCAAGAAATTTAACCCTAATCCCGGTCCTGCATAACACGTGTATGGTAAATAGGTCAACCAGTGATGGGTGGTTGATAGTTTTCAACAAATTTAAATCCAAAAATCCGATTTGAAAAACAATGAAAATAATATACAAATAAGTATACAACAATTTTAATGATATCCAAGTTATGATTGTATTTTATTGTATATTAATTACATAACAAAATACATGTAATCTAAATGCAACATAAAATCCAAGTTATATATATCTTATATACTTAAAGGGTTCACGGGTTATACCATTTAATAATTACTCAACCCAAACACGACCCGCTTATTAAACAGGTTAGACGGATGGACATGTTTTTTTACCCAAACATAGTTATCCTCGACACCTGTTTAAGTTGCTTTTATATCTACTCCCTAGTCATCACCAAGCATTGGATCCAACTGATACCTCATTACTTCAACTACTGAAATAATATCTCATTAACCCCTCTTCAACTACCTTGTTCAACCACCCTTTAATACCCTCTTCATAATCAACCATTTCATACATACACACTTTCAAACATTTTCTTCATTTTGAGTGATGACCATGGTTGGCATTGGCATTGACAGGTGGTGGTGGTGGTCCAAAGTTCTTCGGTCTTAAGCTCTAGTGAAGATCATATGACACATGCTCAAAACCATCTTTCATTTCGTCTCTTACTTTACGACACAAGCAAAGAATTCTTTTCTGTCATTTGTTGAAATAGGTGGTCTCGGAAGTAAGGTAAGGTCTTATTTTTTTTTTATTATTGTTTCATGTTGCATGTTTTTCTTTTGATAAAAAAATTTGTTCATGTATATGTAATATTTGTTGGAGTTATTTACATAGGACTGGACATCGCGAGAGAAGATGCGTCATCAGGCCTAATCGTAGACAGGCAAGCGTTTTCTCTTCCAGTTTTTATAACTTTACATTTAAGCGTATTTATAATTGTTTCAAGCATTGGTAAAAGACAATTTTTTTTTGAATCTCTAGGATTTGGTTAATTAGGGGTTTGATCAGGACGCTGGAGTCAGTTGCCATAGTACTGGGATGAGTAGTCTATAGAAAAGTTTTAAAGTTTTAGGGACTAAACCTGCAATTTGGCCATACCACAGGGACCAAAAATGCAATGAACTCCTTAATTTATAAGCTCAACTGTTGACAGTCTGCCAAAAATAAGAATAAAAAGTCTAAGGCGCCAGAAATATATGATGTCTCGAAAGCGAGGCCAAAGATGACCCAAAGTTTGATCATTTTAGACAAGAGAAGAAACTTAATGATTGTAGAGTTACCATTTTCCCAAGAATATATGATGTTAAAGTACCGGCTCCCGTAAGTTTATGTTTTTTGTACCAAAACTTTATCATCTTTTAAACTAATAGAAGCGAGTTACATACAATTTGACCACTTCGCTATACTTCAAAATGATACCGCATATTTTAGAATGCTTTTCAACAGAGAAATGTTTCAAATGCACTTTTGATGATCCATCCATGTTTAACATCTTATGGTATGGATTTTGGAGGTCCGTTAGAGTTGGTATCACCACACTCCAAAGATAGGAAATTTGTTCTCGTTTTGTAATTCTTTGTTGTTATCCTTGCGGATCTTCTATTTTTCATCCATGGCCTATGGTACTCTTTTTTTCCAAGTTATAGCAAATAATGGATTTTGAATTATCTATCTTCATCTTTCTTGGTTGTCATTAAAATAGCTCATATATGATAGATAATAGGTTAAGGCTCAAGCCTAAAGGCTTAGGGTCCATTATTTTAGGGTTATGTTAGCTTTTATTCATGATGATTAACATATGGTATAATTAACATATGCTCCATGATGTAGGTTGATTTGATAATGACGCATCTATAGAAAAGCATACTCCAAAACTATGCTCAAAAGAGGAACATCGCATTCGTACATACGCATGTGAGATGCAAGGTCCACCACATTCTCGTCTCTTCAAAGCAAACGTCACCATTGATGGAAATACTTATGTAGGACCCGAGTTTTGCAACACGTTGAAAGATACAAAACACGCAATTGCCAAAGTTGCTTTCTTGTCATTGTCACCCGATAGATCAGAAGAAGATGATTGTTTGTACAGAAGTCTTTACAAGAGTTGGCTCAAAACAAGGGTCTTCCTCTTCCACTTTACACTACAAATATATAAGCGGGCAATCACATGTTCCATCATTCGGCTCTACGGTTCAGAATGCTATGTGGGGCAAGAAGCATGAACTAAGAAACAGGCATAGATGAATGTTGCGAAGGTTGCTTACAATGCTCTCATTTAAGGAAAGAAGATTGACGTTATCACCGTTGGAGGCAGGACAACTGCATACGTACCCGACTTGCAAAGGCTAACTGGTGAACAAGCGGGTAAAGAAGTAGTCAAACCACAAAAAGAGGTATGGTAAGAAGAGCAAAGAGGAAGTTGATGAATCCGAAAGTGAGGATGAAAAACCAAAAGAAGGGAAGAAAAAAACACTCAACACTTATGGCTTCAACACTTAGCATCGCAAAATTCACGACTTGAACCCACAACCATTTGGTTGGACTTTAGAGAATAAGCTAACATCACTACAAAAAACTAGTTGAATTCTCCACATTTAAAAGGACAAATGGTACGGTTAAAAATGTGTAAAATTATTGAGTCCACACTTTCTCATGTGTGGTAATAATGGGTGTGACAAATTTTTCTACACATATAAGTGTGGAGATATTATCCAAATTTCTATGGTTAAAAGTGTGGAAATTTTTTTTAAATGTTCACACCTAAAAGTGTGGCAAAATTGCAAAAAATGTTTATAAGAAAAAGTGTGGAAACATTTGCAACACATATAAGTGTAACTTTATTGTAATTATACACACTTATATATGTGGATTAATTTTTAAAATATTTGTGACACCTATTAATGTAGCAAAATTATTTTTCATATAAAAAAAAGTCAACGGTTGATCATACCGTGACAAAATAAGTGTGAAGAATAGAGCTATTTTTTGTAACCCTAAACATAATGGACCCGAAGCCTTTAGGCTTGGGCCTTAACCTATCGTCTAACAATATAGTATTATGAAAATATTAGACCTAACTATGTAGTCTTGGACTCTTGGTATTTTTGCATAATTGTTAAAAACTAGTCTTAAGGTAGAAAAGCTGATAGAATGTTTTTACCAAGCTTTTTGTTACTATTAAAGACGATTCAGTTGAATAGATCATTGTCTTGGGAAGTTAGCTTATATTTCAAACATAGGCATTGTTTTGTCCATTTGTTTTTAACGCTTTTTTTACTTTCATGGATAACTTTTAATGAGCTATGTTGACATACTTTTAATGTGGTTCCACCACCTTCACCTCTATCTTCACTTACATTTTTGGAGGAACACTATACCAAAATGAGGAAGCTGCACCTACAGTATGTTCTGTTTACATTTTTTAGAGGTTCAGAGTCTGAAGTATGTTTGATAAAGTGTATACTTGCTTGCTCCCCTTCGCTAGTGAGTATTGTTTTCTTTCCTGCTGGCCCATTCCAAGCGGCTGGTGGTGAAAAATGGAAGTTGATGTATTCTGCCAAGTTGTTAGAGCTCCCTCGAGCCTCAACCATCGCTGAAGTGAAGATTTACTGGTCTCAACCATCGCTGAAGTGAAGATCTACTGGTCTCACTCACTAGACGGTGTTAATCTATGGTCTCATTAGTACTTTGATGTAAAATTTCGGTTAAACCATGTTTGATACTTTTGTTTTGTTGTCGGTGGCCAGATGGGATGATATCTGAAATAATTGTTGGTTTCTTGTTTTAATGTTAGTGTTGATCGTAGTGTTATGAATGAGTATGTCAATTCCCAAGCAGCTGCAGGTTCCAAAACGGGCTCGGTTTGCCAACATTCTTTTTTGCCAATAGAAATTTCCTGCATTGCCTAGTTAGTCAAAAAAATTGTTCCTCAATAGCATATTGTTTAGTCTTTGATGGATGAAAAACATATGGAACAACCCCAAGTATGAGACAATACAGCAAAAAATGATCACTAGTTGGAATTTATGACCATTGATTACAAGAAGCTGCCAAGGAACATTAAGCCCGAGGTTTTTTTTTTTTTTTTTGCGTCTTGGTATGCCACTAAGGTGTAACACCTATGCCACAAAAACCCTCAACTAGAAAAGAAAAAAGAAATCGAGGCCATTTTAAGATGCTGATATATATAGTCGGTAGTGTCGTGTTGTGCTCGTATAAACTATTTAATACTTAGATTAGAGCAGGTGAAGGGCCGTGTCATATAAGTTTCATGATACATAAGCATCTTTATATGGATAAAAAAAAGAGAGTAAAGTAACGCCCAATGCCGTCTTCCACGGGTTATGGGTACCAATACCGTTCCGGTGTATGGGGAGGTTAAGATGTAAACAACCTTACCCCTACCTAAGGTAGAGAGGCTGCTTCCATTTCTACCAAAGGTAGAAAGGACCTCCGCTTTTGTAGGGAGTGAGGATCGAATCCCGACCTCTCGGTTGAGAGGAAAGGGAACCCTACTTGTTAGGCATCTTTATATGGATGAATCTTGCAAATGGAGACTCCTTGGTTTGCAATATGTACAAAGAAAGATGTGGAAAAAACACAAGACCCTTAAACTTTTTCTTTGAGATTCATTGTTTAGATGTTTCCTTACGAACGTGAACCTCCTTTTAAGAGGGAACACGACTTAGTTTGCGATACAATCCAAGAAAAAATATGAATTCAGACACATAAACGAATAAGATGTAATCTTGATTTTTGGGCATTCTCCATATGATCTTAATTAGCGTTCTTATAATGAGGTATACCTTTGCAAGTCAGCCCACGGAATGGTTTCGACTTTCAACAAGCTGGACATTTGCAAATAGTTATGATGTTTCAACCCAACTATTAACCTTGCGATCTTAAGGACGGACTTCAAAGCTCGAACATAACATAGTTTATAGAGTCGAACCCCAAGTAACCATATCTCGTTTAAGTATTTTATAGGGGCCACAACATATGAACATGTATGTTTTACAGGTTTATTCGTGTTTTCCAGGATCGAATTATCAACAAGATTGACAAGAATTGATTCTATATCATTAACAACATAATAACGGTTACATTGTTATTTGAGACACATTACAAACTGAATACTTGATCTCTATTTATAGTACATGAACATAACCACCTATAACTAACTAATAACTAACTTTTACTAACATTAACCGCTATTCGGTTATAAATTATCTAATATACGAGTTCAGCCCTTAGGCTTTGCGTTGTTACATATTATACCGAGCCAATGAGTTGTCCAACAAGACTTATGCAATTATAATCCAACAGTTCCCCCCTAATTGTTTAAGTCTTGTTTTCGAGTCTTCATGCTCTCCTCCGCGTTCTCTTCCTCACATTCTTCCTTTCCAGTCATCATGTCTTTTCCATTGTCTTCGTCAAGATCAATGTCTTCCGCAGTAGACGTTCCTGCATTCCTACACTCAGTGGCAGTCCCCTTTCTTCCATGATTGTCATGTAATACGAGTCGTCCCCAACAAAAGTCTCTCTTCCTTTTGTGTCGATCTTCAAACGCCGCTCCCAACAAGAGTTTTTCTCTTTCTTGTTTCCTCTGTGTCACGTACAATATGCAGTCTTCATTCTTTGACTTTCAATATGGTTATCCAAGATTACTCCAAAATACATTAACTTCTTCACTGCCAAATTACAGCCTTGTTTCTCTTCATTCTCTTATGGGTTTTTCAACTATGGCATTCCCTTGCCTTCATCAACCCTCTTGGTTGATACTACCTTCACGGGTTTCTATGAACCGGGTCTTATGGCTTGAATGGTTGTGTTGTAGTAACAAACTACCAAATCTTTAAACCTCTTGTAATCTTCAAATAACCCAAACATCAAACTGTGATGTCCTTTCATACATATATTAAATAGTGTCCTAAAATGCAAAATTCATTTTGCAATATCATTTTCAATAGATGTTTTCTTCCAAGTTGTTAGAACTCCCTCAAGCCTCACTTATCGCCGAAGTGAAGGTCTACTAGTCTGACTAAGAAATTTGAACTCGCCTACTTTTAGGTTTGGGTTGACTCTAAATAGGTTTCGGGACATGTTTGTGTTAATTGACCCATGTAACTCGTTTATTAAACAGGTCCGGCTCGGTTTAGGTCTATGTTAAATGGGTCAACTTACTAACCTTACTAACACGTTTAAGGATTTTTTTTTTTTTAATACTAAAAAGAATATCTACTTTATTATATGAGTTAAATGAGTTAAATTGGTCGATTTACGAACTTGTTTAACCTATTTAACTCGCTAACCCATATATGTATACGGGTTAAATAGATCATGTTCGGTTTATGTACAAACAAGTTAAGATTAACTTAGTTGACCTGAATATTTAAACGAGTTGGGTTTGGGTTGAGTGACCCGCCAACAGATAACCCAACCCAAATTGCCTCCTAAGCGAACATTCAGAAAGTTCACTCCTAATAGCTATTAACCCTAATTTTTATTATTAATTAGTGGAACCATTCATCGTGTTTGCTACCGTTTACAAATTACACGCATTAATTCTCCTTCACATTTAGCTTCATATGAGGTAAGTATCACCATAATGCATCTTTGCCATAAATTGATATTCTGTGTTACTTTAGATTGTAAAGAACATAGTTTTGATTAAGCATATTTAGCATGCATGCTATTAGCTTGTAAGATAGTTCTTAGAGGAAATGTGTTTACGATTGCTTGATCAAAAATGCGTATATGTTATTTTCGAGTGATGGATGTAGAATCTGTTTGTTTGAGGGTGGAATAAGAACTTCAAGAAGCATATACGATTTCATTAATCAACCCTTGAATGTTACAAATTTCCATCCTCTCATTGATTTATTACCCCATTAGATGTTATCAAGTTATGTGTAAATAAGCAAAAATCAAATTTAGGAAAATGTGGTGGATTCAGTTATGTGTTTAGAAGATGAAATTTGCGTTTGATGGCTAATTTGCTGATTTCTAATTCCATTATAGTACTCTACTTATTGCTTACACATTTCTTCTTTCTAGTAATCATGAAACGGGCTTATGGGACACATAAAGCATCCACAGTTTCACCGCAAGATGGTATTAGCAACATGCCAGAGAATGTGATCAGTCATATTTTGGAGTGCTTGCCAACAAAAGAGGCTGTTAGGACATGTATCTTGTCGAGAAACTGGAGGTTTAGCTGGACTAATATTAGCCAACTCGTATTTGATGAGAAGTTCTTTGAACCAGGTCTAGATGGTGGAAATAACTGCAGTGAGAGGACTATAAGTAGACTTCTCCTCCAACTTAAAGGTGTCATAACAAAGTTTGTCCTCTTTATACCATATCACAAGATATTAGATGCCGAGGAAGTTTATAATTGGGTTTTGTTCTTGTCCCGAAAAGGAATTAGGGAGTTAACAGTCATAAATAACTGCCCATTTATACTAAAGTTGCCTACTCATCTTTTCGCTTGCCTAGAGCTCAGTATTTTAAAGCTTCGTAATTGCTATTTCCATGTGCCACCTGGCTTTTGTGTTTTTCCAAATCTATTGAACTTGGACTTTACTCTTGTAGAAATTATAGGTCGAAATACTGGGGAATTCATAAGTTGGTGCCCCTTACTTGAGATTCTGAAAATTAGGTATAACAGACCTTCAGGCAAAGTGAAACTAGTTGAGATTACAAAACTTGAGAATCTTAAAGTGTTATCATTGCCATTGCACGACCTTGAAAATATAGCCATCAAAAGTTCAGATATCTTTGAGCTTGTTGGTTTCCTTTCGAAACTTCAAGAGCTTTATCTGGATTTTCATAACTGCAAGGTAAGACTTATTAACTTGTTTCTTTGAAATTCAGTTTACAAACTAGCTATGCAGAGCTTTATGGATGCTTAAATATATGAAGTGGCTTTTTACTGACTGCAGTTAGCTGGTGGTAGCGAGCTGGTCCCTACTGTATTTCCTTGTCTCAAAACTCTTACATTAAACACGATAGATTTTGGAAGTTCTGCAATGCTGTCATGTGCTTCTGGTATGATTTGGGGATCGCCAAATTTGCAGAGCCTTCAAGTAACAGTGAGTTTATCTTATTATGCTACATGCAAAGATGTGCTTCCACCACCTTCACCCGTATCTTCACTTGAATGTTTGGAGGAACACTATACCAAAATGAGGAAGTTGCATCTACAGTCTGTTCGGTTTTCATCCTTTAGAGGTTCAGAGTCTGAAGTATGCTTGATAAAGTGTATACTTGCTTGCTCCCCTTCGCTAAAGAGGATTACTATCTTTTCTAGCCCATCCCAAGCGTCTGGTGGTGAAAAAGGGAAGTTGATGTTTGATTCCAAGTTGTTAGAGCTACCTCGGGCCTCAACCGTCGCTGAAGTGAAGTTCCACTGGTCTCACTCAGAAACTTAAACTTGCCTACTATTCCCTATGCTTTTGGTAACGGTGCTAATCTATGGTCTCATTAGTACTTTAATGTAAAATTTCGGCTAAACTATGTTTCGTACTCTTGTTTTATTTTCAGTGGGCAGATGCGATGATTAGCCTTGTATGAAATAATAGTTGGTTTCTTGTTTGTAATGTTAGGGCTGATCGTAAAGTGGTATGGAATAAGTATGTCAATTCCCAAGCTACTGTAGGTTTCATTACCATTCCAAAAAGAACTTAGGTTGCCAACATTCTGTTTTACCATTAGAAATTTACTGTATTGTCTAGTTAGACAAAAAAGTTTGTTCCTCAATAGCATCGTCTAGATATGCCACTAAGGTGTTACGCCTATGCCACAAAAACACTCACCTAGAAAAGAAAAAGAAATCGAGGCAATTTTAGGATGGTGATATTTATAGTAGGTAGTGTCGTGTGGTGCTCGTATAAATTATTTGATACTTTGTGTCGTATAACGTTCGTGATACATAAGCATCTTTATATGGATGAATCTTGCCAATGGAGACTCTGGTTTGCAATATCTACAAAGAAAGATGTGGAAAAATCACAAAACACTTCAACTTTTTCATGAAGATTCATAGTTTCACACACCACTAACATGTTATTGGGTCTAACAAACTACCCCACTAAAAATACCCACTCATTTCACCGGCTACCTTTGGCTCAACTTTGGCGTGTTGCCCGGTATGCAATTTGGCGCATCATCCGTCATTGATGTTGCAATTGGCACGTTAAAAGCCTCCCTCACCGTGTGCTCTTAGATTGTAAAGAACATAGTTTTGATTAAAGCATGTTAACCATGCATGTTATTAGCTTGTAAGATAGTTCTAAGAAACTTGATTAGAATTCACGGTTTGCTGTAAGTTATACGTTTGAACCTTGACATGTATTCGATAGCTTATCTGCTTATTTTTTGTAGAAACTTTTTGGAACCGTTTGAAATTGCTCAAGCCCTTCCAAATAAGCTAATCCAGACAACCCTTTATTTATATGGGATAGTTACCTCGGAAATATATTTAACTTGTCACTTTTTCTATTTGTGTGTATTCTTTTTCTGTTGCTAGAATTGACCCTTTTTGCTTTGTATACCCTTGACCTTTGATTTCGACTTTTGTGTGGATTTTGTTCTTGTAAAATGACTATTTTATCCGTCGGTGTCAATAAAATGGTTACAAGTATATGGGTGAATGACTATTTGATGGCTTAAGATGGACAAAATTCAAAAATTTGGGGTACATAATAGCACAAAAAGAAGGCTACACACAACTAAAAAAAAGTTATAAGTTGGAAACAGTTTTAGGTAATTTTCTCTATTTATAATATTATATATGTTATCAGATCACAAAATGCTATAAAAGGTGTTATATCAGGGTCTTTTGAAAGAAGTTTAAGCTATATTGACTTTTATTTAGAGCAGAATTATCAAAGAAGCTTAACTTATATCACGGGGCTTTGAAAGAGCTTAAAACACGGTTATATACGCTGACATCCTCATTAAGTTTCTATTTCCGTTTTAGCGAGTGTTTTGAGCACTTACTCGAGAGTGTTTATGTTCTTGAAAAACCACTTTAATATGGTCAAGTATGTTCCAAACTCCCCAAAAAAAAGCATGTTCTAATATATATGCTTTAGAAAAAGACAATAATCAGATAAACACATGGATAAGAGGAGTGTTTATAGGACATCTGTTTACAATTGCTTGATAAAAAAATATGTATTTTTCGTGTCCGAGTGTTGGATGTAGAATCTGTTTGTTTGAGGGTGGAATAAGAGCTTTGGGAATCGCAGGGTTTACCTTGCTAGTTTTTATAAAAATTCGCAGACCTTGCTAGGTTTTTAAAAAGCTTGAGGACCTTAAAAAATTAGGAAAACTTATATGTTTTTTGACCTTGCTTATTCTTAGAGCATACAAAGAAAACCCGTAAAGGGTTTTTGTCAATCCTTCAGCCGAATCATGAAACATCCAGATGTAAATGCGTTATGTATCCTTTATTCATACAACAATCATATTAATTATAGTCGATTCAGGGTTTTATTTTTTTTGAGCAAAATCAGGGTTTTTTTTAATTGGGTTTCATACATGTGAGTAAAATATAAAAAGGTTATAAACGTCTCCTTAGGCATGGCTTGGTATGTGTTTACATGCCGTTTGTCGTTGTTCAAAGTACCACAACTGCAAAGATTTTATGAACTAATCAATCATCATACAAGGGAGTTTTGGGGATGTCATGTAATTATAACACATACCGGGGGAGTGAACTCTTGCCCACTTTTCATGACCAATCCTATTAAGTGTTGGAATCACTCCTAAACCATAATCAAGTGTTTGTAATTAATATGTAATAGTTAGCTTTATTATGGCCTTTATGTTTGTTATTAGCATTAAGCTTATGTAGAAGGCCCATGAGCTTAGGCCCAAGTCCATTAAAGAAAGGATGGATAAACTAGGAGTATTGCCCTAGCTTTCCTCCTATAAATACTCTTGTAAACCTTCATTTGAAGGTTGGTTGTTCAAGTTATTCTCTCATTCACATCCTACGCCTAAACCGTCTTTATTATCGTATGTGTGTGTGTGTTAGATCTTGTTCAATCACCTTTATCTCTTTCTATATTACTTGTGTTTGTAAAACGAGTGACCTAATAGTGGTATCAATCGCCTAATAGTTGAGTGAACGTATTGTTTGAAGTGAGTTTTGGTCTCACGCTTAACTTGCGTATCCTTACTTTTGGCTTGATCAAAACGTATTTTTACACTTTTAATCCAAGATTCTTGTCCTTTCAACGTTATAAGGTGTTAAACTTCTTGTTTTTGGCAAAAGGTTGGAACTTTATGTGTGGATCATTGTTTTCTACTTGTTTTTGAACGAGGGTTAAGTCCTACGCATAAGCTGTTTTAAGAGCTTTGGATCATCAAGTTTCACACTCTTGTGTCTTTTGGTGTTATTGAAGCTATTTCATCACACAAAAACTGGTTTAGAAACATCTTTGGGCAAAATCAAAATTACGAGTAATCCTACGCGTAGCAAAACCCTAAAACTACGCGTAAGGTTTTCCTTGGTTTGATCTTCATTTTCGTGGTTTACTCCGTGTTTTCTTACTTGGATAAGTCCGAAAATCGTCGACTTTGGATATCTTTTGCCTTTGTGATAGTGTAAAAGATCATTTGAGCAAAACCCTAAAATTACGCATAAGCATAAGCTTACGCGTAGAAATCCTACGCATAAGATTTTTCTTACGCCTAAGCCTAGTCTTACGCATAAGATAATCCTCGCCTAACTTTCTACGCCTAAATTTTGTCTACGCATAACTTTAGAGTCTTTTCCCTACTTACGCGTAAGCTAAATCTACAGCGTAACTTCTTATTGTTACGCGTAACTTTGGTGTTTTACGCATAAGTGCTACTTGGCTATTGTGATTTCTCGCCTAAGGATACTTCTTCATCAAAGGTTCATTCGACTACAAAGATCCATTTTACCAACACAAGTTTTCAACATGTCTCAACCACCATACTCTAACTATTTCCTTACACTTATCCTCAACGACAACAACAACTAAGTCCACAACATCAACAATGGAATCAACAACAAGCAATTTATCAACAACAATTTAATCAACAACATACTCCACAACTTGGTGCAATTCCTCCACCACAAATGGTTCAAACACCGCCAAGTCTTCAAGTTCAACCCTACACAAATGACTTCAATCAACATCCATCAAGGAACACTATGAAGGAACCCACTTGGTTTGCAAAGATGTGTGAAGCTTTAAGCGACCAACAATCAATTCATGAGGTGGATCACTTGATAGACCTCCAATGCTCACTCTAGGAAACTACGATCAATGGGTGATAAGGTTCTTTAGGTTTTGTGATCCGAAGAAGCCACATGGAAAGTTCTTAAAGAAGGTTATCTTGGAAGGTCCATTTGAGATGCCTCTTGTCATTGTGCCGGAGATCCTCTGCTATTCCACCAAGAGATGAACAAACAAACATTGCTCATTGCGGATCTAAATCCAACCGAACTTTTACACTATGAAGTCGATGAGCTTGCAATGCAATATATCCTTTTAGGATTACCTAACCCAATTCTTGAAGTGTTGATGCTCAAAAGGCGCAAAGGAAATGTGGGACCATATTCATCTTCTTATGGAAGGATCATACTCAATCGGGAGGATTTGGAATCCAAAATTTATTTGGCTTATGAACACTTCATGATTGAACACGGGAGACACTAGAGTCTTATCATCATCGATTTTCGAGACATCATCAATGATTTGGATAAACACAACATCATCATGCCAAGAATTGCGGTGAATACTAAGTTCTGAGTAGTCTTGGTCACGAATGGGAGAAGTATGTCATTTTCTCCGTCAGCGAAGAATATGCATCATTCTACATATGGATTGTTGTACGATTACTTGAAGCCTCATGAAAAGGAAGTTGATCGGGAAAGGATTCTCCGTGCTCAAATTGCTCCACCTACACATCCGGAAAATCAACAACTTGCCTTATATGCTCAACAAAGTTATCCTCCTCAACAAGCAACTCAACCAACTGCCTCAATCACACCAAACGATCAATCACAACAACCTCAACAAAATCAATTGGTTCCTTACAACAACAACAATGATCAAGCACTTCATAGTCAAACTAATGAGGAATCCGATCCGTTCGAAGCATTGCAACGAGGATTTGTTATGATTGCTAACGCTTTTAGCGTTATACCAACAAATCCAACAATCGTATTCGTTCCTCATCCAATACACGAAATCGTTGTTGTGAACAATGGACGAGTTGAAGTTCAAAATCGTGGTTATGGTCGTCAAATGGGAGGTGGTCAAGGGTTTAATGCTATGGGTAGGAATAACAACGAGCTCAAGTGGTGGAGCGGGAAATGCTCGAGAATGGGTTGAATGGTCTTGATGCTACAAGCGCAATGAGAAGGACACACAGCTAATGCATGCCCAAAGCCAAGGACTAGGGGCGGTGCTTATTTTAAAGAGGCTCTTCTTTTGGCTCTTAAGGATGAAGTCGGTGGATCTCTCACAAACAAAAACGAGCTTTATGGCGGATGCGAGACTCGAGATGATGATATGGAGGACTTGCGAGCCAATGCATTGTTATGTTGATGGCTAATATGCATGAGTTACACATGAGTGACACAGCCCAGTGTATGACAACGATGGCTTGTCTCAGTACCGAACAAACCATCATCATATCGAACTAATATCTCGCCATATCTCGAATCCGCACGGATCGGTATTCAAAATGAGTCATCTACATCTCATTCGACGATTTTCAAATAAACCACGTAGTTACATTTGACGATCAAGATGACCTTATGGTTTCCTTTGATAATCAAATTGACTCGTGGTTGTACTTGAGGATCTAAATAATGATCATGTTGTGACTCACGTTGAACAAGCCGAGCTGTTGCCTCATTCAGTTTTGCTCGTTTAATTCAAGACCATCAAATCAAAATGGAGGAATGTTATGCATTAAATAAGGAATTAAAAAGCAAAATGCATTGTTAACCAAGGATTTTGAATGCTTACAAATGCAACTCAACTTTTCAAAACTCAAGAAAACCGTGAAAAAGGTTTTGAAGCCGTTTTGCTAAATCTCATCAAAGCGAAAAATATTTAGAGACGGATCGTGATCTAGCCGCTTGAAGAATGCTTTGTTGTGCGAAATAGAACAAGCGAAACATGAACATAAAAACAAATTAACACTCTCACCTTGGAAAATCAAAAGCTAAGGTGAGTTGTTAACTTGTCAAAACAGTTCTCCGCATACAAAAAGCATTCAACGAATCGGGTAGATGACCTTCTTGCGAAATTATCGGCTTGCAAAACAAAATTAAAGAGTTTAAAGCTGTTGTTTACAAACATGGTGAATCGATATGACTATTGAAAAGTTTACTTTAAAACCCAATCAAAAGGATATGGACCAAATCTAGGCGATTACAAACCAAAGCTTTCACTCAAAACATTCAAACCAAATCACGAAGTTTCGGTCAGAATATAAAATTAATGATCTTGTCATGAGTGTTGTTGAATATCATCGTCAAGAGGAATTAGATGCGAGAAGACGAGAGTCGATCAAAATTAAAAGCATTGTTTACAACAAACCTTTTAATTATTCAAACCGGTCACTTTTGTCACACCAACGGATTCGTCTAACACACCAAAGGTTATCATCAAAACACACGAGTCTTCTAATGTTAATCCCCAACCAGATTATGCACAAATTTATGGTCCTTTACCTTCCATCGATGAAGTAAACTCAAAACACGAAAATCGCAAAATTCTTAGATATTTTGATATTTTCATGGTCGACCTCAAAACTTTAGAACATGAGATAGAACATCATTACGAAATCAAAGTTCAACACTTTCAATCGCCTTTAGCGCGAGAACAAAGAGACATTTTTGGAAAAATCTTTTACCAAATGTTAAAAATTTGAAAAGTTGTGCATTAGCTTGGGAAAAGGATTTTCATAAGGAACTTGGAGTGATGAAGGTCGTTTTCGAGAAAAGCTGAAACATCTATTTCTAATACTAAGCGTAAAAGAAAATGTTGAGAAAAGATGTTGATCGACTCTTGGAAGATGTTATCGTCTTGATATCCATAATGTTGTGTTATTCTATTCTTTGCCACATGCATCGATTATACCTCTGCGATAATGTTGACTCGTGGTAGCTGTTGAGAATATTGATAATGTGCTTGGATCGAGTCTTTAAAAGCGAAAACAAACGATTACTTAACGAACTTTACAATGCAAAGCGTCGTCTTCATTGGTGTGAAAAGATATTCACAATCATCAACTTAGTTTTCAAAAGAAAATCGCTCGGTTGAGTGCAAAATCTTCGATCCTAAAATTGAGCAACTGGATGATCAAAGCGTGTCTTTGAAAAGTCAAATCTCAAAATATGAACAAGAACTTGTAACAGTTAAGCAGAATATGGTGTCATATTTGATTTACTCAATAAGACTCGTCATGAAGCATCAAACGAACTTGATCACTATCTTGATCACACTAGAGAAGTCATGAATTTTCTTTGGTAATATTCGATTCGAAAATCAAGATTTGATTCACACTATCTCTAAGTTAAGAGAAATGTTAGGAAAGTATGAACAACTTCCGCCAACCATCATTAAGAGATTAGCACCGGTAACACTTAGTAATCGTGCACCTAGAATCCCTACTGCCAAATCACAAGTTGCTAACGTGCTTCCTTCTCTTGAAAGCAGAATAGTTGCGTCTTTTCCAAGCGTCCGCACTTCACAGCCTAGGAGCACTCAATCGAAGAATAGGAAGTTGCGACCTAAGAAAAGATCAATAAGGAATGCTAAAGTAGAAGAACACCCTAGGACTATGAATAAGACTCACGTTGCTTCCACTATAGATGTTGCGTCGGCAAATGTAATAGAAATAGTGATGTAACGAATGCTAAACCGTTAAGTACTTTTGATATTGATCGATGCACCTTGTGTTATTTGTCGTAAAAGTATGAATTCGATTGTCATGACAAATGTGTTGCTAAAGCTATAATCTCTCGTTTACGGAATCCTAAGAATCGGAATACCTCTAGGCCCACTAATCATTCTAAGTGCGTGCTTGGTAGACCGCCTTCTTTAGATTCTACGTCATGCGTAGTTGTCCTGTAGCTCAGTTTCACCTCCTAAGAATGTTGTACCACCTAGTGCATTCACAAAGACTAAAGCAAAGCAGTAGTTATAGATGGCGAAATGGATATATAACACATTAGGATTTAAATGGATGCCTAAAGTTATTAATGTGTGTATGTCTACTATCATCGCTTGGAACCCTCTAACATTTTGGGTTCCACATCTACTTCTATTCCATCGTGTAAATGCATGTGTGTGCTGGTGTATGATCATTCTGGATTGTTGATAGCGGATGTTCCCGACACATGACATGCAATCTTAAGCTGTTATCAAACTTTATTGCAAAGTTCATTGGCTTTGTCGAGTTCGGGAATGATCACCAGACTATCATGGGCTCGGAGATTATGTCAATGGGAACATCGAAATCGGCGGGGTTTACTATGTGGAAGGCCTCGGTCATGTCTGTTTTCGATAGGTCGGTTTGTGATGGAGATTTGGAGGTTGCTTTCAGAGAGAAAACTTGTTTCATTCGTGATCTACAAGGAAATGACCTTATGTCTGGCTCGCGTAATTCTAGTCTCTACACTATTTCTATGCAAGACATGGTAAGGCAACATCAACAAAATCCTGGCTATGGCACCGTCGTCTCTCACATCTAAACTTTCAAACCATCACCAACCTTGCTCGACACAAACTAGTTGAAGGTCTCCCACGATTCCGGTATTTAAAAGATCACCTTTGCTCACTGTGAACAAGGGAAAAGCACTCGTGCTCATTTTCCTTCAAAGGTGGAACACGACTCTCGACATGTGCTTCATCTTCTTCACATGGATTTGTGTGGCCCGATCGCGTGCAAGCGATCAATGGCAAACGCTACATCTTAGTAATTGTTGATGACTACTCACGATGGACTTGGGTCTACTTTCTTGAAGCAAAGACCAAGCTCCACAAATGATCATCACCTTTCTCACGAAAATCGAGTTCGACTCCGCAACACCGTCGGACTAATCGAGCAGACAAAGGCGAATTTGTTAACCAAACTCTTCGTGAATTCTATGAGAAAGTGGAATTCACCATCAAACATCTATTGCACGTACACGAACAAAGCGGAGTTGTTAAAAGGCGAAACCAAGCGTTAGTGGAAGCTGCAAGAACAATGTTAATCAATGCTAAACTTCCAGTTACTTGTGGGCGAAGCCGTATCTCTGCATGCTATACTCAAAACCGTTCTATGATCACAAAGCGCCACAACAAAACACCTTTCGAGCTTGTCCACAACCATAAACCGAATCTCAAACACTTTCATGTATTTGGATCCTTTGCTATCCGAATAATGATCGTGATGATTTTGGAAAGCTCAAAGCCAAAGGCGACATTGGAGTCTTTATTGGATATTGTGAGAATTCTAAAGGTTACCGAATCGGAATCGTCGTACAAAGCAGATGATGGAAGCGATTCATGCTCATTTTGATGAACTCACGGAAATGGCTTACGAGTATAATGACTTAGAACCGGTCACAACCGTTTAAACTTCCTCAACCCCATCATCACCGAACAAAGCCCCGACTCACTCGTCAACAAATGGAAAGGTTATTTGCTCCTCTGTTCGGTGGCGATATTGATGAGCGTGCTCGGTGTATCCATTGTTTCATTGCACAACGATAATACTCTTATACGATACACTGCTACAACAACTCTTGTTGAAGATGCACCTACACGATTGACTCCAACACAATAGTTGAACACACCGCTTCCAACAATGATGAACCGGTGATGATATTCTTAATGAAGTACCCCACTGCAGATTTTGATCCAAATCGTTCTTTAACCCGTTTGCTAATGACATCTGCTGCACTGATGTCGCGGAATCATCAACAAACCATTTGAATCCTCGAATCGCACAATGTATACCAACATCAACCTCTACACATCGATGGACAAAAGACCATCCTCGGCTAATATTATTGGCAACCCGAATCAACCGATCGTTACGAGACAACGTCTTCACACGAGATGGTGAACATTGCATTTATGCACTCACCGTCCGCCAATCGAGCCTAAAAACATTAAAGACGCAATGACAAAGACAACTGGATAGAATCCATGCAAGAAGAACTCAACCAATTCAAACGTCTTGAAGTATGGGGCGGTTGAAAGACCAACAAGGGTCTCGTCATTGGTCTAAAATGGATTTGGAAAAACAAATTGGATCTTTGAAGGGCGTAATCCGAAACAAGTCACGTCTAGTTGCTAAGGGTTATCATCGGGAAGAGGAATAGACTTTGAAGAATCTTTTGCTCCGGTTGCTCGTCTTGAGGTCGTTCGGATATTTCTCGCGTTCGCGGCTCACATGAATATGACGGTCTTTCAAATGGATGTCAAAGCTGCGTTTCTCAACGGACAACCGAAAAAGCGGTTTATGTCACCAACCCGAAGGATTCGTTGATCCGAGTGCCCGAACCATGTCTTCAAACCGAACAAAGCTCTTTATGGTCTCAAACAAGCCCCTCGGGCATGGTACGATAAGCTATCATCTTTCCTCATTGCTAATAATTTCACCAAAGGTTCGGTTGACCCAACTCTTTTATACAATATCACGGGCACATATCTTAATTGTTCAAATTTACGTGGATGACATCATTTTGGGTCTACACATAAAAGTTTTCAATCGCTTTTGCAAAACTAATGAAGAAAATTTTGAAATGTCCATGATGGGTGAACTTACATTCTTTCTAGGATTACAAGTTCATCAATCACCCGTGGTATTTTCTTGAGTCGATCCAAATATACCCTTGAATTATTAAACAAATTTGGAATGAAAACACTGTGATACTTATGCCACACCAATGACTCATACCAAGAAGCTAGATTTGATTTACATGGGAAATTAGTTGACCCTACCAAATCCAAGTATTATTGGGTCTCATGTATCTAACGACTAAGAGACGATATTGTCTTTGCCGTTTATCTATGCTCCCGTTATCGATCGCGACCAACTGAAACCCACCTCTCGAGGCTAAAAGAATCCTCCGATACATCAAGGGAACCATTAACTTGGGGATCCGGTATCCGAAGGATTCGGTTTTGAACTAATCGCTTTTAGAGGCCGACCACGCGGGATGCTTAGACTCGAGGAAAAGTACTTGAGAGCACTACAATTTCTTGGTGATAAACCGGTGTCTTGGCAATCAAAGAAGCGAGGATTGTACATCATTGTCATCAACCAAGCGAGAATATGTAGCCATGTCCGCATGTTGTGCTCAAGTCATCGGATGAGAACACAACTCAAAGACTATGGTTACGTATGATGAATCCGATGTCTTTGCGACAATCGAGTGCCATTGCGATCTCGTGCAACTCGATTCAAGACTCGAAATCAAAGCACATCGATCTACGCTATCATTTCATCAAGGACCACGTGGAGCAGTGCCGTTGAATTATACTTTGTGGGTACAGAATACCAATTGGCGGATCTACTCACCAAAGCCTTGCCTCCGCTAGGTTTAATGAGTTGGTCCACGGATTGGTATGAGGTGTTTGACTTAAGAGGAATTGGATAACCTCCTAAAGCAGTCTTAAAAACATCAAACACCAAAATATCTTTTGTAAATAAATTTTCAAAAACAAAATACAAAAATTTAAAATTTTTTAAAACATCAAAAATATTCTTCTAATCTAATTTTTCTTTCAACATGGCAAGTACATTTCTTCCATCAACACTATAATCTTTCAAAAATTCAGTATTTTTCCGATCAAGTGTTGAGGGGGAGAAAATTATCACTTAACTGTTTCAAAACATCTGTGTACTTGCATGTTATCTTATCCCGGTTGTCTCTTTTATCAATGGTGGTAAAATTTTCTGGTTAAATGACACTCCTCGGACTAAAATTTATAACCTTTCATTATTTACTTAAGTCGAGGGGGAGTGTCGTCAAAGTTACTTTCTTAAAATCTTTGTTTGATAACCAAAATGGAAGTTAAATGGCTTTGTATGTAAAAGGAAAAGGTGGAGGGACCAAAACTATCAAAATGTTAAAGTTATTTTAATAAAAACATCCTCCACCTAACATTACCCTCACATTTATTACTTCTAACCTAAAAGATCCTACGCCTAATATTCATTCAAGAAATCTGTGTTTCTGATCATCAATCTGTAAGTGGTTTTGTGTTAAACAATGGTTTTGAATTTCATACGAATCCAACGGTTAAAACTTAAGATTCATTGAATTTTGTGTTTTACGCGTAAGGGTTAGAACACATAATCATTTGTTGTGTGTTTTTGGTTAAAGAGATTGTGTCAAAATGCTTTAACAACATCAATGATATCTTTCTATGCTCAAAATACACCCAGAAACACGTATTAATGGATTTTGATAATTAGGGTTTATGAGTCGATTTGGGTGTTTTCAAATGTGAAGGGTTTTGGTCAAAAAGATTGTTGTGTGATGCTCATATCATGTTGAATTAATGGTTTCCAGGCTCTATAACCACCCAGAAACTCTCATTGATAAAAAATTGGATGTTAGGGTTTAAAGTTCTTGAGTTTGGGTATTTTTGATTCACCACGATTTTGATGTTATAACTCCGTTATTATACTTTCATAACATCCATGACCTACCAGAATTGAATTGGTGCTAATCCTATGGTTAAAACCATTATGCGTAATTCATAACCCTTAGGGTTTTGACCTACGCATAAGTGTTTCTACGCGTAAATGTTTAACAAAGCTCTCATGCCATGATTTGATGTTAGAATGAATATATGTGTCAAAATTGATGTTATGATGTTTTATTTCAGGCGTGCTACGCATAAAATTCAGAATCAAGGTTGATTGTTACTCTACGCATAAGGATTACCTTACGCGTGGCGGTTATGCGTAAGAAGAAATCCTCACGCGTAACTACTACGCATAAGGTTCTACAATGGGACTACGCGTATCCCGTGAAGGATATGCGTGGCGATGACTCTACGCATAAGGTCTACTCTTACGAGTAAGCCTTACGCGTAAGGTCTTTATCGCCTCTGGCGTAAGCCCTACGCATAAGGTCCCTTTTTCTCGCGTAACATTTCTTACGCGTAAGTAAGGATCCTACGCATAAGCCTCGCCTCGCATATACTTCTTACATTTACGCGTAACTTTGCCAATTCTACGCTAAGCCTTGATTGACCTTCATTATGAATTGTTACGTGTACAAACTTGTAAATAAACTAATCATAATGTCACGAATCCAATAATGTCACTAATAAACTTAATAGTTTGATATGTTGTGAACAATAAGTGATAAAATAAACTTTAAAACTTAAAGTTAACTAACTCACGAAACATTTCACGGCGTCATTGGACTATTGGACAAACAAGTGACTTAGGACTCGTAACAATCATTGACCTTTGTATATTCAATAACTAGACAATAAAACCTTACATTGACTAACATTATGTCTTTCGATATGTTGGTTCTTTTGGCTAATGTAATTTCGAGATCACGACATGGTCGCTCAAATGAATGTGGATGCACCGAGGTTCTCAATATTGCGATATCTTCCCAAATGGCTATCCGAGAAAGATTGGAAAGAATAACCTTAGGGTTGACTTTGAAACCCTCACATGCTCGAGAATCTTCTTGTCTCATTCTTGTGGATATTCTAAGGAATCATCCCTACCGAACATGCTCTCACACTCTGCTTCTGATGCGAAATCTACATTCAGCAATTCGGAATTCTATGCGAGATGATCATCGGTCAAAGTGCTATGACGGTGACTCTTAATCACAAACAAGTCACCATCACTCCTGCGGACTTACGGTTGTCCTCATCATTCCGAGACATCGCTCCATTCGACTTCTTTGCTACACCTCTTGAAGAGACAGTTCGCAATTTCTTCTTGACATTGGCTATGATGAAGCTTGAGGATTATTACTAAGCATTCTCACGTGGAGCTTAAGAACATTCCTCAACCGTGGAGAACCCTCTATATCATCATTACCAAGTCTGCTTTGGTCGTGGCGGTGGTTATGAGCATCCTAAGCTCATGGTACTACAAATCTTCCGGTCTCGATCAATAAGAAGGACATCGAAATCGAAGCGATATGGGAAGACATGATGCTATTTCACAAGAAGCTTGGTTCAAAGATTCCTATGTCGATACACAAAGCTTTTGATCCGAGAGCACTTGGGCTTAATCACGATATCCCCATGAGGCTCAATGACCCCGACAATCACGACTTGTTGTCCGAACCTATCCTTTCTATCGAATCAAGGAATCGACAACTAAGAAGTAGGGTGTCGTCTGCTGATCACCTTCTATCTAAAGAACTCAAGAAGCTTGAAGCGTACAAAAGGTATCTAGTAGCGGTAAAAGAAGGCAAAGTTGGTCATCTTGATGAAAACCTTGAGAACTCCTACTCGGAGAACCGAGAAGAGGAAGTCTTTGGAAGTGCGATAAGTTACGAAAGTCAAAGGAAGTTTCCCAAAGGAATCCTCCTCGCAAAAGGATTGTTCCGTAAAGGAAGTGAACCTATTCCCACACACGCACCGCAAAGAAAGCTTAAGGACGAAAGCTCGAAGGTCTTGAATAAGAAGAAGAGATTACATACTACGAAGCGCAAGGATGACACTCCACTAGTAGCGAAACCTCCTAGTCCTCCGGTTGAACATGGCAAAGGGAAGACTCCAGCACTTGTGCCGTATGATTAAAGCTCAAGCTCGAAAGTGATGAAGAGCAGCTGGATCAATCCTACAGGAAGAAGTTTAAATTCGTTAGACACCTTCAAAAAGTGAAGAATTTGCAAAAGACCAAATGGGTGGCCCGGAGGATCAAGTGGTGTTGCCACTCTTCACCGAGATCCCGATGCGGTTAATCGACCCGATAAGGGATCGGTGCCACCACTCTTGTGCAACAACAAAAGCTTGTGGAGGATACTATCGAATATGACTTTGAAAAATCTGGGCGAGAAGTCCGAGAAAGATAAAGATGCCGATTATGACAAGTTACTTGGAAAGTCCTACACGCTCACGAGAGGAAACTTCGAACCGCCCAAGGACCCCGAGTCTCCTCACGTCTCATCCTCATCGATTCTTCTTCTCATTCATCACCACCACCATCAAAGAGATCAACCAAATCATCATCCAAATCGTGAAGAAACCACCTCGATCTTGGATTTCTCATACACATGAAAGAATTGTGAAAGTTGTCAAACAAGTCGAATGAAAGACATGTTATACAGAAGTGAACTTTCTCAATCAACAAATACAATATCTACATGACGAGAATGACAAGATGCAAGAAGAAAGGAAGCTTATCCAGAATTTATGAGAAGTCATCGTCAAGAGGCGAACAAAATGATCGAAGGTTACACTAACAAGTACCTTGAGGATATCGTTCCTAAAGTCACAATGGAGATGTTTACAGACAACTATATCCGAATCTTATGCGAGATAGCCAAGCAAACTATAAGATCAACACCTTTAACCGTCACAATAAATCCATCGATCCCGTAGTTTTCTCGGATAATGAATTGGTGGCCAAGCTTGTCACACAAATGTCTAAACGATCCGGGACATTTACTTACGAGGTAGGAAAATTTGTTTCAAGCATTCTTTGGACTACCAACTCAAAGAAGCATGTAGATTCGAGCGCGAAAAGTCTAAACATCCTAGAGACAATGAAGATAAGGATCGGGATAAGAATGATGAAGCTAAGCGTCGGAAGAAGTCGGTGAATCATCTTCTATGTTACCTCCTCTCCAACGGACTCCTACTCAACAAAGGTCCCTCCTCGTTCTTCTACTGGTAAACCTCGGGACGATTCGAGTTACCACCCCGACTCGAAAACCGGTGATCACTTTGAGTATACGGGTGGTGACGATGAAGAAGTCCTTGAGTCCCTACAACAACCCACCTCTCCCAAACAAGTTCGAAACCGAATCATCATCTAGGCCTTGAAAAAAGAAGAAGAAGGCACCCATGGTTGACGTCGTATCATGGCTAGATGACGATAAAGCTGAAGAATTTGAATGGTTCTCTACTCTTGTTAATAACACTCCCTACCCGAAGAAGGTCGAATTTGGTGAGCGGTAATACATTGGAGCATGCAAACTTTTGCAAGAAAAGTTCCATGTGAAGAAGATGACGAAATCCGAGTTGAGGCGAATCAAGAATGAAGCATTTCAACTGTTAAAAGACAGCTCGAAAGTGCCATCGAGGTCGAATATCACCTTGAGAACATTGTTCGAGCCATGTCTAACAACATGGATTGGCTCAACCCGAAGCAAACGTCGACTTCACTAAGCGGGACAACCCTCCATATTACACCGGTGGTCAAAACCTCTACCAACAATTGACCAACCAAATGAACCTAGGATTCCATTCGGATATTTCTTCAACAAAGACACGAATTTCTTCTACATGGTGGCGATAGTTCAAGGAAATCGCTACATCGTTGACACTTCCATTTCCGCAGACTATATACTGAAGCGCATAGCCATCGAGGGCGTGCCAATCACTTGTTCTCGACAAAGTGGAAGCATACGACCGAGATGCAATGTCGGATTCATCATTGGCGGAACGCCGACGAATCTACTACGAGTCGTCACGTTCGAAGTCTCAACATGCGGTGTTCGATTACTAAGGATATCGTGGCCATCAAACATGTTGTTCGTCATCTAAGTGGGACTACACCTTTCTTAAGAATATCGTGGTCAAACGACAAGATGAAAGGGACTATGCTTTCTCTGAAGTCGACTTTGAGAATTTGTCTATCAACGACATTGAAGACATGTACCTTGCTAAAGTAAAAGGTCGCATGAGGCAATTTTCAACCAAGTACAACGTGAATTCATCAAGTCATTGCTCATCTTCATCGACGCATAGTCATCAAGGAGCGTGTAGAAGATCTTGGTGGCGGTTGAATCTTATCGGACTCGTGTCAACTTCACACCACCTCGCTAGATCTTCCCGACATCAACCACTCTCCCAATATACACTCATCAACAAACCTTTCGGCGTCGTTTACCATAGTGAACTACAAAGAAATTGCTTAATGGCGTGTAGTGAACTTCACAAGTTTGGGGATCACACTTTGAAGATGGTTGGGACGGATTGGCATATAGGTTGAAGGACATACGTCAAAAGATTGGTTCTCTAGCGATGGAATTCTCGGGATCGCGGGGATGTGAGGAGGATCATCGAATGATTGATGAAAGGTTGTTTGAAGGATCGATTGAACGATGGAAAGCTTTGTTGGTGGTCGACCAGGATCAACATCACCGGCTATCAACGCCTGCTCGCACTCTGGCGACATCATCGGACTTCTGGTACCCCTTGAATTGTTTCTTTCATTATAAATTTGGATGTGTGATTAAATATGTCGATGGCTTGTGCACACATAATGATGTACAACCCGTATTTGTCAAGAAAGGACCACGTGGTACGCTTGATTGCCACAATCCTTATAAAAGGAGCGAAAGCTTCTTATTTTAGAGTAAAACTTATCAAACCTTTCATTTTCAAGGTTTTGCTCAAAAGACAAGTACTTCCCGTATGATTTTCAAAACCTCAACCGTTTATATCACTTGTTGAGGGGAGTATTTGAATTAAAACTTTGTTCACAAATTGTTCATAGTGGTCACTCTTCCGCAACACTCGAAATGATCATATTTATTCTCAACTGTTCAAAAATAACATTTTATATGCTATTTTGAGGGGAGAAAATTGTGTGATAAGAAATATGTTGTGCAAAATGCAAATGAATCATGTACTTGAGACTTAACCAATGAATTGACGATACTAAAGCGTTAGTAACTCGAAAAGACTTGTCTGGACGGGTAATAATTTCAAGCTAGTTCGCTAGTAATGTAAACGTGTCTCGCAAAGGACTTGTCCGAGTAGAATGTACCATTCGAGAAACTCTTGGTAGACATGAACTCGACGGGTATGACAACCTTTCGAGGATTGTCTACACCTTCAAGGTAGTTATTAGAGCTAGTTGTCACCTAAAAGGCATCAATGTAACTCTTTAACTATGCAACGTAACCGTGTCTCGGAGATTGTCTATCTTGAGTGGATCAATTCAAAAGTGCGCTCTCTTCCTACACAGTGCTGATTTCGTCAAAACTCTAAAGCACATGTGGAGGGAGTATTTCGCTAAAAGACAAAACTCTCACGATGGTTCAAACATGTTTTTCATTTACAAACCCTTTGAGAGATTCTTCACAATGATGGTTTTAATGGCAACATAGGTTAGTCATGGAGTTATAAGGTGACTAAGGTTAGGAATAACTGTCCTATGATCCGCTTGAGAGTCGGAGGGATCTACCCAAGGACATCACAAATAGTTAGTACTTAGAAGTCCTTAGGTATGATTATAAAAGGAGAAAATGAGAATCGGAGAAAGAAGGAGTTGAAGAATAAAAAGAAATGCAAAGAAAAGGGTGAAAAGAAATAGCCCTCAATTATTCAACTTAGGCGGACACGGGTTCAATTCAGATACTCTTGGTTGTCACTTAGTGACACCGGTATTGAAGATTAAAGTCGTCATGGACCCGATGGCGCATGCACTAAACCTTCTTAGCCACTCAAGTTTCTCTCATCGAAGCTTGTTTCATTCTCACGGGGAACCCTCGTAAACTATTGGCTTTCTTTTAGAGATTCTTTGGTATTGAAGAAGGAGACCCTCTCCTAGTCTCGCTCGGAAAACCAAAATGCACTATTGAGTCTAGAGCTACGAGATTCATCAAAAGATCTCTTAGGAACACTTGACATTTTATCACTTGACGTTCAACAATAAGAATTTTAGTGGTACATTATCGAGTCCTTCACGAGATCTTAGCAATCTGTCAAGAACATTTATGAGAGGTTCACATTGTGATCCTCGGTGATTGAATGGAAACTCCGCCGGTCAACATCAAACAACCACGATAGCGGTGACTTTGGTAACTCCCGTGGATTACGCGGAGTGTGTCTCAAACGGTCTGATCGTGAGGTGATGCTTGGTATACCTCAATGACTCATCTGAATCGTAGATGTACTTGGTACATCGCGTTATCTCACTGTGGGACTCCGGTTCGAGAACGGCCTATGTAAGAATTAGAGTTGTGTTTTCACACAATGTTGTTAACACTCTCAAGTTCAAACTTGTAAATGCGGAATCCGCTTATTTCTAACCGTTTGAAATGTTTTCTTTTATGGAAGCTCCGGGCGGGATGATCGTGCGATTCTTCTCATGCTCACGCCAACATCATCACTAATGGAAGTTCTATTCGGAAGCAACACAATGATCGAATGATTCTTCATCAAACCAAAGAATCTACAAAGTTAAAGACTTAAAGAACTTTATCAAGATTGAATTCCAACGTCAAAGAGCGTGTGAGCATGTTGAAGAATGACGTGGAACACTTTGGAGCAAGCAAGGCACTGAGGCGAGACTTGATGCGACTACAACATACTATCACTTTCATCACAAAGAACAATGATCAAAGAACAAAGTTAAAGATGACGTCAAAGCATAAGCTGTTCAAAGACAACTATCTCTACACGATCGAGTCAATTCTTCTCACAAGAAAGAAGAATGTCGAAGACGTCGAGCTACTATTACATCAACGCCTTCACCGTTCATCACCAACACTTGAGGGGAGATTGTTGGAATCACTCCTAAACCATAATCAAGTGTTTGTAATTAATATGTAATAGTTAGCTTTATTATGGCCTTTATGTTTGTTATTAGCCTTAAGCTTATGTAGAAGGCCCATGAGCTTAGGCCCAAGTCCATTAAAGAAAGGATGGAAACTAGGAGTGTTGCCTAGCTTTCTCCTATAAATACTCTTGTAAACCTTCATTTGAAGGTTGGTTGTTCAAGTTATTCTCTCATTCACATCCTACGCCTAAACCGTCTTTATTATCGTATGTGTGTGTGTGTTAGATCTTGTTCAATCGCCTTTATCTCTTTCTATATTACTTGTGTTTGTAAAACGAGTGACCTAACATTAAGGGGTCTAGTATGTCAAGAATAAAGTTAATAACAGAATGGTAGTTAATTTCGGTTATAGTTAGTTATAGTCAGTTATAGTTAGCTATGGTAATTATTGGTAGTTAGTTAGTTATTTTCGATTATGGTTTAACCGAATAGTCATGATGGTTCGCCTGTGAACCTTATAAATAGAGGTCGAAATCTGTAATCAACATAAGTTCAAATTGATTAATAAATACAGTAATTGTATACATTTATTCTTGAACAAATACGAGTGATTCTTATATAAATTTGTGTGTGATTGAAACCTGGGAAACAGTGGCATCAGAGCAAGGTTAAGAATCGAAGAAGGAAGGGCAAGAGGGCTGATTGTTTGTGATAAAAAACAACCAGAAATTGTGTGATTCGAAGAAATTGAAGAATATGATGGGAGACAAAAACGAAAACAACAAAGTTGTTTTCGCCACATCGTTACCATCATACCAATGCTTAGTTCTAAACAATACGAACTATACATTATGGGCATTAAAAATGAAGAAGATACTAGCAGCGAATGGAGTATGGGATTAGAAGGAACAAGTACATCAAAAGAGATTGATGTAAAAAGGGATAGTTCTGCATCAGCATACCTATTTCAATGGTTACCAAAAGATTTACAAATGCAAGTTGTGGGATGTGAAACAACGAAAGAAATTTGGGACTCTCTAAAGTCCAGATTTATTGGGACAGAAGCTGTACAACAGGCGCACTCGCAACAACTTATATCAGAATTTGAGAGACTTGTGATTAAAGAAGATGAATCAATAGATTCATTCGCTGGAAAGTTGATGAGTATTATTACAAAGGCTGCTACATGTGGATTAAAGTTTGATGAGCAAACGAAAGTAAGGAAAGTACTTAATGCAGTACCAGATAAATTTCTACCCGTAGTAGCGACCATTGAGATGATTGTTGATTTTAAAACCGGGAAGTTGGAGGAGATTATTGGGAAACTTAAGACTTATGAAGAAAGGATTAAGTTTAGAAAAGGAAGTCAGGAAGATAATAGTGAGAAGTTGTTACTCACACGTCAAAGGAATAACATAAATTATAAACGCGACTATGAAAATGGTAGACAAGGAAGTGGTAATCAGACACGAGAAAGAGGGAAGTATAGAAGTGAAGGATACACATCAGATGAGTCTGATGGAACCGACAACAAACCGCAAAAGAATGGTGATAAGTCGCAAATAAATTGTTGCAAGTGTGGAAAACTTGGGCACTATGCTTATGAATGTCCAAGCAAGAAAAAGGAGGAAGTTGAGGCACTTTTAGTAGAGAATGATGATGAACCGGCACTTCTAATGTGCCTAATTGATGAAAATTAGAAAGATAGAAGGCTTGGTCGTGTGATACGATCAAAGCAAAGTAGTGTGATGCGAATTGATACAGAAGAGAGGTTGTGTGAAATAACCAAGTTATCCGTGAAGAACAGATTAGTGACTGATCAAATTGAAGACGATGTGATGCCAAAGATGAAGACCAAAAATGGGCTTTGGCTTGTTTGAAGAAAACAAACTGTGAAGGTTGAAAAGGGAGAAAGAAAACTGTGAAGAGTCAAAGTAGTGGGAAACTACAAAAGCAAGTTTGTGTGAAACAACCGCGAAGAAGACATAATCTGTGATAGATGATCAAAAAAGTAGAGAAAGGTCAAGTGATATTGATCAAGTTGAAGAATGAAGATGGTGTGAAGTCATCAGAGTTTTCAGGACGAGGTTTGGCATCAAGACATTAGGGAGGAACTGTAGATCAAGTAATGTCATGATTTGCCAAACATGTATAAGTTAAGGGGTCTAGTATGTCAAGAATAAAGTTAATAACCGAATGGTAGTTAATTTCGGTTATAGTTAGTTATAGTTAGTTATGGTAGTTATTGGTAGTTAGTTAGTTATTTTCGTTATGGTTTAACCGAATAGTCATGATGGTTCGCCTATGAACCTTATAAATAGAGGTCAAAATCTGTAATCAGCATAAGTTCAAATTGATTAATAAATACAGTGATTGTATACATTTATTCTTGAACAAATACGAGTGATTCTTATATAAATTTGTGTGTCATTGAAACACGGGCAACATTCCACGAAGTTCATCAACAAGTGACGACAACAACAACCCTAAAACGCGTTTGGAAATATATCTATAATATATTTTTGTAAGTTGTGCACGGAGGCTGACGTTATCATGAATGCTATAAGGAATTCTATGAAGATCCAATCTGACGAGGAGCAAAGCCACTTAAGTATCTACTTTCATGAACTTGCTATAGCAGCAAAGCTTTCGGTTTAGCTAATTGTATGTTTTCTATTCCAATTTACTCAGAAGTGATAACTATATTAAAAATGTCAAAAACTGGTGCCTTTTGTGAATCGAAATGGTAAAGTATTGCATATATCTCTTCTAGATCTGGATGCAACTTTAATTGCATCTTATTTTATACTAGTATGTATAGTATTTATGACTTCATTCGTCAGATCAGTGTTATACACTGCTTTGCAAACGTAATGGCCACATGAACGGTTGTGATCGACGATAAGCTCGGAGGTCACAATAACAGGTTATTCAATCAGCTAATATGTATGTAACAACAGAGCTTAACTTGGTGCATCTTCTCAACTCCAGCCACATTCAATAGTATCAAACATGTGTAAATCAAGTAAATGCAAAAAAAAAAAAAAAAAAAAAAAAAAAAAAAAAAGAGCTAAAAGCCACTATAACACAAAGTAAAAAGTATGATGAAAAAATTTTAATTCCACTTTTATATAAAATCAATCAGTACCACCAAATCATCTTTTCTTGATGCTTTGGTTGGTAACTTGATGAGCATCTTACAACAAACACAATATAACTTTTAGCAATAACCAAAACCTAGCAACTCGACCCATTGTTTCATATCCTGTTAACCTTATCAGCTTTGAGACATTCGCCTTTTTCATTATTTGAGTTCAAGAAAAAGTAAGGAAAATGAAGGTAAGAGCTTGACAATCGATTCCAACGTATCACTGTACCTTTTCAAGGTCATTCGTGTTCAACTTGTAACTCAATCATGAGGTTATCCGTCACCAACTCACCATAGTAAAATAGATGATTATATGTGTGTTAAATGTTATTTACGAGGGTTTTTGGATCGTTCTTCGTTGTTATTTCATATACACATATGTTTATTTTGCAAATCTATTTGTTCACTGATCATGTTTAGTTACCGATGCTCCTATTGGATATAAGCAAAACTATGGATTAGAACTCTTAAATATGAATGTTAACAAATCACACTTGGTAGCTTATTATTAGTCTCTAAGAAGTTAAAAAGTAGGTTTATATAAGATTCACTTAGTTAGTACTTCAAAACACTAAGCTAAAAAACTATCAATTTTCATTTAATAGTTAAAGGTGCAATATAATGTTAATAGGTAAGAAAATATATTTTCCTGTTATAAGATTTGGACCTAAGTAGCTAAGGAAGAAGCAACAAATTTGAATAAATTAGTTTTTAGTTGTAAAGGTAAGAAAGAAGCATGTGAAGTTAAAAAGTTAGCAGACACGCGAAACCTGTTTTCAACCCATTACACACTCACACAAGACATAAGTAGTTCTTTTATCTCAACCCGTCCTATCATTTACGGAGAGAATCAGAGTTTAAAATAACCGGATGCACAATTTTTTTTAACTATAGTATAAGAAAAAATTTGAAAAAATTGTATGATTTTCGATGTTAAAATGATTAAGTGGAGTGAAAAATAAGTTCACTTTTCACCTATTAATATGCAGATTTACTTACCATTAGAATTAAAAGGAATCTGAAAAGGACGTGTATTGTCATGGAAAAACTGTTGGAAAATTAGATTGTTATGTTAATTACATGTAGATGACTTGTATTTGCTGGCTTATCAACTTATTTTTGTAGAAACTTTTTTGAACCGTTTGAAATTGGTCAAGCCCTTCCAAATAAGTTAATCCAGACAACCCCATTATTTATATAGTATGTTACTAGGTCACAAGATACTATAAAAGAAAGTGTTAGCATAGAAGGCCTTATTGACTTTTATTTAGAGCAAAATTATCAAATAAGCTTAAGCTATATTAGGGTCTTTAATTTGAAAGAGCTTAAAACAAGCTTATGCTCACACCCTCCTTAACTAAGTTTGTATTTTCGGGTTTAGCGAGTGTTTTGAGCACTTACTTTAAAGTGTTTATGTTCTTGAAAAAACACTTTAATATAGTTAGGTAATGCTTTAATTTACACATTTTTTTTCTTTCTCTTGTTGTTAATGCCAAAAGCCTCTTCCAAAAGCTAAATTGAGCATGTTTTTATAATTGTCTATAGAGACCTTAGTGCACGCTCCAACAAAGTACGATAACCTTGGGTTGAAATTCTTCCCATCTAAACCTAATAAGAGAGTTTGTGGCGTTCCGTACGACATGCATTATGAGAGAGCAACCAAAAGCATTATTTGGTTTCTTTGGCGAACCAAAACATGCTTACAACACTACTTGAAATATGCAAAATTTACAAGGCCTCTCACATTACCTGTATGCTAAATTAATCTTCCGGCACAAAGCAAAACATGCTGCTGTAAAGTTAAAGATCGACAAAGTTCAAGCTTAACCATCTCCACTGAGTGAGGTGTAAACGGATTGATAGCAACTTTATACTTTGCTCACATGCGAGTCATATCATACAAGTTGCAGCCTAAGTCCTAAATTAGCAAATTAAAATGACCCATGATGATGATGACCAACTATAATCAGCTTTGATACATATATGATAGTATCTGATTCAATTTGACAGAAAACTAAAGAGAGGATCCATGATCCGCAGAAGCTGCCTTTCCATCTAATTTCTATAGCATAAATAACAATTAGTGTAACGGATTTTTTTTATGTTTCTCAGATACTTGAGGATCCTTGAGTCTTTGAGGAAAAATAGCTTTGCTAAAATGCAAAATGATTTTCAAAGACTAATTTGCTGAAAACTAGTTATTCATAAACCTTGCATCGGAGATGCCCTTACTATGATTCAGATTTAGAATATAAGAAATAACTAGAAACTAAAAAACTCCTAAACATAGATAACTTAATCAAATTTCAACAAGATGTTTGCGCTTAATATTCGTACATAAAAAGTCTGAGATTCAACATAACAAACATTCTTACCGCTTACACAATGCATGCAAGTATTTGTTAACTCAATCTAACCTGGACTATAACTTTACTTCAATCTTGATACCATGTCACATTCTCACTGATCATGTAAAAGTAGCGATTCCGTGTAGTTACCTCACATTGAAATAATATTCTTTCCCCTAATAACTCAAACGCCTTGACATCAGTTCATACACGACAAGTGCAACCTTTTTATCACCATTTGCCCTTATAAACAGGCCCGGATGTGGGCAGGGGCAACATGGCACATGGCCTCATTATTTGGAGGGGCACAAATTATTTTTTTTAGCCCAGTCCACTACACATATTTGGAGCTCAACAAGTAAAACGTGTTATATTCAATTACGTAGCCGATGTTGAAAAGTGGTTTTGCAAAATGAGTTTTGCAAATTTTGGACACCTTTAATATATGATATATGTTATATATGTTTATGTTTCTTGGTAGCTTTATGCTCTCCTCGACGAGAGCTTCATAACGAGCTAAAGTATGTCCAAAATGGAGTTGAAATGAATGAGATATCGTGTCTCAAAGTGAGGCACTGAAACACAAAATTTGGAAAATGGGAGTATCCCACATCGCCCAAAACAAGAAGTGAAACCTTGTTTATATAGAAATCTTGATATGAACCTTCAAATTGATTTGTTGGTTTTACTCCAACACCTACGCGCTGGCGCAAGGAGGTGCAGATTCGAGATTTCGGGCCAAAATGAGTTCAAGCTTCAACTCATGCGAGCCCACACGAATGCAGACTCAGAAATCTCGTGACACTGCGTATCTTTTGCCGCAGATTTGGTATCATTATTTCGGATTTGTGTCTATTTATTTTGAACCGATTTAAACTTTATACACAAGTTAGACAGAATCGTTTTAAATAAATAGAAGATTTAGAAACCGTGTTTAATAATTAATGATTTATGTATCTGTGTATATCTGACGAATATCTTTTCTTGGTGACCAAGATAGGTTTAGCCTATATATTAAACACATCTCATTCGGTTTTAATACGTAAAAAACGCACTCATTACCACGCACGAGTTCCAAAGCTTCTTTGCTCGTAAACACACGAGTCTTTCAATGATCTTTCGTGCAAGTGGTCTAGTCCGGTCAGCCAACACAGCAGACGTTGTACCACGGGAAAGCAGACGATTTAACTGCTTTTAAGGAATCGATTCAATACGAGCCTCGTGCAATTCTTTTATCGCTTTCGCTTTAATTACATTGAATAGTGTCTGTCTTACGCATCTACTCCATTCTCGTCTGCTTAATTTATCGCTTTTACTACATTAATTTATTTATTGTCGTTATAATCGATTTTATAAATAAAGTGTACACGCTTCCCACGTCTTAAAGCAGATTCGGTTTAACCGAATTTATAACACTTTGTTAAAATCGGATTTATAATTAACAGATTTTTATAACATTTCGTCGAAACCTTGTTGAGTTTCTTTGAAATCGTTTTATTAAATGTGTTTTAACATGATTGGGTTAACAGATCTATAAGGTTTTTTTGCTAGCTTTATTATCGCTTTAACGAAACCAAGATAGAGTTTCTATTAAATCGATTTATTCGATCCATCAAAACCAAGCTAGAGTTTTGTTGAATCGAGATCCGTACAAGTAGATACCATTTAAAACAGTTTGTTTAACTGTTTGTGTTTGAATTTCGTGATGACAAACACTACTACCCTCCCGTGATTACTACGTGAACGTGCACAGTGCGCCATTACCAACACGGTTGTTAATCATGCCGAGAAACCGGAGAAATTCAATGGGCAAAATTTCAAGAGGTGGCAATGTAAGATGTTTTTCTATCGACTACTTTGAACCTTGCGCTGTTCTTAAAAGAAAACCCACCTAACGTGGAACCTCTTGCGTAAGGTCAATCCTCTAATCAACAGTGCTCAAGCCTTGAAGCATGGAACCATTCGATTTTTGTGTCACAATTATGTTCGAATGGTTTGGTTGATTCTTTGTACAACGTGTATTGCAAGACCAAGACCGCCAAAGAATTATGGGAGTCATTGGAACGCAAGTACAAAACCGAGGATCTTGGTACAAAGAAGTTCGTGGTAGCTCGCTTTTTGGATTACAAGATGGTTGATTCAAAGAATGTGATAAGTCGTTCAAGATCCGCAGTTCGCTACACGACATTCATGTCGAGGAATGACTTTGAGTGAAACTTTCGAGTTGTCGCTATTATTGAAAAGTTACCTCAAGTGGGTAGAATTCAAGAACCACCAAGCATAAGCGAAAGGAGATGAGTGTTGAAGACTTGGTTGTTCGTCTTCGTATTGAAGAGGACAACAAGTCGGCTCAAAAACACGTATACTGATTACGCAAAGGCAAATATGGTTGAGCATGTTTCGTCATCTTCAAAGTCCAATGTCAAAGCTAAAGGAAAAGGAAAAGGAAAAGGAAAGAATGACAAAAGGGCAAAGGGAAGTCTCGAGTACCTTGCTCCTAAAGTCGCAATTGTGAAACGAAGTTCCAAGGGTGTGTTTCAATGTGACCACCCAGTCACCGTGTCGCTAATTGTAAGATGCCAAGCGGTGACTCCACGCGAGGCTAATATGGTGAATGAAGATGTGGACATGATTGCTATGGTGTCGATGTCATTGCCATGATCTCGAAGTTAACCGGTAGGTTCCAACAACGAGGAATGGTGGGTGGATACTTGGGCTACCGTCATGTGTGTCTTGATAAGAGTATGTTTCACTCTTCGTGAGCGGTTGATAGGAGAGAAGTTGTACATGGGCAACTCGCAATCACGAAATCAAGGCGAAGGAGATGTAATCTTGAAGATGACATCCGAGAAAGAGCTCAAGTTGACTAATGTCTTGTATGTTCCGAGATTCGCAAGAATCTTGTGTCCGCAGTTTCTTGTTGAACAAGTTTGGTTTTCGCCTTGTTTTGAGTCGATAAGTTTGTTCTTTCTAAGAATCAAGTTTATGTTGGTAGGGATATGCCCGAATGGTATGTTTAAGCTCAATGTAATGGTTGTTAAGAATGATATCAATAAAATGAATTCTTCCGCTACTTGATTGAGTCTTCTAATATGTGGCATGGCCGTCTTGGACATGTAAATTTTAATTCGATCGTCGTTTGATTAAATTTAATTGCATACCTAATTTCCATATTGACTCAAAATATAAATGTGGAACTTGTGTTGAAGCCAAACTTACAAGAGCATCTTTCAAATCGGTTGAACGAAAACCGAACCACTTGATATGATACACACCGACATATGTGATTTGAAATCACTACCCACAAAAGGTGGCAATAAGTACTTTATCACGCTTATTGATGATTGTACAAAGTATTGCTATGTTTACTTACTGAAAAGTAAAGATGAAGCTATAGACAAGTTTGTTCTATACAAAACGAAGTTGAGAATCAACTTAGTAAGAAAATCAAGGTGGTCCAAGTGATAGAGGAGGTGAATATGTGTCTCCATTCACGACTTGTAGCGAAACATGGAATTAGACACGAGTTCACCGCTCCTTATTCACCTCAGCAGAACAGTATTGCCGAAAGGAAGAACCGTACCTTGAAAGAAATGGTTAATGCCATGTTGATAAGTTCCGTCTAAGCCAGACATGTGGGGGAAGCCATTTTAACGGCTACTTATCTTTTAAATAAGATACCTCGTAAGGAAAAAGAAGAGACCCTTATGAATTATGGATGAGAAGAAAGCCATCATATCAAGATTACGAGTGTGGGGTGTCTAGCAAAGGTAGCTATACTAACTCCCAAGGCCCAAAAGATTGGACCTAAATGTGGATTGTATATTCATCGGATATGCTAAGAATAGCAATGCTTATCGCTTCATTGTACATGATTCAAAAATCCGGATATACAAAAGGGTACATTAATGGAATCAAGGAATGCTTCATTCTTTGAAACTATATTTCCTTGTTTAACGAAGGAAACGGAAGTTCATCTAGAATAGATGACTAAGTTGTCCAAGATAAGAGACAACGAGATGATAATGATCCCCGTGATGAGAGACAATATCAAACCGAGGAAGAAGAGGTTGAACCTAGAAGAAGCAAAAGGGCAAGAACCGAGAAATCGTTTGGACCCGATTTTGTTTCTTTTATGGTTGAAACGAACCTACTTCATACCGAGAAGCGGTTACTTCCTCAAAAGGGCCTCAATGAAAGAAGCCATTAAAAGTGAAATAGATTCTATTTTACAAAATCATACTTGGGAGTCGTGGATTTACCTCCGGTTGTAAACCACTAGGCTATAAATGGATCTTCAAGAAGATAAAGCCGATGGCACCATTGACAAGTATAAAGCAAGATTAGTAATCAAAGGATTTAGACAACGAAGGTCTTGATTACTTTGATACATATTCTCATGTTACGCGAATAACCTCGATTAGGATGATACTTGCTATTGCCGCTTTAAGAAATTTGGAAGTTCACCAAATGGATGTAAAACGGCATTTCTAAACGGAGATTTAGAAGAAGAAATCTACATGAACCAACCCGAGGGTTTCATGGCTCTCGGACAAGAGAACAAAGTTTGTAGGCTTGTTAAGTCATTATATGGCTTAAAGCAAGCTCCCAAACAATGGCATCAAAATTTGACCACGCCATGCTAGAGTGGTTTCAAAATTAATGAATGCGACAAATGTGTTTATGTCAAAGACACAAATAGTGGATATGTAATCTTGTGTTTATATGTTGATGATATGCTTATCGCTGGCGAACGACAAGATGATCAAATCTACTAAAGACATGTTGAAATCAAAGTTTGACATGAAGGATATGGGTTTGGTGATGTGATCCTTGGAATAAAGATCATACCAACTCGTAATGGACTTGTGTTAAGTCAAGCACATTATGTGGACAAAATTTTAATACTCATAATGCGGGGATTCCGCCTAGCTAGAACTCCATTGACACCAAGAAGCATCTATCTAAAAATAGAGGCTTAGGTGTTGCCCAATTAGAGTATTCAAGAATTATTGGCATGTTAATGTACTTAATGATGTGTATTCGACCGACTTAGCATATGTTGTTAGCGGTGCTAAGTAGGTATACTAGTAACCCAAGCTATGCACATTGGGCGCCTATGACTAGGGTACTTCACTATTTGAGATACATCGTGATTATGGATCGCATTATGATCGATATCCTTGTTATCGAAGGATACATTGATGCAAATTGGATATCCGACATAAAAGATTCTAGATCAACTAGTGGATATGTGTTTACACTAGGCGGAGCGCTATATCTTGGAAGTCCTCCAAGAAAACTGTTATAGCTAAGTCCACGATGGAATCGAATTTATCGCGTTAGATAAATGCGACAAGAGGCGGAATGGCTACGCCAATTGCAGAGGACATACCAAGGTGGCCTAAACCGCAACGCCATTAGTATACATTGTGATAGTCAATCGGCAATTGGCGAGCTCATAGCATAATGTATAATGGAAAGTCCGGACATATCCGTCGTCGACATAATTCGATACACGACAACTACTCTCAACAGAGTTATCTCAATTGACTATGTGAAGTCAAAGGATAACATCGCGGATCCGCTTACGAAAGGCTTAAGCAGAGAGTTAGTAAGTAAGTCGTCTAGAGGAATGGGACTAAAGCCCTTGAAGGAATGAGTTTCTATGAAGGAAAACCTAACCCATTGACCGAGATCCCAAGATCCGGGTTCAATAGACAACCTACTCATAGAAATGTGGGGAAGTCACGTCAATGTGGGGAGTTACTAAATATTGTAACTTTCTTAGTCCATTCCTATAACAAATGTGACTTGTTGAGAGGTTAAACATATGGCTTTAATGATTCAGATGAAATCATAAAGCATAATGATTCAAGATGAAATCACAAAACATATGTTTTAATGATTCAAGATGAAATCACCTATGTGAGAGAGAAGTGGGTCGCTCAAGGGAAATGGGGCGCAATTCCTAAAAACTCTTACGTAACAGTGCTAGTGTTCATGACCATAACGAACACGACTATGAGGACTTGACAATGTCGGGAGAGTCTTATGTGAAGTGTAATGTCGCTCACGTAAATGGATAATGAGTTCAAGGACATCGCGTCTACTCGGATCTAGGAGACTAAGTGCATCTCACAAGGAAGGTTCAAAGGGTTACACCTACCTATCCTATGCAAGACTTAACCACGTAAATTTCACGAAACTTTCGTGTTTTCGATCGATTTCCATTCATGTGGGGATGTTGAAAAGTGGTTTTGCAAAATGAGTTTTGCAAATTTTGGACACCTTTTAATATATGATATATGTTATGTAAAACCCTGAAAATCTAAAACGTGTGAAAAGACTATTTTGCCCCTCTAATTTAACGTCTGTACAATACGTAAAATACGCCCAGCTCATTTAATGTAATTCTAACCTAACTTGCAAATAATTACCAAACATATTAAACGAAACCAAAATGTTTACGTAAGAAAAAAAAAAAAAAAAAAAACCTTTGTTCTAAGGTGCATGGACCGAAAATATGTATACAAATTATGAGATCATGCAAATTAAAAACCCAACAATAATATTGTATTTTTGGAAGTCCATATTTTGTTTTGATACCTATTATATTCGGCCACTTAAGCCATTACCCAATCAAATGGTAACTGACATTTACACATTCAAAAATGAGAATTGATTTGGTCTATCTTTTTCCTAGTTCAGCCGAAATCACCTCCCCCTTTTTCTCCCATAATTTTCCCATTTAATTCCCTTATTACTCTTATTTGTAACTTCCTTTCATATTAAAAAATCACACATACAAACCTAACCAACAAAAGTGACGGCACAAACCTGTTTTTCCTCCTTTTCATTCGATCCAAAGCAAGCTGTTGGTTCCCTTTTTCATTCGACATGAAGGAAAACAAGGGAGGCTGTGACAAGGTGTTAGTGATCGTGGGTTGTTCTAGGTCGAGGGTACGAGGTTTTGGTCGTAGTTGCTGTTGTGGTCGTGGGTTTTAAACCTTGGTTTCTCGTCCTCCTTTCATCCACGCTACGAAGGTTTGTATCATCACATCTTATTCACCTTCTTCATTATTGTCTCCTTTGATTTTATGTCGTGAGACTTTACGTCGAATGCATGCTATCACGTTACATACACTACATACAATGATATATGAAATATTGTCTCATAAGCTGATAAGTGGCCCATGCTACGTAGCATGTCACACAAGGAACAAAAAGAATGGAACCTTGCATAAAATGATATACAAATTGTAATCTGAAAGAACACGTTAACATTGCTTGAAATCATATATATTTAAGGCACGTTAATATTAAAGAGTATGGACATGAATTCCGACCTTGTATAAAAGTCGCTTTTGAATCCAAGATTTGCTTGACCCTAAATAAAACCATGAATGATACGTTAAAACCTCTCATGAAATGATATGTTACATAAAATCATGAATAAAGGTCATATAAGATATCAAAAGAGAAAGAATGATTGTTCTTGGTCTTGTCGGGTCATGTTTAAGGGCGACCTCGGGCAAATGGGTGAGCCATTTAATGTTTTAAAAGGTGTCTCAAGTCGCTTCGGGGTTTATCATAATATATTTTTACTAGGTCGTGAATGCTAATTGTTTGAACCGCGAACGAGCTTGAATATTGATCGAACATGCATATGGAGTCTTGTGGGGGTTACTTCAAAGTTGATCGCGGGAGTCTTGGGTAAACCGTTTTGTATGTTTGAAAGTGTGTCGGGAAGACGAGTCGGAGGTTAGTCATTAGGTGCGTTTACCGAGTCGTGTTGGTAAGTTTTATGAACCGCGAGCGAGGGTAAATTGCATATCGAATTCAAGCAAGAAAAACGTTTTGCAAATGGAATGTTAAAATGAAATACATGCGTATAACTGTATGAATAGACATAATGTTGCATGTTAAATATTTTGGTATTTTCACTTTTAACCCTCATCTTTAAAACATATCACATGCAAACCTTAAACTTTATGATTTGGCAAATTACAACCTCAAACTATTATAAGAATGATATTAAGTTTTAATGTTTGATTAATTGTCGCTATAAGCCCTAAACTTTGATAAGTTACATTTTAAACCTTAAGTTTGAATCATTTTATTTTTAAACCCTAAACCATGATGATTATTTTATTAGACCTTTATTTTATTAAGTTACATTTTTAAATCTAAACTTTCTATTTCGGACAATTTACAAAGTTGAAAACCTTTCTAATTTGGGGAAAATATTTAACGGAATAAACTTAAGAATTAAAAGTTGCGAATCGGTAAAATTTCTAATCACGGAAACTTACTAAATATATAAACCTGCCTAAAATAGAAATTCGCCAAAGATAAAAAGTTACTAAAAGTAGAAACCTGGAAAGCCGTCTAAAATGAGTAATCCGATCTTAATAAGCGTTATCTAATTCATAGGTTCCGACGGGATGGATTCATTGTGGGATCTTACTTCCTTATTTTGCTTGCTTCGATTGAGGTACAGATATTCTATCCCTTTTCAGTAGGGATTTCTCCTGACTTTTCGATCCTTGACTTTACTTCACTTATGATATCTCTTTGCTATGATTTCCTTATGCTATGATCCTTTTGATATGATTCTGACTTAATCCTTTGATATGATTCTATTCGCTATGATATTAGTTTGTTATGATTATGAACCTCTGATTATGAACCTCTGATTATGAACCATCCGATATGAACCTTTGATATGAACTTGGATATGAACCATTATGATATGATTATGCTTTGACCCTTCGCTTTGATACCCGAGCCAAATATGTTTCCTAGTCGAAGGTAACTCGACCGTGTCATTGATGCACCAATGGCATGACTTTAGTGTGGTTGAGTGATGTTCCACACCGCCCCATTATGATATGATTATGAGCTCACTATATGTATATGATTTGGCCACTATGTTTCCGGGGCGATGGATGCATCCTAGATATGATATGTTTCAAGGATTTGATCCGATTGAGCTTTGTCGGTGAATAATGTCGGGTGCAATCCGCTCTTCACAATTCGGGAGCTAGCTACTCCATTTGTTACCGAGGTCTCCTCCTATTATGTATGGTATTCCGAGGCCACCCTCCGAATACAATGGCTACTTACGATATGATATGATATGATATGTTTCCTGCTCGGGTAGATTGATAACCCTTACACTTTTGATAAACCTATATTGTACCTTCCAGTATTCCCCAACGCACCATAATCAGACACTTGTTCATTACTAAATACCTTATATGATTTACTTGTACCAAGATATAGATACTCCATTACATTGATCTGTCACACTTTCATTCCGTTATTTCGCACTATGGTTCCATTCACGCACGGTTATTATATGCTCATTGGATCCGATTATGATATTCATGCTTTATATGACTACCGACACCTGTTATGATATGATTAATATGCGATTATAAGATTTACCTGCTGCCATCTAATGATATGTTATCTTACCGCATGTGATCCTTTTGGAATTGTCTCGTAACCATGCTTGTGTGCAATCGATTGTTGATCTGCTTATCTTTTGTACTCGCTCGATTAATCTCGTGGACTCGACTATCCGTGGTGTCCTTATCTCGCTTGTTGTTGACCCGCCATGTTTGCATTGCTTATGCTACGGTTTGATTGGGTAAATGGTTCAACTTATGAAGTCTAGCTTGTTAACTTGTTTAATTGCCCTACTATGTATTTAATTCATTTAATTATAGTGTTCATACCGTATTCCTACTTGTTACGTGCGATCGCCATGTTTGACTACCGTTATGATAATCGATTATGTCTTCAACTAAGGGTTTTGACTTGTGTGAATTGCCATGCTCACTTATTAATTAATTGCTTCCGCTTTCCTGTAGACATCTGCTTGGCTTGTATGTCTCCGATTTCGAATTGATTGTATAACATATATGTTGTATAGATGTGACGCCCGCTATGTTTGCTTATGTTTCGCCTTTGTATGCCCGGTTTGTATGTGCTTGTTTATATGTCATAGATGCTTTGCTTTGCTTCATTCTCCTTGTTATCCTGCTCGCTTTGGATATCTCGTATAATTGTGTTCTGCAGATCCTCTTTGACTCATTATTCTCATTCCACGTGACTTTGTTATCCGCTTCCTTTGTTTCATTTCGCATTTCGTATGTTATTTAGCTTTTGTTTTGTTATATCTGCTCACTGGCTTTTTAAGCTCACCAAGATTTCTTTTCCCTCGCGGGTGTTTTAGGTTTGAAGATGGGCTTTGATCAATTTGAGGTGGATTATCCGAGTGGACTAACCCTAGTTACCTTATTATTTGGACTTATTTTGGCGGCTTTTGTTTTGAGATTTCATTTTATTTTAAACATTTTGGATTTTGTAATTTCCCTTGTAAATCTTTGGTTATTATGACTTGGTACATTATTATTTAAAGACTTTTGCTTGAAAATTTTTACTTGTATGTTCTGATATGACACCAGACTATGATACTTCTACCCTTGTCGGGTTGGGGTGTTACAATTATGGTATCAGAGCCCGGGTTTCGTCTTGTTGACCTTAGGATTGACCTGTGAGGACTTGGGTAGACACTAGGCTTCCGTCTGTTATGATCTATTCCGATTCCTTTTGATTGTCGCTCGCTTTGACTTCGATAATCTTTTGTCTTCACTGCTTTGGTCTTCTTCTTCACATTTGATTTTATTATTTTGTCTTCGCACATCCGCTTATCGATCGTTAGATGGAGACTACCCGTGGAGCCGAAGATGATGGTGCCGAACTGCGCTGTCGCAATGCCTATGAAGTGGAGAGGTTCGTGAAGCGTGGTTACACCCGATCGCCGTCTTTGGAGGCATCGTGATGCCGCCGAGGAGCCGGACGGATCAACCAAAGGCGTAAGGACGGAGAAAAGGTTCAATCGGTGTCTAAGAAGGTTCATCTACTTCATGTGATTTGGGCGCGACTTGTGTTACTCGATTCGCTTGTCACGCGTTTGAGGTGGTTGATATCTTGCTACGTGATTTTGATCGGCATTACTTTTCTTTGATTCGCTCGTAACTCGGTATGAATCGTGAAGTTTTATCGCTTAGCATTCTCGTATATCTCGCCTATTCTTTTGGACCGTCAAGAATGAGTCATGAGGAACCGCTTGTGCAAGTTGGTGGCCTCTTTCATTGTGGTATGGTAAGTTTGCTTGATGTGTTATATGCTGTATGTATGTGACCTGGTTTGTTTGGGTATGTTACTTGCTATCTGTATGTTATCTGTTTTGTGGTGATATTGGTTATGTGGTTTGTCATGACCCGGGACATAAAATGATGACAATAAGGACTTATTATGTGATGCAAGTATTATGACGCCTGATCACCGTGATAATACCGAGATCATATAATTTGAACTTATTGAAGTCATACGACGTCTTGGGAAATGCCTGGGATTGGTACGTGAATGGAATAAGGCTTATATCCGTCATTTGACACTCCTCATGTTCGTTCGAAATTCTGTACCTATTTGCGAAATTCTCACCGACATCTGTTATGTGTAAGTTCTGTACGCTTTGGAACCAGAATCGTTATGATATGTGCGAGACTATGGATTGCTACGTCTGCCCTAAACTTGTACGTCTTCGTGTACCTCTGCGATTTCAATTTTCGAGGACAAAAATTTTTTGTTAGAGGGGAAGAGTTGTAAAACCCTGAAAATCTAAAACGTGTGAAAAGACTATTTTGCCCCTCTAATTTAACGTCTGTACAATATGTAAAATACGCCCAGCTCATTTAATGTAATTCTAACCTAACTTGCAAATAATTACCAAACATATTAAACGAAACCAAAATGTTTACGTCGAAAAAAAAAAAAAAAAAAAAAAAAAAAACCTTTGTTCTAGGTGCATGGACCGAAAATATGTATACAAATTATGAGATCATGCAAATTAAAACCCAACAATAATATTGTATTTTGAAGTCCATATTTTGTTTTGATACCTATTATATTCGGCCACTTAAGCCATTACCCAATCAAATGGTAACTGACATTTACACATTCAAAAATGAGAATTGATTTGGTCTATCTTTTTCCTAGTTCAGCCGAAATCACCTCCCCCTTTTTCTCCCATAATTTTCCCATTTAATTCCCTTATTACTCTTATTTGTAACTTCCTTTCATATTAAAAAAAAATCACACATACAAACCTAACCAACAAAAGTGACTAAGACAAACCTGCTTTTTCCTCCTTTTCATTCGATCCAAAGCAAGTCGTTGGTTCCTTTTCATTCGACATGAAGGAAAACAAGGGAGGCCGTGACAAGGTGTTAGTGATCGTGGGTTGTTCTAGGTCGAGGGTACGAGGTTTTGGTCGAAGTCTTTGTTGTGGTCGTGGGTTTTAAACCTTGGTTTCTCGTCCTCCTTTCATCCACGCCACGAAGGTTTGTATCATCACATCTTATTCACCTTCTTCATTATTGTCTCCTTTGATTTTATGTCGTGAGACTTTACGTCGAATGCATGCTATCACGTTACATACACTACATACAATGATATATGAAAGGGTGATGATTTGTACACATTGAGATTTGATTTGCACACTCATATGTACAAGTAGTTAAAGCTGAATATATAAACAGTACAACCGGTTAATGCATAAGTTGGAGTGTCCCAATCAAAATATTGAGTGTACTAATCATTTCCCTATATGAAATATTGTCTCATAAGCTGATAAGTGGCCCATGCTACGTAGCATGTCACACAAGGAACAAAAAGAATGGAACCTTGCATAAAATGATATACAAATTGTAATCTGAAAGAACACGTTAACATTGCTTGAAATCATATATATATAAGGCACGTTAATATTAAAGAGTATGGACATGAATTCCGACCTTGTATAAAAGCTGTTTTGAATCCAAGATTTGCTTCGACCCCTAAATAAAAACCATGAATGATACGTTAAAACCTCTCATGAAATGATATGTTACATAAAATCATGAATAAAGGTCATATAAGATATCAAAAGAGAAAGAATGATTGTTCTTGGTCTTGTCGGGGTCATGTTTAAGGGCGACCACGGGGCAAATGGGTGAGCCATTTAATGTTTTAAAAAGGTGTCGGGGAAGTCAAGCCGGGGGTTTATCATAATATATTTTTACTAGGTCGTGAATGCTAATTGTTTGAACCGCGAACGAGCTTGAATATTGATCGAACATGCATATGGAGTCTTGTGGGGGTTACTTCAAAGTTGATCGCGGGAGTCTTGGGTAAACCGTTTTGTATGTTTGAAAGTGTGTCGGGAAGACGAGTCGGAGGTTAGTCATTAGGTGCGTTTACCGAGTCGTGTTGGTAAGTTTTATGAACCGCGAGCGAGGGTAAATTGCATATCGAATTCAAGCAAGAAAAACGTTTTGCAAATGGAATGTTAAAATGAAATACATGCGTATAACTGTATGAATAGACATAATGTTGCATGTTAAATATTTTGGTATTTTCACTTTTAACCCTCATCTTTAGAACATATCACATGCAAACCTTAAACTTTATGATTTGGCAAATTACAACCTCAAACTATTATAAGAATGATATTAAGTTTTAATGTTTGATTAATTGTCGCTATAAGCCCTAAACTTTGATAAGTTACATTTTAAACCTTAAGTTTGAATCATTTTATTTTAAACCCTAAACCATGATGATTATTTTATTAGACCTTTATTTTATTAAGTTACATTTTAAAATCTAAACTTTCTATTTCGGACAATTTACAAAGTTGAAAACCTTTCTAATTTGGGGAAAATATTTAACGGAATAAACTTAAGAATTAAAAGTTGCGAATCGGTAAAATTTCTAATCACGGAAACTTACTAAATATATAAACCTGCCTAAAATAGAATTTCGCCAAAGATAAAAAGTTACTAAAAGTAGAAACCTGGAAAGCCGTCTAAAATGAGTAATCCGATCTTAATAAGCGTTATCTAATTCATAGGTTCTGGACGGCGGGATGGATTCATTGTGGGATCTTACTTCCTTATTTTGCTTGCTTCGATTGAGGTACAGATATTCTATCCCTTTTCAGTAGGGATTTCTCCTGACTTTTCGATCCTTGACTTTACTTTACTTATGATATCTCTTTGCTATGATTTCCTTATGCTATGATCCTTTTGATATGATTCCGACTTAATCCTTTGATATGATTCTATTCGCTATGATATTAGTTTGTTATGATTATGAACCTCTGATTATGAACCTCTGATTATGAACCATCTGATATGAACCTTTGATATGAACTTGGATATGAACCATTATGATATGATTATGCTTTGACCCTTCAGTTTGATACCCGAGCCAAATATGTTTCCTAGTCAGGAAGGTAACCTGACCGTGTCATTGATGCACCAATGGCATGACTTTAGTGTGGTTGAGTGATGTTCCACACCGTCCCCATTATGATATGATTATGAGCTCACTATATGTATATGATTTGGCCACTATGTTTCGGGGCGATGGATGCATCCTAGATATGATATGTTTCGAGGATTTGATCCGATTGGAGCTTTGTCTCGGTGAATGATGTCGGGTGCAATCCGCGTCTTCACAATTCGGGAGCTAGCTACTCTATTTGTTAATGAGGTCTCCTCCTATTATGTATGGTATTCCGAGGCCACCCCTCCGAATACAATGGCTACTTACGATATGATATGATATGATATGTTTCGTGCTCGGGTAGATTTGATAACCCTTACACTTTTGATAAACCTATATTGTACCTTCCGTATTCCCCAACGCACCATAATCAGATTACTTGTTCATTACTAAATACCCTTATATGATTTACTTGTACCAAGATATAGATACTCCATTACATTGATCCATCACACTTTCATTCCGTTACTTTGGACTATGGTTCCATTCACGCACGGGTTATTATATGCTCATTGATCCGATTATGATATTCATGCTTTATATGACTACCGATTACCCGTTATGATATGATTAATATGCGATTATAAGATTTACTGCTGCCATCTAATGATATGTTATCTTCATCATGTGATCCTTTTGGAATTGTCTCGTAACCATGCTTGTGTGCAATTGATTGTTGATCTGTTTATCTTTTGTACCTCGTTCGATTAATCTCGTGGACTATGACTATCCGTGGTGTCCTTATCTGCTTGTTGTTGACCTGCCATGTTTGCATTTCTATTTATGCTACGGTTTGATTGGGTAAATGGTTCAACTTATGAAGTCTAGCTTGTTAACTTGTTTAATTGCCCTGCTATGTATTTAATTCATTTAATTATAGTGTTCATACTGTATTCCTACTTGTTACGTGTGACTGCCATGTTTGGACTACCGTTATGATACTGATTATGTCTTCAACTAAGGGTTTTGACTTGTGTGAATTGCCATGCTCACTTATTAATTAATTGCTTCCGCTTCCCAGAGACATCTGTTTGGCTTGTATGTCTCCGATTTCTGAATTGATTGTATAACATATATGTTGTATAGATGTGACGCCTTTGCTATGTTTGCTTATGTTTCGCTCTTTGTATGCCCGGTTTGTATGTGCTTGTTTATATGTCATAGATGCTTTGCTTTGCTTCATTCTCCTTGTTATCTGCTCGCTTTGGATATCTCAGATAATTGTGTTCTGCAGATCCTCTTTGACTCATTATTCTCATTCACGTGACTTTGTTATCCGCTTCCTTTGTTTCATTTCGCATTTCGTATGTTATTTAGCTTTGTTTTGTTATATCTCGCTCACCGGCTTTTTAAGCTCAATTAGCATTTCTTTTCCCGCTGGGTTTTAGGTTTGAAGATGGGCTTTGATTGGGTGAGAGATGGATTATCCGAGTGGACTAACCCTAGTTACCTTATTATTTGGACTTATTTTGGCGGCTTTTGTTTTGAGATTTCATTTTATTTTAAACATTTTGGATTTTGTAATTTCCTTGTAAATCTTTGGTTATTATGACTTGGTACATTATTATTTAAAGACTTTCGCTTGAAAATTTTTACTTGTATGTTCTGATATGACACTAGACTGTGATACTTCTACCCTTGTCGGGTTGGGGTGTTACATGTTATATATGTTTATGTTTCTTGGTAGCTTTGCGTTCTCCTCGACGAGAGCTTCGCAACGAGCTAAAGTATGTCCAAAATGGAGTTGAAATGAATGAGATATCGTGTCTCAAAGTGAGGCACTTGAAACACAAAATTTGGAAAAATGGGAGTATCCCACATCGCCCAAAACAAGAAGTGAAACCTTGTTTATATAGAAATCTTGATATGAACCTTCAAATTGATTTGTTGGTTTTACTCCAACACCTACGTACTTGTGCAGGCGGGGGTGCGATTTCGTGATTTCGGGCCAAAATGAGTTCAAGCTTGAACTCATGCGAGCCCGCGACCATGGACACGAATGCAGCTCAAATCTCGTGATACTGCGTATCTTTTTTCGCAGATTTGGTATCATTATTTCCAAATTTGTGTCTATTTATTTTGAACCGATTTAAACTTTATACACAAGTTAGACGAATCGGTTTTAAATAAATAGAAGATTTAGAAACCGTGTTTAATAATTAATGATTTATGTAATCTGTATATATAAAGAATATCTTTTCTTGGTGACCAAGATAGGTTTAGCCTATATATTAAACACATCTCATTCGGTTTTAATACACGTAAAAACGCACTCATTACCACGACGAGTTCCAAGTAGTTCTTTGCTCGAAACACACGAGTCTTTCAATGATCTTTCGTGCAAGTGGTCTAGTCCGTCAGACAACACCAGACGACGTTATACCTCGGGAAATGCATTTACTTAACTGCTTTTGGGGAATCGATTCAATACGAGCCTCGTGCAATTCTTTTATCGCTTCGTTTTAATTACATTGAATAGTGTCTGCTCTTCTCGATCTACTCCATTCTCGTCTGCTTAATTTCATCGCTTTTACTTTACGTTAATTTATTTATTGTCGTTATAATCGATTTTATAAATAAAGTGTACACAGCTTCCCACACCGACTTATATCAAGATATATATAACGCCCATCCCAATGTCCCACAACCAATAACAAAGCCAAGTTGACTTTTGAGTTTTAACATCAATCGGAAAAGACGAACAAGACAAAGACCATTGGTCCATACTCCAAAACTCAATATATATATTTTTTGCTATTATAAGGTAAAACTTTCTATTTGTTTTTCTTGAATTTTTAATTGAGTTTTTTAATTATTACACTTTTGTAGTTGTTTGTTAACGTTTAGAACCTGAGTATATATGTCTAATAATTTTAAAGTATGAAAATTGATAATGTGTAATGAGAGTTTAAAGATGCAATATATCTATAATGGTTATTCTACTCCAAAATTTTTAGCATCTACAATGGTTGTTTTACTCACAAATTTGCCTTTATTTTAGTTACGCCAGGGCACCCAAAATCCCCGGGACGGCCGTGCTTATAAATATAGGTTTGCCACTCATACTAAATCCAAAGACATTAAATATTGTTGCTTCAAAAATGTTTTTAATAGTAAAAAGCTTTGTAAATAATTTGTGATCACCATTCTCCATCTTCCATACACTAAAGTCCCTTATGACCATGGACTACAAGAAGCTATTGTTGGTTTTATGGATATAAATTAGTAGACGTGAGTTAGGATCGAACTCGAGACTATGGGATTGCACACTTTACGTATGAGAATTTAAAGTTAATAATTAAATATAAATGTTATATTTATTTATTTATTAAACGAAATAACTAACGAACGTTAAGTAATTAATGTAATGGATTAACGGCGTTAAAGGTATTTGGAAAAGGACTAGATTGCAAAGTTTGAAGATTCCGAACCCCTTGTGGAGGTTATGAACCGATCGGCCTAAGGGGATAAGGAAACAAGCCAAACTTGTTCACTAAGTTAGTTGGGTATATATACAAGGCTTAGGGTCTTGATTTTGCATCTCTTGTATTCATTAAGAAAAACCTAAAACTTTGTTTGTGTGTTTTCTTAATACAAACCGATCGTACATCCCTTTAGGGTGTCGATCTTCAAACCTTTTCCACACCAAGTTATTGGTTTGATAAAAACTAGCATTACTTTAATTCGGTTTAGTACGTGTGTACAAGAACATAGTAATAACATACTTTTGTTATTATCTTGGATTGAATTACAAAATGGAAAGGGGTAATTCTTATAATCCTATAAACCCTAATTAGGGTTCATCCTAATTGCTAGTTTGTGGATTTGATTCTTGTTCGGCTAGAATCAAGAAAGGGCACGATACTTTATTCTTTAGTTAATTAATTATTCATTATATGTTCCTATACGCCCGCACTTACTTTGATGTTTATTGTTTATATTTATGATTTGTCATGTTATATAATTCCAACAGGGCATCACGAGTCATTGGTTTTAATGAGTAATTAATTACTAAACACGTAAAAAACGGATATTGTATTGTGTTTGATATGATTTATTCTAGGGTTTTGGTTATGATTATATAAACCCTAATTTTAGGGTTAAGGATTTTGCCCTAATTTGGTTTTAAAATCTATTATGGATCGAAAAATTTTTTTTGGGTGGAAACCCTAAAATTTTTAGTCGATTTCTAAATTTTTTAGGGTTTATATTAATTGTTATGTTATCAATATCGAAACCTAGATTTAATATATTTGTTACGTGATAAATTCATGAATAAAGTGTTATGTGACATGGAATTGTATGCGATCTTGTGACTTTATTGAATAATTGTTATGTTATATCCATGATGATACATGCATGTTTGTCATGGATAGTTGCTTGTATTATTATTTAATTGTTAAGATTGGATTAATTGTTAAGTTTTATACATGTATACTTACGATAAATCTTGAATTGGGATGACTCAATTATATACATTAATGAATCAATTATGTGCAATTTGGTATATCATTAATTATGGGTTTACATAATCGATTCGTCGATGTATGTGGCTCACTTTCAATTGAGAGAGTGAAAGCCCTAATTAATATATACGTTAATTTAACCTAGACATTGATTATTAATAGGGTTTTATCGAATAAGTTGCATGTGGCTACTTGTTTACACGTATAAATTGTTTATTATATGCGCATTGTTTTTAGTTGTTTATATTTTTATTGGTATTACTTGTTTGTTTATTATGTGCGACGTTTTAAGCAAAGGGTAATTTTGAATAAAAAATAATACGGACTAAAAATGGTGAAATTTGATTTGTTTTGGAAGAGTTAAGTTTTCAATAGTTTAATTGATTGGTGACTTTGGTACAATGACCGAACGGCTCACCCATTCGAATGAACTATAAAGGGTTATTTAAGAAGTGCGCACACACACTGAATGGATGTCTAAGGTTATGCGTTTGCGCTTACCGGTCCTCCGCCTCAGAAGTTCGAATGGAGCTACTTAGTAAGCCATAAAAGTACAAGCTCATCTTAAGGACGAATTAGTTTTAATTCCATGCGCCACTTGGTGGTAATTATCCGAAACACTAAGTGTTTACACTTATGCAAAAGTACGGTATAATGGATGATAATTAACACTAAATTCCTTGATTGGTGAACCCAATACCTCAATCAAAACTTTGATAATTTGATCTTTATGAATTGGTAATAAAAAGTTTTTTTTTATTAAAATTATGCTACAAGATGAATGCATGACATCTTTGTATATATTTGATTTGACCACATAAAATCAAAACTAGTACCCTTTTAAATTAAGGTATATGCCATCTAATTAAAAGGAACACTTGAAGTTGCAATTTAAGTCATGAGAGTACTTGGCTAGATTGTGATGGAGAGGTAAATCTCTATGTTAAGTGAGACCTTACATGGACATATTTGCGCTATTTAAGTTAGACACTTAAGTTGAGTAGGAAGTGAGATCTTGACTCAATGGCATAAGATGGGATGAAACATGTTTATATTTGCAATAGCGTTGGAAAATATAAATCCCATAATGATCTAGGAGTTGGAAATTGTTTGCCAATTAATGTTCGATGATTACCTTATTATATGCGTTCGTTGCTTGCGCATCAACCGATGTAATGAACCTATGATAATTTGGATCCTAGTTTTCGAGAAAATTCTATGGTTATATGAATATTACCTTGGGTATTTTATTTTCTTGAAAAGTTTAATTATCGAAAATACTAAAATTGAATTTTGCTAATTCTTTAAATGTATTAATGCAACATTAAACCGTAAACGAGGTTATTCATGTATTGGTAAAATTGATCTACACCGTAAGGGTTTTGGCAGAGTCAACTTTACTAAAAGAATAAACCTAGTCCTCTTTTCTAAGAAAGAGTGAGATTCAACCCTATTCCTTTTCATGAATGAAGAAAGGTATGATAGGACAATTAGAATTGTCTAAATTCTAAATACATAACTCGTAAGCAAATTTTAATAGTTAAGAAAATTGCATATTTCGAGTTATTAAATTAGAAGCTAGACTAATTATCGATAATTGGTAAAAGACAAACTAGCATATTTTATCTAGTTGTTGTGCTTTGACCATTTAAAAGTACTACTTACAATTGTTGGAATAGTAGAACTATTAAGAAAGAAATTGCATGCCCAATTTTTCAAATTAATAGCATTGATGGATAAATTCATCATCTACATAGTAGAATACACTCTTTAAGTACATAAGTAATTGTTATGTATGGATTTTTCAAAGGTGTAGGAAGTAAATAGAACACTATTTTCTTTCACCGTTAATGAAACACTTACAATGTTGTCAAATCCAGTGGGAGTGTTATGTTCTTATTCTTGAATAAGGAATTAATGTAATGATCTCTTATTCGCTGGGAGTTACAAGCTTTGTCATCTTGGTAGTAACTCGATTATCTCTAGAATGTCTTATGATAATTACTTTCCACTTATAGACACTTATGTTTTCAAGGATAGTCATGTACGCTTCCTTATTAGACAATGAAGTGGTTCTACATCTACTAGTTATGCTAATATCAATGACACAATCATATTAGTCACATAAACAAACATATGTCGTGTTGTTTATTCTACATGATGTTGTTCCATGCACAAGTGGGAGAAATCTATATTGTGTGCAAGGTACAACATATAAGTATATGATTTAACGGATTCTCTTGATCGCAAGGTAAGAGACTAACGTTCTAATATAACTTGTACATATCTAATTCAAGAAACACTTGGTGTTACAATTTACGCCATGTGAGAACTTGCAGATTGCAACAACAAAGTAAATCTCTATGTAAAGTGAGATCTTGCATGGACATATTTACGCTTCTAAATTAGACAAGTATTTAGAGCATGTATCAAAATGATATATAAGACTACTTCAAATTAAATATTTATGTATTATTAGAATGACATAAAATTAAATAAAGTAATCTAATACTACTTTAATTTGTATATTTATGAATTTTTGAAATGACATAAATAAATGAATAAAATAATGTAGTCCTACATTATTGTGAAGTAAAAAAAAATTAACTTGAAATTACTATTGAAACCAAGAGTTGTGTTCATAATTACTTTAGTTAAACATGTTTATGATTCATTGTAAAGACATAAACATAAAGTCTTTTAAGACTTGTAATAAAGTAAGACGTTAACTTGTTATGTTCTTTAATTAAGACATATACAAGAAGTCATTGAGTTGATCAATGATTTATAACGTATAATGGGATTATAACAGTTTATGTTTCTTGTTGAAACATGGATATGAAGTGACTTGGTTAAAAGGTACTTGTGTTATAAAGCATGTAATTGGCTTGGAAAGTCTATTATACCATTAAGTTGACTTAGTTGGTAAATAGGTAAGCCAAAAGGAATATGTTTATCTTAAATATTGTTAGATTGTCTTGCAATATTAATTCTAATGAATACCACAAGTTGATGGTATGTTCAGTTAGGAGAATCAAACTATATTTGATTTGTTTGATTCAAGATAACCATAACTTCTTTCTTAAATAGTAACAAGGTTAGAATATTGAGTATGGATTGAATATACTCAATATGACTTCAACCTAGAAGATTAATAAAACACTATTTTCATTATGGAATGTGATGAATCACATTAAGTTTTAAAATTGAAGATTCTGAATTTGTTAAACTACTTATGAATAGGTTATTAACAAACTTAAGTCAGGAATTATCAATGTGTATTTGTAATGTCCCAAATAGAGAACAATGTAGTTTTGCTCTAATTGCTAAGTATATATAGATAGTCTATATATTACAAAAGGCAAGTGGGAGTTTTATCTTGAAAGATAAAATTACAAAATACATAATCTTCTAAAACACACTAGTAAATATCATGATGAGGTTAGACATGTAAATGATAGACCTCATGATGATGGAATTTTCATTCATAGATCTGCAAGGATATCTCGGATATTTGACTTATATGTCGAGAAATATGAATTAGGTGATTATAGTAAACCCGATAATCATTATGATGGATTACCGAATATTGAATTGGGTAAATTACTCATACTATGAATGTTAAAGATGTCATTCCATAAAGATAATCAATTTTGGAAATTTGGTTTATCTTAATAGTTAGACTAGAGAATGGAAATGAGCTTCTTCAAAGAGATGAAAACCCTAGTGGTTTGAATTTCTATGTAGAAATCATATGGACAATATTCTACATATTTAATGCATGTCTTATGACAAGATTATTAATCATACTTAAGCAATTAATTGTGATTGAATATTCTTTTCTAGACACATTAAATATATAAAGATGATAATTGTCATACTTGTTTTCATTAATATGAAATATGACAATGGAATATCAAAACTCTTTCTTGAGAAATTACTTGAGCGAGGACGGTAAGTAATTGAAAGGTTTTTTGAATTCATATAATCTTTGGAAGTGTACGAAGTGCAAATAATTCATGAATGGATAAATGCATGCATCTATGAAATTATTCTTATGTTAAATTATTAAATCCATTTTCGATTTATAATTAAAATAAGATAAATTTTAAGTATTCCCAAAGCTAGTGGGAGTATTATGTTAAGGTTTTAAATCTTATATGTTGTATAACATATGAGAAGTAACATTCCTTGAAAGCTAAATGTTAAGTCTTAGATTGAATGAAACTTCATTTGTAAGATTTAAGAATTAAAACATACAACCTTGGAATATATGTTTATTATTAATAAACATGTGCAAGAAAATAAATGATTCTAATAAAACATGATATATCATTTGGGAAATGGATAAATATTTGACAAGATAGAACGTGAATGAAGTCTAAGTTTGACTCGTAGATTCATCATGTACATCATGTAGTGTATTAAAATTGTTGTATCATTCTTGAATAAGAAGTGATTTGACAACATTGATATCTAACTAAAAGTTATTAGATAACTTGTGTAATGAATATTCTAATAGAATTACATCCTTAAAACCCGGAATTGCTCCTAGATTCTATGGATGAACAATATGTCAATTGTTGTGAAAATTGTCATCGCTTTAAACTTGAAAGTTAGGAAAGCATCAAACGTTACATAATAAGATATTAAAGTTTACTTGAGTTTTAATGAGCATATTGTTGTTTGCATACAATGATCTTTGGTTTAATTGAGATGACACTCAATACTAGTCATGGTAGGATTTCATCCTTGTTAATGGCCATGTGACCTAGTTGTGCTTATCTAAGAGCACATTGCATTATACATTAAAAGAATAAGAATACTTTAAACTTTGAAATGTTTGAAAGTTTAAATTGTCATAAATTGGTGAAAAGGATGTCACACACTTTATGAATTATTATGGATTGTTGAATGCACACATACAAGGACTTCATTAATTGAATTCTTGAAATAAGTATTCTCAAAATTATGATATATCAAGTTGGTTGATTTATGCCTTGTCAACAAGTATGATTGTCATTACTTAAGGCATAATTCATCAAACCGAATTTTCATGCATTGATCTATTTGGTATTTGGATAAGGATGTTAAACAATTGTTATAATAAATCAAATACTTGGTATGATTGATTTTATAATATATTGTATCCTATATTTGCATGTTTAATCCGTGAATAAATTTATTTATTCTAAATCATCCGTTGTCAATTAATGATATGGGAGTATCATTAAACCAAGACAACCGAGAGATATGGTAGAATATACTTGAAAGTATATTGATGAGAATGCATACCATTTTCGATGATATTCAATGAATTGAATATAGGACTTATCCCAACTACATAATTACTTTATGGATATTGTTGTTAAGTAAATTATGAATAGTTATCCTCGCACTTGAGATACCGATAAGTGTCATGAATGTAGTGCACTTCGTGGAACAACTTAACGCTATACGAATCGGTAGTCATAAGGGTTGTTTCAAGTGTTGCAAAGTTTGTGGGTTATTCTTGTAGTCAAGATAGAATTTGTTCCTTCAAATTTATTTTGAGTTTAATATCTTTGGCCCCTCGTAGGTTGACAAGATGTTTGCATGGTCATGCCCAAAGTTCTCCCCTAATATGTTCAAGATTTGGTAATCTTGCTCAATCACTAACAACGAGAAAGAATGGTTGAATAAAGAATGACTTAATTCCATATCTTTATTTAACATGGTATTAGAAACAAAGGATAATAATAATGAGAAAGCATTAAAAGGTTTTCCAGAGCCTTGCTCGAGTTGTACTAGAGGCATCAAGTGTTGCTAGACGCCAACCGAATGTGATCACTCTATTAAGATATATCCAAGTGGGGAGTTGGTTTTATGGATATAAATTAGTAGACGCGTTAGGATCGAACTCGAGACTATGGGATTGCACACTTTACGTATGAGAATTTAAAGTTAATAATTAAATATAAATGTTATATTTATTTATTTATTAAACGAAATAACTAACGAACGTTAAGTAATTAATGTAATGGATTAACAGGCTAAAGGTATTTGAAAAGGACTAGATTGCAAAGTTTGAAGATTCCGAACCCTTGTGGAGGTTATGAACCGATCGGCCTAAGGGATAAGGAAACAAGCCAAACTTGTTCACTAAGTTAGTTGGGTATATACAAGGCCAGGTCTTGATTTTGCATCTCTTGTATTCATTAAGAAAACCTAAAACTTTGTTTGTGTGTTTTTTAATACAAACCGATCATACATCCCTTTAGGGTGTCGATCTTCAAACCTTTTCCACACCAAGTTATTGGTTTGATAAAACTAGCATTACTTTAATTCGGTTAAGACGTGTACAAGAACATAGTAATAACATACTTTTGTTATTATCTTGGATTGAATTACAAAATGGAAAGGGGTAATTTTATAATCCTATAAACACTAATTAGGGTTCATCCTAATTGCTAGTTTATGGATTTGATTCTTGTTCGGCTAGAATCAAGAAATGTACGCATACTTTATTCTTTAGTTAATTAATTATTCATTATATGTTCCTATACGCTTCCGCACTTACTTTGATGTTTATTGTTTATATTTATGATTTGTCATGTTATATAATTTCAACAGCTGTGAGGGAGTATTAGGCCCAATTTTTTTGCGTTTAGATATGTCACTAAGGCGTAATGCCTATGCCACGAAATCGTCGCCAAGAAAAGAAAAGAAAAAAAGCCGAGGCCATTTCAGGATAGTGATATATATACTTGGTATTGTTGTGTGGTAATAGTATAAAATAGGCGATACTTAAGAGTTGGTCCAAGTTTTATCATATGCCACATTCTTTTTCTTGAAGATTCATACTTTAGATGCATATTGCCAAGGCCATTGGCTAATAGTTGCAAGCTAGCCCATGAAAAAGTTTCTGACTTTCGACAAGTTTGACAACTATGGAAATAACTTTGATGATTCGACCCAACCATTATCCTTAAAAACTTAAACACGATATCATAGGAGATTGGATTTGAATCTTCCTAAAATCTTATAAAACTTCTAATGTTTTATCATGTTTAGCAAATTATATGAAGTGTCAAAAATGGTGATTACCGTCAAATTCATGATCTTAAGGATGTACTTCATGTTCAAATTATTTGTTCTCAGAAATTACTGTCTTAGTTTTCTTTTTAATTTTGTAACCATGGTTATTCAACTTTTGGTTGATAATTCCATGGGAGTGCCACCAGGCCCGGATATAAGCATGGGCAAGATGGGTCAGTGCACAGGGCCCATTATTTGGAGGGGCACCAAATTTTTAGCAAGCCCAACTCATATTAGTCTCTATATATGCATATACGACTTCCCATCCCACAGTAGAGGGAAAAAAAACACAGTAGTTTTGAGTTTTGATATCGATTGGAACATAAGAACAGTGATACCATCGTCCATTATTATAAGGTAAAACTTGTACTTGTTTACTTTGAATTTTTAATTAAGATTTTCAATTTGTTAGGGTTTATCTTTATTCTTTAATGTTACGACGGGAGTATAATTTATATGCATGATTAAACCATAGATAAGTAGCGTGACATGTCATGAAAAAGTATCCACCGGACAGCAAATAAGCAATGATGATATAAGCAAAAGTATTGAGTGAGTAGAAGTGTACGTGCACATTATAGGTGTTTTATAGAAATATTAATAAATGGGCCAGATATATATTCTCCCGAAAACGCAAAATTGCATATATATATCCAAAGACGATAAAAACCCTTGTAATATGTGCATAAAAAATTTATACAAAGGATATATATGTAATTATTCACTTGGAGGATATATATATATGCATTTTGCCTTAATAAAGATATGTTAGTTGATCGATGACTTGAGAGCGAAACAAACACGTTAGAGCACAAAAGATTAAATATGATGACTGATGAGTACTTGGACTAAAATATGATACCTGAATCGATGGCTTAATTAATTCTCAATATAAGCAAGGACTGGGATGTGATGGTAACTACGAATGATTTGTTAGATGACGTTGATTATAATGAGAAGGTCAATAACTTTGTTTTAAAAAATTTCACTATTCGTATAATAAAATAGTCTTTGTAATAGTGTGTTTTTGGATATTTATAACTTTTTTTTAGCATCGTTTAGTATATTTGGATATTTGTAACTTTTTTTAACATTGATATGATAACGGTTGTCTTACTCGCATACTTTTCTTTCTTTAAGGGGCTTTTTTAATTGGGAGAGAATGAAATCGAGGTATTGTAAAACGAGAATGAATGTACAAGGCGATATAATAAGCAACTTGCCTGATGATCTTATCCATAAAATCTCTCTCTTGTTGGTATAAAACTTGCTGTCCAAACAAGTGCTTTGTCTTCTAGATGGAGGTATCTTTGGACTTCATTGCCATGTCTTAATTTCTCAAGCGAGGATTTCAACTCGTTGGACAAGTTTTCCAAATTTGTTACTCATGTTTTATCTTGCATAATAACCAAATAGAAGTGTCTTCAGCTAAACTCAGTTTTATGGAAAGCCTAGTCAGGCGTTTGTCAATAGGATTCTGGACTATGCGTTCTCCCACAATGTCAAACAACTAACTGTTTCATGCTTGCTTGATAGGGGTGAACCCCAGTCTCTTTCTTTGTTTAGTTCTCACTCTCTCGAACATCTCACTATTGCTGGACATTGGAATGTATCTTCTGTTATCCTCACATCAACATGGGAGTTCACAAGCTTAACAACATTGCATATCGAATATATAATATTAAATGACGAGGTTACTGCTGGTATTTTTTCCAAATGTGTGAACTTGAAGAAACTCGTGTTAAAAGGTTGCAGCATGACAGGATCAAATGGTACTGTTGATATTTGTCATCCTGGACTTACTAGTCTTATGCTTGATAATGGATACTTTTTCAAAAATGTTATAAATGTTGTTGCGCCTCAACTAAAGGATCTCAGTGTTATCATGTGCAAAAGATTGCATCGCATTTCTGCACCTGAGCTTGTGTCCCTTCGCTTTGAAGGTTGGGAACATCATTCGTTGCAGCTTTATTCAGACGGGTTATGTTCTTTGGAAAATGTGGATCTACGTATTATCAAAGAACGTTTTAATGATAAGCCAAACAAGTATAACGCTCATACAATTTTTGATCTACTTCAACAGCTCCATAGTGTCAAATATCTTACGCTTAACTTGGAAATTTTTGAGGTAAGTTGGTATTGGAATCAGTCTTTAGTAGTCGTTATAATCTGAGTTATGTGGTTGGGTGGAAACGAGCAGAGCCGAGCCTGAGCCTGTCAGAGCTCGAGCTCGGCTTGTTTATGTACATAAAGCTCGAACCTCATATTTTGAGCTTGAGCTCGGCTCGTGAAAATTTTCAAAAGCTCGAGGTCGGCTAAGGCTCAACTAACTTATCTAACGTATTGAATGAAATAAAGCTCGAAGTCGTTAATCACACAAGGCTATAGCACATTTCTTTTTTTAAGCTCCTTTATACATGGTTATATGTATAGAAAATATATACATATATATTTTTATGGTTCGCTTAGGCTCGTGAGCCTAATCGATCTTTATATATAAAGCTCGGCTCAAATCGAGCTTGATTATTAAACGAGCCCAAACGTAGCTCGAACTTTGGCTCGAGCTCGTTTAGGCTCGGCTCATTCGAGCTTTTACGTGTCCGATCCGAGCTTTTCACGAGTGGCTCACTCGCTTCCACCCTCATGTTGCCATATAAATTGCTCTTACGCCTAACACCGGACATTCTTTGTGTAATAGTTGGTGCTCAACGTTATTTGATACTGTCATTTTCATGGACGTTAATTTTATTATGTAATCTCTTTGCAGCTTCTTTCTCCACTAACGGAACTAATCTCATATCAACCTTCTCCGTTTGTTAACTTGAAGAGTTTAAAGGTTTATCCACACAATTTCAGTGTAGGAGTGCTAGAAACTATACCTGCTGAAGTAAAAAGGTTTTTGCTAAATGGTTCTCCAAGTGCCACCTTCACAGAGGTCTCATGCAAGGTATTTACGCCATGACAACATGGACTCTTACTTACCATGCAGTGTGCATTGATTTCTTCCCAGTAATGATGTTGAGATAATTTAACTGCTAATTCAAAATTGTATTTTAGCTTTCAGATTTTTACTTAGCTTTTGAAACATAGTTAACTCAAAACACATGTTTGTTTTCTGGTCACACAAACATCGCAACTTTGTTTAATATAACAAAAAGTTGAAAAGTGTAGTTGTTACCAAGCATAGCCTAAACTTTGAATTTTCTATTTAAAACACTATAATCGTTTTTCGTGTACTTTAACTCATGTTTTCTATGTTGATGGTTGTAGTAGAAATTGATATGCGGATTTTTATTTATAGAATTAAAAAGAATCTGAAAAAAGACGTGAAAACTTATGTTTTTCTGAAAGTAATGCATTACATTAGTCCATGAGTTTTCATCTCTTTGGTTAAGCTAGGTCTTTTTTTAGATGTTACTTTTGCTATGTGCTAAACTGAAACATCAGTTTTCACTACTCAGTAGGCTAGCTTAGTGAGACCCGTTACTTTTACATCTCCGTGTAAGAAAGGGAATTTTAAATTGGGAATTTTTGACAATAAATCAAGAATGGTCGCATGTTTCTTCTAAACACTATATGTTTCATTCAGGAGATGAGAGAATTGGAGAATGCCGAATCAGCACTAAAATGCATGGCACGGCTCAAGGAGATGCTAGAGCATGAGAAAGCAAATATCGAGACCAATATAGTTATGTCACCAATGGAGTGCCACAAGCCAAATATGCATGAGCAAGATAAAATGCAAATTGACAAGTGGGAAATGAGGAAACAGATCGATAGCTGTTTGAAAGATCTAAGTTCGCAGATTAAACATGGGAAAGCAAAGATTTCTGACATTATTTCAAAGTTGTGCCACATTAAAGAATTACTAACAGAGCTTCCTGCATCAAGGGCCCCATATTAAAACATATTTTTGTAAGTTGTGCACGGAGGCTGACGTTGTCATGAATGCTATAAGAAATTCTATGAAGATCCAATCTGACGAGAAGCAAAGCCGCTTAAGTATCTACTTTCATGAACTTGCTATAGGAGCTAAGCTTTCGGTTTAGCTAATTGTATGTTTTCTATTCCAATTTACTCAGAAGTGATAACTATATTAAAAATATCAAAAACTGGTGGCATAGTATCCTCTTCTGTGATTTCAGGTTTCAGTGCCTTTTGTGAATCGAAATGGTAAAGTATTGCAATATATCTCTTCTGGATATGGATGCAACTTAGAGGCTATGTTGTTTGCCGCTGTCTTATGAAACTAACAAATGGCAATGATTTGGGTTGTAATACGCAGGATCTTCAAGTATGATATATAAGCTAGTAGATATATTTGTGACTTCATTCGTTAGATCAGTGCATGCATAACACTGCTTTGCAAACGTATGGCCACAGGAACGAAGTTGTGATCGACCAACTAGGTCGGAGGTCACAATAACAGAGCTCAACTTGGTGCATCTTCTCAACTCCGGCCACATTCAACAGTATCAAACATGTGTAAATCAAGTAAAGGGAAAAAAAAAAAGCAGCTAAAAGCCACTATAACACAAAGTAAAAAAAGTATGATGAAAACCAATTCAATTCCACAAATAATCTTTTTTTGATGCTTTGGTTGGTGGCTTGATGAGCATCTTACAACAAACACAATATAACTTTTAACAATAACCAAAACCTAGCAACTCGACCTGACTCGACCCGTTGTTTCTTTTCCATAGTAAAACAGAAGATTATATGTGTGTTGAATGTTATTAACGAGGGTTGTTTGGATCGTTCTTCGTTGTTATTTCTTACACATATGTTTATTTTGCATATCTATTTGTTCACTGATCATGTTTAATTAGTTACTGATGCTCCTATTGGATATAAGCAAAACTATGGATTAGAACTCTGAAATATAAATGTTAACAAATCACACTTGGATGCTTATTATTAGTCTCTAAGAAGTTAAAAAGTAGGTTTAGATAGGATTCACTTAGTTACTTCAAAACACCAAGCAAAAAAAGAATCAATTTTCATTTAAAAGTTAAAGGTGCAATATAATGTTAATAGGTAAAAGAATATATATACTACGTACATGTTATAAGATTTGGACCTAAGTAGCTAAGGAAGAAGCAACAAATTTGAATAAATTACGTTTTAGTTGTAAAGGTAAGAAAGAAGCATGTGAAGTTAACAAGTTAGCATACACGCGAAACCCATTTTCAACCCATTACACACTAACACAAGACATACGTAGTTCTTTTATCTCAACTCGTCCTATCATTCACGGAGGGAATCAAAGCTTAAAATAACCGGATGCACAATTTTTTTAACTGTAGTATAAGAAAAAGTTTAACAAAATTGTACGATTTTCGATGTTAAAATGATTAAGTGCACTGAAAAATAAGTTCACTTTTCACCTATTAATGAATTAACTAAGATAAAACTAGAAACACAATGCATTAAGACCGAGTGCATTTTAGAAAATTCAGTATTTTATAAAAAATTAGCACTACTAAGTAAAATTTTATCGGGGTTTCGTGGTGTTCCATCCGTGCTATCGTCCATATGTTTCCAATACGCAAATCTTCTTAAACCAATTATAACCACTCACTGATTTCGTTTCACTTTTCTGATAAGTGTAATTTATCATCAATTTTATCCATTTTATCATAGTTATGCGTCATCAGTCTATTGTTAAAGCTATATATAGGTAAGTATGCGTTATTTTCAATGTCCCCTTTCTCGAAATAATTTTTGATGTTAAGAGATAATGTCATCTCAATGATGTTTTTTTGGTTGTATATTAGTGAGTCCAGATAGACGAGCCATGAAACTATACATGTTTATTTTAAGTGACAAAATGTGTGTGCCGAGTCAGGTCAGGTAACATGTTTAGATTGGTCATGGTTTAAACGTATCTGAGTCTAAATAGGTCATTTAGGACTAGAGGTCTAAACGGTCCGGATCAAATAGGTCTTGAGTCGGGTTGACCCGTCGGGTTTTTACAAACGTTTCTTTTATTTGGGTGATTATCCATTTCCCATACAACCTTCCTAAGACCAGTTTGTAACTACAAGACCAGCCATGAAACCAAACCAAACAAAAAAAAAAAATCAAAGAGGAGTTGTTACCAAGTGTGGCCTAAGTTTTTAAGATTCTACATAACACTATAATCTTTTTTCGTGTACTGCAACTTCATGTTTTATGTTGAAGGTAGTATTAGAAATTGATATGCAGATTTTCTTAGAGTAAAAATTTCTCTGTTCCTTTTTAGCTATTGTAGAATTAAAAAAGAATCTGAAAAAAGACGTGTATTGTCAGGGAAAAAACAGTTGGAAAATTAGATTGTTATGCTAAGTACATGTAGATGACTTGTATTTGATGGCTTATCAACTTATTTTTGTAGAAACTTTTTTGAACCGTTTGAAATTGCTCAAGACCTTCCAAATAAGCTAATCAAGACACTGTGGATCAATAAAAGATGTTAATTTATGTGATTCGGGGGGTCGGGGATGATGAAAAAGATGATAAAATATGGTATTGTATTAATAAGAAAGAAGGTGAGATGTGTGTGTTTGTAGAGAGAGTATGAGAGAAAACACACACTCAAACTATACAATGTGAAATTCCAACCCTCCTAGTTGCAACTAGGAGGGTATATATATGACTAAACATACTAATCTATGAACTATTGATACATCTACTCCCTATAGATTAAAAGCTAATGCAATTCCAAAGTATGACTTTACTTTAAAGGCTAACAATCACTCCCCAAAGTAATGTTATACGGGAATTGCTTACAACGTTCCCTACAAGCAAAATTAAATTCAAAACATAAGCGCAGCAGCTCCGAGAATGTCTTCATGGTCTTTTAACTTCATCAGTCCTTTCAGCACTATGAATCTTCTCAGCTGCCATCTCTTTACTTGTAGAAGAAAAATGTGAGCAAATCTAATTATGGATTAAACCTGCTGTTACATTCGGGCTGTTTTTGGCTAGCAAAGTAACACTACCGAGGGAATTTATGTACATTGTGGCTCAATGTTTGGGTGCTATTTGTGGTTGTGGTCTTGTTAAGGCTTTCCAAAAGACTTACTATCATAATTTTGGTGGTGGTGCTAATGAGCTTGCTGATGCATGGCTACAGCAAAGGAACCGGTTTGGGTGATGAAATCATCGGTACCTTTGTTCTTGTTTACACCGTCTTCTCGGCTACTGATCCTAAGAGAAATGCATGCGACTCCCATGTCCCTGTAAGTACTAATTTTTTATGTACTACGGAGTATAACACTTCTTGTCAATTGTTATATTGTGTTATTATTGATGACAAAGTCTTAACTATTGTTTGGATTAATAATTAAAGGTGTTGGCACCTCTTCCTATCAGATTTGTGGTGTTCATGGTTCACTTGACCACAATCCCAATTACAGGAACTGGAATCAACTCTGCTCGTCGTTTTGGTGCTGCTGTCATGTATGGTACAGAAAAAGCATGGGATGATCAAATAGGCTAATATGTGAAATATGAGCATCTATAGGACATAACATAGGTACTCGACCTACTTCGGGTTACTATATAATAGTTAGAAAATACAAAAGAAGATCTGCAATGTCATAGCGTATCAAAAGTCCAAACATTCAGGGTAGATTAAAGTCCTAATTACCTGCTTAATCACATTGCAACTTTTTACTAAATTCGTTAGACAAATTTCAGAATCTAGAAATTGTGACCGAGTTTTTGTGACATGTGGATAGTTCCTCTGCAGAGACTACAAGGATCCCGTTACTATCCAAACTAAAGCAAACCTCAAGTATTGACCTCCCATCGGGACCTAGCGTAAGGCCAACAAGTTCGAAGTTGCCAATTAATGTGTTACCCCAAACTTTAGTGTCCTCACCTTGATACACCTTAATAGCTGCTGTTGTTTGATTAAGCCCTAACGTAAATATTTTTTTCTTACTTGTGGGTATAGATGTGTTCCTGGGAATAATAACATTCATGTTACCTTTTTGAATACCTTCCTGGTCCTCGGTTTCCATTCCTAAAGACAGAGGAGTGACATCCAGCTGTAAAACCACATCCTTTGTCATACCATCATCGTTTCCACTTAACCTTGAGGCCAATATTGCAGCACCGAATGCAACAGCCTCATCTCCATTCATACTCTTGTAAAGTGTCTTACCTTCAAAATACTCTTCCACCATTCGTTGTACCTTTGGAATCCTACTCGAACCCCCAACAACAAAAACCTCATCCACGTCCTTCTTCTTCATTTCTCCATCAAACAAACATTTTTCGACTAGCTGAACACATTTTGTAAAATAAGTTGCATTTAGTTCCTCAAATTTGGCTCTGCTGATTTTGATCGAAAAGTCATTGCCCTCATACAAGCAATCAATTTCTATTGGAGCAAAAGTAGTTGACGACAAATCCCTCTTTGCTTTCTCACAAGCAACTTTCAACCTCGCCATTGCTCTTGGATTCTCTCTTAGGTTGACCTCCATGTGTTTTTTCTTAAATAATTGTAAGCAGTAATTAACAAGTGTTGCGTCAAAATCCTCACCACCTAAATGAGTGTCGCCCCCTACAGCTTTGACAATAATGTCACCTGTTTTACTAATGGTCAAAAGAGATACATCAAAGGTTCCGCCACCTAAATCAAACACCAAAACATTCTTATCCTTGTCCCATTGTTTGTCAGCCAAATTCTCCACACCATATGCGATTGCAGCAGCTGTAGGCTCATTTAACAAACGCAACACATTGAGGCCCGCAATAGTTCCTGCTTCCTTTGTTGCCTCTCGCTGTTGGTTGTTAAAATAAGCAGGAACGGTGATCACAGCATCTGTTACCTTTGTTCCAATATATTCTTCTGCAGCCTCTTTCATCTTCTTGAGAACCATCGCAGATAATTCTTCAGGTGCATATTGTTTATCTTCTCCCTTGTACTTAACTACAACTGTTGGCTTCTCTGAAGGCCCTTTAATGACCTTAAAAGGCCATGACTCCATGTCATTTTTCACTTGAGTATCACCGAATCTACTTCCAATCAAACGCTTAACATCTGATAATTTAGAAGCTTATGGTTAGTAACAAATGATTGGCGTGCATGTTCCTGTAATTCTTTAGTTCCAAGAGAAATCTTATAAAGTTGTAAAAAAAGAAGTTTCAATAGAAAGATTTACCAAACACAGTGTTAGTAGGGTTCCTAGCGATTTGGTTTTTTGCACCTTCGCCTACAAGTAATTCTGAATCAATGAAAGCAACATAAGACGGGGTGATCTTGTTTCCCTGTTCATTAGGTATGACCTCCACCCGATTTTTTCTGTTTAACCATACAGCAGCACATGAATATGTTGTTCCAAGATCAATACCAATGGCCGCTCCTTTAACTTTTTGAGACATCATTCAACCTGCAATGAAAGCAAATACAGAGCAGGAGTTATATCAAGACAAATTCATACAACAAAAATATGAAAATGATATATTTGATGCCCCGAACATGTGCAAGTTTCTAGTAAAGTGGATGGATTTAAATTGTAAAACATACTTTTTCTGTGTGATTGAACTTTGAATTGGAGATCTGTAACTGTTACATTCGAGTGTAATAGGAATATGTTTAGTATAACTTTGAACAAAGCGAATTCTATATAACAAATGCATTCGATTTCATTCGGTACACACTGGAAATCATTTTCTGGCCCTAGCAGTAATTCCTTGATTGTTCCTCAATTCCTCACATGACAGTTTGCTAATCCACTTGATTGGTAAGGTATGATTACTTGAAAATAGACTATTTACGTAATAAAGTAATAGACATTAGCCCAAGTCCATGCATCTCCTCTATTAAGCTTCCTAACTTAACTTTAACACGGGTAAACGGATGAGATTTTTCCCTATTGAGGTTAACCAGAGTAGGCGAACCATAATTTTGAATCAGATGTAACGGTCTCACCGGGTTAATCTCAAGATGGTTTCCGACACTTACCTCGCCACCCCCAAATGTACACACCTAGCAAGGTTTGATCCCTTGACCTCTTGTGAGAAAACCAAGGACCCTACTAGTGGACATTGGGTGGTAGTTGAGCTTCCTAACTTAACTTAAAGAGGTTTAATATAACATAATACTCGTGTGGCTAAACTTTCTGGAACAATAAGATTATGTTATCATTAATCCCAAATCACATGCATGAACGATGCATAGCATTTTGAACGAAGTTACCTCCATTTCTGAATGCATGAACGATTTTTTTTTGTTTAGCATGCATACAGTTAAACACTTACGCCATTAATAAAACACATAATGATGTTTATCGAGC
>CM040241.1:309904251-309976683 GCA_022545495.1 Chrysanthemum lavandulifolium | reverse complement strand
TAAGTTGCGAGTAATTTAGCAATTTTTGGTTTAAAAAACCCAAACTTGGTTTGAAAAGCTACTATGAGCTGATTTTATCATAGAAAATCTAAATATATTTCATCCAAAGAATGCTTTTGTTTTTCTTGATACGGATTTTCTCAAAAATATTTCAAAAAAAGATTCAAATTCTACATGCTCCATGCCAATGGAAACGGTCTAAGCTCCATGACAAACATACTCTAGAGCTTTTTATACATTTTTCATTTCTTAGGGCATGTTTGGTTTACCTTATACTCTAGAATAATAGATTATTTGAATTTGGAAAAGCTATAAAGCTCATTCAACAACTTATCCCAGCATGTAACTAGGGGTGTTTGTTCAGGCTTATGAGCTTATTTGATCCGGCTTATATTTCATAAGCCCATTTTCCCGGCTTATTTTTTGACTTGTGAGCATATTATGCCCTAAATATGAAAAATAAGCCTAAAAACATGAGCTTATGATATATAAGACGATTGAAATAAGCTACTATAGCCTCTCAACTTGAGAGAAGCCTGAGCACTAGCCTTTAGCTCCTAACTCTAATGCCTATAGAAAAAACAATCTTCACAAAGTCAAGGAGCTTGCTATAGTGCTATATAGTTGATCAAACAAGTAAAAGGGTAACGGGGCTAAGCCCTGCAATGTACATGGACATCGTAAAAGGCTATCAAATAACAATAATCATCTTATAAACCAAACTTATGGAAGTGAAAAAGGATAATAACTTAAATTTGTTTAATGGGTTTAGCCGAAAGAAATACCCATCTTTTCTACATAAAACATTTTACAAAATGAGGAAAACAAAAACCGCGTTCATATTTGTTTTTTCAATAAAATTATCGGGAAACCAAAAATTCCTATTTCTTATTATGGAAAAGAATAAAACACATTCGTTTTCCGTGTTTCCTTTGTAAACCGAAACCCCCCATCCCATTCATCAAAATAGAAAATACAAAATCAGCTAAACGCATCTTCAGATTTTCTAACTATTTAAAGAAGATAAAAATCCCCTCCAAATTCCTACATAGTTATAGATAGAAGACTAGGGAATGTTTTTTTTAAAACTAAATGCACACTAAGATCTTTAAACCATGTATATAATCTGAACCAAAAGCGGAAATCATAGAAAATGATGGTCCGATCTGCATAGCTTTAAAAGTAGTCTAAACCTTGCAAATGGGTTTTTGTCTAGAACCGACCCTATCTTAATCGACTCAAATATTCACTACTTACTACGTATTATATTACCGGACTGATATAGACCTAAAATATATATATGTCTAAATAGATAGGATGTTCACCAATCATCTAACACATGTATTACATATTTTCTTTTTCCAAAGTCGCAACTCAGATTTTCAAATCAACCAATCAAATCATAACTAGACATGCAAATATTAGGCATAACAATTACTTTTCTTATATTACTATTACTACAATGATATCTATAAACCACATTTATGCTCAAATCACAGCAAGTAAACATGTAACTTAAGGAATAAACATCAATTTATTACCTTTTAATTTCTGCTCAGAACTAACCCTTGATTCGCGTATTAAACTTAGCTTGCTTTTGGGAGCCCCTGTGAAAACTTTGACCTAATTACGTAAATGTTTTCTTCTAGGGTATAAACATACGAACAGTCTTTATCATTAATTTAAATATATTTAAAGTAATTTATAAATTCAATTAATACATCTTTTTAACTTATAAGAAAATTTGTTTTACTAAAATAGAGTTTAATACATGTCTATCCTACGCATTACTTTAAAATACATGTCAATTTTTTGATGTGTAATGTGTTGTTTTTTTATTTATTTATTTTTTTTTTAGTATACATGGGTTTTCGATTTGATATTGTGAGCCGACTAATCACAGAGCGACTAACTTTTTCGATAGTCCGGAGTCAACGTAGGTGAACCTCCGTGACCAATGGAGGATTAATTTTCTCCCTAGGATTCGAACTATCTTTTGAGGCCAATTTTATCCTCAAATTCAAATGTGTGATTATATAAAAGCCAACAAAAGAAAAGAATGTTGCAAAGCACCATGATCGGATTTGAGGGAGTGCAAAGTGATCAACCGCACAGGGCCTCCATTTTGTGAGGGGCCCCAAGATTCCAGGCATCAAGTGTGATTAAATTCAATTTTTAGCCTAAAAATCATGATAATGTGTTCTAAAGTTTAAGGTTGTTAATTTCTTACAAACTTAAGTAATATTGGTTAATCTGAGGAGAGGTAAATAAAAAAAAGTTCTAAACTTGTTGAAACAGGTACGCAAAATTTCGGAAAGAAGATGATATGTTTGATTATGTACCGTTTGCACCCTTGATGTTTGTAGTTTTTTATATATTATGGCTTAACTGTAGCAAGATCGCAAGATACACATACACAAGCTAGAAACATCATATAAAACGATCATACTATTGGAACCTACCATTACCCGGAAGAAATTCATGTCTATTTTTTTAACAACCTTTTTTGTATATAAATTCACTCAAGTATGTATATTAAAGATATTTCTCTCATTAACATCAAATACTAAATGTAGTAACATAGATCAATCAACGTTATATTGAACTCTCAATAGTATATTAAGCATTCCTTTACTGAAAGTTTTGTTTTTCTTCGTTTAGATTAGATAGTCTAGTAGGAAATTAAAAGCACGTGGTACTTAGAAACCGTCGTCATTATTCATGTGTTGCTATGCTGGTTCAGACAAGCTATTGGATTACTGGAGGACAACTTCGTAGACTCAATTGTTGGTTTAATGGACAAAATATTAATAGATGTGTGTTAGGATCGAACTCGAGACTCCATGGGATCAGACGTTGCATGTATGAGATTTAATTAAGTCACGAAATATTTATATGGTCAAACCAAGAAATAAGAAGGGGTTGAGTGTCGAGTTTTAAACTTAAGGAGGTCTTTGCAGAATGAGCATTAAAATGCTTAATGCTATATATACAAACCTTTTTGATATTATTCGGTGGTAGAAGAAAAAATACGATCGACACTGTCCCTTTATTTTTAGATATTGTATACTAAATTGTTTTGAGAATCTTTATATCATACATGTACATGCATGATGTGCATGCATGATGTTGTTACTTTTCTTTCTTCCTTGAAAGTGACAGATCGACAGATATATAAAATAAAAGGGTAGGACCCGATTTATTTTATTAAAACTAAACTTGTTTGGTTTTGTGCTTTAATCGCGCTCGAACCAAGATTCTAATTAAATCGCTAACAATACGCGCGATACGATCGTAGAAATCCTATTTTGATTTTGGTGATTTACACTATTCGACTTTATTAAGTCGACTAGACTCAAACTCTAATTAGGGCTCATCCAATCTTGGTTGTGGAATCGATTCGTTTCGGCTTGTAATCGAAAAGCGACGATATTCTTTTACGTTAATTAATTGTTCATTAATAAATCATATACGCCCGCTTGAATACTTTGATGTTTTGTAGTTATTTATTTGAATGTCATGTTATATAATTCCAACATCAATGACTCGTGAGTATGACATGGTTCATAGACTGGAATTAGAGTCTTTGATAAATATATATGACCAACTTTACTAAAATGACAGGGTTATATATACACTTGGATCCAAAATCATGCTTCCATGACCCATATAGAACATTTTGACTGAAATTTACTTCATTTAATGTATCTTTTATGATGAATATTTTCTTATTAACTTCAGTTTTATAACAAAGTTTTAAGTGTATTGTAAATTGTAACGAGGCTACCCTCAACCCGTGCGATGCACGGTCTAGTGGTTGAGGGGTAATGTTTTTATCCGTAATGTTGTATATGATGGTATTTAGATACCTATTAGAGAAGTTGCATTGTATTTATTATTTAGATGACTAATGATGTTATTATTACTTTAGTTTATATTATTTTAGTCGAATCTATATTTAGATGCCTAATAATGTTATAATTACTTTTGTATTTATATTATTTTCTTTTCATTAAAAGTTTTATTAACATAGTCTTTTCATATGTAGTATTTTAATTTGAGTAAGTTACATAAGTGTTTTGTTGCTTATTTATTTGTGACTTTTGTTATTTGGAACTATATAACTATTTGTACTCTTCAATGGCAAATTTTGAGTTGTTAGAGAAAACACGACGATCATCTAAAATGAAAGACAAATGTATGATTTGTTGCCATTTAACAAAAACTTAGCTCAAGACAAATATTATGATTTTTAGTACACATTAATAATGTTTTTTTTGTCATATGCGTGTAATCCAACGTGTTCTCAAAATTGCATAATAGTAAAGAATAATCTTTGAAGCACATTTTATAAGTAATATAAACTTTAGCCGTGTAAAATTTATCAACCCCTGAAAATTTGTAAGTCCAAAATATCACTCTTTTGCCAACTAATATGCTAAAGTTAACACCATGTATTAAAATACATTGGACATGAAATCATTCTAGCCCAACACTTGAGCAACTTAGCAATCTTTATAGTTTATGCTCCATTTAAAGTATATTTAAACTCGAATGTAATTCTTTTCTAAAAACCTTAAATCTCACAAAACACTATTTACTTCCCAAATAAATTCCACGTTACCTTTATTCATGCAGAACTTTTAAGACAATCTCAACAATCATCACCAAAATATTATATATAAATAATTGAAAAGGTTCACAAACATGATGAAACATTGAAAAAGAAAAAAGAAAACCAAATAAAACAACCCTAATGTATCCGAAATGAATACATATGTTTTACTAAATCAACAACTTTTTATAAATACGTTGAAACAACTACTAAGCATTGAGCCATGTGACTGGTCAGCCCAGCCCAATTTGATAACTGTTAATCTACTATGATACTTTGTTATCAAATAAGATACTCGTGGTTTAACATTAGGATCCAAACAATTCTATGTTGCTTATCCGAATCACAAACCCACTTTAATGTAATAAAAAACATAGCAATTCTTTTAAATGCGTTGCTGCTTATCGAATTAAAAACCCACTTCATTTTAGCATGTTCGGCTTTAAGATCTTATAGATCTCTCGGGTAGGTGATACTTATTTCGTATGTTTGAAACGGAAAAAAAAAAGAAACAATGAAACTGAGGTTTTGTTGTTTCTTTATCTTTCGAATATTGAAGAAGCTATGTTTATAGATAAAAGAAGATCTTCAAAATATTTGTGAAAAGTTTAACAAATCTAAGATCTTGTCTTTTCCTTTATGTTTTCGAAAGTTATTTGTGCTATTTCTTTTGTTCATCTTTCTTCTTTTTCGTTTGAATTTTCTTGGACCGATGAGGATGTAAATGATCCGGTCGGTATGATCGTGGGATAGACATTTATAGAGCTTGTTACTCGTATAATTGATATGGTTAACAATAGGTGTTCTTTGACACGTATAAATCACTAAACACAAAAATGATGGTGGTGAATATGGTGATTGTTTGGTTATTTATAATCTTCAAAATTCCTACCGAAAAGTCACATTTTAAAGCATTAAGACTTAACATTTATTTGCATAAAGGGTCATCTAAATTCATGAACACATGTGATTGATTCATTGTGAATACCTAATAAAATGGGTAACCTCTTATATCATCATCTCGCCTCACTTCTCTTCATTGTGATCTCTTTGATTTACGTCGTGTATTACCTTCTACATACGAATGCATGTTTCTCACAAAGTAAAACTTACATAAAAGATATGTTAATTATGTCACACCAAATGGTACTTGGTCGAAAACCTCTCAGGAAATGATGTAGTAAAGACTCAGTAACACATAACTGTGAACACATGAAATCACAAAAGAAAGAAAGACCCATGTTTTGACCCATATAGGTCGATCCTATAGTAGTGTGTTTTACTCAACCAAAAATCAAACAAAATGAATATGAAAATATTGGCATGTCATAAAGTTGTATCTCGGTCTATTTTACTCCACAACTATCAGTCAAAATGTTAAAAATAAAAGTAGCATGCAAGCAAACTTGCATTCCATTATTACATAATTCCTACTAAAAGTTTAACAAACCATAGCATGTCTCTTTAGCAGTGATACAACTTCAAGGAAATACAGATCAAATGTAACGATGGAGTGTTGGGGGTTATCTCCTAGAACAGGGTTAAGACAATCAATGACAGTAGCAATACCACTAGGTGGTTACCGGATATCACTTGGAATCGTGTGATCACTTTCCAAAGTAAACTATTCGACCCTAATGCCCGGGTATCACGAATATCTACTGGGATAAGACCAAATGCGCTAGAGAATTAGGCACAATTCTATAACTCTTTCGCTAGTAAGTGTTTACGTCAGATGTTCCTCATGCATGTTCGGATCTCCTATATAGGAGGTTACTCTTGAGCTATTCCAATGGAATTATGAGTATTAATCGCCCATTAATAGCCTCATAATTATCCCCATTATAGCCAGTTAGTGGTTACATGACCAATTAAATGTGGTCATAAAGAAGTTGTAATCGCCATTTAGCAAGATTTTCCATAAGCAAGATTTTCACTAGCGGACTTTCATCGGGTGGAAGTACAACCTATCGATGGAAACACCGCTTATCAAGATTTCACAGCACTATCGGTGGATACACCACTCGGTGGAAACATCGCTATCGGTGGAAACACCGCTATCGCTGGAAACCATAAGCGTGACTTTCCACAAGCAAGACTTTCACCAAGCAAGATTTTCACCAAGCAAGACTTTTACCAAGACTACCAATACAAACCACTATAAGAGTCGGTGTTCATGGACCTTATGGGTGTACACTGCACCTCCTAACCCATTACAATGTGTGAACTAATCCCACAAGTACACTAAATTTTCCAACAATCCTCCCCAAATTTAGTTCACTTCCTTTGCATGAAAAATAAACATCAATCAAAACATGTGCATAAAAGAAAATGTCCCGAGGATTGAATTTCCATCTTAGTAAATTACACGTTCAAATATTCGAGAATCGTGGTGTTCTAAGAATTGAACCCTTTAACCCATTTGAATACCAAGATAAAATACACACAAGTTTTCAAACACTTAATGACTCCCGACACTATACAAGCCATGTGTCCATATCCAAATTCATAAATGTTGTAAAAGCTAAAAGTCCAAAGCTTCGATGCGGCAAAACTTCAACATTTACATAGGTGGTTCCTCTTTAGTCATGCTCTCGCTAAGCACTTTTTCAAAGAAAATTAACCATTAAGAAGTAAAGACTTCATCCTCCTTTCAGCAGGTTCGAGCACAACCTTGGGATGTAAATAAAACATGTGCTCCACCACCGAATGTTGACTTTCCACATTGAACTCAGCTCCCAAGTTTCCTTAGGAGGAGTGGGTGTCCTAGCATTCAAGTGACTAAGTTAGACTTAAACCCATCCCTTTAGTAGACTTTATAACCAAGTCTCTAGCCGCACCTTCGTCAAGTGATCGCCTAAGTTCGTTGAGATCTCACAAACTCTATAGATATCACCCCATTCATGATAAGCTCACGAATCATGCTATGCCCGACACCCAAGTGTCTAGACTTACCATTGTACATCCGGCTATAAGCCTTAGCCAATGTAGTCGCACTATCACACCGGATAGAAATAGGTGCTATAGGTTTAGGCCACAATGGAATCTCAAGAAGCAAGTTTTTCAACCATTCGACTTCTTTACCAAAGAAATGCCAAAGCCACAAATTCAGATTCCATTGTTGAACCGGTGATGCAAGTTTGCTTCGACGCCCAAGAAATTGCACCTCCACCAAGTAGGAATACCCACCATCGGTAGACGAGTTGTCTTGATGTTATCGATCCAACTTGCATCGGTGTAACCTTCCAACATCGATGGGTAACCAAGATATGAGAGACTATAATCCATAGTTCTCTTCAAATACTTCAAGATTCTCCGAATCGCTTGCTAGTGATGAGCACTAGGATTACTAGTATACCGCTCAATTTTCCCACCGCAAAACCAATATCGGGCCTTGTACAAGTCATGGCATACATCAGCACCAATTACCCTAGAATACTCAAGTTGAGATACGACCTTGCCATGATTAGGCATCGACTTCTCACAAGTATCCATAGGTGTACTCATGTGAGTACAATCAAATTAATTGAATTTCCTCAAGACTTCTCAATATAATGAGACCGAGAGATAGAAATTTATTACTTTCATGTTTAATCCTTATACCAAGGATAACATCGCCTCCCCATGTCTTTCATGGAGAACCTTGATGACAAAAATTCCTTTGTCGTCAACTCGATTTTGATCGGCCAAAGATCAACATGTCATCAACATATAGACAAATGATGACTCCTTTACCGATTCATCAAATTTGCTATATACACATTTGTCGACCTTGGTTAAGAACATAACCACTAGACAAAACCACTTCATCAAACTTTTGATGCCATTGCTTAGGTGCCCGCTTAAGTTAATAAAGAGACTTAATCGCTTTACACCTTGTTTTCATTTCCGGCATGATGAAGCCCCGAGGTTGGTTCATATAAACCTCCTCTTCCAATTCACCATTCAAGAAAGTCGTTTTCACATCCATCCGATGAATAACCGATTGTGAATAGATGCCATAGCAATCAAGAGTCTTATGGTATCGATACGAGCCATGTGGGCATAAGTATCAAAATAGTCTATTCCCGACTTTTGTTTAAAGCCCCGAATGACTAGTCTAGCCTTGAACTTTTCAATAGTTCCATCTACCTTCATTTTCCTTTTGAAAATCCATTTGCAACCTGAGGTTTGCAACAGAGGTAGATCAACCAACACCCAAGTGTTGTTGCCCATGATGGAATCCATCTCATCATTGATTGCTTCTTTCCGTAAAGCAATGTCCGGGACTTCATTGCTTCTTCAAATGTTTTGGGGTCATCCTCAACAATGAAGCAATAGGAGTATTGGTCCGAGACCTCATCCCTAGTACCTTCAACTAAGTATAATTGAAACTCGTGTCCAAGTGACTTTGAGTCCCGACCTTTTGCTCTTCCCGAGCACGTGTTGAGTTTCGAACCACAACCTCATCGGGACCACCGATGGTTCATCATCGGGACCTCGATACAACAAAGGTCATGAGTTCCATTAGGAATCCTCGACTTGGTCTAGAACCGATGAGAATCTATTCTCATCAAAATCGCATCCCTTGATTCAATTATTGTGTTAATCGAACATGTTCATTAGGTTCAATAACATAGAACCTAAAAGCCTTGGAATGCTCAAGATATCCAACAAAGATGCAACAATGCCTCTTTCACCCAAAGTCTTTTGCTTTGGATCGTGGAGTCTTACAATTTCTACAACCCCAAACCTTGAGATAGTTCAAGTTGGGTTTCCTTTAGTCCGAGTTCATAAGGGTAACCTTGTTCCTTTTGTTGGGAACCCTATTTAATAAATAGCAAGTGTTAACATAGCTTCACCCGTAACCTCGACTCATCTCCGAATAGGACAACATGGAATTAACCATCTCCTTCAAAGACCGCTTTTTCCTTTCGTAAATACCATTTTGCCGAGGAGTATAAGGGCATTCGTTTCATGGATTATTCCAACAGACCGAAAGTACCGAGTATCCATGTACTCACCTCCCTATCGCCCTTAATCTTTTGATTAAAGACCCAAGTTGTAATTCAACTTCGCTTTTAAACACTTTGAATTTATCTAATGCTTCATCCTTGGTATGTAATAAATAGACATAACAAAATCTAGAAGCATCATCAATAAATGTCACAGTAGTACTTATTCCCCAAAGAAGGAGTGGCATGCAAATCACACAGTCATCGTGAATAAGCTCCAAGATCTTAGTCTCACGACTAACACCCCGAAAGGGTTTCTTGGTTATCTTGGTCAACATGCAAGTTTTACATCGAAAAAGCAGGATTAAACCATCCCTAGACATATCTTGCATTCTTTTATAATGTACATGGCCAAGTCTTGCATGCCATAGGCTAGAATCGTGTCGATTGTGGTCACAAAAGTCGAATTAACATTGTCAAGAGAAATATTAAGCCTAAACATTTGATTACATAAATAACCAAAACCAATAAAAACACCATGCTTGGAAAGCACAAATTTATCGACTCAATAACTTGTTTATAACCATGATTATTCAAACTACTACTTGAAACCAAGTTCTTCCCGATATCGTGAACATGAATAACATCAAACAAAGTTACAATCTTTCCTGAACTAAACCTAAGATCTACACAACCACGACCATGCACCAAGGTCGTTGACTCATTTCCATGTGAAGAATAGAACCATCATTCAATGACTCATAAGTCTTGAACCGCCTTCTATCTTTACACACATGAACTGTTGCACCGAGTCAACCCACCACGCAACATCATCATCTCGCACATAAAAGATTCGAGACATATGTAACATAATAAACCGAAAAGACTTATTAAACATATTTCGACCTTTCGGTGAGTTGGTTGAACCACCACCCCCGAACCATTAGTGCTCGATCCATTGGCTTTACCACCAATTTTAACACCTTTGCATCCCTTTTAATGTGACCGGCCTTGCCACATTTCCAACAAGTAGGTGTTGCCTTCTTGTTAGGATTTGCCCTGTGTTGTCATGATACTTGCGTTTGCCTTTGTTGTCATTGTACCGTGGAGTTGTTATGCTCCACCATATTGACAACAGATGGTCCAAAGAAGATTGCCACTCTTTGGCTTGTCATTATCCCGCACCTTGAGAGATTCCTCAATGTGCGATGATTGTTCAACTCAACAAGAGTTAACTCCTCCTTCATATGTTTCAAGGTATGCTTGAAATCTTTCCATGAAGGAGGAGTTTGTCAATGACACAAGAGACTTTGATAGCCTCATCCATGTTCATTTGGTGTTGTGTAAACCTTCCAAGTATTCCAAGAAGTTCATTGTATTGTTCCATAACCGGTCTTGAATCGGTCATTTTGTAATTTGTGAAATTACTAACAAGGAACTTCTTACTTGATGCATCCTCACCATATATTTGGCATCCAAGAATCCTACAGCTTCTTTGAAGATTCAAAGTTCGATAAATATCAAACAAAGAATCGACATACCATTCGAATAAGACCTCTCGTGATATGTAGTCATCATTCTCCCACTTGCTCCTCCTCCCGATCCGATCCACAAGAGCATCATCACCATCATCGTGAATTGGAGTAGTCAAGACATCGACCACACTCATGCTCGATGCTGAAGAAGTGCATCTTCTTCTCGCCACCTCCTAAAGTCCACCCTTCAAACTTGTCCAAACTTAGCAAAGTTTGAAGCCATGTGTTTCATTAAAGAATTGCCATTGATTATCACTAAATAGTTTACTTTGATTGTTGGGGTTATCTCCCGCAGTGGTTAAGACAATCAATGATGTAGTAATACCACTAGGTGGTTACTGGATATCACTTGAATCGTGTGATCACTTTCCAAAGTAAACTATTCGACCCTAATGCCCGGGTATCACGAATATCTACTGGGATAAGACCAAATGCGCTAGAGAATTAGCACAATTCTATAACCCTTCGCTAGTAAGTGTTTACGTTTTCGTGTGTTCTCATGCATGTTCGGATCTCCTATATAGGAGGTTACTCTTGAGCTATTCCAATGGAATTATGAGTATTAATCGCCCATTAATAGCCCTCATAATTATCCCCATTATAGCCAAGTTAGTGGTTACATGACCAATTAAACGTGGTCATAAAGAAGTTGTAATCGCCATTTAGCAAGATTTTCCATAAGCAAGATTTTCCACTAGCAAAGATTTCACTTGCGTGGAAGTACAACCTATCGATGGAAACACCGCTTATCAAGATTTCATAGCACTATCGGTGGATACACCACTTCGGTGGAAACATCGCCTATCGGTGGAAACACCGCTTATCGCTGGAAACCATAAGCGACTTTCCACAAGCAAGATTTTCACCAAGCAAGACTTTTACCAAGACTACCAATACAAACCACTATAAGAGTCGTGGTGTTCATGGACCTTATGGTGTACACTCTGTAACTCCTAACCCATTACAAGGTGTGAACTAATCCCACAAGTGCACTAAATTTTCCAACATGGAGCTCGATCTCCTTGGCGATGTTGACAATAAAACCCTCTAGTTCGGAGCCCAAGCCAAGCCACCTTAAACACTTGCCTGCATAAAGAGCGAGAGCGAAGATAAGCTCAAACGGACATGTGTATAACATTAAAACATATACTCATAAACATATCTAAACTATTGTAATACATGCAAAATAAGAATATAATATGAATTGCTTACCCAACCGCACCAAAGCTAGTATTCACGCCACCACCGCTTTGGTGTCTTCGTCGTTGTAGGCCAATAACCCCATATTCGTACTTTTGTGTTTGTGCATGTGATTTTGGCAGGTTTATATAGGCATGAATTAGGTTAAATCATCAATTATTCTTGCAACCTTTTCAACTTCATCTCAATCCATAACTTGACATTCAATTCTATACTAAATACCATGTGATCAATTCCGGCAACTCTTGCACTTCCATCTTGATGTTCAATTTGAGCCTCTTCATAAACCAAATTGAATCTGCATTGAATATGAGGGCCTCCTAAAACGAAATGAGTTGTAGTTATTTCGGTATGCATAGACATGTATGTACCGTACTTTTGGTTGTGCACAACTCCCCTTGCACATTAAATTAAGGGGGATAAGCTTTAAGTATTATAGATGTTATAAGTTACCAAATAGCACAAGTGGGCCCTTTCTATTTTTGGTAACCTCTATTTGCAATTCGAACGATAAACTTCATAAAATTAGTTGTATCGTTTAAGCTAAATTTGATTAACTAGTTATTTCATAGGTGATTCACTTACATGACATTCATGTTGAGAAGTAGATGAAAAAAATTGATAAAAGCAGCTTTGCTTACATGGTGTATTTTGATTACTTTGGTTGGTGAGATCTCATGTGATCTTCTGTGTCAACCTTTTGTCGCAAACTGTCCATCGACGTTTCTATTGCACTGGTTGCTTGTTGTCAATATGGCCTAACCAACTTTCTCCCAAATATCATTCCATACGACCCAAGAAATGTGACCCCGTTAGAAAATCGTTATTTTGCATTTATCAAAAGAGATTATAAACATATGATCGATCCTTAAATAACCGGGTCAAATCTGTATCTAAAACCAAACAGTACAACTGATTACCAGGGCCTAACAAACTACTTATGCATTACTTATTTAAAACTTGAATAACCACTAGCAGTTTTGAAAATTAGTACAAAAAAACTTGTCACGGTTAACCACAAATTCCTAGACTAGTACGTTAATTGGTTAAAAAACCATTGTTTGTAATAGTATAAAAGTCGGCCAAGCTGTAAATTGTTCGATGCCATTGTGGTAAACTACTGATAACCACTAACCGCAAAAGACCGGATAGTATGGTGGACATGATCACTAAGGTGCAAAAGACTATCAAGACCCTCCACCTGCCGAAGAACTCACCAAATGGTCTTTTTACCGAGCTATAATAGCCGAGTTCATTGCCACAATGTTGCTTCTTTACACCACTGTCTTGAGTGTCATCGGTTACAAGTCCCAAGTCGACCCCGCCCACTGCACTGACCAATGTGGTGGTGTTGGAATCCTTGGTATCGTATGGGGCTTTGGGGCCATGATATTTGTCCTTGTTTATTGCACTGCTGGTATCTCAGGAGGACACATTAACCCTGCTGTTACATTCTGGCTCATTGTTTGGGTGCTATTTGTGGTTGTGGTCTTGTTAAGGCTTTCCAAAAGACTTGCTATCATAATTTTGGTGGTGGTGCTAATGAGCTTGCTGCTGCATGGCTACAGCAAAGGAAAGGAACCGGTTTGGGTGCTGAAATCATCGGTACTTTTGTTCTTGTTTACACCGTCTTCTCGACTACTGACCCTAAGAGAAATGCATGCGACTCCCATTTCCCTGTAATTACTATTTATTTATGTTACTATAACACTTCTAGTCAATTGTTATATGGTGTTATTATTGATGACAAGGTCTAACTAACTATTGTTTGGATTAATAACTAAAGGTGTTGGCACCTCTTCCAATCGGATTTGCGGTGTTCATGGTTCACTTGACCACAATCCCAATTACAGGAACTGGAATCAACTCTGCTCGTAGTTTTGGTGCTGCTGTCATGTATGGTACAGAAAAAGCATGGGATGATCAAATAGGCTAATATGTGAAATATGAGCATCTATAGGACATACCATAGGTACTCGACCTACTTCGGGTTACTATATAATAGTTAGAAAATACAAAAGAAGATCTGCAATGTCATAGCATATCAAAAGTCCAAACATTCAGGGTAGATCAAAGTCCTAATTACCTGCTTAATCACATTGCAACTTTTTACTAAATTCGTTGGACAAATTTCAGAATCTAGAAATTGTGATCGAGTTTTTGTGACCTGTGGATAGTTCCTCTGCAGAGACTTCAAGGATCCCATTGATATCTAAACGGAAGCAAACCTCTAGTTCCGACTTCCCATTGGGACCTGGCGTAAGGCCATCAAATTTGAACTTGCCAAGTAACTTATTGTCCTTAACTTTGACCCCCTCACCCTGATACACAGAGATAGATACTTCTGACTTGTTCGTTGCAAAAAATAGGTCCTTCTTGCTTGTGGGTATGGAAGTGTTCCTGGGAACAACAACAGACATATTACCCCTTACACCATTAATCTGGACTTCTATTCCTAATGAGAGGGGAGTCACATCCTGTAAGACAATATCTGGCACCACGTTATAATCATTTCCACTTAACCTTGAGGCCAAGATTGCAGCACCAAATGCAACAGCTTCATCTCCATTCATACTCTTGTAAAGTGTCTTCCCTTCAAAATACTCTTCAACCATTCGTTGTACCTTTGGAATCCTACTCGAACCCCCAACAACAACAACCTCATCCACGTCCTTCTTCTTCATTTCCCCATCAAACAAACATTTTTCGACTAGCTGAACACATTTTGTAAAATATGTTGCATTTAGTTCCTCAAATTTGGCTCTGCTGATTTTGATCGAAAAGTCATTGCCCTCATACAAGCAATCAATTTCTATTGGAGCAAAAGTAGTTGACGACAAATCCCTCTTTGCTTTCTCACAAGCAACTTTCAACCTCGCCATTGCTCTTGGATTCCCTCTTAGGTTGACCTCCCTGTGTTTTTTCTTAAATAATTGTAAGCAGTGATTAACAAGTGTTGCGTCAAAATCCTCACCACCTAAATGAGTGTCACCCCCAACAGCTTTGACATTAATGCAACTTGTTTTACTAATGGTCAAAAGAGATACATCAAAGGTTCCGCCACCCAAATCAAACACCAAAACATTCTTATCCTTGTCCCATTGTTTGTCAGCCAAATTCTCCACACCATATGCGATTGCAGCAGCTGTAGGCTCATTTAACAAACACAACACATTGAGGCCCGCAATAGTTCCTGCTTCCTTTGTTGCCTCTCGCTGTTGGTTGTTAAAATAAGCAGGAACGGTGATCACAGCATCTGTTACCTTTGTTCCAATATATTCTTCTGCAGCCTCTTTCATCTTCTTGAGAACCATAGCAGATAATTCTTCAGGTGCATATTGTTTATCTTCTCCCTTGTACTTAACTACAACTGTTGGCTTCTCTGAAGGCCCTTTAATGACCTTAAAAGGCCATGACTCCATGTCATTTGTCACTTGAGGATCACCGAATCTACTTCCAATCAAACGCTTAACATCTGATAATTTAAAAGCTTATGGTTAGCAACCCAAAAGATAGGCATCCCTATTTCTGTGATTCTTTAGTTCCAAGAGAAATCATACTGGGTTAAAAAACTGATTTAAAAAAAAAAAAAAAAAAAAAAAAAAAAAAAAGAAGTTTAAATAGAACGATTTACCAAACACAGTGTTAGTAGGGTTCCTAGCGATTTGGTTTTTTGCACCTTCGCCTACAAGTATTTCTGAATCACTGAAAGCTACATAAGACGGGGTGATCTTGTTTCCCTGTTCATTAGGTATGACCTCCACCCGATTTTTTCTGTTCATCCATACAGCAGCACATGAATATGTCGTCCCAAGATCAATACCAATGGCCGCTCCTTTGACTGTTTGAGACATCGTTCAACCTGCAATGAAACGAAATACAGAGCAGGAGTTAAGTTGAGACAAATTCATACAACAAAAATTGAATAAGATAGAGTTGCAGTCCCAAACATGTGCAAGTTTTCAGCAAAGTTGATGGATCTAAATTTAATGCCATTCCATTTCATTTCATTCAGGACACACTCGAAATCATTTTCTGGCCCTAGCAGTAATTCCTTAATTGTTCCTCAATTCCTCACATAATAAAGTGTTAGACACTGGTAAACAGATGAGGTTTTTCCTTATTCAGGTTAATCAGGGCTGGCGAACCTTAATTTTGACTCAGATGTAAGCGGTCTCACGGGGTTAATCTCGGGACCGTTTCCGACCCTTCCCTGGCCACCCCCAATTCACAAATGTACACACCTAGCGAGGTTTGAAGTTTGAACCCTTGACCTTTTGTGAGGAAACCAAGGACCCTACCACGCGGCCATTTGGTGGTAGTTAAGTTTCCTTATTAACTTAACTTGAAGATGTTTAATTCATAAATATACAATACCTATGTGGCCAACTTTTCGAGAAGAATAAGCTTATATTAACCATTAATCCTAAATCGCATGCATGAACGATGCATACCATTTTGAACGCAGTTATCTCAATTTCTGAATGCATCTCCTATGAGACTCCTAACAATTTGTATATCAATAAACCATGATTTTTTTTGTTTAGCATACATATAGTTAAAACACTTACGCCATAAATAGAACATATAAGAATGTTTATTAAACTTGGTTGAAGCTCGAGGTGTAAGTTGTTAGTAGTTTAGCAGTGTTTGGTAAAAGAAAAACCAAACTTACTTTTAAAAGTTACTATGAGCTGATTAGCATCGAAAGAATGCTTCTTTTTTTTCTTGAATCTTGATACGGATTTTCATTAAAAATTTAAATAAACTAATATATATTCTACAAGCTCCAAGCCATTGGAAACGGTCACAAGGATACCCTAGTTAGGCCGCGTACACTCCACAGATTCCCCCAAGAAAAAAAAACCTCATTTGTTCACCCGTTAAGCTCTATGTCAAACATACTTTAGAGCTTTTTTTTATGTTTATCATTTCTTAAGGCGTGATTGGTTAAGCTTATACTCTAAGATAATAGGTTATTTTGAATTTAGAAAAGGTGATAAAGCTCATTTTAACAGCTTATCCCAACTCGTAAGGGGTGTTTGTTTAGGCTTATGAGCTTATTTGATCCTGCTTAAATTTCCGGCTTATTTTTTGACTGGCGTGCATATTCTGCCTTAATATGAAAAATAAGCTTACAAGCTGGAAAATAAGCCAGAAAACATGAGCTTATGAAACATAAGACGATTCAAATAAGCTACTAGAGCCTCTCAAACGCGAGAGAAGTCCACGCACTAGCCTTTAGGACATAATAAGCCATAAGCCATTTTTTGGCTTATTTGAAAACATGGGCTTATATTCAAAAGTGAACTTATGAAACATAACCGCAAAACCAAATAAGTTATAAGCCGGCTATATAACCCGAAACAAACACCCCCTTATTATAGACTAAACAATACTACACACACAATTTTATAGAAAAAACAATGTGCATTTAGAAATAACCAAGGTTTATTTAACAAAATTAGCACTACGTCATAAAAATCTATGAGTGACTAGAATCATATCTGCAAACTACATTTGGGCTCAAATGACATCAAGTAAAGATGCATGTAACTTAAGGAATAAAAATCAATTTTTTACCTTAAAATTTCTGCTCAGAACTAACCCTAGCCTTGATTCGCTTATTAAACTTAGCTTACTTTTGGGCGCCCCTTTAATAACTTTGAGCTAATTGCAGTCTTCTTCTACACTCTTTATTAAACACTGTATACTTTTTAACTTTTCAGAAAATTTGTATCTCTTTCTTTGGAAGATTTGCACACTTCTCAAAATAAAAACCCACTTAAACTTTTTAGTTTTCATAAAATGTGCTAAAAAAAACATATATGTCAATTACGGAAAAGAACTTAAAAAATGTGAGGGCACTTAATAAACTTTTAGTTATTAAATTTTAAATAAAGTATGTAAACTTAAGCATAATTACTAGTTTCCATAAAATAACTCTTAATATCGTTTTGCATAGGTTATAGGTCTCAATAACGTTTTACATAGTTTTTAAACTTTAAATAAATTGTATAAACTTAAGCATAATTGTAGGTGGGTTTTTACTTATTATTTATTTTATTTTTTGTCATTTCTAGTTTTAGAATTGGGCCTCTTTGTTTTGGGTTATGATTGTTTTTTATCATATTTGTAGGCAAGGTTGCAAAAATCGCGAATTGGTAGTGAGGCGGTCGACCACTCTGTAGCTTGTAATCGGTCTAAGCGGGATTAATCCGTTATTAATCGGATTGGCATTTTTGGCAAGTTTTGAGTATTTCTGGGTAGTTTTGAGTATTCCCGAAAAGATTTTTCCTTAAAAACATCTTGTAATAGAAACAATCCATGAAAGAGATATAAACAGCGACATCTATCTCTTTCATCATTGTCATCTCTTCTTATCTTAAAAAAAATGATTTAACAATTTCTTAGCTCGACTCGAAAATTTCACGTTAACAACTTAATATTTATTCAAATCATAAACATTTTATCTGTAAAATTTTGAACTTTAAATATAACCGTTAGGTTATATCGCTCGTAACGAAAACTGATTCTGAACATTTTTATCACTTTAGATTAATTTTTAATCCACTTCTAATCATTTTATGGAATTTCAAATTTTAATTCAAATGTTACCATATAAACCCGGTGATTTACGAGTCTAAACTTGCGTTTTAAACATTTTTATTGGTGTGCAAACTTAACTTTTACATGCACCACATTTTCTAAGACGTTTAAAAAAATTTACATTTTTGAAAAAGTTAACACATTTCTCTCCCCCTTTGACTATAAAATCATCCCTTATGTATTTAAAACTTTCGGTTTTAGACTTAACGAATATTTAACACCAACCGACACTATACTAGGCCTATTCTATCCATTATAAGCCTTTTAGGTTCATAATAATCATATTAGAAAAGTCACATTTCACTTTTTCTATTTTCACGTAAACTTCAAACGTACGTTTTACGCGTATTTAACCTACGTTTTTAGGTTTTAACAACGTTTACGCACTCTGTTAAACTTATCACTCGTTTAATATATATTTATAGAGTATATTGATAAGTTTCAACATTTCTTAGAAGTTTTATATTTTTAAGATACCCGGTTTTATGTTTCGTGATTTAAATACTTAATGTTAGTAATTATCGGGACCAAAACTCACTCCGTAAAACCAAGATATTATCAAAATCACCTAGTCATCTTATTTATACACTATGGTCGACATTTTAAGTGATTCACCAAGCCCTTGGTGGCTTGGTGATAAGTTGTGATCATTTAGAATGAATACATGTGTTATAACTTACTAGTTAAGACTTGTAAAATATCCTTAGTTCTAACGTCCTCATCATATTATATAACAAACACATCCATCTCATCTTTCTTTCATCATTTAAACGCCCAACATTAAATTCTTACCATCTTCATCTTTGATCTTCAAGTTCCAAGTTACATATCATTGTTGAAGCTCTCGTCAAGTTTCACATGATTCTAGTTATAAGTTTCTTCATCCATTGGCTAGATTGCAAGCTACTCAAGTGAATCAAGTTTTTTTTATAAGCTCTAGCACAAGATCAAAAGTGCACAAGAGGTGTTGAAGGATTCCAAGAGTGAAATTGGTCTTAGTTATTAGTCCTTTGTTCTTATTTTCCCTTTTAATTAAGGCCAAAAGTTGTAACACTAAAATCATGATCATCATCCTCGTTACTATAATTTTATGCTTGTTATGTTATGTTATATATGTTAGTTATATTGATCATGTTGTACAAAAGCTTTAAAAGAAGTAAACCTGTATAAAAACTAGCTTATGATTTCTTGTGAAAAGTTATGTTAGTAAACTAGTAAATCAAGTACGTTATGGGGGGATTAAATATTGGGTCGTTGCGGGCAAAAAACTTAGCTTTACTTGGAAAATGGTGGTGGAGATTCAAATTTGAGGGTGAGGGGTTATGGGTTAAGGTGATCAAAAGCATTCATGGGGTCAATGGTGGGTTAGGGGATTCTAGGGTCGAAAGAGGTGGTGTCAATGGTGGGGGAGTGTGGCGTGATATAGTGCGGGTAGGGGGCGATTGAGGGGCTCTGGGTAGAGTTTATTTCTTCTTATGTGGGGGTATTGGGGGATGGTAAGGATATTAGGTTTTGGGATGATAAGTGGGTCGATAATCGAAGACTTTGTGATACATTTTCTAGGCTTTATCATCTTGATAGGAATAAGAATAGTAGCGTTAAGGAGAAGGGGGCATGGGTAAACTGGGATTGGTGTTGGGAGTGGGATTGGATTCGAGACATTAGAGGTAGAGTGTGTAATGATTTTGATGAACTAATAGGTGTATTGCAAAATGTTATTGTTTCTAATAATTGTAGGGATAGTTGGAAGTGGAGGATATTTGAAGACGGTATTTTCACGGTCAAAGAGTTATCAAGATTGATTGAGGAAAAGATTCTTCACGTGGAAGGTGATGGTCAAGAAACGCGGTGGAACAAGTTAGTTCCTAAAAAAGTGAACATTTTCGTGTGGAGAGCTTTAAAAAGAAGGTTACCGGTTTGTGTGGAATTAGATAGAAGAGGCATAGATTTGGACTCGGTTCTTTGTCCAAGCTGTAATAACGTGACAGAATCATGTACTCATAGTTTGGTCACTTGTGACTTAGCTATGAGTGTGTGGGAAAAAGCTATAGTTGGTGGAAAGTGGTGGCCGTTAATGCGTTCTCGATTGGTGAATTCTTTTCATCATTTGGAAACGTTAACACTCCTACCAAGTTATCGATCGTTTGGCAAGCGGTTATTTGGACAACCGGGTATTTCATTTAGAAAGAAAGGAATGCTCGTGTGTTTGGTAAAAAAGTATCTAGCACTAATCGAATCGCGCAAGACATTCAACTTAAGAGTTACGAGTGGATTGTTAGAAGATCAAATAAATATAAAGAGTTAGATTGGCAACAATGGTTGAGGGACCCCATAAATATTCGGCTACAGTGAGTTTCTTTCAGTTTGTTTTCATGTGCAGTTTGGCACATTTTTGGATATAATGTGGCATCAGGTTCTGCTGTTTGGATATAATGTGGCTTCAGGTTCTGCTGTTTCGGAGTGGGTCTGCAAAGTGGGGATTTGCATTTGCATGTTCAGTTTGCTTCTGCAGGCTTATAATAAGTGTTTTGTTATCATGTGGCATCAACAATTGTGTTTGTGTTCTGCTGCAAAATATGTTCCTGCTGTTTGGGAATGGGTCTACAATTTGGTATTTTGTCTGCAAGTTTAATTGGTACATATGGCTTCTATGTGGCTGTTTGGATAGCAAGTGGTCAATGGTGACTTTTATTTCATATGGGATTTTATATTCTCATGTGAATGAAGGTTGTATTTTGTCAATGTGCTTTTTGCTTGTGTCAGTGATTGTTGTACATATATGTATTTCTTTTAGATGCCCTGTGCCAGTAAGTTTAGAAGAGTTAAGATTTAGTTTCTTTGTTTGGTTTGTATTTTTTCTATTTGGGTCTCATCCTTTCTTAATTAGCTTGTTAATTGAGGTGAGATGCCTTGTATTGTATCTTTGTTTTTGGTCTTTTATAAATGTTGCCTTTCTTAAAAAAAGGTTATAGCCACCAAATTTATGGACACGGGACCTTGAATAGTATTATTTAATTGTAGAGAACCTCAAAACAAAAACCTAGCCTTTGAAATCATGTAAAAAGAACTTGTAGATTAAAAGTTGTGACTAGTTAAAGATTTCTAAAGAAAACTTGGTTTTGGTTAAAAGTGTTCTGGTGTACATTGAAATCGCGATTTTGACCCCTTTCTAATCAGAATTAGCAAAAATATAAAACACGAAAGTTGTCCGGAATGATGATTTACATACGATACTTGGGAATTTTATACTGAAAACGCAAAACAAGGGCAGTTTACTTCCGAGATTTATAAGGACTGATTTTAACGCAAAAGTTATATTTTCACAAGATAAGTAGTTACAAACCATGTTCTTTTCCAAGCTAAGTGACTTGAAAAACTTAATATTTGTTATAAAAACGTAACATGCCATGTTCTAATAAACTTCCCTAAGTTATTTGACCTTCAGAGTAATGCTTTCACATGTAAAAACCAATTTTTCACATGTAAAACTATATTCATAACTTATAAACCATAACTTATAATTTTTTCAACTTACGTGAAATATCAAAATCGACCAAGACCCGTTAAGGGAACATGACTGAACTAATTTTACAAACCATGTGACCATGTTAACACTTATATCATATAATCAAATAAGCAAAGTATATGTTTTACATATTAAGTACTACGTTACTAGGGAGCTTCATGTGAGGGACCTCTTTGGGGTGGACGTATTGCTGAGTTGTTGGATTTACGATTTAAAGTATCATAGCTCCTTTTATGTTTACTACATGACATTTGAATTATGATGGCCCGAACAGTAGTACGATATTTAACTAAAAGCATTTTATAAACTAATAAACCATTTCTATAACGACATACACGATTATTATAAGCTACCATGTACAACATAATGATCAATATAATGACTTATATAGACTCATTTATATTTTCACATCGTTATTACAAAATCTAAAACACAATATCATATTTATAGGTTGTACGTAGAGGTTTTTCCGGCTTATCCATCGATTTCGTATACATTTGATTAGGGGTGAAAACGAGCCGAGCCGAGCCGAGCCCGAGCCTGCCAGAGCTCGAGCTTGGCTCGTTTAAGTTTTAAAAGGCTCGAGCTCGGCTCGTTTCGAGCCTTAAATTTTAGGCTCGAGCTCGGCTCGTGGTATTTTATATAGGCTCGGGCTCGGCTCGAGCTCGGCTCGTTTATATGATTTGGCCATAATAAGTTAAAAGCTTGGCTCGAGCTCAGCTCGTAATATATCTTTATTGAACTCGTTAATAAGCTCGAGCTCGGCTCATATATATGTTTAATACTTAAAATATCATAATGTCGTTTAGGCTCGCGAGCCCAAACGAGCTTTGTATGTAAAGCTCGGCTCGAGCTCGATTAATAAACGAGCTTCAACTTAGGCTCGAGCTCGGGCTCGAGCTCGTTTAGGCTCGGCTCGTTCGAGCTTTTTACCGATCCGATCCTGAGCTTTTCACGAGCGGCTCGGCTCATTTCCACCCCTACATTTGATATCTTTAACTCAGATAGCCCTACTTTTACTTGTTTTGAACTATTTTGGGGGAGTTACATGCTACATTTTTATGTTAATCACAATTACTTGAAAATTGTACTATGTGTTATATAAATCTTTATTTATACTTGGAATTACGTACTTAGAATTATGTGTTGTATCAATTTTTTTATACTAGGAATTATGTGCTACGTCAACTGTTAATGATATAAATGTGTTAACAGTAATCTTTGGGAAGAAGCTCCCAGTATGTGTAATTTATTTGCTAATAGTAGTCTTTGGGAAGAGGCTCCTAGTATGTGCGGGAAGTGGTTTCATGATAAGGATTTAAAACATACGTTTTTAAGGGGTCATTTAAGTCCTAAATCGTTACATTTTATATCCTTTAATACTTAAAATCGTTTTTTTTCACATTTTAGGTCTTTTGGAAGCAAATTGCTATAATCAAGCACTTTTGGACGAAAAGGATCGAAAATATGAAGAAAACGACAAAGTCAAGATTCAAGGCTGATTTTTACACCTGACGGCGTCCCACATCATAGGGCAACGGCGTCGCTTATTAGGCCTTCAAAAAATTCTCAAGCGACGGCTCAGAACATATTTGGGTTCTACAAGCTGACGGCGTCACGCCTAAATCTAGAAGGGTGTCGCCCTTACTTTTATCATTAGACGACCAAGATCCATCCTAGACGACGTCCTCATGCAAGCCATACGGCGTCACAATTTCATACCTGACGTCGTCCCAATGAAGACTTGTCCAATACGAAACCCTAAAGACGGCGACCAGACGGCGTCACCATCAAAAGGCGAAGCCGTCACACGTGTAAATCTATATATAGACTTCGAATTTTGTGTATTTTGAGTGTAGTATTTTGGAGAGCAAATCCTAATTCGTTCATAGTCCGACTTGGGTAGTATTTTAAGGTTCCAAACCCTTATTTACACTCAAAGATAAGTTTGTTTATCCAATCTATCACCATGTTTCATTTATGTTCAATTATTTGTTTGTGTTCTTGCTTATCTATCATTCTTAACTAAATTAATCTAGTGTTTGCTTAGATCCAATGAAACCTAGTTGTTGATTATTGTTAGATTCTCTTTTGTTTTAATTGGTAGACGCTAGAGTAAGGAAAACTGGCTTCTTCTTTAATTGTTGCAAGCTTGAACATCCTAAATAGCAAAAAGCTTGAGAGTGCACTGAGTCATCGTTGTGTTTATTGCGTGAGTTGTAGTTTTATGATAATAGGATATTCGAAGGTGATACCTCGGTACTCGGCACTACACCATAAAAATCCAAAAAAATTCATGAGTGTGCCCAGACCCACCCAGGTTCCATAAGTGACTAGAATAAGTATATGTAAACCACATTTGGGCTCAAATGACAGCAAGTAAAGATGCATGTAACTTAAGGATTAAAAATCAATTTTACAATAAAATTTCGCTCGAACTAACCCTTGATTCGCTTATTAAACTTAGGTGGTGTTTGTTTTTAAAAGGCTCAATCAATCAACCCACATCCGAATCAATGAGGCATAAGTGTCTCGAATCGACCGCATCCGAACGGGAAAAAACTCATGTTTGAACCGCGCATTTACTTTTTTTTTTTTTTTTTTTTTTTTTTTTTTTTTTTTGGTATCGCAAGAGGCATTCGGACACCCTCTCATGTCTAGACCATTAAGATCTTATCGCCTCGAACACGTCCGAACGGAAAAAAAAAAACCGAGCGACCAAAATGTTTGACCGCGTCGAACGATTCAGATTTAAAAGCTGTTAAAAGCCTCTTTATAAAAAACAAACACCACCTTAGCTTACTTTTGGGCGCCCCTTTAAGAGCACCCGGTGTCCACTTCGTCTTCCCCTTCGTCGTTCACTCTGGCAGTTCGTCGAGGCTCGTTGTGACACCGGGGTGTCTCGCCATGCTTCGTCGTTGGCAATGAAATCGTGGTGACGACGAGTAAGGATTTCTGACAAAAGTGATTTATACCGTTTGAATATTCAATTTCTATCCGTTTAACAACGGATATAATAACTTTTTTTTTTTTTAAACCCACCACTCACTCTATAAATTAACATAACATTTCATACAATTTTTTTCATATTCAATCAAAATAAACCATTCAAACTTGTCAAACATGAGTTACGATAGTGAATCATCTTATTCCGCGAAAGTGACCTCAAGAGTTAACGGAATTAGAAATGTTTATTAAAGAGTTCGAGGCGGAGCAAACGTTGCGAGGAACAAACATCCGGTCCATCAAAGCGTCGTCAATATGTCCTCGTGAACGTGAAATTCACAAGACGTCTTCTTGATGACTATTTTGGTGACAACCCAAAATATACTTTTAAAATTAATGCATAAATGACTTGTACAGATCGTTAATGTACAAGTCATTTATCGACAGTCTCCTTTGCACCTCTTTAGTTAGGTCCATTTATCATTTTCCTTTCATAAAATGTGCTAAAAAAAACGTATGTGTCAATTACGTAAAAGAACTTAAGAAATGTGAGGGCACTTAATAAACTTTTAGTTATTAAATTTACGTAAAAGAACTTAAAAAATGTAAGGGCACTTAATAAACTTTTAGTTATTAAATTTTAAATAAATTATATAAACTTAAGCATAATTACTAATTTCCATAAAATAACTCTCCATGTCATTTTGCGTGGGTTATGGGTCCATTTATCATTTTCCTTTCATAAAATGTGCTAAAAAAAACGTATGTGTCAATTACGTAAAAGAACTTCAGAAATGTGAGGGCACTTAATAAACTTTTAGTTATTAAATTTACGTAAAAGAACTTAAAAAATGTAAGGGCACTTAATAAACTTTTAGTTATTAAATTTTAAATAAATTATATAAACTTAAGCCTAATTACTAATTTCCATAAAATAACTCTCCATGTCATTTTGCGTGGGTTATGGGTCTCAATACCAGTTTACATAGATGTTAAACTTTAAATAAATTATATAAACTTAAGCATAATTACAGGTTTTCATAAAATAACTCTCAATACCGTCTTACACACGGGAGGTTGAGATGTAAACATTCTTACCTCTATCTAAGGCTAGTAGAGGCCGCTCCGCTTTTTACTAAATGTAAAGAAAGAACCTTCGGCCTTACAAGAGGTGAGAATTGAACTTTTGACCTCGGTCTCAAGAAACAAAAGTATTAACCACTTGATCCAACCTTACTTTTATAATTTAATAAATACATTGCTCTTATAATTACTAGTTTCCATGATTTTAAATAATTTTAAAAGTTTAATAAATACCACCTACACTTTATACGTGATATACTTTGTATTTTATATAAAAAAAACAATAATATGTCGATGTTATTTATGAACATATAGCTATATATTATACTAACGAGTATGGCGATCCGTGCATTGCGGCGGGTTTTTTTCGTGTTATATGTTGTTTGTAACGGTTTATAATTTTTTTGGTAAGCAAATTGTGATTGTTTAATGGCATATGTAATTATGTGGTTACATTTGTTATACTGACATAGTTGTAATTTGGGCATCTTTTGTTTTGGTTTATGATTGTTTTTAGGGTTAAGTCCATTTATTACTAACGTACTTTCTCCAAATTACACATCTAGGTAACTTACTATGTAAAATATCATTATCATCATCAAAACTTGTTGCGACCTATAAATATAAGTAATATGACCGGTTGGTTTTCACCTCATTAAAAATATTTTCAAAATTGTATTTTTTTTCCAGCTAGACTAAAGTGAAATGTCAAAAACACCCTCATCTTCATCATGCCTAATTTTCTCTAATAAACTGAACTTGTGATAACAGGTTCCGGGTAGATCAATCTTCAATTCATACCCGAAAGTAAACTGATAAAATAAACACGACACAAGTAAGTAATTCTTTTAATATTGTTACGTTTATTTGTCAAAACTGATCAAAATGTATATTCTTATTGATTTTGCAAGTGGGGTGTACTACGTGTAACACTTCACTTCCATCCACAAAATATAGTCTTCATAGTATCATCTTTATGGTCTTTGTTTCTACAACTTCAGGCTGTGAGGTTTCTTAGTATATGCAACTTCACTTCCAAATCTCCATACCGCCCTAAATCATACACAAAGTAAAAAAAACAATACCCAAAATCATGTCCCCCACTGTAACCACGGTTGCCTTATCAAACCCCCACCGTTGCGACATCAGATTCCTCATCCCATGCACTCGGCCTCTTAGATCTCGTCATCTAATAATACAGCTGCCACAAATCGAGTGACACGCATAAATCAATTTAGAGCTGTAAGTGTTGTTGAAATAGAGGGATTAGGGATTGTGAACGCGTACGTATGTGTTTTCAGTTTGTTGTAAGGATTTAGGTTTGTTATTGTTGAAGTTTCGAATGATTTTGGGTTAATTTTGTTATGCAAGCTGCTAGTGTTAATGATATGTGTTTATGTTCGGTTTTTTTGGTTGATTTTTGATGAATTTAGTTGCAACTTACTGGTTTTGTATAAAGAATATGAAGAGGAATTGGGTAGTGTGGAGGAGGTCATGGTGGTGATGATATCAGATGAAGATGAATGAAAATGTGAGTAGACTAAAATGTCAAAGTTTATAAGCTCAAAGTTAATATAAAATATAATTAAAATATGACGTGGACGTTTTATACCTTCTAAACCGGTTACCGGTGAATAAATGACACCAAATTTGTAAGTTTGAAACAAATTCAAAAGTTTTGATGGTAATAATGGTATTTTACAAAGTAAGTTACCTATATGTGTAATTTGAAAAAAGTAAGTTGGTAATAAATAGACTTAACCTTGTTTTTATCATACTTGTAGGTGGATTTTTATTTATTACGGAGTATTTATTATTATTTTTTTTTTTGAGATTTTTAGTAACGTATAAATTGATATTTTGCATGGGGAAGGGTTTTTTGATGATTACACGCTGTTCATTTTGAGAGGCTCGATACAACATCTTCTTGGTGATTCATAATTGTTTCTCTATATAATAAATCTATCTCTTTCATCAATGTCATCTCTTCTTATCTTTAAAAAAAAATTATCTAACAATTTCTTTGTTATAGCGACTCGAAAACTTCACGTTAATATTTATTCAAAACATAAACATTTTATTTAAAATCATGTACAATTTTGAACTTTAAATATAACCGTTAGGTTATCTAATGCGTAACAAAAACCAACTCTGAACATTTTAATCACATTAGATTAATTTTTAATCCACTTATAATCATTTTATGGAATTTCAAATTTTAATTTAAAATGTTACCAAATAAACTCGGTGATTTACGGGTTTAAACTTGCGTTTTAAACATTTTACTGGTGTGCAAACTTAACTTTTACCAGCACCGCATTTTCTAAAACGTTTAAAAAAATTTACATTTTTGAAAAGTTAACACATTTCTCTCCCCCTTTGACCATAAAATCATCCTTTATTTATTTAAAACTTTCAGTTTTAGACTTAACGAACATTTAACACCAACCGACACTATACTAGGCCCCGTCTACCCATTATAAGCTTTTTAGATTCATAATAATCATATTAAAAAAGTCACATTTCACTTTTTCCATTTTCTCGTAAACTTCAAACGTTGTTACGTCTTACGCGTATTTAACCTACGATTTTAGGTTAACGTTCATGCACTCTGTTAAACTTATCACTCGTTTAATATATATTTATAGAGTATGAGGAGAGTTATTTTACATACCAAACTTTTCTCACATACCAAGGACTCATCTCCACCATCCATTTAAAAAATCAATTCTTTGAGATTAAAGCATTTTTTATTTCGGATATTTTTATAATTTAAATATCTTTAATCGTTAATCGTTAAGTGAAAATATTTACATTGTCGCGACGAACATTTAATTATCTTTCTATAGACGGGCACTTTGATATACTTTCAAAAAAAAAAATATTCGTTTTTTCACGTTTTCGTTTTTGGCGTTATCGAAATTTGCATTAAAAATATCATATATGATAAAACACTAAATTGAATATCATGTGATATTAGTGTAATATCATATATGATATGTAATATCACATGTGATATATCATATGTGATATTACACTAATATCACATGTGATATTACACATCATATATGATATTACACTAATATCACATGTGATATTCAAATTAGTGTTTTATCATATATGATTTTTTTAATGCAAATTTCAATAACGTAAAAAAACTAAAAAACTAAAAAAAAAATACGTGAAAAATACGAAAATTTTTTCTTGTCGAAAGTATATCAAAGTGCCTATCTATAGAAAGATAATTAAATGCTCGTCGCAATGATATATATTTTTTCGCTTAACGATTAACGGTTTGAAAGATATCAATATTTGTGATGAAAGTGGGTTTTTTAAATTGTTGAGATTAATCTCATCCATTAGATCAAATAAAAATGGAGGGTGGAGATTGATCCCTTAGTATGTAAAAAATCTTTTGTCCTCAAATGATCTTAAATCATAGAGTATATTGATAAGTTTTAACATTTCTTAGAAGTTTTATATTTTTAAGATACCCGGTTTTAAGTTTCGTGATTTAAATACTTAATGTTAGTAATTACCCGGACCAAAACTCACTCAGTAAAACCAAGATATTATCAAAATCACCTGGTCATCTTATTTCTTCACTATGGTCGACATTTTAAGTGATTCACCAAGCCTTGGTGGCTTGGTGATAAGTTGTGATCATTTAGAAAGAATACATGTGTTATAACTTACTAGTTAAGACTTGTAAAATATCGTTAGTTCTAACCTCCTCAACATATTATATAACAAACACATTCATTTCATCTTTCTTTCATCATTTAAACGCCCCAACATTAAATTCTTACCATCTTCATCTTTGATCTTCAAGTTCCAAGTTACATATCATTGTTGAAACTCTCGTCAGGTTTCACATGATTCTAGTTCTAAGTTTCTTCATCCATTTGCTGGATTGCAAGCTACTCAAGTGAATCAAGTTCTTTCATAAGCTCTAGCACAAGATCAAAAGTGCACAAGAGGTGTTGAAGGATTCCAAGAGTGAAGTTGTTCTTAGTTCTTAGTCCTTTGTTCTTATTTTCCTTTTTAATTAAGGCCAAAAGTTGTAACACTAAAATCATGATCATCATCCTCATTACTATAATTTTATGCTTGTTATGTTATGTATTATATGTTAGTTATATTGATCATGTTGTACAAAAGCTTTAAAAGAAGTAAACATGTATAAAAACTAGCTTATGATTTCTTGTGAAAAGTTATGTTAGTAAACTAGTAAATCAAGTATGTTATGCTAGTTATAGTCACCAAATTTATGGACATAAGACTTCGAATAATATTATGTAATTGTAGAGAAACTCAAAACAAAAACCTAGCTTTTGAAATCATGTAAAAAGAACTTGTAGATTAAAAGTTGTGACTAGTTATAGATTTCTAAAGAAAACTTGGTTTTGGTAAAAAGTGTTCTGATGTACACTTAAATAGCGATTTTGACCCCTTTCTGTTCAGAATTAGCAAAAGTATAAAACACGAAAGTTTTCCGGAATGATGATTTACATACGATACTTGGGAATTTTAGACTGAAAACGCAAAACAAGGGCAGTTTACTTCCGAGATTTATAAGGACTGATTTTAACGCAAAAGTTATATTTTCACAAGATAAGTAGTTACAAACCATGTTCTTTTCCAAGCAAAGTGACTTGCAAAACTTAATATTTGTTATAAAAACGTAACATGCCATGTTCTAATAAACTTCCCTAAGTTATTTGACCTTCAGAGTAATGCTTTCACATGTAAAATCTGATTTTTTCACATGTAAAACCATATTCATAATTTATAAACCATAACTTATAATTTTTACAACTTACGTGAAACATCAAAATCGACCAAGACCCGTTAAGGGAACATGACTAAACTAATTTTACAAACCATGTGACCATGTTAACACTTATATCATATAATCAACTAAGCAAATTATATGTTTATATATTAAGTACTATGTTACTAGGGAGCTTCATGTGAGGGACCTCTTTGGGGTGGACGCATTGACGAGTTGTTGGATTTACGATTTAAAGTGTCATAGCTCCTTATATGTTTACTACATGACCTTTGAATGATGATGGCCCGAACAGTAGTACCATATTTAACTAAAAACATTTTATAAACTAATATACCATTTCTATAACGACGTACACTATTATTATAAGCTACCATGTACAACATAATGATCGATATAATGACTTATATAGACTCATTTATATTTTCACATCGTTATTACAAAATATAAGACACAATGTCATATTTATAGGTTGTACGTAGAGGTTTTTCCGGCTTATCCATCGATTTCTTATACATTTGATTTCATTAACTCAACGGTGAGTTTCATAGCCCCACTTTTACTTGTTTTGAACTATTTTGGGAGAGATACATGCTACATTTTATATTAATCACAATGACTTGAAAATTGTACTATGTGCTATATAAATATTTATTTATAATTGGAATTACGTACTTAGAATTATGTGCTATATCAATTTTTTTATACTAGGAGTTATGTGCTACGTCAACTGTTATTGATATGAATGTGTTAACAGTAGTCTTTGGGAAGAAGCTACCAGTATGTGTAATTTAGTTGCTAATAGTAGTCTTTGGGAAGAGGCTCCCAATATGTGCGGGAAGTGGTTTCCTGATAAGGATTTAAAACATACGTTTTTAAGGGGTCATTTAAGCCCTAAACCATTACATTTTATATCCGTTACTACTTAAAATCGTTCTTTTTTATATTTTAGGTCTTTTGGAAGCAAATTGCTAGAATCAAGCACTTTTGAACGAAAAGGAGCGAAAATATGAAGAAAACGACAAAGTCAAGATTCAAGGCTGATTTTTACACCTGACGGCGTCCCACATCATAGGGCGACGACGTCACTTATTAGGCCTTCAAAAAATTCTCAAGCGAAGGCTCAGAACATATTTGGGTGGGTTATGGTACAAAAAAGTTACTAAAGTTTCGTAAAAATTTGTCCTAAGTTACTAAAGTTTCATTTTGTTCACTCAGGTTACTGCACTTTGAAACTTTGTTCACTCAGGTTACTGAACTTATAAAAATATACGTTCCGGTTACTAAACTTTGAAACTTTATTCACTCGGGTTACCGAACTTATAAAACAATCTACATTTGGGTTACTCGAACTAACAATGAATTTATCGAAGTGTATACTTCCAAAAGTTCAGTAATCTAAGTGAACAAAATGAAACTTTAGTAACTTAGGACAAATTTTTAGGAAACTTTAGTAACTTTTTTGTTCCATAACCCTATTTGTTGTTAGAAACTCAAGGCCTTTTAGGCTTATATTTGATGAAGATGGTTGTAAGTGAAATTTAGGAAGAGAGGAATATTATTGATTGCTTAAGCTTTGCTTGATTTGCTTCATTACAAATGCATCACCACAACACCTATTTATACTACTCCATGGAATGTTCTAGAGATGAGATATTTCCATGGATATTCTACTACTATCTAGATACTTCCTACATCATCTTGATCATTTCTAATACATCATCATCCTTATCCTAATTCTAGATATTTCTATAACATTTAGCTACAATATTCTAGACATATCTATGGATATTTTCTAGGATTATTCTTTGTCGCTCTAGAAGCTTCCATACCATTCTACGACTTTCTAGAAGCTTCCACTATATGGGCTCGGACTAAATCAAGTTTACGATCCAACACCCCTTTAAACTTGATTTACCGACCCAAGCATCATTCGTTGTCTTGAAAATCTTTCTCGTTGATCGGCTTGGTGAGGATATCTCGCAACTTGGTTCTCGGACCTCGTATGTATCACTTGGACATCTTTCCTTGCAATGCACTCGAATAAAGTGATAACGAGTGTTGATATGCTTACTCGATCATGGTATACCGGATTTTTAGCTAAGTCAATGGCCGACTTGTTATCCACATAGATCTCAACGATCTTCTTGTTCCATGTGTAGCTCTTTAGCATACTTCTAAGCCAAATCATGTGACATACACACGATGTTGCAACTACGCACTCGCTTCACAACCGGACAAAGTAACAATAGGTTGCTTCTTTGAAGACCATGTAAAAGCATTGTTACCCGTGAAGAATACGAACTCGTTGTACTTCTTCCATCGCCTTTGTTTCCAAATTTCAACATCGCCGCTATATCCAACCAACTTGAAGTCTTCACTTGTTGAATAAAACATGCCGTAGTCTACGGTACCTTTGATATAACGGAGGATCCTCTTTGCAATCTCCAAATGCTTTGTCGTAGGCTCTTCCATGAAACGACTAATTAAACCAACCGCAAAGAGTATGTCGTCTTGTACATGTCAAATAGCGCAGACTTCCAACGAGACTCTTGAATTGAGTTGAGTCTACCGCTTCTCCTCCGTCATGCTTAGAAGGCTTTGCCTTATGTTCTATGGGGTGCCAACCTGGATTGCACTTATCCATGCCAAACTTCTTTAATATATCCTTGGCATATCCTTCGACTTATGAAAATTCCATCATCCGTCTCGCTTCACCTCAATGCCAAGATAATAAGACATAAGTCCTATGTCCGCTATCTCGAACTCTTTCGTCATTGAATTCTTGAGCTCATCAATCATACTCGAGAGTTTTCAGAAGATCAAATCATCCACGCAAGCGCATTTGAGCAAGATACTTCGATTTGCAAATTTCACGTAAAGTGCATATTCACTTAGGCATTTAGTAAAACCATGTTCTTGGAAATACTTGTCAATTCTAGTATTCCAAGCACGTGCCCGCTTAGACCATATAAGGCCTTCTTCAACCTTAGCACTTTACCTTCTTGCCCTTTGGCAACATATCCCTCCGTTGCTCCACATAAACTTCTTCTTCGAGAAGTCCATTTAGAAATGCAGACTTTACATCCATTTGGTGGATTTTCCACCTATATTGAGCAAAGAATAGCAATAATCATTCTAATAGTTTCTAAGCGAGCAACAGGAGCAAATACCTCTTCGTAGTCGATACCATACTTCTGCTTGTAACCTTTTGCCACAAGTCTTGCCTTGTACTTTTCCACTTCGCCTTTGGCGTTTTTCTTGGTCTTGTATACCCACTTGACTCCAATAGCCTTTTGGCCTTTCGGAAGGGTCGTCAACTCCCACGTATCATTCTTCACTATTGACTTTATCTCCTCGTCCATGGCTTGTCTCCATTTCTTGCTTTTCATTGCCTCCTCAAAAACTAAAGGTTCACAATCAGCGTATAAACAAGTAAGGGGTATCTCGTCACACCTCGAGAGCTCCCGCAAACTTCTTGTCTTCGGTTCTCCATCACTTGAACTTGAAGGTGATTCTTGGGTTGAGTTGGACTTTGAGGTTGTTGGACTTCTTCACTTGATTCACCCGCCTCTTCTTCATCACCATAGGAAGAAAGTCATACCTTTCATTTTCCTTGATGCTCCAATCCCATGTCTCTTCTTCATCGAACTCCACGCCTCTACTCACTACCACCTTCCTTGTGATTGGATTATAGAGCTTATAACCTTCGAATGCTTGTCGTACTCCAACAAACACATGCTTCTCACTTCTATCATCAAGCTTCAATCGCCTTTGGTGGGAACGTGGACATATGCTATGCTTCCAATACTCTTAGTGAGAGACGTTAGGCTTCATCCCATTCCATGCTTCTTGTGGAGTCTTGTTATCTAAACTCTTCGACGGACACCGGTTCAATAGATATATCGACAATCAACCGCCCGCCCAAAACTCCTTTGGCATCTTCTTACTTTTCAACATGCTTCGGACCATATTGAGAATGGTTCTATTCTTTCTCTCCACCACTCCATTTTGTTGTGGGAGTAAGGAGTCGTTAGAAATCTCCTGATCCCATTATCCTCACAAAATTTGTTAAATTCTTTTGATAAAAATTCTCCACCTCTATCGGATCTCATGGATTTAATTTTTAAACCTTTCCTTTTCAACCATAGCTTTAAATATTTTAAAAGTTTCAAAAGCTTGGGATTTTCTTTAGAAAATATACCCAAGTTTTTCTTGAAAAGTCATCAATAAAGAGCATAAAGTAAAGATTCTTACTATAAGAGGGTGGAGTAATGGGACCGCACAAACCGTGTGAATTAGTTGTAAAGGCTCCTTAGCTCTTGATGTTGCTTCTTTCGAATGAACTCCTAGCATGCTTCCCAAGAAGGCATCCTTCACACGCTTGATTGGGATGATCAATTTGATCTAACCCTTTCACCATTCCCTTCGAGGATAATAACTTTAAGTCACCAAAGTTTATGTTCAGATCTCAGTGCCAAAGCCACGAATGATCCTTCAAACAACTCTTTAAGCACTTAGCTTCATCATGTTGAATGTTTAGAAGGAACATTCGGTTTTTGGTCATAGGCACTTTGCTATGAGCTTTCCTTCTGGATTCCTTATTGTAGCACTACGATCCTTGAAATGAATATCGTAATTTTTCTAAAAGTTGTCCCACGCTTAAAATATTACTTTTAAGATTGGGCACATTGTATACGTCCAAATATATTGGTGACTTCGCCATCTTTAGCTCGGATAAGTATCTTACCTTTTCCTTTCACCGGTGCCTTTGATTCGCCTCCAAAGGTGACGTTACCTTTACTTTCTTCCATCTCCACGAACAAGTCTTCTTCACCCGTCATATGGTTACTTGCAATGAATCTATATGCCATGGCTCTATCCTCTCTTCTTGTTCGTCATGTCTTGCCATTAGCAAGGTAAGCTCATCTCCGCCTTCTACCTCCACAAGATTAGCTTTTTCTTCCACTTGTCTTGAGCTAGTACACTCATTGGCATAATGACCATATTTACGACAGCTTGTGACATTGTATTTGGGACTTACCTCCTCTTGAGATTGAAAGCTTCTCCCACGACCTCTTCGATATGAAGACCATTGGTTTTCATCTTCTTTGTTGACATCTCTCTTCCTCTTCCTCGCCCCTCGGCCTTGAAACCACCACGACCTCGAAAAATACCGCCCTCGCCCTTGCTCCTTTCCATGTAGAAAGCTCTTTTCCTTTCTTTGAAAGAGACCTTGAGTATAAAGCTTGCTCCAAGGGTTCTTTCCCTTCTTTTCTTCAACTTCTTCATGGGCTTGTAAAGATCCCATGAGTTGATCAATGGTCATTGAGTCTATGTCTTTTGACCTCTATGGCCACAACAATGTAATCAAAGCTTGGGGCAAAGAGCGAAGAATCTTTTCTATCACCCTTGTGTCACTCAAGCTTTCACCATTTCTCTTCATTTCATTTGAAATGGTCAAGACACGAGTGAAATAATCCAAATGGTTTCGGATTCCTCCATTTGGAGTTTTCGAACTCTCCTCAAGAGTTTGAAGACGCACCTTTTCACCTTGTCGATTCCTTTGAAAGCATTTTGAAGGATCTCCCACGCCTTGGAAGTAGTCATGTTTGCAACTTTCTCAAACATCGCATCATCAAGACATTGATAGATGAGTGTAAGAGCACTTTGATCCTTCTTTTCGCTTTTGCAACTCCACCCTTGGGCGGCATTCATGGAACTTTCATCATCTACTTTCTCAACACCTTTCTACAATCTCCCATACATCATGTGAACCGAGTAACGCCTTCATTCGAATGCACCAACTACCATAGTTGTCTTTGGTAAGACGAGGATATTGGAACAAGTTCATCATGCTCGACATCGTGATCTTCTAGCTCGATACCAATTTGTTAGAAACTCAAGGCCTTTTAGGCTTATATTTGATGAAGATGTTGTAAGTGAAATTTAGGAAGAGAGGAATATTATTGATTGCTTAAGCTTTGCTTGATTTGCTTCATTACAAATGCATCACCACAACACCTATTTATACTACTCCATGGAATGTTCTAGAGATGAGATATTTCCATGGATATTCTACTACTATCTAGATACTTCCTACATCATCTTGATCATTTCTAATACATCATCATCCTTATCCTAATTCTAGATATTTCTATAACATTTAGCTACAATATTCTAGACATATCTATGGATATTTTCTAGGATTATTCTTTGTCGCTCTAGAAGCTTCCATACCATTCTACGACTTTCTAGAAGCTTCCACTATATGGGCTCGGACTAAATCAAGTTTACGATCCAACAGCTTTTTCTCGAGCCAAAGCTTACATGGTGTATCCTTTGTTTGTTTGATTACTTTGGTTGGTGAGATCTCATGTGATCTTCTGAAAGTGTCAACCGATATTTTTGCAATTACATAGAAACCAAAGGTTTAAGTGTATTGTAAAAGTTACTGTCCATCGAAGCTTACTTGCAAGCCCAGTTCTATTGCACTAGACTAGCTCTTTCTATTTCTTGGTAACCTATTGTTTGTCAATATGGCATAGGTGATTCAGTGAACTTACATGAACTTTCTCCCAAATATCATTCCATACGACCCAAGAAATGTGATGCCGTTATTTCTAAAATCGTTAACCAACATTTATCAAAAAGATTATAAACATATGATCGATCAAGCTGTAAATTCGGTCAAATCTGTCTAAAACCAAACAGTACAACTGATTACCAGTGCCTAACAATATTAGTATGTAGACAAACTACTTATGCATTACTTATTGAATAAAAGAGCACATGCTTATTTAAAACTTGAATAACCACTAGCAGTTTTGCTTACAGTTTTAGTAAAAAAACTTGTCACGGTTAACCACAAATTCCTAGACTATTGTACGTTAATTGGTTAAGAAACCATTGTTTGTAATAGTACAAAAGATATATCATAGCTGTTAATTGTTCGATACCATTGTGGAACTACTGATAACCACTAATATTATAAAGAACGGACAGTATGGTGGACATGATCACTCCAAAAGACTATCAAGACCCTCCACCTGCCGAAGAACTCACCAAATGGTCTTTTACCGAGCTATAATAGCCGAGTTCATTGCCACAATGTTGCTTCTTTACACCACTGTCTTGACTGTCATCGGTTACAAGTCCCAAGTCGACCCCGCCCACTGCACTGACCAATGTGGTGGTGTTGGAACCCTGGTATCGTATGGGGCTTTGGGGCCATGATATTTGTCCTTGTTTATTGCACTGCTGGTAACTCAGGAGGACACATTAACCCTGCTGTTACATTCTGGCTCATTGTTTGGGTGCTATTTGTGGTTGTGGTCTTGTTAAGGCTTTCTAAAAGACTTACTATCATAATTATGGTGGTGGTGCTAATGAGCTTGCTGCTGCATGGCTACAGCAAAGGAACCGGTTTGGGTGCTGAAATCATCGGTACTTTTGTTCTTGTTTACACCGTTTTCTTGACTACTGACCCTAAGAGAAATGCATGCGACTCCCATTTCCCTGTAAGTACTAATTATTTATGTTACTATAACACTTCTATACTCAATTGTTATATGGTGTTATTATTGATGACAAGGTCTAACTAACTATTGTTTGGATTAATAACTAAAGGTGTTGGCACCTCTTCCAATCGGATTTGCGGTGTTCATGGTTCACTTGAGCACAATCCCAATTACAGGAACTGGAATCAACTCTGCTCGTAGTTTTGGTGCTGCTGTCATGTATGGTACAGAAAAAGCATGGGATGATCAAATAGGCTAATTAATATGTGAAATATGAGCATCTATAGGACATAACATAGGTACTCGACCTACTTCGGGTTACTATATAATAGTTAGAAAATACAAAAGAAGATCTGCAATGTGATAGCATATCAAAAGTCCAAACATTCAGGGTGGATCGAAGTCCTAATTACCTGCTTAATCACATTGCAACTTTTTACTAAATTCATTGGACAAATTTTAGAATCTAGAAATTGTGAACGACTTTTTGAGACCTGTGGATAGTTCCTCTGCAGAGACTACAAGGATTCCATTCTTATCTAAACTGAAGCAAACCTCTACGTCCGACATCCCATTGGGACCTGGCGTAAGGCCATCAAATATGAAATTTCCAAGTAACTTATTGTCCTTAACTTTGACCCCCTCACCCTGATACACAGAGATAGTTCCTAATGACTTGTAGTTCATTGAAAAAACTCTTTTCTTCTTGCTTGTGGGTATGGAAGTGTTCCTGGGAATAATAACAACCATGTTATTATATACACCATTAACTTCGGCTGCTATTCCTAATGAGAGGGGAGTCACATCCTGTAAGACGATATCTGGCACCATGCTATCATCGTTTTCACTTAACCTTGAGGCCAGGATTGCAGCACCGAATGCAACAGCCTCATCTCCATTCATACTCTTGTAAAGTGTCTTCCCTTCAAAATACTCTTCCACCATTCGCTGTACCTTTGGAATCCTACTCGAACCCCCAACAACAACCACCTCATCAATATCCGTCTTCTTCATTGCCCCATCAAACAAACATTTTTCGACTAGCTCAACACATTTTCTAAAATAAGCTGAATTAAGTTCCTCAAATTTGGCTCTGCTGATTTTGATCGAAAAGTCAATGCCCTCACACAAGCAATCCATTTCGATTGGAGCAAAAGTAGTTGACGATAACTCCTCTTTGCTTTCTCACAAGCAACTTTTAACCTCGCCATTGCTCTTGGATTTCCCCTTGTTGACCTCTCTGTGTTTTTTCATGAATTCTTTTATGCAATAATTAACAAGTGTCATATCAAAATCCTCACCACCTAAATGAGTGTCGCCCCCTACAGCTTTGACATTAATGCCACCTGTTTTACTAATGGTCAAAAGAGATACATCAAAGGTTCCGCCACCCAAATCAAATACCAAAACATTTTTATCCTTGACCCATTGTTTGTCAGCCAAATTGTCCACACCATATGCGATTGCAGCAGCTGTAGGCTCATTTAACAAACGCAACACATTGAGGCCCGCAATAGTTCCTGCTTCCTTTGTTGCCTCTCGCTGTTGGTTGTTAAAATAAGCTGGAACGGTGATCACAGCATCTGTTACCTTTGTTCCAATATATTCTTCTGCAGCCTCTTTCATCTTCTTGAGAACCATAGCAGATAATTCTTCAGGTGCATATCGTTTATCTTCTCCCTTGTACTTAACTACAACTGTTGGCTTCTCTGAAGGCCCTTTAATGACCTTAAAAGGCCACGACTCCATGTCATTTCTCACTAGAGGATCACCGAATCTACTTCCAATCAAACGCTTGACATCTGATAATTTAAAAGCTTATGGTTAGCAACCCAAAAGATTGGCGTCCCTGTTTCTGTGATTCTCTAGTTCCAAGAGAAATCGAACGAAGATAAGAAAAAAAAAGTTTAAATAGAAAGATTTACCAAAAACAGTGTTTGTAGGGTTCCGAGAGATTTGGTTTTTTGCACCTTCGCCTGCAAGTATCTCTGAATCAATGAAAGCTACATAAGACGGGTGATTTTGTTTCCCTGTTCATTAGGTATGACCTCCACCCGATTTTTCTGTTCATCCATACAGCAGCACATGAATATGTCGTTCCAAGATCAATACCAATGGCGCTCCTTTAACTTTTTGAGACATCATTCAGCCTGCAATGAAACGAAATACAGAGCAGAATTTAAATCGAGACAAATTCATACAACAAAATATGAATATGATAGAGTTGCAGTCCCGAACATGTATCAATTTCAGTATAATAGGAATTTAAATCTTTAGTATAATTTTGAATTCGAGTATAATAGGAATATTTTTATATAACAAATGGATTCCATTTCCATTTCATTCGGTACACACTGGAAATCATTTTCTGGCCCTAGGAGTAATTCCTCACATGACAGTTTGCTAATAAACTTGATTGGTAAGGTATGATTACTCGAAAAGAGACTACTTAGGCACAGACACTCTCCAGATGCCCTGAAGACGAAAAACCTCATTAGTTCACCCGTTAAGCTCTATGCCAAACATAGTCTAGAGCTTTTAGGGCGTGACTGGTTTAGCTTATTCTCTAAGATAATAGGTTATTTTGAATTTCGAAAAGCTGATAAAGCTCATTTAACAGCTTACCCCAACTCATAAGGGGTGTTTGTTTAAGCTTATGAGCTTGTTTGATAAGCTTATTTGATCCGGCTTATACTTCATAAGTCCATTTTTCCGGCTTATTTTTTGACTCATGAGCATATTATGCCTTAAATATGAAAAATAAGATTATAAGCTGGAAAATAACCAGAAAACATGAGCTTATGAAAATATAAGACGATTCAAATAAGTTACTAAAGCCTCTCAACTTAACAGAAGTCCAAACACTAGCCTTTAGCTCCTAACTGTACTGTCTATATAAAAATCTTCACAAGGTCAAGGAGCTTGCTCTGGGCGCTATGGGACGTTGATCACACAAGCGAAAGGGTTTTCGGGCTAAGCCCTACAATGTACATGGACTTCGTAAAAAACTATCAAATAACAATAATCATCATACAAACCAAACTTATAGATGCGAAAAGGATAATAACTTAAATTTGGTTAGTTGTCACTTGTCAATCCTTGGAAAATAGCGGTAAAAGAACAAGCTTTAATGCTTTTAGCCTGCGGAAAAATACCTATCATATATCTTTTCCACACAAAAATTGTACAAAATAAGAAAAACAAGAACCACGTTCAAATATGTTTTCCACAAAAAGGTGTAGATTGGCGGGAACACCCTGACCCCGGGTGCCTTTTGGCACCAGCCATTGTCCATCCCACAAGGAATAGCTCCGGGCAACTCTCCTGGCCTAGTGGGGCACCAACTGGAGTGAGCCGAGACTCTCGGACTCTTGAGCTCTTATCCACAAAGTCTCTCCAGTGAGCCCATAGGTTTTGCGGAGGTGTGTTTTGTTTCCATAAATTTCTTGGAAATCCGAAAATTTCTATTTCTTAACCCGAAACCCGGCATCCCATTCATCAAAACAGAAAATACAAAATCAGCAAACGCGTTTTTAGATTTTCTAACAATTTTGTGGAGATAAAATCTCCTTCAAATTCCTACATAGATATAGAAAGAAAACTAGTAAATATTTATTCCAACGAAACACACGCTAAGATCATTAAACCATATATTCTCCGACTAGTAGTTTTAAACATGCAACTGTGTTTTTCTCGTGATCCAACCCGCATCTCATTCGACTCAAATATTCTACGAAAAGTTTGAATACGCAGGACCTGACCCGTGCATTCTTTTGGGTCTCGACTGGTCCTTCTCTAAAACATAGCCCTACGAAAAGAGCACGTCTTTTCAGTAGTAATCTATAGTCAATGTTTCGCACGTGGCCTAATTCTCCGAAGCGACCAACTTAAATATATTACTACAATCAGGTACTCAAACAGGACACAAACTCAAACCGACCAACTTGGACATTTTTTTTAGGGGGGCCGAATTTATTTTGGGAGGGCCGAATCAAGATTTGTTTGTAACCTCAATTAAATTACCCCTAAAACCTATAATATTTACACTAGGTGCCGCAAATTTTGGGAGGGCCGCGGCCCCCCGGGTCTCTATGAAGGTCCGTCCTTGCGACCAAGTGCACTGGGGGTGTTTGTTTCGGCTTATATAGCCGGGTTATGACTTCTTGGGTTTTGAGTTTATTTTTCTTACGCTCACTTTTTGTGGTTTTTCTGGAAACTTTTCGGCTTATATAAACTTATTAAAGTTTGAAAATAAGCCACAAGGTGAGCTTATGAAACATAAGCCCAAAACCAAATTAGCCATAAGCCGGCTATAAACACCCCCTTAAAATAGACTAAACAAACAATGTGCATTTAAGAATAGGGTTAATGGCATGTAATAACAACGTACTTTCCTATTTGTTCCATTATCGGATACGAACCCAAAATAATACAACAATGCCCATCCAACTTTCAAATTTTGTTTCATTATCAACGTTTAAGACTCATCTCTTTGCGTATGATAATGAAAAAAAATTTGAAAGTTGGATGGGTATTGTGGTATTTTTTTTAAAGTTCGTATATGATATTTGAACAAATGAGAAAGTACGTATCTGATAATGAAACAAAATTTGAAAGTTGGATGAGTTTGTATCTGATAATGACACAAATGAAAAAGTACGTTGCTATTACATGCCATTAACCCTTAAGAATAATCGAGGTATATTTAACAAAATTAGCACTACGCCACGCCATAAATAATCATGGGTGCCCCGGGACCACCCTGGTTCTGTGAGTGACTAGAATAATATCTGTAAACCACATTTGGGCTCGTATGACAGCAAGTAAAGATGCATGTAACATCAGAAATAAACATCAATTTTTTTTACCTTTTAATTTCTGCTGAGAATTAACCCTTGATCTAATTATGTAAACTTTGACCTTGTAAACTATTGGGTTAGGTAAGAGGATGTGAAGGGCGGGAAAATCACATTTCCATGGCGGGAAACACAAGAGAGAAATGATAGTTTATTGTATTGTAAGTAACTATTTGAGTGTGTGTGTTTTTTTTTATATATTTTTAAATAATAAAACATGGAAAAAATTAATAAAAAATGGAGAAGGCGCTGCAATGGTTGAAAAAAATTTAAAGAAAAATGTTTTGAAAAGAGAAAAAACTGATGTGGCAAGAGAAAAAACCCTCCATCACACCCTCTACGTTTACTCCAACCAACCCGTGTTGTATTTTGTTTTCCTCATATTTCACTCTTTCACCCGCAAGCAAATGACACGTCTATGTCGAAATTTTGATAAGAAAAAGTAGACTAAGTAATATATTGTTTGATTTTCAAAAAGTGATTAGATATTGGTACTCTCCTAAAATACAAGTTATACCCTCTAACTTTTTATCTTTTTATTTTTTTATTGTTTTATTAGAGTTAATTGCATTTTTGGTCCTTATGGTGTGACCAAATTGCATACGTGGTCTCTAAAACTTTGAAAACGACCGCTGGCGTCCTCATTTTATAGCCAAATTGCAGACTTGGTTTGGTGACAAAAGAAGCATATTTGAACGAGTTTACATTGTATTTGTAATTTTGAGCCTTTAAATTTGAGCTATATAAACACTAGGATGTATCGTTCAATATAATTTTACAAGGCAACAAACTTTGTATATATTTACAAGGCAAAAACTTCACCAGTTTTGGAACTATATGCGGAAAGTTACCAATGCATGAAGAATATGTATAATGAAATATTGACTAAAGTTTGCAACTTTTTAATTTCATGATTTAGCGGGAAAAATGACGAAAGCTATGTAGCCATTAAAAACATGAGGAACACATAGTTTGCTACATGAAAACTCATGATAATATGTTTATTATGCGTTCATTAAAATACGTGGTCAAACAGGATTAGACTGACTTTGATTAGACCATGCCAAACATGGTTCAAAAGATGACACATTTTTCGTTAGATAATTTTCGACATGTTAGTAGTATGTTTGTAAACAAAATCCGTAATGATAGGTGGCTTGCACCTATGGGGGGCCATGGCTCCACATGTACCGACGTCATAGGGGCCATCACCATTTGAATGGCACCGAGTTTTAGTGAGTGTTATTTTGGTGATGTGTTATAGAAATGTTATTCTTGATGGTGTTTTTTTTTTTTTTTTTTTTTTTTGTTTTATAAGAATGTTATAGAGTAAAAGATAATGTGTTGTCGCTCATAACTCGCGCCCATGGCTCAGTGCAACTAGCTCTCTCTAAAGAGAGAATCTTCAATTTAATGAAACCACAAGGAACAATTTACTCTACATGAAATTAGTTTTCTGATACTATAGCTGTTGAGCTGCTCTTAGAGGCATGAAACAAGGATGACCATAAACATAAAAAAAAAAAAAAGTTAGCACACTTTATGGTATCAAAATTTACACCTCACATGCCTTACCTACACTTCCATTGTACTATCACAACGAGCTCTATACATTGATAAATTGTCATGTCCGTTAAACATTTAATTTCTTTCCACCTACTTTTATTCAATTACTAGTAGTAAAAACGTTTATCTGATCATTGAATACCATTTCACTGCATTTCTTTCATAAAGTAAAGAGAACCTACTAACATTCAATTTCTTTCCACCTACTTTCTATAATCGCTAGCTGGGGCTTTCAGAATCATTGAAAATATCTTGAAATGTATCAAGGTCTAACACCATTTGAAAGTTGTTGATTACATTTGGTTTTCGTGTAAATATTTAGGAAATTTTTAGATTGGAGCTTACAAATGGAATTGACAAGGGCACCGTGACACCCCAAGTCACGCGCCACCTCCAAAACAGAAGCCATCGTCACGATGATTTTCTTGTGTGTATGGTGACCGACTCACCATAGTTACCAAGCAAAAATTGTAGGCCCCATTGTAAAAGTTAATGTTTGAGGTCTAAAAAAGAAAAAATAGATAAATAACAACCCCATAATCCAATTATAAATCGCCAAAAATTTAACAACCCATTTTTTATAACCAAATTTTACCTATAAATATCACATAAACTCTACATAACTTTATATTTAATCCTTAGAAAAGATTTGATATGGCTTGTTCGCTTCTACATACCATCAATGAAATCATAACTTAAGTTGATAAACTAATTGAGGAGGATATCGTTAAGCAAGCGTTGATCGACATAGCTGTGCAATTTGACAAGGCATGCGAAGCTAAAGATGATATGAGAAAAGCATACGAGAAATGCAATGACATTCCACAAGAAAGTCGTGCTCAAATAGACTTTTTTAAAGGGTGAAGGCTGAGAATACGTAACAAACTTTCTCAAATATACCGATGTACGTAACATACTTATTTTATTACTTTTGTACGTAATATACTTACAAATTTGGCTCATTGTACGTAATGTGACCGGTAACTAACAAGTTACCAGGTCAAAAGTTTGAAAAATGACATAAATGGTCCCTGTGGCTTGCGTTGACTTTCACAGGTCATCCATTGACTTTATTTTCGTCCGTTTCCGTTTTTGTTCTGTTTTTATCGGTTTTCATCCGTTTTTCTTAATTTTTTGTCCGTTTTTCTTACGTTTTGTCTGTTTTCTTTCGTTTTTGCCAGTTTTCATACGTTTTTGTCCGTTGTTCTTACGTTTTGTCCGTTTTCCTTATGTTTTAATCGGTTTTGTCCGTTTTCTCACGTTTTGTCTACATTTTCCTTACGTTTTGTACTCTTTAAACATATTGAAAATTTTTCCAAAAAAAAAAAAATTGGAAAAAAATTCCAAAAAAAAATTGTAATTTTTCCCAATTTTGAAAAAAAAATTCCAAAATTTTTTTAAAATTTGAAATTTTAAATTTTTAAAAATCTTGAAAAATATTTTCAAATTTTATAAAAATCTTCAAAAATTTTTTTTAAAACATATTTTTTAAATCTTAAAAATTGAAATTTTCAAATTTTTAAAAATATATTTGAAAAATAATTTTTTATTCAATTTTTTTGAAATTTGAAATTTTTTTTTTTTTGGAAATATTTTTTCCTATTATTTTGGAATTTTTTTTCAAATTTATGAAAAAATTCTAATTTTTTTCTTTTGGAAAATTTTTCAATATGTTTAAATAGTACAAAAACGTAAGAAAACGGACAAAACGTAAGAACAACGGACAAAACCGATTAAAACATAAGGAAAACGGACAAACGTAAGAACAACGGACAAAAACGGATGAAACCGGCAAAACGAAAGTAAATGACAAAACGTAAGAAAACGGACAAAAATTTAAGAAAACGGATGAAACCGATAAAACGGACAAAACGTAAGAAAAACGGACAAAACGTAAGAACAACGAACAAAAGCGATAAAACATAAGGAAAGCGGACAAAACGTAAGAACAACGGACAAAAGCGGATGAAAGCGGCAAAACGAAAGAAAGCGAGACAAAACGTAAGAAAAGCGGACAAAAATTAAGAAAACGGATGAAAACCGATAAAGCGGACAAAACGTAAGAAAACGGACCAAACGTTAGAACAACGGACAAAACCGATAAAACATAAGAAAAACGGACAAAACGTAAGAACAACGGATGGCGGCAAAACGAAAGAAAACAGACAAAACGTAAGAAAAACGGACAAAAAATTAAGAAAAATGTAAGAAAAACGGATGAAAACCGGTAAAAACGGACAAAACGTAAGAAAAACGGACAAAAACGGAACAAAAACGGACAAAACGTAAGAAAAACGGACAAAAATAAAGTCAATGGATGACCTGTGAAAGTCAACGCAAGCCACAGGGACCATTTATGTCATTTTTCAAACTTTTGACCTGGTAACTTGTTAGTTACCGGTCACATTACGTACAATGAGCCAAATTTGTAAGTATATTACGTACAAAAGTAATAAAATAAGTATGTTACGTACTTCGGTATATTTGAGAAAGTTTGTTACGCATTCTCAGCCTTCACCCTTTTTTAAACGAAGAATCTTCGAAAGATTACGATATACATTATCTCTGTTTAGAAAGGCGGAAAAAAATATAAGAACAAATCAATGCTAAGTTTATTTGGCTACATGAAAAATACAATTAGGATGATTGTATTTTATATTTCATATTGTAACTTTTATTTTTATATAAATGAATGCAATTTTAGTTTGTATGTTTTCGCAACAGTTTGAAGTTTTGAATTTGATAGACTCCAACGGCTATTTTCCCCAATAAATACCCTTTACCCTCATTTATTTTCTCAGGAAACTTCTTATCAAACTCTCTCAACTATCATTCAATTTCACACTAACATTATGGCTGACGAACCGAACGAGGTGCGAAGGCTATCATTGTCGATTATGGACCGAACAAGAAGCGGAAGTCACGTTGGCTAACAATTTGTTGGGTAGATGACTCGTTATTCTAACCAGAAGCATATCCGCAGTGAGGAGGAAACGAGGGTGCATTCGTTGCCTCTCGACCAACCACTTATCAGTTGCGGTCTGCATTTTCTGCTAATGAGCTCTAAAGCAGGTACGCGTATCACAACCACCTTAAGGGCCGCTAGAGAACAAGTGATGAGAAGCATAAATTAGAAGTAAGAATTGATCAACAGTTACCGAGCAATATAAAGGCTCGATTCATGTTTTTAATTTCCGTATTGTATTTTTAGTTTCGTACATTTACGTTTTTAATTTATGTAATATTTTTAAGAATTTAATAAATAAAAGTTTTAGTTATGAATAAAAGTATTAAAATAAAAAAAAAATTATGTAATGTGAGGGAAGAGTGACCAAAATAGATGAATGGTGAGAGGGAGTGAGAGAAAGTAGAGGAGAAACAAAACTGATGTGGACATTGGACATGTCACCGCCACTCCCTTTAGCCTTAGCCACTTTTAACTACCCGTATAGTACTCCGTACTTACTAAAGGATTTAGTTAAACTGATTAAGTAAGATTCTTTTGTTAACTGATTAGTCTTGCATTAGGTCATCCCATAATCCAAGCAAAGTATTTATAGTTAGAATATATATTTTCTCAGGCTCGTAAGTCGTAATGGGGGATCAGAAATATTTCACAATAAGAATAAGCTTCCCCCTTCCTTAATATAGCTTAACAATTGTCTGGTAACCATTTCTTTTTCTTTCTTATTTAAGTTGTAGTGATGCAATGTATTCTTAGATAACATTCACTTTAAACAAAAACGCACTTGTCTTATATATGTAGTGGGCCAAATAATTGAGTTAGAAGATGGAATGCATATATGGAGATCATTCAAATACATGATAGTATGAATGTATCATGTATGATACATTGAATACACAAAGAAACTTATTAATATTTTAAAGTCTTAAACCATATTTGATGATCCTCTAAACACCATTATTGTGTTAGCTCCACTCCAACCAACCCTGTTGTATTATGTTTTGTCGTATTTTTCGACATGTTAGTAGCATGTTTGTAAACAAAGTGTGTAATGATAGGTGGCTTGCACCTCACGGCGGCACCATGGCTGCACATGCACCGACGTCATAGGGCCATCACCATTTGAATGGCACCGATTTTATTTATTTATTTATTTTATTTTAAGTGTAAAGTTAGGTATTTTAGTGGTGTGTTATAGAAATGCAATTGCGGAAGGTGTTATTTTTGTTTTGTGTTATATCAATGGTATAGGGCAAAAAGCTTACGTGTCGTCGGCTATAACTCGTGCCTATGGCTCAGTTCACCTAGCTCTCTCTAAGGAGAGAATCTTCAATTTAATGAAACCACAAGGAACAATTTACTCTACATGAAATTAGTGTTCTGGTACTAGAGCTGTTGAGCTGGTCTCTATGGTTACAGACTAACAGGCATGAAACAAGGATGGCCATAAACATCAAAAGAAAAGTTAACACACTTTATGGTATCAAAATTATCACAACCTAGAGCTTTATAAATTGATAAATTGTCATGTCCGTTCAACATTTCAATATCTTTCCACCTACTTTCATTGAATATTACACTTTACTAGTACGTTTATGTGATCACTGAATACCATTTTTCATTGCATTTCTTTCATAAAGTAAAGAACCTACTAACATTTCAATTTCTTTCTCCCTACTTTCATTAATTTCTTGTAGGGACTTCGAGAATCCTTGAAAACATCTTGAAGATTCCTCTGTTTAAAATAGTTGTTGGCAGGAAACAGACCCGACTAACAGTTACGGCATAATTGAATTTTTCAATTACGGCGTAATTGATTCACATAACATAAACCAAAATTTAACAAAGAGCTACGGCGTAATCTTGGCTTGGGGTTACGCCGTAGTTAAACCACAGACTACGTCTTGACTTGTCGAAGCTTCTTGTGACTCTCAATGTGACTCATGTACTCCTCCGCAAGTTCCTCAATCATGTCCTCATCACTTAGATTAGATTTACTTTAAACAAAAACGTACTTGTCTTATAGTATATGTGGTGGGTCAAAGAATTGAGTTAGCAGATAGAACGCATATATGGAGATCCATGAGACACATGAATGTATGAATCTATGATACATTGAATACACAAAGAAACTTATTATTTACATCTTAGACCATATTTCATTTTTTTTGGACGGTGACTTTCATTTTTTTTGGCGAGAGTCCCACCTACCATGCGGTACACACAGTAGGCCCTCATCCACCATATACCCAGACTATGTTGTCTTAACCGGGTCCACGCTGGTGCAGTGGGGATTATTAGCGGCGTCCGCCGGGAAACCGTAGCATACAGGCTCTCCTCTTCATTGCCTAAATATCAACAGAGCATGTGGACCACAAGTGAGGATTTCCCGGTAGGTCACCCACCCGGTACTGCTCTCACTTGTGGCTCGCTTAACAACATAAGCTTTGACCACTAGGCCACATGCCTGATGATAGACCATATTTCATGATCCTCCAAAGTTCAAACACCATTAAAAATAGACTATAAGTAATGGAAAATGATTGGGAGGCCTAAAATATGTGACTAATTGTGTGCCTAATAGATGTGGCAATAAATTATTGGTTTGTGAAGAAGTGGGTCCCCCTGCTGTCCCCAATAGGATGCTGACACATATGTTTAGGCATATTATTAGGCATACGAGTTAGTCATCCCAATCAATGCTCATAAGTAATATACCGTTTGATGTTCAAAATTGGGTGTAAAATGAATGTATAGTACAAGTATTAATAACAAAAGTAGCCAAAGTTTAAGAAGAGCAAGAGATGCTTTTATGGTCTTACAAATCTAAGAAGGATATGCTACTCAGAATACATGACCAATTTAATTAAACAAAATAAAGGAATTCATAAAGTCTTAAGACACGATCAAACGACAACTCATGCATTAGGGTGTCAATCTTTGACCTGACACGAGGGGCGGAGCCAGGAATTAAGGTTAAGGAGGGCTTAACTTTGTTTTCAAATAGTAACGACGAATTTCTTATTTCAATAAAATATCAAAGTTTCATAATTTACGGTGTTTGTTGACAATATCTTAATAGCAACTATGAACATCTCAAATACAACATGATATTTGTCAAATTCAATCTTGAAAATGATTTTTAAAAAGTATACGAAGAAACGAAAGAGTGTTTTTTACTATGATTGGTCACAACAGAATTTGTGGTGGTTTTCAAAACAAAAAGTTTCATTTAAAGTCGAACCAAAGAGTGTTAAAAACTATATTACAATACTCTCTAATGCTAATAATATTCATCTTTTAACCATGTAATAAGAAAAGTCAAAACAAAATGATGAATATAAAGGAAATAAATGATAATAAACGACAAAGTAAAGAGGAGAGACATATATAAACAATTAACTCGCATGGATCTACACGAAATATTATATTCACTTTGGGCCAATATCTACATATAACATCTGGAACTTGGGCTTGATAGGGAAGCCCAAGCCCCTCTACCACCCTATCACTCCGGCTCGCACGACACGAAACCTACACACAACCTAACGTAAGAGCGAAAATAAACAAGATCACGTTGAGTCCAAATAGGTTTCGAGATAGTGTTCGGTCGACCCATCAAACCCGTTTATTAAAAATGTTGGGTTTGGGTTAAGCGGTTCGACTCGCTAACTCATTTAAAATTTCTTTAAAAGATTATAAATAATATATATTTGTTTATTTGATTAGATTGGTTAAATGGGTTAAACTTGTCGACCCATAAACCCGCTTTTACATGTTTAACCCGTATAATGCGCCAACTTTTTAGATAAATAGGTTAATTGATCAACCCGAAACCTGTTTAACCCATTGTCAAGGTCGTCTTGTGGTTTTCGATGGCCCTTAGCAAAAACAACAAAGAGGTTGTATCACACTTGTAAACTAAAGTGAAATTGCATATAAACTTGAATTATGACTAATATACGCTTTTAATTATACATTTTATATGCAAAACTAATAAAATGTGACCCATTTTAATTAGAGGTTCGTGTGTGACACATATTGCACACCCTCCGAGACCCTTATGACTATTGTATAACTTGTGGAAAACTAGAAGGGGGGGTTGAATAGTTTTGCCGATTTTAAGTTAGTTTCTAAAAACTTTAGATTCGATGTTATGTGAAATCATATGAATGAAGATAAAGTATAGAACTAAGAGTAATGCAAGTAAATAAAGTAGAGTAAGGGATAGAAATGACACAACCGATTTATAGTGGTTCGGCTACAAGGACACCTTCCTTGCCCTACTCCACTCCCCGAGTCACCTACTCGAGAGTTCAAGCACTATGTCAACAAACTCCTTCAACTTGGCGAAGAAGCCTTCACAACGTTGCTTACACCTTTTTCCGGTACAAAGCTAAATACCGAGTCTGTAACACGGAGGACCAAACCAACACGACTATTACACAACAAGTATGTGAAATATCAAGTACAAAATCTTTGCTACAGAAATCTTGTGGAGGAACAAATCAATCAAGGACCCCTTGCTTGGATGACTTATAGAAAGCTCGTGATCTCGCCTTAGAGAAGGACCTATATGAGAATCACAATAGAAGAAAGAAGAACAACTCTCTAGATCAAGTGATCTTTTGTTAGAAGAGTGTAAGAATATATGAGAGAGTTATTAAGAAGAGGGGTAAGGAGAAATGAAGAAATGGCTCTCTATTTATAGGCAAAATCTTGCCACTGCTCCACGGATCCCACGGATCCCTCCTTTAAAGGATCCGTCTAATGTAACACCAGGGATCCATGGGACACTCCTCTTTGCCCATGGGTTTTTTGGTTATGGGTCATGGGTCATGGGTTATGGGTTGGTCCATAGGTATTTCATTAGATACAATGTATCTAATAGATGCAATGCATCTAGTCAAATAGATATTGGTCAATACCATGGGTTATGGATATGCTCCATGGGTTATGGTTTTTACCCATCCTAATAAACTATTACAACAAATGATTTATTACAACAATTTGTATTAAATGACTATATGTAAATTCTTTACAAAAATAACATGTATCCTTATAATTTTACTTAAGGTAGCATTATATTTGTTATCAACAGAACACAAAGAGATCGCTAAATATTAATAAACATTTTTACGGTTTATTTGTATTAACAATCTCCCCCTTTTTGTTGATGACAAAACATAATGTTATGATGAGTAAAACTTAAGATTAGATGTTTGTTTTGAAAGCCTAAGTTTTACTTCTTCTCCCTCTTTTTGTCGAAACAAAAAGTTAACCCAACGAAGAAATAAAATGTGGAAAAATAGTCCACGATCGTTAACTCCCACTTGACGGTAGCTCCCCTAGAATGGGCGCCAAGTGAGAAAAACCAAAATCCTACAAAGAAAGGGTTAGTAGTAACATGCATAAATAATCTTGTGATTGACGAGAATCAAGATTGGGAGCCAAGGTATGTAAACAAGGCATTGTAATAAAACAACAAAATGTAGTGGTACTTATGCCACCTACAAGCATGTAAGAGTAAGAACAAGACTTGTTCTTAAAAAATGACTCAAAAGAAAAATACTAAAAGTAATAAAGATGATTCCTTCCATGCTTACATAAGGTTATGGATGGAGGTTTTGATGAGTAATGATGTTGATGCGATCAAGGATGAGGTTAAGTATGACTCGCATTTCTTCCCTAATCTCTATTGCAATATCCCTAGTGGATTGGCAATGTTCACAATGTAAGTGATGTGGGTAATGAGTGCGGAAGTTTTCCGGGTGACTTTGATTTGTGAGATGCGGAAGTTGTGGTGGAAAAGTTAAAAAATACGGATCAAAGTCCGGAATGTTTGGAAGTGGTGGTGGAAAAGAACCTAGATGTTCTTGTAACACAATGGGAGCTAAAGGTGGTGAGGTTTCAAGGTCTTTGAAGATTGTGTTTGGAGAAGTGGAAGGTGTCAAAAAGGCTAGTTCTTTTTGCTTTATTTGTTGAGATCTTGTTGGAGTCTTAAGGAGTTCCAAAAGAGTGACCTTAGGTGGTGATGTGATGGGTGATGAAGTTGGTGTACTTGTTGGTGATGAAGGAGGTGCTATAATGGAAGCATCTTGTGGTGAATGAGTTGTTGGTGATGAACCATTTGATGATGGTTTTGCTAAGCAATAAGGCCGGATGTTAATCCGTGCGGTTTTTCTAGATTTGGGTAGTGGTACTTTGGAAGGTGGGAGGACAAAGTTTTGGATTTCTTGAAAAGGGTTGTTTGCACTAGGTGATTCATCTATGTTTTTGGAAGACATGATGATGTTTGTTTGTGAGGTTGAGAGTGATGAATATGCAAGCATTTTGGGAATCCTATTTATAGAAAAATAATGCATTGTAATTAATGCTTGACCCAAAATGTGGATTAAAATCTAATGATTAGATATGAATTTAAGGCATGTGATCATGAGAACACAAGCATTAAATAACATACTCCCAAAAATTAAAAGAAATGATGAAACTATTGAAGTTTTCATCCAAAGTGAGAAAAATAGAAGATAAAACTAGCTTCTATCTCACGGATCCTTCCCTTGAGGGATCCGTCCAGCATTAAGGCTGGGATCCGTAGTACTGGTGATTCAGGCAGCTCAAAATTTTCCTTTTGGAAACATTTGTGCCTAGTGCGTGCCTATATGCAAACTATTTGGAGTTGCGGTTATCTCGACTCCTAAAAAGAAAAGAAAAATAAACTAGAAGTGAAAAAGCACACTATTATGTGAGATAACCCGAGTGCTCCTAATTCATTGTTGCTTAAATGAATGTACCCGAAAACACATATTAGTTATGTGTCCTCTTTAGCATTCAAAAGACACGAGATGCAATGAAAACGGGTTTTTACTTTGTATTAATAATGAAAAAGCGATTTGTCCTAAACGTGAGAAATGGCTTTTATGAAAGTGATACGGGAAGAGGTATCCTTTTAGAAATCATTTTGAAAAGAGGTTTCTATGTGTGAATAAACATTTTCTCTTTGAAGATCAGTTTTAATGTGCTAATGGAACAAGATTCGGTTTTAGAACCTGTGATTAGCACTACGCATACTCCTGAAGTTATCTCAAATTATTCCAAAACTATGCCTCTATCGCCTATGGAGAACACTCTTATTGCTGACAAAATTGGGAAGCTTGAAAAGCTTATTATTGATGGGAAAGCTACCCTTGTGGATGATAATGGTAAACCTATTCCGGTGGCTGATGGTGAAAGGAAAAGAAACCCATTCTCTAAGGTGGGTGAAGTGGTTGATTCAGATAGTGATGATGAGGTGTTTGAGCCAAATGATCCTATGGGCCGTTACTTTTCATCAGCAGGAGGACATAACGAGCTTGAAGGCTATCTTTATGATGATTATGCGGCCCAGGTCTATAACTAACCTGGGCAACTTGAGGAATTTAACAATCAGTTTGATTTCAAGCTTCAAGGCCGTTCGAAGAAGTAATCTTTTATGTAGATTTGTTTATTTGTTTTGCATGTCTTTTTATGTTTTTAAGTGGTTATTCTAGTTGTTCATTTATGGCATGTCATAAATGATCTAGTGGTTGTTCAAGCGGTTGCTTGAGATTAATGTGGCATTTCAGCCACATTCCATTGTACTTTAATCGGTTTTTGGTTAATATATTTTACCAGGGTGGAAGTTCCCTTTTACCCAAAAAAATAAACCGTTTATTCTTTGAAAGAGAAAAATATGTATGCAATTACGTTTTTGCAAAAAATACTTATCTTGAAAACTAAGAGAAAACTATGAATTATAAGTAAAACTTATCTTGGGTTTTGAAAATTCCCGTATTGCTTGTGAGTTGTGCGTGAAATAGAGATCATAGACTCAGAAAGAAGAAGGCTAGTGTTTACATACCTTGTAGAGTTTAAAAGCAAATTACGACGATTGTTCCATGAGACCAAGACCAAGACAAGTAGGTTGAATTGTTCCGCTTTAACGGTTTGGTAAGGACGTCGGCTATGTTGTCTTCGACGCTACCTTCTCAATAGAGATGTTCCCCTTTTGAACATTGACTCTTAAGAAGTGATGACGAATCTCTATATGCTTTGTATGAGAATGCAATACCGGATTCTTGCTTAAATCGATGGCACCTTTCTTGTCAGATAGAATGGCTATGTCACTTAGATGAATGTCGTAGTCAACTAACACTTGTTTCATCCATAGTGCTTGTTGGCATGCTTTGCCGGCGGAGACATATTCGGCTTCGGTTGTTGAAATTGCTAATGTCGTTTGCTTCTTTGAGAAACAAGATGTTAAACAACATCCCATAAAAGTACATACCCCACTTGTACTTTTTCGGTCAACATAATCACCTGCATGGTCAGAATCTGCATATACAATTGTTTCTACTCCCGTACCCTTAGGATACCACAATCCTAATTGAGTTGTACCCTTAATGTATCTAAATATCCTTTTGACGGCTTCTAGATGTGATGTTTTAGGATCTTCTTGAAACCTAGCACATAGACAAACACTAAACATGATATCCGGCCGACTAGCCGTGAGGTAGAGAAGACTACCAATCATGCCACGATATTTTGTGTTATCAACGGATTCTCCGTCTTCATCTTTTGTGAGTTTAGTGTCGGATGACATTGGTGTCCTAATTGGTTTTGACTCTTCTAAACCGAATTTCTTTAACATCTCCTTAATGTATTTAGATTGATTAAAGAAGATACCATCTTCTACTTGTTTGATTTGTAGACCAAGAAAGAAACTAAGTTCTCTCATCATACTCATCTCGAACTCGTCATGCATGATTTTAGAGAAATCATCACACATGTCTTGACAAGTAGATCAGAATATAATATCATATACAATATTTGAACAATGATTATATGTGACTCTCTTTTCTTAGTAAAAAGTGTGTTATCAACTAACCTCATGGTGTAGTTGTGTTTGATTAAAAATGACTTGAGTCTATCATACCAAGCTTTTGGAGCTTATTTAAGACCGTAAAGGGCTTTCTTTAGCTTATACACATGTTTAGGTTTTCAAAATCGATGAAGCCCGGAGGTTGAGCTACATATACTTCTTCATTAATAAAACCATTTAGAAAAGCACTTTTGACATCCATTTGATAAAGCTTAAGATCATTAGCACAAGCATAAGCAAGAAGTATTTTTAAAGAATCTAATCTAGCCATGGGGGCATAGGTCTCATCAAAGTCTATTCCTTCTTGTTGATTATACCCTTGGGCAACGAGTCTAGCTTTGTTTCTAGACACTATACCGTTTGCATCTGACTTATTTTTATATACCCATTTGGTTCCTATTATGGTTTGATTACTAGGTGGGGGGACGAGTGTCCAAACATCGTTAGAAACAAATTGATTTAACTCTTCTTGCATAGCCATTACCCAACTTTCATCTTTTATGGCTTCTTGTGTATTCTTAGGTTCTATGGTTGAGACAAAACAAAACAAGCTACTTTGGTTTTAACTTGAGACCTTAAGGTTCTGGCTCGTTTAGCTTTCCTATGACCTTATCTACGGGTGATCTTTGGACTCTTTAATATTTATGATTTCATCATTTAAAGGTTCTTCTTCGTTTATCTTTTTCTTTATTACAATAGCTTCACTTTCGACAATCTCGTCATCGACAAGAGGTGGAGTAGGTTTGGGTGGACTTTCATCAAATTTTACGTTTAATGATTCTTCAACCTTCATTATTTCTTTGTTTAATATGATGTAAGCTTTGCTATTAGGAGAGTAACCTAAAAAGATACCCTCGGTTGATTTAGGATCAAATTTTGTAAGGTAATCTTTAGTTTTAAGTAGGGGTGGAAACGAGCCGAGCCGCTCGTGAAAAGCTCGGGATCGGATCGGTAAAAGCTTGAACGAGCCGAGTTTAAACGAGCTCGAGCCCGAGCTCGAGCCTAAGTTTGGGTTCATTTAATAATCGAGCTCGAGCCGAGCACTATATAAAGGCTCGTTTAGGCTCGCGAGCCTAAACGAGCCTTAGAAATATATACGATATATATTTTCTATACCTATAACCGTGTTAACGAGCTCGAGCCTTGTGTTAACGAGTCGAGCTTTGTGTTAACGAGCCGAGCTCGAGCTTGTGAAAATTTCACGAGCCGAGCTCGAGCTCAAATGTGAGGCTCGAACGAGCTCGAGCTCGAGCTCGAGCTTTTTATATAAACGAGCCGAGCTCGAGCCTAAACGAGCTCGAGCTCGGCTCGGCTGCTTTCACCCCTAGTTTTAAGTAGAAAACATTTGCTACCAAAGACTCTAAAGTGATCTAACGAGGCTTTTTGCCTCAAGTAACTCGTATGGAGTTTTACCTAAAAGTGGTCTAATTAAGACTCGATTAAGTATGTATGTTGAGGTATCAACGACATTGCACCAAAACTTTTTAGGTATGGATTGCTCATTTAGCATGGTGCGACTCATTTCTTGTAAGGTTCTATTCTTTCTTTCAACTACCCCATTCGATTGTGGAGTGCGAGGAGCCGAGAAGTAGTGAGTAATACCATTAGCGTCACAAAAAGCTCCAAATTGCATTTCATTATCGAATTCCCTACCATGATCCGTTCTAATAGACACTATAAGACTTCCTAGTTGTCTTTGGATTTTCTTACTTAATATTTCAAAGTAATTGAACGTTTCAGTTTTGTTCTTTAAGAATTTAGTCCATGTGTACCTAGAGTAATCATCCACTATAACCAAAGTGTAGTAGTTGCCTCCATAACTTTGGATAGCGGATGGACCAAATAAATCCATGTGTAGTAACTCTAGACACTTAGTTGTAGACACCATGTTTTTAGCTTTGTGACTAGAATGGACTTGTTTTCCTCGTTACAAGCATCACAAAAGTGATGTTCATATTTTAATTTAGGTAGATCTCTTACTAGATCTTTGGATGATAGCGATTGAAGAAGTCGCATATTGGTATGACCCAATCTTGATGCCATAAGGTCAAGTATCATCCATAGAAGTAAGACAAAGTTTGTCTTTAGGTTCATTACCAATTTTAATGACATAGACACCATGTTTCCTAATTCCTCTATCTATGGTGATACCATTCTTTAATATCTTACTACCGGTTTCGTTAAAAAGTACGTTACACTTTTTATCACATATTTGTCTTATACTTAAGAGGTTAAAGTTTAGGTTCTCTACGTGACACACATCGTTAATGGTTAGAGATTTGTTAGAAATCGTACATTTAACAATGATTTTGCTTTTGCTATTTCCAAATACCACATTTCCTCCATTAAAGGATTCATATGTGGAGAATAAATCTTTATTGCCGGTCATGTGCCTCGTGCACCCGCTATCCTTTATCCACTCATCCAGATCTAGGTCGACCTTTAAGCACACCTAAGAAAACAATTAACTCAAAAGTTTGGTCCCCATTTGTTCATGGGTCCATTAGTGTTAAACATTCCATTCATGTTAGACATGTATGGATAAGGTGAATATGCGTTCCATGATGCAAATTTTTGAAATGGAAAACCATTTTGCATATTTGGATTCCATCCCATTTGATGGTTACTTCTCGGATAAACATTATTAGGTCTCCTAGATGTGTTTGGTTTTGAAAACGATGGACCTTTGTTTCTTATAAAGCTTTGATTATATCTTGGAGGTGGTTGTCTAATGGTAACATGAGTTGGTTTCTTCTTATTAACATTAACAAAATTAGTTCTAGAAGAGGATGCTACATTATTACCACTGTTTGCTTCAGCAGACCCACGGATCCCCTGGTCGTACACTAGCCGGTTCCCTTTTTGTGTGATCCGTGGGATCCGCCACAACATTGGTTTGTTTTTCTAGTGCTTTTACAAATTGTGTTTCTTTGTTTTCACTAGTTGACGCATTAAGTTCCTGAAAACCTAGACCTTTTTGGTTATTTCCTGTTTTAACGCTATCCAATATCATATCTAAGGTATTAGTGTTCATTCTAGCAATCCTAGAATCTAGATGATCAACTAGTGTTTGAAGTTGAATGCAAAGTTCACATTCGCCACTTGCTATCTTCCCCTTTTCTAGACGTTTTAATTTTGCCTTTAACTCTATGACTTCCTTTTCTAAACATTGGTTTTGATTTTTTAAAATCTTGTTTTTGTTGATTACTTTTAAACTAATTTTGCAAAGTTTATCATATTCATTATGCAATGAGTCATCATCTAATGATGAGCTACTATAGTATTCGTGACATACCTCGTCATTTGCCATGAGACAAATTTCTTCATCCTCCTCCTCGATCATTCCCCACGAACGACTCACAAATGCCTTTTGATCATCGCGTTTGGGACACTTACTAATAAAGTGGTTTGGGTCCCCACATTTAAACCAAGAGCGATCATCCCTTGGCTTTCGTCTTCTTTGCTTTTCCGAATCTTTTCTTGTCGTCATATGGTTGTCGACGTATCTTCCCTTCCTTCTAAAGAACTTTTGAAGTCCCTTACCGCCATGGCATACTCCTCATCATCACTATCCAAAGAGAGTCATCTTCATCGCTTGAGACCTTCTTGGATTTAAGTGCAAGAGATTTGTACTTCTCTTTCACTTTTAAGGGTTCGGAATCTTTAGCGAGGACAAGCTCATAGACCTTTAAGTTGCCTATGAGTTCATCAAGGGTGAGGATTGTCAAATCTTTTGATTCTTCTATCGCCGTCACCTTAGATCTCCACTTGGATGGAAGTGCCTTTAGATATTTCCTAACATGGTTACGGCTAGAGAAAGATTCATCAAGTGCTTGTAAAGATGTAATTATAGTATTAAAGTTAGCAAAAGAATGATATATAGTTTCCTCATCCGATATTGAAAATTGTTCATATTGTTCAACAAATAAATCTATTTTATTGTTTTTCACTTGTTGATTACCTTGATGAGTTACAACTAAAGAATTCCAAATTTCTTTAGAAGTTTTAAGCATGGAGATTCTTTCGAATTCCTTTTTGGGTAAAGCATTATATAAAACCATTTTAAGCATGGAGATTCTTTGGAAAGCTTTTTCTTAATTTCATCGGTGAGTATATCATGAGGTATGTTAACTAAAATTCCATTTTCATCTTTTGCAGTGGCTTCAAAATCGCCTTCAACAATGATGTACCAAAGATCAATATCTTTAGACTTCACATACGTTTAGAATCTATTTTCAATATATAAAACCATTAGTTTCAAGTAGTGGAGGTCGTTGCATGGATTGCCCTCCTTGTAATTTTCGAACCCATAGTGATCGAAAAGTTTTTAAAATACGCTTTACTTTAAAACTTTTATAAACTTAGCTCTTGATGCCAATTGTGGAAAACTAGAAGGGGGTTGAATAGTTTTGCCGATTTTAAGTTAGTTTCTAAAACTTTAGATTCGATGTTATGTGAAATCGTATGGATGAAGATAAAGTATAGATCTAAGAGTAATGCAAGTAAATAAAGTAAAGTAAGGGATAGAAATGACACAACCGATTTATAGTGGTTCGCTACAAGGACACCTTCCTTGCCCTACTCCACCCCCGAGTCACCTACTCGAGAGTTCAAGCACTATGTCAACAAACTCCTTCAACTTGGCGGAGAAGCCTTCACAACGTTGCTTACACCTTTTCGGTACAAAGCTAAATACCGAGTCCGTAACACGGAGGACCAAACCAACACAACTATTACACAACAAGTATGTGAAATATCAAGTACAAGATCTTTGCTACTGTAAATCTTGTGGAGGAACAAATCAATCAAGGACCCTTGCTTGGATGACTTTGAAAGCTCGTGATCTCGCCTTAGAGAAGGACCTATATGAGAATCACAATAGAAGAAAGAAGAACAACTCTCTAAATCAAGTGATCTTTTGTTAGAAGAGTGTAAGAATATATGAGAGAGTTAGTAAGAAGAGGGGTAAGGTGAAATGAAGAAATGGCTCTCTATTTATAGGCAAAATCTTGCCACTGTTCCACGGATCCCTCCCTTAAGGGATCCGTCTAGTGTAACACCAGGGATCCGTGGGATGCTCCTCTTTGCTCATGGGTTTTTTGGTTATGGTTCATGGGTCATGGGTTATGGGTTGGTCCATGGGTATTTCATTAGATACAATGTATCTAATAGATGCAATGCATCTAGTCAAATGGATATGGGTCAATACTATGGGTTATGGATATACTCCATGGGTTGTGGTTTTTACCCATCCTAATAAACTATTACAACAAATGATTTATTACAACAATTTGTTTTAAATGACTATATGTAAATGCTTTACAAAAATAACATGTATCCTTATAATTTTACTTATGATAGCATTATATTTGTTATCAACAAAACACAAAGAGATCGCTAAATATTAATAAACGTTTTTACGGTTTATTTGTATTAACATAACTTATTAAACCCACCAACCCATATGGGTTAAATAAGTCGCGTTCGATTATGTATAAACAAGTTATGGTTGACAAGACCGACCGGATTATTTAAACGGGTCGTGTTCGAGTTGGGGTTTTCGACCCACCAACATGTCAACCGAACATGTTAATGAAAGGTTATGTATATATTTTAATATGGGTATGTCCGGATTCGAACTCGAGACTTTGGATTGCACACATTACGTATGAGAATCATTGTTATATAATTAATATATAAATGTTATATTTAATTATTATTATTCACAAATAAACACTTAACGAGAGTTATTATTTAACGATGTTTGGCTAACGGCCGTTAAATATAATGTTAAGGTACTAGAGATGAAAATAGAAGTCGGGAATGTTCTAGAACCCCTTTGGGTTGGATGGCCGGTCGTGGATGGGTTTCCATAACCCATTCATGCCCTAACTTGGTCACCAAGTTTAGATTAGTATAAATACAAACCCCTTGTATTCATTATATCTAATATTGGATCACCAAAGAACCTTTACTTCTTCTCCTCTCCTCTTCTTTGTGCTTGGCCGATCGTATATATCCCTAAACTCCTTAGGGTTTATTTTTCCAAGCTCAAATACAAGTGTTTGGTTGTTTGTGATTCAAGAACCTAGCTTTTCTCATTGATTCGCTAGTAATACGTGTGTAAAAAAACGAAGAGCTAATATACTTGTGTTTGCACAATCTTGGTGGAGCGACTACTTATATGGAAGTCGATTATCTAACCCTAATTTATTAGGGTTTAGGGTTTCTTGGTTCTTGAACTTAATTAGGGTTTTCATAAACCCTAATTGCATGGATTGATAAAATTACGTATTCTATTTAAATTCGGTTAATTAGTTTACATGTATTTAGATCCTACTTGCTTTCGCTATTTGCTTTGATGATGTTTATGTTTTATAATTGTTATGTATTCATAAAACCCAACAGTGACATAATGAGCCGTTAATACTATGTAATTAATTACCGAAACACGTAAAAATTAAACCTTTGTGTGATTATTACATGTTTATGGTTTTAAAAATTGAAAACCCTAAATTTTTTAATATGGGTCGAATACCCTAATTTATTTAATTAGGTTTTAGTTTTGTTAAAACTTGTAGAAACCCTAAGATTGCATGTAATTTTTATGTGAATAATTATGTATAATTGTTATGTGACATAATTATGCGTATCTTGGAAATTCTTGAATAATTGTTATGTGGAATCCATGATAAAAACATGCATGTTTTATCATGGATTATTGCTTATATGATTAAATTGTTAAGTATATATTTATCGTTAATTGTTAAGTTTATTCACATGTAATTCGTTTGATAAATATTGAATTGGGGAAAACCTCAATATATCTAATGAATCAATATGTGTTTTAGCTAAGACTTACGCAATCGATTCATCGATGTATGTGGCTCACGTTGTACTTGGTGAAAACACATGGAAGTCTTAGTTAAACATATGCATTATTAAACCTAGAATTGATTATTAGGTTTTATCGAACAAATTATGCATGTGGCTATTTATTTTTACATACGTTAATTGTTATGATATATGTGCATTATTTGAGTTGGTTAATTGTTACTTTTGTTTATAAAATTGTTTGACATGTTTGTAAGCAAACGGGTATTTTTTATGAAAAGAAAAGTTAACCGGACTAAGTAATGGTGAAATTGGATTTGTTTTCTAAGTATTGAATCTTGAACTTTTAGTCGATCGATGCGATTGTACTAAATGGTTTGAACGGCTCACCCATTATGACATACTATAAGAGTGGTTTAAGGAGGGTTCGACATTAAATTGCGACTCGAAAGAAGAAGGGTTATTCATAATATGCTTCGCGCTGACCAGCTTCTCTGCCATTTTGTGCGTCATACTTGGAGCTACCTAGTATAACCATTATATGTACGAAGTATCTTAATGCATAGTTGTAGTTTCTCAACGCATCGATTAAAACTTTGTAGAATTTAAGCTTAGCAATTTAAAAACTAATGAGTAAAGTTTTGTAAAATTTTGTTATGAAGATGTATGCATGCTTCTTCATACATAAGTTTTGATTACACATCAAATTTGTACCCTTTGAATTTAAGTTTATGTCATCTAAAGATAAGAAACACTTGAAGTTGTAATTTATGTTATGTGAGAACTTAGGTAGATTGCAATAACAAGGTAAATCTTCATGTTGTGTGAGACCTCAACTAGAATAAATTTGCAGTTTCTAAATTAGACAACTTAATTAAGTTAGTTAGTGAGATCTATGACTTAAGGCATAATATGGGGTTAAACATGCTTACATTTGCATAAAGGTTTGGCAAATTGTAATCCCATACTTAGGAATTGAAAATTGTTTGTTAATTATTGTTCGACAATTACCATGTTGAATACTTTCATCACTAGCAGATCAACTGATGTGGTGGAACTATGGCAATTTGGGTCCTAGTTTCAAGGAAAATTATATGGTTAATATGAATATTTAACAAGGGTATTTAATTTTCTTGAAAGATTTAATTATCAAAAATACTAAAATTGAATTTATTCTTTTGATTGTATTAATGCAACATTAAACCGTAAACGTGGTTTTGGCTTTGGTAAATTGATCTATTTCATTTTCAAAAAATGTTTGATCAAGAAAAATTACTAAAAAGACAAACATAGTCTCTTTTCCTTGGAAGAAGAGTGAAACTCAATTCTATTCCTTTTCATGATTGAGAAAGGTATGATAAGAACATTAGAATTGTCTAAATTCTAATATATAACTCATAGCAAACTTTAATAGTTAAGAAAATTGCACACCTTGTTTTCCATAAGAGATTTCATTACCAACTGTTGGAGATTGAATTCTTATATGACAATTTGGTCAACTAGAAAACATGTTTGACATTTTATGAGTTATAGAATTAGAAGCTAGACTAATTATCGCAAAATTGGTAAAAGAAAAACTAGTAAATTTTATCATTTGTTTTGCTTTGACCAATAAAAGATGCTACACCCCATTATAGGGATGGTAGACCTATTAAGGAAGAAATTGCATGCTCAATTTTTCAAGTTAATAGCATTTATGGATGATCTATCATCTACAAAGTAGAATACACTCTTTTAGTACCTAAGTACTTGTTACGAATGGTTTTGCAATGGAGTAAGAACGTAATAGCACGCTATTTTTATTGGTTAATGAAACACTTACAATGTTGTCAAATCCAGTGGGAGTATTGTGGTGTATTGCTGAATAAGGCACTATTGTAACGTTGTCTAATTCAGTGGGAGTTACAAGCTTTATTATCTTGGTAGTAACTCAGATTATTTCTAGAATTTCTTGAAATAATACATTACGTTCAAAAATGTAGACATTCATATTCTCAAGGATAGTCATGAACGTTTCCTTGATAATTAAGTGGTCATACATCTACTTGTAATGCTTATATATCTATGACACTATCATATTACTCACATAAACAAACGAATGTCATGGTGTTTATCTACTACATGATGTAGTTCTATGCACAAGTGAGAGAAGTATTTATTGTGTGCAAAGGAACAACACATACAAATACGATTAACGGATTCACTTGATCATGAGGTAAGAGATTAACGTTCTAATAAGATTGTCTTGTTTAGAACATGTGTTAAGATTATAACGTAGACTACTTTTATGTCTTATGTCATTCAAATTAAAGAAACACTTGAAGTTACATTTTAGGTTAAGTGAGATCTTGGCTAGATTGTAATCTTAAGGTAAATCTCCACTTGTCATAGGATCGGGCGTGGATGCTTTTGCGTTTCTTAAGTTGGACACTTCAAGGAATGACATAAAGTAAAATAAAGTAATCTAATGCTACTTTAAATACTTGTATATTCTTGGAATGACATAAATAGTATATTTACTTGAAAATTAATTAATTGAAACCAAGATGTGTTGTTCATAAATACTTTAAATTATAAATGTTTATGTGTTTCTTTGAAAAGTCATAAACATGAAGTCTTTTCATTATTACAAGACTTATAATATAAAGTAATACGTTAACTTATTATGTCTTCTTATTAAGACATAAAGTCATTGGTAAATGACTTATAACGATAATGAGATTATAACATTTATGTTTTCTTGTTGAGACATGGACATGAAGTGACTTGATCAAAAGTACTTGTGTTATAAAGCATGCAATTGGCTTGGAATTTTATTTTACCATTAAGATGATTGGTTGGTAAATAGGTAAGCCAAAAAGAATATGTTTATCTTACATATTGTTAGATTGTCTTACAATATTAATTCTAATAAAATACAATATATATATGGTATGTTCAGTTAGAAGAATCAAACTTTTGTCATATTGTTTGATTCAAGATAACTATATCCTCTTTTCTTCCAAAAGTTATCAAAGTTAGAAAATTGAGTATTGATTGAATATACTTAATAAAACTCAAACCCAGAAGATTAATAAGACACCATTTTAGTATGGAATGTGATGAATCACATTGAATCTTATATTGAAGTTCTGATTTGTTAAAACTACTTATATAGAGTAGGTTATTAACGAACAAGATTTCTGTTGTCAATGTGTATTTGTAATATCCCAAAAGAAAACAATTTAGTGTTGTTCTAATTGCTAAAGTATTTATAGATCGTCTTTAAATTACAAAAGCAAGTGAATAACATGATGAGGCTAAACATGTAAATGATATACCTCAAGATGATGGAATTCTTATTCATAGATCCGCAAGGATATCTCAGATATTTGATTAATATGATGAGAAATATGAATTACAGGATTATGGTAAACCTGCTAATCATGATGAAGCATTTACCACATATTGAACTGTGGTAAATTATTCATACTATGAATGTTAAGATGTTGTCAATAAAGATAATCAACTTTGGAAACTTGGTTTATCTATACTACATATAATGCACGAAGGCACCTCACTCTTAATTTTAAGACGACAAGAAATTAAGCATGGTTTACAACACTTTAATGCACCCAATTTTCGAATTACAACAAAGTAAGCATATTGTACAACAAAATAAAGCGTGGTGTCATTTTAAGACCAAAATTCTATCAAACAACATTAATGCTATTAAAACACCCTCCACCAAAAATTACAACCATTTAAGCACAATGTACAATAGCTGCAACCAATTTTCAGATTTACAACAAAATAAGCATAGTGTACAACAAAATAAGCATGATATAATTTTCAGACTTACAACATTGATACTATTAAAGTGGTCAATGTTATTAATGACTATAATGACTACTTTAATGCACATAATTAGACGTACAAGACAAGAAGCATAATGTACAACAAAATACCACATTAATGCTATTTAATGTAGTCAATTATTTAACTGGTCAATAAATACAATTAATACACTTATTAAAAAACCCCTTACATAAGAAATACAAATTATCAAGCATATTGTACAACTAAATTAAACACAATTCCTGTATTAAATATCACTACTACAAATAATAAAGCACATTATACAAATATTCAAGCCCGAACAGGCAATGGGCCAATTGGGCTTGAGCCCGAACGGGCGCGGACGAAACGGGCTCGAGCCCGAGCAGACACGCGCCAACGGGTTCAAGCCCGAACGGGCACGGGCTATACGAAATTCTTGATATCCGTAAATTTATTGTTAAAAAGAACATACTAGTAATAAATTAAAATACATTATTCATCGAAAAATTGTACTTCAGAGTACCCGCCGCTGCAACGCGCGGGTACCCTGCTAGTACAGTAAAAATGGTTAATATGGAATATCGAAATGTTGAAAAATAGTCAATGTGGAAATTTAAACTTTTAGCCATGCGTTTGACATTTAGCCATGCATTTGGAAAGTAAATGACAGTATCAATCTAAATTACATGCGTTTGAAATTAAGCCATGAATATGGAAAGTATCAAACACGAAAGTTCAACAATGCATCTAAGTTCATACTAATTTAGGAAACTATATTGCTGAAAACACCTATCACATTGATGGACAAGAATCTTATTTCTAAAACGCTACTTAATAAAAACAAAAAACAAAAAAAACAAAAACAAAAAACAAAAAAAAACACTTTATAATTAAATGATTGATTCCATAACCACTTGAAAATCGGTTCGACTTGTAATCTTTGCATGCATTGATATAGCTTTGAGGATTTGGTGTATGATACACTAAGCATTGTGTACGACGACCCCCGGGACAACGACTATGGGGAAACCATGCCTCGATTCTTGCAAATCGCAAGGACCATAAGGGTGAGGATCGCTGTAGATAAAAGTCTACCCGTTTGATTATGAAGTGACCCAGCCAATCTTTATTCTCGAAAACATTGTTCTCTACAGCCTTCGAGTAAGAGTCAAAGTGACGGATGATTTTTCCCGTTTGATAATCTACAAGATAACACATTTCATTCTTAGAAACAGCTGTACCCACTCCTCCTTTATGATGCTGATTAAAATGCTCTTCAAGTAACTCTTTAGTGTCATATGGAATAAGCTGCACAAACAAAAATAATCAATCAACGCAAGTTATCAATTTTTTTGCCCTATCATACAAAAACATGACTACAGTTAAATTTTCAACTTAATGTAATAACTAAGGTTAACTCCAACAAATGAGACCTTTAATAAACATCTTAAAGGTAGTACAGTATAAATTTTCAGACCAGGTTTGATAAGTTTATGGATTCACCTCTAGGTAGACACAAAACATTGACTACAATGCTGTAAATCATAATTCTTCCGGCTGCATTATTGGAAACGAATACAATAACTATCTCTAGAATCTTGTACACCAAACAAATCTATAACTACTAGAATCTGATTGAAATCAAACAGGACTCCTAGGTCCAGTTTCTAATCAGAACGTCAGCATGATATAGTCTGTTGGGAATTGCTTACAAGCACTTCAAACAACCCCTAAAACACATTATCTGATGTTGATCTATATCCTAGAACAACCCATACTGTTTCAAATTCAATTTAGGGATATCTCTAAGATTGCTTATACTATCAAAATCTGCTAATCCTTCTATAGGGTGTTTTGAATAACATTTCTAAAATATAATAAGTACTTTATAACGGAAAAACAACTTGGTCCTATTTTAGGTCGAAAATAAGCACTTGTCAGTAAAAAGTGCTAATTACATTTTAGAACACAATACCAAACATATATATACCCTTTTATAATTAAGGGATAAGGTTATTTTTGTTTGCACATTTAGATACACTTGAGATTTACTTTCAACACGATCAACACACTTTCTTGCAGAAAAAAAAAAGTACTCCAGTTGAAAGAACAAGCCAAAGAATGAGAAATCAAAACAAAGGGGTGTTTGTTTAGCTTATACAGCAGGCTTATGGCTTATGTGGTTTGGCTTATATGCCGTAAGCTCACTTTTGAAGGCTTATTTTGAAATTTTTGTCTTATATGAGCTTATCATGTCATAATTAGCTTACATAAGTCGAAAAGTTTTAAAATAAGCCATAAAAGTGAGCTTACTGAAGCATGTCGAAAACCACATAAGCCATAAGCCCGTTATATAAGTTTTAACAAACACCCCAAAAACAAGATAATTTTCAAAACATAATTGTTAAGTTCTTCTAGCAATCAGGCAACCAAATGTGACATGGTAAAACTGCATACACATTATCAACATGCATTTAGAAATTAATAATATTAGTTAAAGGAAGACCTGTGGGTTGGGGCGGTTGGGCATGAAGTGATACAATTGACTTTTGTAATCTCCTTCTTTAAGGTCTGCATAGTCATGGACGTTTCTCCTCGCTTTGCTATGCGTAATAAACCATCTGTTTGGAATCTCCAGTAAACTTTGCCATACTGTTTATTCACCAAATAACAGTTCCCATCATAAGAGGCAATCATAAAAGATGATGTCCTTCCTGCAAAAATAAAAGAAATAATAGAATTAGGGTTTAGAATTAAATACTATCAAAAAAGCAAATCTGAAAGTAGAAAATTGGAATTAGGGTTTACATATCAAGGTCTCCTCTAGGGACTTCTTCCTCTTGTATTTCTTCCATCTGGCCAGAGTCAAGACAGGAACGGTGAGGGAATCCTTAGGATTAGAGGAATGATCGATCGGCTGTGAAAGAGGAAGGATCATATATCTCAATGTATATATAGATAGCTAACCGCCTAACCCAAACAAATTACAATCGGGCCATAGCCCATACACGTATTACTTGGGCTATACTAAACGTACGACTAATAGTTTTTTCCTGGTAATTTTCTTTGAAGACATTAGTGATATTAGGTTAAGAGGCTGTGTTTCTGCTTAGGTTTGCGCAATTGAAGAATCAATACCGGGTTTGTGTTTGTAATTCAAGTTTGAGTATGAGTTCTTGTAGCTGCGTTTTTTAAGGATGCTAGCTGCGTGTAGGGGTGTTATCGAGTCGGGTTGTTGGGTTATCGGGTTTTTGCCTTTAGAAATATGGCCCGCAACCTGGCCCGATAAGAAATCTTGCCTTGGTAGAAGCATATTATATGTACTTCCTATGTGTGTTATGTTTGTAAAGTCTTAATAACGGACATCTCATATTAACATGAGTCTTTACATCTATCACGATTTGACTGTTTATGTATAAAATTCACATCAACCTCTTTAGCATCTACACAAATGCTTGATTTTAAGTTTGAAAGTGTTTGATTATCTTCCATACTATGTTCAAATATTGGTTCCACTAAAGATGGCCATCGAGCCCAAATTGACCATACTATGTTCAAATATAAAAGGGGCATGCTTTCTAAATGGGGAGTTAAAAATTAAGGGGAATGATAATGATAAATTGTATAAACTAAAAAAACCACTACTCATTTAATACAATTAACACACTATTAAAACCCTTTCACCAAAAAATACAACTATTCAACCACAATTTATAATCTAATGAAGCTATCTTCTATACTACATATATATACTACATATAACTAGAAGGGTACCCAAGAATGATGCATGAAAGACCGATAACTATTTTTGTATGAGCAATTTATTTATTTATTTTTATTTATTTATTTTATTTTTTAAACTTCCTTATTATAAAGTAGCGGATAAATGTTTTTCAAAAGTGGATAGTCTAAATTATTAATAGTGTAAATTATAAACATTTTTATTTTTCAAATTTTAGCATTAAATTGGTAGTTTAACTATAGTGAGCTTTTCTTATAAACAATTCCATTAAAATGTATCATTATTGGATGGCGGTTACATATGGTTTTAATGAGACTTAAATTTTCAGATTTTACATTCATTTTCTGCTTTTCCTTTTATAGTAATGTTTTTTTGTTTTAAAATTTTAAGACTTCCTTTAATAGAAAGTCTCAAATGCTTTATAATGTAGTATAGATAGAGATGACTCTCTCTCTCTCTCCAAATTTTAAGACTTACAAGAAAAAAGCATAGTGTATAACACCTTAATACACATAATTTTCAGACGACAAGACAAAAAGTATAGCGCACCACTTTAATGCTATTTAATGTAGTCAATTAATATTGGTCAATAAATACAATTAATACAGCTTATTAAAATACCACGACATAAGAAATACAAATTATCAATCATATTGTACAACAAAATTAAACACAATTCCTGCATTAAATGTCACTAATACAAATAATAAAGCACATTATACAAATACTCAAGTCTCGAACAGTACAGGGCAAATGGGCTTGAGCTCGAATGGGCTAAGCCAAACGGGCACGAGCTAAACGAATTTTGAAATTGTGAAGTTTATTATCAAAATAACATAATAAACTAACATACATGATTCATCGGAAAATTTTATTTGGTACTGTCAGCCAATAACGCGCGAGAACCCCGCATTAAATGTCATTAATACAAATAAGAAAACACACTATACAAATATTCAAGTCCGAACGGTCAACGGCAATGGGCTTAAGC
>CM040241.1:309532720-309904151 GCA_022545495.1 Chrysanthemum lavandulifolium | reverse complement strand
ATACTTGAGGATCTGAACATCTTTGAACCGTTGCTAATCCGGATATTGACCTCTTACTTAAAGATTATCAATCCCGAATGGATGAATGTCGTTCATTAAATCGGCAATTACACAAAAAAATGCACTGTTAACTGTGGATATTGAATGCTTAAAACGACAACTCAATTTTTCAAAACTCAAAAAAGCGTGAAAAAGGTTTTGAAGTCGCTTTTGCTAAATCACACCAAAGCGAAAAATCTTTAGAGCGACAGATTCGTGATCTTGCCGCATCGAAGAATGCTTTGTTATCTCAAATAGAACAAGTGAAAAATGAACATAAAAACAACTTAACGCTCTTACCTTGAAACTCAAAAGCGGTGAGTTGTTAACTTGTCAAAACAGTTCTCTGCATACAAAAAGCATTCAACGAAGCGAATAGATGACCATCTTGAAGAAATTGTCAAACACAAAACAAACTCAAAGAGTTTGAAATGTTGTTTATAAACATGGTGAGTCAATCACAACAATTCAAAGTTTACTTTAAAACCCAATCCAAATGGATATGGACCGAATCTTGCGATTACAAACCAATGCTATCAAACAAAGCATTAAAAATCACGAAGTTACCGGTCGAGAATATAAAATTGATGACTCTGTTATGAGTGTTGTTGAATATAATCGTCAAGAAGAATTAGATGCAAAAGACGAGAGTCGATCAAAATTAGAAAATATTGTTTATAACAAACCATTTAACTATTCAAAAGCTGTCACTTTCGTCAAACAAAAGGATTCTTCTAACACACCTTTGGTTATCACATCTACGTCTGGTCTCCTAATGTTGCTCCCCAACCGAATTATTCACAAATTTATGATCATTTACACGCTTCTCGATGAGGTAAAATCAATACCGAAAATCGTCAAATTCTTGATATTTTGACATTTTCACTGCACAACAAACTTTTAGAGCGTGAGATTGAATTTAATTACAAATAAAGTTGAACATTTTCAATCGCCTCGGTAGCTTGCACAAAGAGATATTTTCGGAAAAGAATTTTACCTCATTTAAAATTTTGAAAAATTGTGCATTGTATTGGGAAAGGAATTTCATAAGGAACTTGGATTGATGAAAATCGTTTTGAAAAAAGAAACATCTATTCGAATACAAAAGCGTAAAAGAAAATGTTACGAAAAGATGTTGATCGACTCTTGGAAGATGTTATATGTCCGATATCCATAATGTTGTGTTATTGCATTCTTTGCCATATGCATCGATTATATCTCTGTTGATTCTGTTGAAATTGTTGAGAATACTAATAATGTGCATCGGATCGAGTCTTTAAAAGCGAAAATGAGCGATTGTTAAGCGAGCTTTAAAATGCAAAACGTCGTCTTGATGGTGTCAAAAGATTGTCAAAATCGTGAACTTGCTTTGCAAAACAAAATAAACCAGTTGCATTCCAAAACTTTCAATCCAAAATTTGAGCAACTGGATGATCAAAACGCGTCTTTGAAATGTCAAATCTCAAAATATGAACAAGAACTTGCAAAAGTTAAAAAGGAATATGGTGTCATATTTGACTTACTCAAACAAACTCGTGATGAAGCATTAAACGAACTTGATCATTATCTTGCACACACTAAAGAAGTCCTGAATTTTTTTGGAAATCTTCGTTCTGAAAATCAAGATTTGTTGCACACTATCATTGAGTTAAAAGAAAAGTTTGGAAAGTATGAACAAGTTCGACTTAGCAACATTAAGACACTTGCACTGTAACACTTAGCAAACGTGACACTCGAATGCCTCTTGACAAACCACAAGATACTAATGTGCTTCCCTCATCGAAGCAGAATAGTTGCCTCTTTCCTAACGTCCGCACTTCACATGACCTAGGAGCAATACAAGGAAGAATAGGAAGTTGCGACCTAAGAAAAGAACAATAAAGAATGTTGAAGTAGAAGAACACCCTAGGACTTTGAATAAGACTCGAGTTGCACCCACTTTAGACATTGCGTCGACAAATGTAATAGAAAAAGTGATGTAACGAATCTTGAACCTTTAAGTACTTTTGATATTGATCAAGCTTCTTGTGTTATTTGTCGTAAAAGTATGCTTTCTGATTGTCATGATAAATGTGTTGCTAAAGCTATCTTGTCTCGTTTACGGAATCCTAAGAAACGGAATACCTCTAGCTAAGACCATCAGCCAATGCCATGGTCCCCTTGCTTACATTGACACCAACATAACCTAGTTGCATCTAAACTATAAGTGGCATGGGTCACGGATCTAGACGGGTTTAGGTCTAAACAGGTTCCGGTCTATGTGGGTCATATAGGAGCGCGGGTTTATCTACATTACGTAGTAAAAATAATGGTACAAAATATCACTAAATGTAAAAGAAACATTCAAGCCTTTAGATAAGTTCACAAGGATTGCCACCTTGTCAAATTCAATGGACAAGATGATAACATCTAACAACCAACACAAACATAATGTCAAATTCACTCGTTTCTGCCTCAGTTATGGCTTCTAGCCTTGTTAGGTACATTTAATGCCTCATAACTCATCCAACCACCTTTTGCATTTATCTTTATAGTTTGTCTACTTAACAATCTCATGTAAGGATACATTTGTTCGAAAATTGCCAACACGAAAGTATAACAGCCTTCTACTATAGTGGTAATGGTGGTGATGAAAGTCGTTGGCACTGGCCAGTGGTGGTCCAAAATTTCTTCAGTCTTAAGCTCTAGTGAAGATCATATTACTCATGCTTAAAACCATCTTTCATTTTGGCTTTTACTTTTCGACACAAGCAAACAAGTCTTTTCTCATAGTTATTGAAATAGGTGTTCTAGGAAGTAAGGTAGTAACATGTGTCTTGCGATATGTGTTGGTGCGCGTGGTCATGGAGGTGGTAATCAGGGTGGTGGTCACGGAGAATAAAGCATTAGAGCCAAGCAACACCACGGAAGACATCAAGGAAGATCGAATTGTATGCTCTTTAAAATTATTTTTATTTCGTATATTTTTCTTAGTTATTGAGTGGTTTGATAAAACTGTGGGTCATCTTTGACATCACTTTCTTGATCATCAAACACAAATAGTAACCATTGCAGAACTTGTATTTGACTTAAGGAGATCTTATTTGATACATGTGCTAGTTCGTTGATCATTAAACTTATAGACTATGTTTATTATTTTTGGCGCCTAAGACTCTTTATTCTTACAGGTAGAAATTCTTGTCAAACTTGCTCGCTTATATCTATGAGGTATGAACTTTAAAGTACAATTGTTAATTTTGGTTTGTGTGTTGGGGATCTTGTCAAACTTGCATTGCGTATATCTCGAGGCTTAAAGTTCATACCTCGCAGATATAAGCGAGCAAGTTTGACAAGATCCAACACACGAACTAAAATTAACTAGTGTACTGCTTAAAGTTCATACCTCAGAGATATAAGCGAGCGATTTTGACAAGAATTTCGACTTGTAAGAATAAAGAGTCTTAGGCGCCAAAAATAATAAGTTTAATTTTCAATGAACTAGCACTTGTATCAATTAAGATCTCGTTAAATCAAATACAAGTTATGAGATAGTTACTATTTGTGTTTGATGGTCTCAAAAGTGAAGCCGAATATGCCCCAAAGTCTTATCAAGCCACTCAATAACTAAGAAAAATATATGAAATAAAAATGATTTTAAAGAGCATACAATTCTATCTTTCTTGATGTCTTCCATGGTTTTGCTTGGCTCAGATGACTAGTTAATGTTGGCACGTGCGTTGGGGATCTTATAATTTTGGCTCTTATTCGGGCATTATTAAGTTCTTTTGTGCATACAAATTATATTTGTTATACATGCGTAGAATGTCATAATCTTTTTAATATATATTATGCTTTTAATGTTTTTTTTTTTTTTGGTTTCAAGATCTTGCTGACCCGAAACCTGGTACAAGCACCGTAAGGTTGCAGATCTTCTTTATATTGATCAAGAAACAAAAGTAACCCACTGTAAGGCATTGTTTTGTCCATTTGTTTTTAACACTTTCGTTACTTTCATGGATAACTTTTAATGAACTATTTATTGACATACTGCAGGGATTCACACATTTTTTGCAGTTAAGCTCCTCAAAATTATGCCGAAGGACGATTTCCACAGTTTTTGCAAGCTCTTCAAAATGATGCTAGGCATATAGCCAAGAATGACTTCCACAGTTTATGCAAGCTCCTCAAAATGATTCTAGACGTATAGCCGAAGGACGATTTTCACAGTTTTTGCAAGCTCCTCAAAATGATTCTAGACGTATAGCCGAAGGACGATTTTCACAGTTTTTGCAAGCTCCTCAAAATGATGCTAGACGTATAACAAAAGGATTTGAGTCCTTATTTTGAAGTGTATGCAAAGAAGCTTTTTCACATGGTCTGTTGCAAAACAAATCCACATGCATCTATAAGCTAAGTATGTAAACATGAGAATATATATTACGTAAAAAGATAGTTCTGGTGACAAAAACCAACTGGCCTCTGGTCCAGCGGTATGGAGGTTTTACCCTCCTAGGCAAAGTCTCAAGTTCGAGTGTTGTCTAGGGTGATAGGGGTTTCATTCTCGCGTGCGTAAAGGGAAGAGTGTCATTGCCTTATGGGCCGGACACAACCCGGTTGTGTGGGCTCGCTAGGCCTTCTGGGCTAGGTGCCATGTAGCCATAATTTCCGTTCAAAAAAATAAATAATAAATAAATAAATAATTAAATAAAAAATCTGGTGACAAAAGAAGCATATTCAATTAAATCCAATTTCATTATATCAATGAAATATTGAAATGGATGAATAAGTTTCTCTTACTAGTAATTTTGGGCCTTTAAATTTAGCCTTTATACACTAATCTATAAGGCCCATAAATAAGTTTTTCTTACTGGGCTTCTAGATTATCAGTTGAAGAAAGCCCAACAAGGCACCAAGCTTATATATATGTTTTAAAAACTTTACCTGTTTTCGAACTATATACACAAAGTTACCATTGGATTTATCACTGTTTGGATTAAGTTTTATGACAAAAATAAATTAAAAATAATAATAATAATTACTAACTAGCCGTTCTAAAAAATTAATATAGATCAATCAATATCATATTAACTTCCAATCGTATTTATAATTAAGAATCGATCAATTCAAACTGCGATGTCTGAAAGTACGAGTCCAAGACAACTATAACAACGACGTTGAGTACAATCATAGCGCGTCTGAAACACTCACGAATTACTTCTATTTTACATAAGATAAGTTGATAGATGGTGACACTAACGACGTTTCGAAATTTAAAAATCATTATTAAGAACATGGTACAAATTATGAAGAAGTAAATTACAACTTTGCATATGCCTAACTTTCATGTTAATCATAATAGTCATGATTTATTGCTATACGTAACTCTAGTCGACAATTTATAGTTTCATTTCCACCATCGTAGCCATAAAAAACTATTTCGTGAAAGGTAAGCAATATTTTTCTTAGTTTATGATTTTGGATTTTGTTGACAGTCTTAATTTCCACATTAGATTATTTACTTTTGCAAATAGGACTAAGCAAAAACTCCTTCCTATCCAATATTATTATCTACAATTTCCTTTTTTTTCAAATAGTTAATAATTTACTATTAAAAATACGATGAGAAAACCGGATGTAAACGATAGTTTATCATTACTTGATATTATTATTACACATTCTAAAAAATATATTAATTAATTAATTAACATTAAAATTGTCATTTTCTAAAAAGCAAAAAATAAAATAATAATAATTACTCCATGTCCCAAAATAATTGTTGCCCCACAAAACCTGTTAAAAAAAATAATCATTATTCCTTTCTCTGGCATGTTTTTTACATAATGACATTATTATCCTTAGTTAATTAATTACATTTTTCTTTTAAATTTGTAAGAGCAAGAGGTATCGTGGCTAAGACACTCCTTTTCACTTGGGTCTCATATGTGTCATATCACTTCAACACACACTTGAAAATGTCCCTCATTCACAACTAACTCAAACATTTTCACTTGAGCCCCACTCACCCTCATTTTATTTATTTTCCATATTTTTCAAACAAAAATTCAGACATTTTAAACAACAAATTTAAAATTCATTAAAATAAAAACATTACAGTATATTAAAAAGACGATATGAAATACATAAATCATAAATCTTAATCCTAATACTCCCCGCATGCGAGAATCATACGAGGAAGATATATAAGCGGCAAATTCTTGATGTGAGCCAAACGCTCGCTCCAGCGGAGATTGCCCAACAAATCTAGCGAGATGAAGTTGATGCACCGCACCATCGTTTTGTTCTCCGATGGTTCAATTGATTTTGGTCTTGATGTTGTTCGTTATCTCGTTGAACACACCGCCACAACTTGTCGACAATCTCGCGTCTTTTGGGCTTCATCCATAAAAATTTGTCAATCGCGCTTTTCGTTCGGGCGTAATGTCGTTCTGCAACTCTTGTAGTTTTCTCGTATGTTGTTCTCTACCTGCTCGCTCAAACAGCAGTTGATGACGCTTATAATAGCGTGTTTTCGAGCCTCATCGTCGTTATCGCATTGATTTTTAACGTACATTTGTATATCTTCAACGGAATGCGGAAGACGGCAAGCCATAATAATCTTGTGTAAAAAGAAGTGTGAATTTTTGTGTTTGAAGTTGAATTATGTTTGAAAGAGAAGTGTGAATTGTGTTTGAAAGAGAAGTGTGAATTTTTGTGTAAATATGGGTATTATTTATAGAGTGGGTGGGGTAAATATTTAAATTTTTGAAAAAAAAAATAAAACTTAACCGTTGCTTAACAACGGATAGAATTCTAAAAAGTTTTTGTCGTATACATTTCGTGGGGGTGGCGAGGGTTAAAGTGGCGAGGGTGTGTGGTATCGTGGCTAGGGGTGGCGAGCCCTCCACTTAGGACTGGCGAACGAAATTCGTTGTGATACCTCTTGCTCTAATAATAGTATCAAGTAAGGGTAATATGGTAATCTATATCAACTTTTCATATCTATTTTTAGTAGTAGATAACTAATTTGAGATATCTAAAACAATAAATGTGGACAATAATATTAAGACGGAGGAAATATACTTTTTCTTAAATTGTATGTCTTTTTATCGAGTGATAATTATTTTAAAACAAATGAAGTATTTGAAACCAGTTTTCTCTTGAAACGAGTGCTATTTTGTGAAAATACCTAAGCAATTAGTATATATACTAAAAGGCGGGACCAAGGTTTTGCAAATTACGATTTAATGCAAAGTTTTCAAATTAGCGAAATAGCGCGAGGTTCAGTGGCACGAAAGTAAGTCCAAACATTAAATGCAAAGTTTCGCAACATGGCAAAAACAGTCCACGAGGTTTAAGTGTCGTTGCAAAGTAGGTCCAAACATTAAATGCAAAGTTTCATAACTTGGCAAAAGCAATCCACAAGTTTAAGTGTCGTTGCAAAGTAAGTCCTTAGTTAATCCATTGCGATCGCGGGTTTTCCAACACTCGTTAACATTATAAAACAAATTATGGTGACACCGCATGACCACTAATTCTGCTACCGTTTATACAATGTTTGACGGAAAGTAATGGTCGCATCATTTCACTACTTAGCTCAGCGTCATTTTAGATTTCTTTCTCTATTCACTTTCTTTCATTATCTCTCACCTTTCACCTGTAACTGTCACCACTCCTTTATCTTTGATTAAAATATTTATTTTATATAAACATGTCGTACAAAATACTTCTTACAAACTCACAAATGAAATATTTTATAATAAAATTAACTCATTTGGCACAAATGCCAAGAGTGAACATAGTCACCGTTCGTCTCACTCGTGAGAATGGGGTTTTGGTGTGAGTGGTCACACCCGTGACTTCTAGTCTTATGACAGTTCATTTTTTCGCCTAGAAAAATTACTCATTTTATTCTAATCTTATTGTTCATTACCATTTTGGGATGTCCAAAATAATTGTCCTTTTGATTTCAATAAATTAAATAAGAGTTTAGTTGGTGATAATGATATTTGGTTGGTCGAAGGTCAAAAAGCTTTGGCTCAGTTGGTACTCATTGGCCGACTGGAGAAATTTTATAGATAAAAGGTAGCGTTCGAGTTTCGAATCTTGCTCATTTCAGTTGGTGTCATTTGGGTCGGAGGATTCTGGGAGTTATTCTTTGTATGATGATGATAGCGATCTTTAAAGACATTTGAAATTAGAGCGTTTCCGTCAACTCACACCTTTTGTGTATCTGGTTGGTCGAGGTATGAAGAGTACAATGGTCTTTATCTTTTTTAGCCATGCATTTTGTGTGCGAAAAAAATAATTTTGAGACAGCAGTGCTACTCTTTAAAATAAAAAATTATATACACGGTGTATAAATAATATTGTTGTGTTACTTAAGCGATGGCGATCGAGGATTTTTAGAGGGTGTTCATTTTTTTTTTTTTATGATTATGTGTACTAAAGTTACCTGATGAAGAATTTATCCGAAAAATTAGGGGTTCAGACGTCTTGAAAAACGACGTATTCTATTAAAATTTACATCATGACTTAAAAGGGATGTGGGCTCGTCTTGGCATTTCTCAATGAAATTGTCTCTGTACTTAAATGAAGAGCTAGGTGGCTTTGTGGGAATACGTCTATGGCAAGCAACGGCGGATGCGTGTGAACTAAGTTAAAAAGTTGTGTGGGACCCACAAGTGCATGATTGCCACGTGGAATTCCAGCACACGTGGAGTATCTATTAAAAGCTGTGAAATGATAATAACGCGTAAACCTCTTTAATTACACACTTATGCAAAATCCAAAAAAGGTTATTCTCGAAGATAATCTTTAACTTACTATAAATCACTTAAACATGTCTAATAATGAAAGTCTTAAAAAGTTTAAAATTACTCGCTTTCTATTTATATAAGTCTTTTTTTTTAACGGCAAAGAGAGATGTATAATATATAAAGATCTTCTAGCAAGAAGACTGAAGAAAAAACAGTCTGCCAGACACAAACAACATAAACTAGACTCTACCCGAGACTTTAACTGCGAGGACAACAAAAGAGATGAAAAAACTCTAGCGAAAATTAAGTTGGTCTCGATTCGATTAATAATGGGAGTTTTGGTTAGAGAAAAATTCTGTAACATGGACGTCCAACACAACTCGGACGTTCGGTTGGCCCACCTAGGATATTCAAAAACGATTGATCAATCGATTTGATCAAAATTAAAAAAGTCTTTTCACTATTCAGAACGGTGAAGCTTTCACACTTTTTATTTGTATAATTTAGTTTTGCAATTTTGTAACATATAATAAGTTAATGCAATTAATTGAATTTACTAATGACAATAATTAACATCACATTGTTATAAATATAAATTATAGTTGTGTAAATAAACTTTAACTTATATTATGACTTATCAAACTTAAATTTTTGTTACTCTCTCTAAAAACAACCTAGACACCCTTTGCAGATTTCATCAAATTAATTTGCAAAAACAGAAAAATTCGCATTTTATGAAAATATACTTTTACGAATTTTAGAAAGGCAAATTATGCAAACGTGTAAAGTATTTATTGTTAATAATATTACATAAAATATGTTACACACGAGTAAAAAAAATATGTAACACATATTTTATCTTTAGTCTATACATGTAACTAGTATAAAACACTTGAGACTTTCTATTAACAGAAGTCTTAAGAAAATTAAGTTGAGTATTTAACTATTATAAAACACTTGGCCTCAATTTGATCAATAATGTGATTCTTGGCTGGAGAAGAGTTTCGTGACATGGACGCCCATTCCTACTTGGTCGGTTGGCCCACATAAGATACTGAAAAACGATCTATCGATTGGATCAAAATTGAAAAATTCATTCTCACTAATCAGAACAGTAAAGCTTTCACACTTTCTATTTATATACTTTAGTTTTAAAATTTGCAACATATAATAAGTTATGCAATTAATTGAATTGAATGACAATAATTAACATCATATCGTTATTAAATATAAGTTATAATTGTGTAATTAAACTTTATCTTATACTATGACTTATAAAAGTTACAATTTTGTTACTTCCTTCATAAACAACCACGACACCCCTTGTAATTTTCATCAAATTAATCTGACTTTTTTTTTTTTTTTTTCGTTTATGAAAATTATAGTTTTTCATGTATTTATAAACACTTTTTTACTTATATTTCACAGCAGTGTGAGACAAATATAATGTAAAAAACTGTTGATAGTAGTAACAAGTTACATAAAAGTAATTTTAGAAGATGTATATTTGTACATTTCTTTATTAAGATGATGCAAATACTTTTTAAATTCGACAATGCATGTGAAAACATTTTAAAAATAAAATCATATTTAGTGATTGGGAGGTGTAACTTGTTTGCAGGGTCGTCTCATTGATTTGGGTGGCCCGGTGAGAAACTACGAATGAGGCCCCTTAAATCACGAAAATCTTAACTATTATGAAAATTCAAAATATAATATACTTAGACATATGTATAAATATTAATGGATATATAGTAAATCGAAAGCACCATCACATATTTAAAATGGGCTATAAAAATTTAAGTTAGACACATATAAATATACTTAGACATGTATAAATACTAATGAGCATACTAAATCGGAGGCCCCCGTATAAACGGTGGCGCATCATGATTCTTCGATCAGACACGCTTAATCGCCGCCACTGCTTGTATGGCATATAAAATGTAATTAAGTTTATCATGGCATTTATTAACTACCTGTGAATATAAGCCGTGACCAACAAGTTTGACTTTATATTTTCATAGCATTACTTACTACCGACTCTATATAGTACAATTCTGCACAGGTATATTACATAAAATATTTTGCTTATTGCTTAAAGTTATCTTAACCTAAACTTTTTGTTATATTTAAAGTTATTGTTATGAAAAGTGTATAATTAAAAATAAGAACGATAAAACAATCGATCAATTTGACATTTTATGTGATTGTGTGTATGCTATTTTTTTTTTCTTATTATGTCTTGAACTTTCAAATTTCGATCGTTATGTGTATTTTGTGACTATTCGTCATATAAAATGACCATTTTACCCTTCAAAATTTGAAAAATTAAGGGTAAAATGGTCACAAAATCACACACAATAATCGAATTTTGAAAGTTTAGTCTGTGATAAGAAAAAAAATAGTTCTTCTACACAATCATAAAAAGTGTCAGTTTGATCGTTTTTCGTTGCCTTAAAATATTGGTCGTTAATTAGTTAAAGGTTTTAATTACATGATCAAAATCGTTCTGATAACGTGGATATCAATTAGCACAAATAAGTGGCAAACTACACAGTGATTTTGTATCTTAAGCTACTTTTCTAACCATGTAATATCTCTGGTTTTCCTTTCATAATATCCTTTCACTTATATAATTTCTTTCTTGTATTGCATTATGCCATTATCTTAGTGTCACCAAAGTGTTATGGTAAAGAGATTTAGTGTTATCACAAGAAGTCAAGCGTTCAAACTTCGTTAAATACATTTTTAAATTAATAGAAAAAAAATCGTCGGTAACAATCTCGTCATATCATAGTTAAGCCGCGTACAATCAAGTAATATAATCGCCTTTCCGAATAATCCAAAGAGCGAAAACTCCATCCGTTCGCATTATGTCATGATCTATTATTGATACCTCGGGTGTTGCTTCTAATCCATGTTTTCCCCCACTTAAATCCAAAATTTTGATCTCAATCAAGATTGTATGTTCATATACAATTATTGATGTCATTTAGTAGCGGATATATTATTAATTCTTAGCGAGGTGATCCAGCGTTGCGACACGGATACTTTGATGTAAAATTTTCATGAATCGTGTATTTTAGTTTATTATGTTCTTTTCGACAATAAATTCTGAGATATCAAAATTTCGTTTAGCTCGTCTTGTTAGATTCGGCAAGCACGAACCCATTTGGCCGTTCTTGGTTCGAGCTGAATATTTGTATAATGTGTTTTATTATTTGTATTAGTAACATTTAATCTGAGGAATTGTGTTTAAGTTGGTTGTACAATATCTTGATAATTTATATTTCTTATGTAAGATGTGTTTTAATAACTGCATTAATTGTATTTATTGACCAGTTAATTAATTGTATTTAATGTACATGATGATTTATTTATTGTATTTAATGTTAGTATTTCTATTTTAATTAGTTATACTTTGAGCTTAAGAACTTGCAAATTTTAGAAAATGTGTTTTAGTTACTTGTACTTTTAGCTTTATAACTTGGATTGCTGAATTTTACGAGTTTCTATATTAAGTAGGTCTTCCTCTATTATAAGATCAATAAGATTCACAAAAGAGTTTGTTTAATAAGTGCTTTCAGGACATTGTTTTTTACGTTTAAACAAAGAAATTGAAAAGAAAATTAATATGTATTAAATACATTTTTTAGTCGAAAAGAAAAGTCCGTGTTTAAACCAACGCTCTCAAGACACTTGTTAGACAAACCATTACAAAAAACGAATTTTCAACGAACTTGAAATAAACAAGCCCATGAAATAGAGTGAATTACATAAATCGTCCTTGTGGTTTGGTCAAATAACGGATTTTGTCCCTATACTTTTTTTTTGACGCGTTTAGTCACATGGTTTACAAATCTTACGGATTTTGTCCTCGTCCAAAATGTCCGTTAAGTGTTTTGCACCGTTAGTCCTTCGTTAGTGCGAGTTCGTTAAGTGTTTTGCACCGTTAGTCCTTTTTTTAAAATGTAGTTTTTCCCATTAGTCCTCAGTTAATAATAGTTATCGCTTGGATTTTTACGTTTTGTCAGTTTCATTCGTTTTATCCGTTTTCCCGTTTTTTCGTTTTCGTAGTTTTACGTTTTATCCTTTTAAATACATTTTCGTATCTTTAAATACATTTTTACGCTTTTGTCGTTTTATACATTTTTATCAATTTACCGTTTTTACATTTTATTCGCCGCGGTTTTACGTTTTGTCCGTTTTTCGCCGCCGCTTGTTGTTTCGTTTTCTTACATTTGTCCGTTTTCTTTCGTTTTTAAAATTTTTCCAAAAAAATATTGGAAAAAATATTTCGAAAAAAATGAAAAAAAAATCAAATTTAAAAAAAATTGAATAAAAATTTAAAAAAAATTTTGAACAAAAATATTTTTTCAAATATTTTTCAAATATTTTGAAAAAACGGACATATTAAAAAAAAACATATTTGAAAAATATTTTTTATTCAAAATTTTTTGAAAGCGGGCAAAACATACCAAAACCGATAAAAGCGTGCGGTAAAACGAAAAAAAAAGGGACAACTAAAACGAAAAAACGGACAAAACGTAAAAAGCGGCGAAACGAATAAAATGTAAAAGCGGTGGTCGGATAAAAGCAGATAAAAACGGATAAAAGCGGACAAAAGCGTAAAAAGTATTTAAAACATATAAAAGCATTTAAAGGGATAAAAGCGTAAAAAGCGGATTTAAAACGAAGAAAGCGGGGAAAGCGGATAAAAGCGAATGAAAGCGGATAAAAGCGGACAAAAGCGTAAAAATCGGGCGATAACTATTATTAACGGAGGGACTAATTGGGAAAACTACATTTTAAAAATAAGGACTAACGGTGCAAAACACTTAACGAACTGCACTAACGAAGGACTAACGGTGCAAAACACTTAACGGACATTTTGGACGAGGGACAAAATCCGTAAGATTTGTAAACCACGTGGACTAAACGCGTCAAAAAAAAAGTATAGGGACAAAATCCGTTATTTTGACCAAACCACAAGGACGATTTATGTAATTCACTCCATGAAATATGAATATATCGGTTTCCAGGGTCACACCAACAACAAATTTGCTTCCTATATAGAGTTTTCCAAAGACACATTGAATTTTGCTTCATATGGTTGACAAGTATAAGTCAAAGATTACATTATATATATCTAATATCTGACTAATATACCCTCGCAGTTGAAACGGGAGGAGACCGTATGCTGAGGCTGTCACGAAAGTCTATACGATTAAAGACTAATGTCATACTTGTGCGAGATAAAATTAATTGTCACATAATAACAGTACATAAATTTCAAACTTAATTGTCACATTCTTCTAACTTAGTTGGTATTAATAAAAAGACAAGTATGATTACTACATTCTTACACAAGTCAAATGAGATATCAAGTAAAGGTCCTTCCAAAGTATTGACTTTTTACCAAAAGCTCAATTTAATGAATTCATGATGGATGAGTCAACTTAAATCACCAAACTAACCTTTATTGGTAATAAAAGCTGGTCTACATTAGAGATAGACATTAAAAAGATAAGGTGGTTATCACCTAACTTATTATTATACTGTAATTAATATGAATGTTAGTTATTACCAAGTTAGTTTACACAGAAAAAATTAAGATCAAAACTTATTAGATACATATTTTGAGGGTATATATATATGGGTGATGATTTGTACACATTGAAATTTGATTTGCACACTCATATGTATAAATAGTTAAAGCTGAATATATAAACAGTACAACCGGTTAATGCATAAGTTGGAGTGTCCCAATCAAAATATTGAGTGTACGAATCATTTCCCTATATATATAAAGGAGAGTCAAAAACGGTTAAGAAAATATTCTAGTTAGACAGTATATATTTGAATCAAATGTTTGACAATAGACGTGTTTGTTGAAACTAGCAGTAGAAGTATCAGTTAGCGGTAAAGCAGTTAGCAGTAATTATTTAATTAATAAAAGTGTTTGTGGTACAGTAGTTGTAGTTGTAATTTTAATGTGTAAAATGACGCAATGTTAAATGCTAAACGTTAAATGTTTATTCAAAGAGTATTGAGAAACTAGTGTTTTTATAATTTTATACATGTTATATGCTTTCTTTCAAATGAGCTTTGTAATAATAATGTTAAATGTTAAATGTTAAATGTTAATTGCTCTAAAATGCTCTCAAAAGTTGTCTGCCAAACACACCCTTCATCAATTAACTTAAACACGAAAAAGCCTTACCGTTTTATCAGGAGCAGATCCTGAACTGTAAATCATCAGGTACACAATTTGTTTTTACCTGTATAAGAAAAATAAAAATAAACTAAAATGTACGATTTCATTAAAACTAGTAAACAAATTAAAAAGACATTTATTTCTAACTAAACAAGGCTTGTATTTTTGTGGCACAAACTTTCGAGACCAGTTTCTATCAAAAATTTATGATGTTTAACAGAAATTTTCATCAGACGACAAACATCCACTGGTTCCCATTAATCCCCGAAAACCCCTAGGTCCGCCTCTGCATTTCACCCTATTATTACATGAATGCTGCCCTTAGGTTTATAGAGCCAGATATTACTATTTTGAGTAACAATGCATCAACTAATGTAACCTTTGTATGAGGTTAGCCCATGTTACAAAACATTATCCAGGTCGAACAAATCCATAACTTTTCTTAAGCTTATAGAAAACATACATTGTTAATGGTAAACTTAATTTGGATCTTTGTATCCAACGAAACTGCTATCGTTATGTTTTCCTTCACTATATCGGCATTCTTTACCACCGTCATGTCGTGTACTTCCATTCACGTACACATTCTATGCGTATGCTTAAAATAACACCTTATTATCTAAGTATTACTAAAAGAGTTTGTTTAACAAGTGCCCTCAAGAAATTGACTAAAATGTATTTATTAAGCTTAAAATTTTCTTACAAATTAAAAAATACATTTAATACGCATCAACTAAAGATATAAATTATCAAAATTACGTATAATGTTCAATTTAATAAACTTAAACTTTCTTTATGTTCACATGAAACAATGACTAAGGGCGATGCTTAGACAAATCCTTAGTATATGATACGATATATGTACCTCTCCCAAAATACAAATAATACACTCATTTCTCTTTTAAATTTTTAAATTTTTTTCTAATAATGTTTAATAAAATTGTGAAACTGAAAGTACATAACAAAAAAATAAAAGATTTAAATCAAAAGTATTAAGCTGTCAAAAAATATAAACAGAAACTGATAGAAAAAAGTACTTTCTCCGGCTCAAAATTATTGTCATGAGAAAGAAATCATAAAGTTTAATTAAAATTAGACCACTATAAATCTCAACCACTTAAAGAGAATATTCCCTTAATATATTTTATGGTTTTTACTTAAAAAGGAAAGTAAATAATTATTTTGAGACATCTCAAAAAAATGTAGACTATTATTTTGAGACGGAAAAAGTATGATATATAGTCGAATACAATAAAAGAGGGGTTGAGGGTTGTAAAAATGAGGTAGGGACCCGTAAATTTATCCAACATTCGGATTTTCATTTCATTTCAAATGGTTTTAACTTGTCTTTCTGAGACAAATTAAGACATAAAAATCTGATGAAAGACATTAGGACCTATATGAAAGACACCGACTGTTGTCTTTAATGTGGATCTCATGTATTTTTGATAGGTCGATGTCTTTTGTTGTCTTGCTTAACTCTTGCCTTGCGCAAGATTAAAAACCCCGTTTCAAAATATATATTCGTAAATTTATCTAAGAACTATCTTTACTTTAGTTGTTTAACACCCAGAATTGACACTTGCTAAAAAAAAGTTTTAAAATATATAAAAGTATCTATCATTCTTTTTTACTAATATATAAATAAAAGGGAAAATAATAGACCATGTATTATGTGTTGTAAGCATGACGTGTAGTAACGCTAATGGGAACAAATGTGTACGTGAAAAAGAAATTTAATAATAAAAATTTGAAATGATAGGCAGAGAATAAAAAGTACAAAAACATTTTTGAAAGAGACAAATTAGCTTAAGTTTCCGCGTAGAAAGATTGAGTTTGAGAAATGAGAACAAACAAAAACAAAATCAAAAAGCTTTTTATTTTCTTTTGAGAAATTTTCGTGGACGTAAATTTAGAATAAATTTAGATCTTTCCATGTTAAAAAGTTTGGTTGAGATAAAACATATTTTTTTATTGACAAATAGTTTTGTCAAAATTGAATGTAAAAGCCTTTTCTTTTGGTTTCTACGTATTTTCCAATCATTTTCTTTCCATTGTAGATTTTTAAACTTTCTTTAGTTTTAAGGCCAATACTAAGGCCGGGTTGGTTGACCCTTTAACTGAATTGGTGACTACGTTTTTACCACTAGCTCAATCAAATTAGTGATTGATTATCATAATTTTTTTAAAGTTATGGTTTGTCAAACAATTAAAAGTTTCAATTATTTTTACGTGTGAAGGTTTTTATTTTATTTAGTTTTTGAGTTGAAAAGAAAATAAATGTTGATCCCACTTTATATCAAAACCTTCAATAAACACACCTTGCTAGAGAATTTAAAGTGTGGGACTACTAGTTACGTAGGGTGAAATCAAAATTACGAAACAAACATGGGTTTGGCATTTATTAAATATTTTGTATTGACAAAGTTTTGCATAATGAATGTAAATGGATTAGGTAAATTAGATGTATACTCATGTAAATAACGACAAATAATTATTGTGTGAAATAATTATCGGCTCGAAAATTGTGATTTTGTTTTCAATATAAAACATGTGTTTTTAAAATTAATATAGTGTTTTTTTTACAAGTTGTCAAGTTTAAAATTGATTAAAAAAATACATAATTTAAGTTGCTAAGTTTTTGAAAATTTGTCAAGTTTAAGAGATACTTAAAGGTAATTTAGGCAAACTAAATTAATTTAGGTTTCAAGATTCAAATTTCACGACTCAAGTTTAAAGAAAAGAGATACACTATTTATAAGTAGTATAGATATGATATTTTGTTCTTTTATGTTGTTTGAAATGGCCGAATCTTTGTACACGGAATAACTTAAGTATTTCAATGACCGTTTATGATATTTTTTCTAAGCATCTTTAAAAGTATATACAGTAAGGTGAATGTAATTCGCATATTTGAATATGAATGTGTGGTTGTAAAGTTTGATTTGATTTCATACAGTAAGGTGTTGTATGTTTATTAAGAGACTTTAAGTATGAATCTCATTCGCATATTTGAATATGAATGCGCGGTTGTAAAGTTTGAATTTGATTTCATTTTAATCGTTTAACACATTCTTTTTTTTTGAACAACATTTAACACATTCAAACATTTAAAAAAAGAACAATTTTATTTGAGTGAGATTAAGCTTTCTCCACCACTTATTCATTATTATTTTTTATAATTTAAATATAAAATAATTGCATCACTTGAGAAATAAACTTTATTAAATATTGATAAAACAAATTTCTATTATATAGTCAAATAAAAGTAAAAAACATTTTCAAAAAAAGCATTCCATCTTATGTTTATTTGACAACAATAAACGTGTTGAAGTTATATTGGACTTTTTAAATCGATTAACTAAATGAGTTAGATTATCGAGATACGAGTCTACTGAACCGAATCTTCAATTTTAACCAAATATGAATTGTCATATAATTATTATTGTCTTTTACATTCTTTATGTAACGAAAAAAATGCAATGATTCTATATTAACATTCTTTTAGTACGAAAGATAAACATAAAATATGAGAAAAAAATAGCAAAGAAAAACTCAAATAAAAAAATCATAAATAAAAGAAAAAATAAGAGACATTAAAAAGATGTTAAGACACACCCTCTAGAATCACATCTAGTTCAATAAGGTTATGAGTCTTACTGTCTCTTAATGATCAGGAAATTATAGACACTTTTAACACTGACCGTCTCTTACCACTTCTTAGTAACACAAAAAAATAAACATACTTTATTGACAAAATCTCTGACCACGTGTGAATAAGCCATATTTTAAAGTTGTTAAAATTAATTTTTGAAAAAACAAACACTACTTAAGAGTTTAAACTTTAGACCCCTTATGAAAAATGTTATGTATTTTAATACTATGTGATTAGCGTACACATAAATAACATTGATCTTATCTTTAGCAAAATTGTTTCGATGAATGTAAAGAATTTGTACTTTAAATTTTGTGTTATAGTGTAGAACCAAAAGTGTACATAACGATACAAACAAAGAATGCCGGTTAGAGCCTTTCATTTGCGGTAAGATGGAACGGGTGTTCGGTTTCATTCACGGAGGTCGGGATTTTCTCGCCATGGTGGCATCGAATTAATACAAAGCAATTTGATGATCGTTCGTACCAAGGATATGACTACACATAAATAACATTGATCTTATCTTTAGCATAATTGTTTCGATGAATGTACATGGTTTCTACTTTCTGTATTGTGTTATAGTGTAGAACCAAACGTGTACATATCACTATATCAATCATGAACTTCATTACATTCTTTTCAACTAATCATTATAATGGACAACTGTTTTAAATAAATTTAAAGCAACCACAACATCGACTGGTAAAGCTTTCAACATAGACGTAATTTTGAGAAGTACTTTCATATGTTTTCACATCAATTGAATAAAATAAAGTAAAGCAATAATTAATAATAATAATAATAATAATAATAGTATTGAACATGATTTGAACTATGTTTTTACTTATACAATATCCTGTGAAGATTCAATGAAGACCCGATAATAATAATAATAATAATTGTAAGAGATACTTTCGACTTCACTAATTTTTTTATAAATCTAATTTTAGAAAGAATAATCAATAATAATAATAATAATAATAATAATAGTCTATCAACTCAATATCTTCTTTATAATATATTTAAGAAGTTTTAAAAACTTAACTTAACATACCTTCTATTATTAGTAATTATTTAAATAAAATTTAAAAGTATACTAATTACGATAATTAATTTAGATGTTATAATAATAAATTATAACTAATATTATTAATTTAATATATTAAGTTAACTATTTAATTTGTGCGGTAATAGTATGACATATTAATTTTTACAATCTCACAACCTAAAAGCACAATTGCTAAAACTATCATTCATTATTAAAACGTGTTAAACAATATTCATTAAAAATATAGGGTTAACAACCTTTTAAAGATTATCGTGTCATAAATATCGATTCAACGTAGCGAATAAAAAATAAATTCTTTTAGATATTAAATTTGACATTTTTGTCTTTCTTTAAATATTATGACAAAATTATGACCATTTTACCTTTCTAAATTTTATTTGAAATACTTTTTTTGAAATACTTTTTTGAAATTTCGATTTTTTTTTTGAATTTCATTTTTAAATATTTTTCGAAGGGTAAAATAATAAATAATTTGGTCATAATCTTAAAGGAAGACAAAATGCTGTTTAATGTCTAAAAAGAACTATTTTTAGTTATTACGCCGAACTCGATATTCATGACAAAATATAATGTTTAATAGATTATTACCAAAAATATAATAATCAAAAATCGACAAACAACATTCGTTTCTGAACCCGATTTTTTACGTAGGTACATGCTAATAGATAACAATGAAGGACATTATACGAAGTAATAAATAAATCAAACATAAATCTTAGGTTAACCAAATCTCATATTCATGCAACATGTAATAAAAATAAAATAAAAACACTAATAAATAAAGATGCTTTCATACTATACAACCATGATAAATAACATTCTCTTTATTCAATCCTTTGACCATTTTTCACATCATATAAATAAAGCTTTCTATCGACTCTTTCTTCTTTTCTCTTTCAATAACAAGATCTCTTTCTTCCTTCTCAATTCATCAACCTTAGAAAATTTCATCAAAAGAAAAAGATCACCACAACTTTTTGATCTATATATATGTTATGGACCTAGCCACCTTCATCATATGAGTGTTAGTGTCGATTCTGGTGGTGGTCTTGGTGCTGGTGCTGATAGGTTTCCGCAATGGAGCGTACAAGAAACGCGCGAATTCTTGATGATACGAGCCGAGCTCGATCCAACTTTCATGGAGACGAAACGTAATAAGGTTTTGTGGGAAGTTATATCTACAAAAATGAAGGAACGAGGGTATAATCGAAGTGGTGAACAGTGTAAATGCAAATGGAAGAATCTAGTTACACGTTATAAGGTACTACATGTGAATTCATTCATATATGTATATATATTTTTTTCTTTGTAATAAGAACACAAACAAAACATCATGAAAACGAGTAGATTTATGGGTCACATGATTTATATCATAAGATTTGTAGGGTTTTATGACCAGAGATTTCATTTTTATATTCCAAAAAGATATACATTTCCTTGAAAAACTTGGCCAAAAAATTAGAACAAACATTAGAAATGTATATATGCTTTTTTCAACATTGGTTTTCAATAGATATATGTTGTATGAAAGCAAAATTGTATTGATAAATACATATATACAAGAACCAACATTCTTGATATCTATCGATTACCAAATTGTTAATATTGTGATTCCAAGCCAAAGCAGGTTTAGGGCGTGTTTGTTTAAGCTTATAAGTAGGCTTACGAGCTTATCTGATTTCGGGTTATATTTCATAAACCCTAGCTTTCTGGCTTAATTTTAAACTTAGGGTTTCTATATATAGCTTACTACGATATAACACGTTTATATAAGCTCATAAGTTTCGTCATAAGTAAGAAAATTGGGGTTTATAAAGTATAAATAGTTTGATTCAAAGTCGAAGTTGGTTTAGGGTGTGTTTATTAAGCTTATGACCTTATCTGATTTCGGGTTATATTTCATAAACCCTAACTTTCTGGCTTATTTTGGAACTTAGGGTTAATATATATAAACTTATTACGATATAACAAGTTTATATACGCGCATAAGTCTCATAATAAGCTAGAAAAGCTCACATATAAGAAACTAGGAAACAACTATATATACACATTATATTCTTGTCGACAGAGAAGTGAATAGCCCCACATAACGTGTATATAATGGTACGTCTGTGTTTATGTTGTCATTTTATAAGGGCCACCAACGTATTACAATAAATGATGATGATGTCTTGTAGTGCAAGAAACTAATAATTGGTTTGTTGCTATGAAACATATTCAGGGGTTTGAGACAATGGAACAAGAAGGTATGAGGCAACAATTTCCATACTATAACGAGTTGCAAGCGATCTTTACGGGTCGAATGCAAAGGATGCTATGGATAGAATCAACAGAAGGTGGTGGATCATCAAAGAAGAGAGTGATGCATTTGTCTTCGGACGACGATGATGAGAACGAAGAGAGTGACGTGGAGAAAGCGAGTGGTAGCAAGAAGAAAAAGAAGATTGCGACGAGTGGTAGTAGAGGAAATAATCCGCCCGATAGTACTACAAATGTTAGTCATTTGAAAGAAATACTAGAAGACTTAATGAAGCAACAAATGCAAATGGAAACTCAATGGATGAAGATGTACGAGGCGAAAGAAGAGGAGAGGAGAAAGATCGAAATGGAATGGAGACGGAGAATGGAAGCGTTGGAGAATGAGAGGATTATGCTTGATCAAAGGTGGCGAGAAAGGGAAGAGCAAAGAAGGATTAGAGATGAAACTAGATCAGAGAAACGAGATGCTCTTATAACAGCTCTTCTAAACAAGCTTCAACGCGAAGATTTGTAAGTTCATATCAGCTTTTGTTCGCGTAAAAATGGCTTAGATTATGATCTTCTTCTAGCTACATAGGATGGAATATTAGTGGGAATAGTTGGGATAGATCTTGGTAGACATTTGTTGATTACTTGCACTTATGCAACATTCTTTCTTAGAAAAATCTGAAGCTTTGCATCACAAGTACTTGGAAGTTTCATTTTATAATATGAAGATAAATTAAAAACCATGATGCCTCATTAAAAGGGTTACTTGCTATAAAAGTTAACTTGATTATAAGTTGCACCACTAGTGATTAGACCTGGCAATCTAGACCTAAACAAGTCTAGATGGGTTTATATTGAAAAGTGATAATTTGTACGTTAACGTTAGTCTAACAAACCCGTTCCAACATACTTCTTCAACACTTTTGAAAGTGATCCACCTAGACCCATAAAGTGTGAAGAGTTGTGTTTATGCTAACATCGATTAGTAAAGAACAAATATTTGAAGTAGATATTGGTACACATTTGTTGATTACTTACACTTGTGCAACATTCTTTTTTAGATATATCTGAAGCTTTGCATCATAAGTTCTTTGAAGTTTCATTTTGAAAAGCATCATGTCATTAAAAGGGCTACTTGCTCTACAAGTTAACTTGATTAGATGTCAACCCCCATTTCTATTTGAAGGAACATAGGGATATACTATAAGGACTTTTATGGGTCAATCGTACAAACCGCAAAGCATATAATACAACACTACGATGCACACAGCACAACACTCCAATGCGTGCAATGATTGGAAACCCCTAGTACAAGGGGTTCGTATAAGCTGCCCTAGGAACATATTATAAGTTGCACCACTAACGACTAGACCTAGCAATCTAGACCTAAACGAGTCTAGATGGGTTTATATGAATATACATTGTACGTTAACGTTAGTCTAACAAACCCGTTCCAACATACTTCTTCAACGCCTTTGAAAGTGATCCACGTATAAACCCATATGAGTCTAGATTGCTAGGTCTACTAACGACTAACGAGTAACATGACCTCTTCAATATGAATATGTCACAATACAGTTAAGATTGTGTGCATACATCTTTAAATTTTTATAACCAACTAGTATCATTTATATATCGTACCCTATTTGACTATAATTAAAACCTTACACCGACAACCTGTTAGAAGTTGACTTTGGTTTTGTATTCTCACATATATATATTCTTGTCATCATTACTTTTAAGATTTGAACTTATCAAATGTCAAATCTACTCGTTTTTGTTTTGCAGTGTTCACATGTTTATGATGATGATGGATCATATACAAGCTACATATGCATTCACTAATGACTTATTTAAGAATGAAAAAAGATAAAAAAAAAAAAAAAATTGCTAGTATCAAAAGTAATATGCACATACATATCTGTATAACTAATTAAATGGTTTTCACGGGTCATTATGATATTTTATTTGTGCATAATATCATAGCCGTATATGAGGGTATGCGATGTGTGTTATCGTATAAGGCTTCAAAGTTTTAGAAGCCTCAAAATATATATCTGTTTATATTTGTGTGGCTTTAAAATTCATTTCCAACATCAAAATGTTGACGATATATGAAATGTTGTTATAAATATTTGTTAAACATTTCAAGTGAGAGAAAGTGATGAAAAACTCAAAAAAACTAAACCTATATGGTCAAAAATATTTTTAATCGTTATATTTAGTTATTATATAAGCGATTTTGCACAAAACTTCCGCTAGCACAACTACGACACTGCATAATATAATAGTCTCACTTTCTTAGACATAATTGGATAAGAAAAAAAAAATAGTTATATGTAAGTCATTTGTTACGTTAAGTTCACATGGATTGAGTTGGACATAGTTTTGTGTCCATGTTATATCTAGTTGAAAAGTTGGTTTGACTAGCAATTATAATGTAATACACGTACTAATATTTAACATATATTTGACTAAGAGCATATATTTAAGAGGACACAAACCTTATATTTGACATATATTTGACTACTTTTTAGTATACTTTTATTATTTAATAGAGAAAATTATACCAAATGAAAATACCTTTAAAACCCCATATATTCATATACACAAGATTATAACCAAATTATGATTTGAATAAAAATATTTAAAAAGTCAAAGTGGACAATTATTATGAGATGAATAATATATTCATTACATATTCTAGTTTTGTTGTATATTCAACTATAATAGATAATTAGTTGTGAATGTCATTCCAAGTTAATAGAATTGATGTTTCTCAAAATGCAACAACAATCAAAAGCCTTTAGGTCAAAAAATGTGATAAGCTCGCAAACTCATTTATTTGAATTTACATGCTTATCCACCGAGCTTATGAGCTTATATAATTTATAAGCTTATAAGCCCATGACATAAGTTTAGAAGTTTAGACCTAACCTCCTAACACTAAAGACACATATATGCTAATAGCTTGCATGTCATGTGATACAAACTAACTAGTTGATCGTCTCAGCTCGCCCGGATACGTGTCACTTTGTTTACTTCTATCTCAAAATTATGTTTCACATTTTATTTTGATATATCTTAAAATTAAGGTTGCAAAACTTGTAAATCGCTAGTTAATCATCGACCATTTTGTAGCTTGTAATGGGTATAGGCATGATTAATTTCGAATTGGCATTTCCGATAAGTTTTTGGTATTTTCGGCGAGTTTTGGTAATCCTAAATTTTTTTCCTTTAAAATAAAAAAAACTTGTAACAAATATAAACAACGACTATAAGTGATTAAAACAAGTGTACGACAAGTTTGATCATCGTTGACCATGGTTGATCGATTTACATAAATTGAAAAAGTTGATGGCCCGTTAGCGTTTAAATGACGACTAATCGGGCTCGTAGATTTTTTCTAACACTGCTTAAAATAATTATCCACTAATTTCAATTGATAAAAGTATTAGAAACTATAAGAATAATAGTGTTTTCATTCCAAAGACAGCCTTTTGGTAAAGATGTACAAAGCCTTGCACGGCCCATTACCTAAAAAATGTTAAAAGACTTTTTGGGCCCAAATGGTCCTGAGTCCAGGCCAAATTGGGCTTTTTTTAAAACTCATTTATCTAAAAAAAAAAGTTTTCATCTTCATTTGTTCATTTGTTGAACCATTATTAAGTCGGGCTATAACTTAATATGTGCATATCTTTATGTAAAGAAAAGCATAAGAATATGTTTACTGGTAGCAAACAAGTTTAACAAGTGTCTTCACAAAAATTATATCTTTAATGCTTTCATCTATAAAAAAGTGCATCACTCTTCTTACTCACACAACAAAGTACAAATAGTCATGAATTTTTGCCCGCAATGTAACCTCATTGAAAAAAATATATGCATGGCTCGGCTTGCTGGGCCGGTGCGTGACCTTATGACGCCATGTTCGGTGCCGGTCTGACGTTATAGGGTCACGTTACCCGCCAACGCGAGCCTTTCCCACCATCGACAACGAGCCCTCTAACATGTCAAATTGTCAAGTGCTACCACTATTTATTAAAATGACATCATCACATTAAATATTGTATAAGGACAATTATTATTGTTCACTTGGGCCAGTTTGGCATGAGCTATAAGCTTTTAGTTTTTAAATAAAGTTTGAATTTGAGAAACAGTCGTGGTTGGTTCCCTTAGCTAGAAGCTCTTAATTATAAATCAGTTCCAAATATAAAACGATATCATAGAAGCGTTCAAGATTTTTGTCAGGCTGTTACCTAATATTACTAATATTGTATTGTTGACGACAATAATATATATGCGCCAAACCAAAGTCCACTAATTCCTACTACAGTGTACTACTTCATCAAGAACATTTATGAAATATAAAGCTACAACTTGTAGCTATAATAAAGTGCTTGCAACTTAGAGCTATTAGTTTATAAATATCACCTACAACTAGTTACTAAAATTACGTTATTAAACACGATCATCAATCATCGCCGCCACCACCAACCCTCGCCCACCACCACCACTACCAAGCACCGCCTCCTACCAACCCCACCCACCATCGTTGCAAACTACCAATCCCATCCACCACCGGTAAATTTTCACCACCAAATTTACCCCCACCAACCAGCGATAGCCCAACACCACTCAAATTAGTAATTTCACAATCATTATTACTAAGCATAAGTCATTAAGCATGCATAAGCTTTACCGGACCATTTGAGTAGTTAACTCGACCATAGTTAACTCGACATCGTAGACTATTGCATCACTTTTGCATTCATATCATTTTATGAATATTTCATTTGTCTTATGATTTAATATGAAAGACGAGAGGTTATCTCGTTTACCACAAATGACCGACACCGCACGCAGCATCGACACTATGAAAAGGACTTGATAAAACAAATGACAAATGTTCGTGATATAAAATATTACCAAGATAAAAATATTTCAGACTCGTAACAATAAGATACTACGTTATAAAGGTTATCAAACAATGGTGCCTTAGTCACAATTTAATATCGCAGGACGCAAGATATTTAACACACTATCACTTAAATAATAACTTTTATAAGATTCAAATACAATTAAATACCTAAGTGTAACATATACACTTACATTTTCACAAATTATACTACAAGTAAAATACATATACATTAGATAAAAATGAAAACCTTTTATAAGACTTAAGATTTGCACCCTTTGTCTTTGGTCTTTCCACTCACGACAAAAACAAAAGAAAGCAGGGAAATGAAATTTACAAGATCTTCACCCTCAATCTCCTCTACCTCTACCCCTATGCATCACCTAGATCGAATCTTCTCAAAAGGAAAACCCAACATATAATCCCACCATATCTTCCTCCTTATTACCAAAACCAAGTAAGTTTTGAGTCTCTCCAAATCTTCCCTTTGATGCATGGTTGTAATTCGAATAAGCCAAGAGGAATCAAGATAAAATCATCCAATGGAATCATATCTTCACTTCAATCTACCTTGGGAAAATCCAAGATATGCTAGGATTTGGAAGTTAACTAAAATTGGCTTCAATCCAAAGACCCAAGAGAAGAGAGTGAACCAAACACATCCTCAATCCACTCCTATATCTCTAGTCGGATTTCAAAGACCCCAAACTCAGTTTCCTTCAAGTTTTACCAAAACTAGGGTTTACACAAGTTAGGGTTTTCAAAATTGATTTGGGGTTTTGAAATTGGAGGTGTGGAGAAGCTAATTCAAGTCTCTTTTGGTCCGAAACCAAGTGTTCATTCTCGTACTCACGCGCTTCCAAGTTGAGGTTATGAGTTTTCTTTGTTATTTTGTTGTTGTTATATTGTTAAGTTAAAACTTGTACCAAATGTTATCATAAAGCTTTACCGGTTTGATTCTTCTAATTTCTTGATGTCGAAAATTTTATATTATTGGGTGTTTGAATTTTACGTCGAGAATATGAAACCAAATGGTTGGAAAAGTCAAGTTTTATAAACTTACAAGTGATAATAAGATTTAGTCCGAAGCTTATGCTAGTCACGATGTCCCGTATACTACTCAAGTAGTGAAAATTCTTGTTAAACTTGTAATCTTTGGTAAATAGATTGGGTGTTGAAATTGATTTGGTCACTTGCCCTTGTCGAAGTAAAGGCCGTGAAGAGGTAAACATAGCTAAAAACTTTGTCCCTGCTTAAGACCATCACCTAAGCGTTAGCCCACTCAGTGTGTCGTTAGACTTTGACGGAAAAACTTCGTTTTAATAACCCTTGAGTTTGAGTCATGAAACCTATAATAAATTGGTCCTTGTGGTTACTCACGTTAAATCTGAATATAAGGTATTGAATCTTGATAATTTGTATAAACTCATGTTTAAGAAATGCGGCCAATCTAAATTGTTATTTGTTTGTGTCAAGTGGTTGTTTGACTCGACTAGAAACCCATTTCGATACTAGTAATCCTTTTCAGTCGACCTCCGCGTTATTCATTGTGTCGATGAGATTCGTACGTTAAAGAAAAACACACTAAGTCATGACCTCGTGTTAGCTTGAGAAACCAACTTCGTTACCATAAGTACCCTGTGTCTCGGGTTTCGACTATGAGTTTGGTGTTAAATCTGTGGTGTGTACCTAGGAGAAGAGCCGAGTCGAGATTACGATTTGTCAAAATAAAAATAATTAACCTATAAATTGTCATGGTCTGAACTAGTGCTATAGGCTGTCGGGGTGAAATCGAGTTGAGTAGTACTCGACTAGCACAAGATTTCACCACCTTTTTACTCTTAACTTTCAATAACATGTTAGCCCCGAGCATCATTCGAGATGTTATGGACACTTGTTGTGTCGAGTTCACCTCACGCTTGGTCTCCTCCTCAACAAGTTTGGCGCAAGCAATGTGTTACCAAAATATTAATTAGCATCTTGATATCGTGTTCGGGCCACACCAACTTATTGCCTATATTACAAAAGAGTTTGTCTATTTTATGGGCTTCGCCCATATTCGATACCTTGTCACTAACGACCCGGTCCGCCGAGCCCACGGTGGCTCGAGGTGTTCGATGGATGATCTAAACTACCTCACAAAATAAAACGTAACGATAATTGGAAGTCCAAGTATAAGGTAACCCGTCTCCGTCTATTCCTTTCCTCCATCTCGTGGCACATCATCGACGTCAAGTTTATAAAAGTCTCAATGCAATTAGACAAGTGTAAAACTTTATTTACATGAAACGATAACTAACCATGTAAGATACATAATGAAATTTGTACAACGAGATTTCCGTCGGATAATCAAAAGACATAGTTAGAACAAGTAAACTAGTAGAGGTAAGTGTTACAAACAAATATGGATAAACAAATAGAGACCATCAAGTCATTTTATCATTTACTCAATTTTATAGTCTCCAAACTTAACTTAATGCAATTAGAAAATAAATCAACCAATATTGATTTTGACAATGATAATATGTGTCAACATAAATAAATGATACTTACTAAAAGAATGACATAAATATTTTCGAACCAAACTTTGAATTTTAACATTGTTAAAATGTCAACATGAAAAGTATACATACTTTCGTATACCTACTAGAAAACCATTTTAATCATTTTTACAAACTAAAGTTTAGTTTTAATACAATTATAAAAACAATTGAACTATTTTAAGTAAGCGATACTTAAAAATAATGAACTAAAACATTGCCCTCCTTATCTAGGTCGCGTGTCGGTGCCGCTCCACAACCATCACTAATCCCACTTTCGGATTGCACAATTACTAAGGTGAGTTTCATAGCCCCACTTTTACTTGATAAATTGTTTTATACATTTTGGGGTGAGAAATATGCAAAACATTTTATGGACCAAAACTATTACATGATTACTATTACGTGGTTTAGCCTAAGCCCTTATGTCCCTAGAGAATGCCCTTTTTCATGAACCGTCAATTCCCCATTGGGAAACGCGAATGTTATAAATAGATCTATTGAGGGTGACTCCTCCGTTTGGTTGGCCATGCTTAGGTCAAGCGAAACGTATACCATGTCGGAACCAAGTGTTGAGGGACAAAACACTTGCTATGGGCCCCTACATTGTATGACATCTTTTAGCATCTGTAAACCGTCGTAGTATCGGTTGCATGAACTTAGAGCTAACGTAATAGACTTTCATCCATATATCATTATATTCTTGATAATGATTATATGCCTTGCTTATGGTCCAAACTTACTATTTTAATCTAAACCTATGAACTCACCGAATTATATAGTCGACCTTTTAGCATATTTTCTCGGGTGCTTAATTGTGATCATGGATGCAAGGCAAGGGCGGATAAATGGTCGTAGAAATTTCTAAAGAAAAGCTTTTACAAATAAAAGATGTTTTTATATTGGGACCACAAAATTATGGGTATGCCCATTTATCTAAACAATGTTGTAAGATATTGTTTCAAAGGATTTTATGAAATTAAACGGACTATGTATTCCGCTCAGACATTTGTGTTATGATTCACCAATTACGTAACGCTCCCAAATAACACGTATGCTTCCGCTAATCCAAATTTGGGGTGTTACTGATTGGCATCGAGCCTAAGTTATAGAGAACTAGGTACATATAAACCCTAAACTATAACTACTTTTACAAAAACATCACTCTACGACCGCCGCCATCGCTTGCCTTACTTGCCATATTACTTAGAGTCAATTTAGACATGACTACATGACATAATGCCTATTACATGATTGCATGACATATTGCCTATTTATAAATTCACTACTCCATATCTATCATAAGTATATTTTACATATACTTACACATATGCACCGCCTTGTCACGCACCATGCCTTCCCTCACTCAAGTTGGATGCGATGGCACAATGAAGGTTTGTCACTGCTGAACGCATCCCACCCCTTCTCAACTCACTCCGACATCGGAAACCCATACGGGGTAGTGTATCAAGTTCACCAGAGGTACTACCCACACTCCACCGCTCACTTCCAAATCATCACTACCGTCAAGATTATACCTACGGGCCCACTACTCCTACACTCTCACCAAGACACCAAAGAGATCCACTCCCGGTTGGGAGATACCGCTAGCAAGAGAATCATCTCTCGCATCATCACCATCATCTTCTAATGCATCACCTCCTAGTTCGTTCGAAGTTGGGAAATTTCGTGAGCGACCACCGCTAGACCGCCAACCTCGACATAATTATGGCGCGCCTAACACGCCATGAAGAACAAATAGAAGAAATGTCGGATCATCCGGGAATACTACCGGAAGAAAGGATTGGAGGAATCGAAGAAGTGGTGGAAGGATTACAAGCACTTGGCGAAACACTCAAGGAATGCTACAACGATGTGGGACGGCAATAGAGGGAACCCGTGAGAAGTTAAACGAAGTAATTGCCGCCTCGAAGACCACATTGAAAGGTGTGCTCAGCAAACTCCGAAGACACCTGGGACGCCTCACGTGGATTGAAAGTAGGCTAACGCGGTTGGAGACCGTTACTACAATAGCATTAATCGAGACAGATACGGAGGGTGTCGTTGAATTTCAAAGACGACTATGGAGAGTAGGGCAAATGAGGTCAATAACAAATTTGCCAGAATGGAGGCCCAACTTAGGGAGTTAGAAGAATGGAAGGCAACTCAACAAAGTCAACTCGGGACAACATCGGGAAATGCTTAAATTTCACTTTGCAATGGTGTTAGACGTTGTGATGAGTGGTTTCAATAAAAACGCTTGTAGTAATTTTGTTGTATGACAAACTAGAGCGAGTCAATAAACGCATGCTATGTATCGGCCTATGAGCCATGAACCTCCTTAGAATGTAATCGAGTTTATTGTGACGAACGACTATGCGTAATAAACAACGACTTGTGAGTTATAACCTTTTGTTGAGACTCGCTTCAACCAGTCTCCGCTTTCTTAATGTCATCTTGATAGACTAAGACTACGTTATATTCAGTCAATACAACCTAGAAAATACTTGATGGAGAAATAGTATACGTTGTAACCTTATGAATCTCCACCATGGCCCTCACACTCATAGAAAACTCATTGTTGTCATTTCTTATGGTTGAAGGAAAATGTTTCCAGTAAAGCAGAACATGAACGCAACCACCACTGAGAAATCTGTTAGCAAACGAGTTGCTGCAAGAATTGCTAACTATCAAATCAATCACAACATCAACAACCTTATCCAGAGAAATAGGGAAGAAGAGGTTGGTAAGACGCTCACATCACGAAATTTATCTTACCAAGAATTGAGTCAGTAACCCACCAAAGATTTGAGGGACCAAGGAGCTAGAAGTTTGGCAAAATGGCTAGAAAGGATAGAGACAATTTTCCATGAACGAGTTGCGCGGACAATTGTAAGGTCAAGTATGCTACTTGCACCTTTCGACACCAAGCCCTCACATGGTGGGACATTTATGTCCGATTAGTGGGAATAGACGCCGCTTACTCACTTTGGTGGGACACCACAAGAAAATGATGGTTCGAGAATCTTGCTCAAGAAATGAACTGCGGATGATGGAAAGAGAACTCTGTGGGCTAACTATGATAGGGAATGACCTCGAGGGGTACACAAATCGCTTTCGCGAATTAGCTCAAGTATGTCCTAATATAATAGGACCTGAGGAAAAGAGACTCGAGGCATACTCTTGGGGATGTCCTCCCGAAACTCGAAAGAACGTTGTTGCATTCGCGCCCACCGTCACTCGAGAAGCTACTGATGCGACCCTTGGATTGACAAGGTCACTGCCTCAAGGCAAGACCATGGGTATCTTGTGGTAGCAAGAGGAACTGGAATTATGATGGCGAGGAAGATCAAATGCAACAATCAAGCAAACGTCGAGGGACAAATGAGGTTAAGGCTACTAAAACAAGCGGGAAGTAAGGTATGTGGGACAAAACCCAAGTGTAATATATGCCCATATTACCACTATGGAAAATGCCCTATACCTTGTGGGATTTGTAAAGAGTTGGACACGAGATAGAAGATTGTAAGCAACTCTATAGGAAACAATGACACGTCATAGATGTGGAAAGAAAGACCACATCAAAAGCATGTGCCAGGATAAGAAAGGTCGAACATGCAGCAAAGAATCGCCAAAACACTTTCTCGAAGAAAGTGTGAAGAATGGTTCGAGACTCCCAACGGACACCATGGAAGAAACTAATTTAGCTAGAGATCTTTGGTTGTAATAAAGCTTAGTTTAACTTCCAAGTTACAGTCTACTTTAAAGTACTTCTCTAGGAAATCTTAATGTACTGAAACCTTCCCCCTAGTAATGTATCTATTGTTGTTATCGTGTTATCTCGATATATGTCCTCTCCATGACCGTTTTCACCATATCATTAAGGACTTCAACTATTTTGTCACGATGAAAGGATTTCTCTGAAGACAAGAGAAAGTCATCCGGGGTATTCGACTAGTCTCTCTAACAAATTAGTATCACACAACGGGTTGATTCAGAAGAATCCACATTTCCATCAATGGCGAAGGCACTATTACCAATACCGATAAGACCAACTCAAACTAATACCTCGCAATCACGAATTCAACATTTCATTTCCAACCAAATTGTCATTATTTCACACATCTTGGTCAAACGAACTATAGGCCACACTGACAACATTGGTCGGCCTAGCAAATCTTATAAACTATCATACCGAAACTTCGCACATGAACTTTTACGACATTTCCGCTGACCAAAGAATAAGTACACCAAGATTTAGATTATACCGAACAACACGTCACCGGTCCCCAATTATACATAGCCTGATCACCTATGTACAATTCGGGAGGGGTAACGTGCACGTGACATGGCTAAATTCTTGAAATACTTACCGGTCATGTTAAAGGAAGTGTTTAACTCTATCACAAAATAGGAAGATTCGTGCCTATATCTCACGTCGACATCCTACCTTAAATGCCATACATTTCACACTACACGGAATAGAATAAACCGTACACCGAGAGAAGAAATCATCTATTAAGGAAACAAATATGAAACGTCGAACCTTCGACAATGAATTAGCACCCTATAGAACATCGAACGCAGAGACCGACGCCTCGGATATGCCGCTTTATATTTAGTATCCTATCACATACATCGAACTAAGAAAGGAATAGATCATCATACCCCTGTGTCAACCCCACAAGCACCTACACACACTACGCAATGAAAATGAAAAATTGAGTATGGTGCTACCATTTGCTTTTAGACATACTTGATGGTATGAAGACTCTACCATTTAAGGAAGGCGCTTTACACACTAGGAAAACCTGGAAGCTATCCCTGATCCCAAAAAAAAAAAAAAAAAAAAAAAAAAAAAAAACTTTGACCATGTGACGACACCAACAATGGTAGTCGCAGCGTGAGATCAATTACAACGTTTGTACTCACCCAAATCAAAACCGTCATGACCGCATATGCTTCAAACAACACCTAGCAAACAAAACCTTGTAAAAGCGGATCATTTCAAGTAGTATCACGCAACGGACGAACCGACAAGATAAAACTCTTACGACATAACCAAAGGTGAAATGGAATTCGTGAGGTAATCAAGGAATCTTATCCCAGGAACCAACGTTGAGACCCATGCCAAGAAGGGATTTGTAATCTCATTAGGTGGAAACCTTATTAAGGCCAGGAGTTATACTCATCTAATGTCCAGCAAGGGTGTACCTTGATCCAAAAGACTATTATGAGTATCAAACACGAAGGTTAGTAATTGACCAATGTCAAACCGTACTTAACATGTTCGAAAGGAAGAATTCAAAACAATCAGGAACCGACAAACCAACCGGTACGCACCGAAAATTTCAGATAGAAATGGGAATGCGAAACAATAAACTCTAGTACCAAGTCACCAAGGATCCTTATCAATTTAGACTCTACGTGAGTACTAATTGATCGTCTCCTCAAATTCACCTATTCCTACCAAACAAAGAGAACAACAACACGAACAAGCTTACAATAATTGCTCGAAGCAAGACGCTACAAGTCATAGCATTTCAATTCTCTTCATCCCAAATAGCGACAACCAGTCACATCAAACTTTCGAAGACCACTCCAAAAGTTCTTGAGAAGTTATCTCAAAATAAGTACCACCTACCGTCTTTCGACCGCTAGGCTGAATGAAAGTACCATTCAATCTATAGAAACTATACTTCGTACATGAGTAACTTGTTTGAGAAATGAATGGAGCAGGAAAATTTCCTTCACCAAATCCCTTTGCAACGAAAGACCACCTCATAAGACACCATAGGGTCTAGAGCGCAAATCAATCGTGTTCAGGATTGAGACTAGCAAGGAACCAGTCCAATGGCTCCAAGCTTCTATCAAGGACCATTGATAATAGTATGCGTATCAGAGGTTGAGTACAAGCGACTATGATAGTCAAAGTCAATAAAAATAGGACTAAATGACACATAAGGTTTGAGTCGACGAAAAGGATTGAGGTGTCGACTCAGAAGAGCGTAAACCATTTTGACCAAACGCAAAAGGCTATACCTTGTTTCATAAGATTTATCGGATCCTCTCCAAGACCAAGCTGGTAGTTACCAACTCGGATTTCCATTAGGACTATACGTTATGCCCACACATTCCAGAACGCTCAATTTCGAGAAAGCCAACTCACTGGCCCAGAACTAATTCAAGAAACTACTGAGAAAATTGTGCTAACCCAGAACCATCTACAAACAACACGTAATCGTTAAAAGGGACACGCGGACAGAAGACTAAAGCCACTTGAGTTTCAAGTGGGAGATGGAGTCATGATAAGATTTTTGCCACGGAAAGGCAAAGTCCGTTTTGGAAAAAGGTGGAAAGAGAATCTTCGTTACATTGGACCTTTCAAAATTCTCGCGAGAATCGGACCGGTAGCATACCGACTCGAATTACCACAAGAACTCAACTCTTTGCACAACGTGTTTCACATATGAAACTCAAGAATTGCCTTACAACGAAACTCTCGCCATTCCAATGAAAGAAATTCAAAGTAGACAAAAGATCTAAATTTTGTCGAGGAACCCAATTGAAATATTGGATCAGGAAATCCAACGGCTTAAACAAAGCCGCACTCCCATCGTTAAAACCTGTTGGAACTCTCAAAGAGGTCCAGAAATACACGTGAGAAAGCGAAGACCAATTCAAGCACAAATACCCACACATTTTCTCTACTTCATCAAGTAATTTTAACTGAAAACCGAGGACGGTTTTCCCTTCTAAAGCGAGGAGGATGTGACACACGGTAAATTTTCACCAAAATTTAACTGATAATTAGTAATTTATTATTACTAAGCATAAGTCATTAAGCATGCATAAGCTTTACCGGACCATTTGAGTAGTTAACTCGCATACTGTAGACTATTGCATCACTTTTGCATTCATATCATTTTATGAATATTTCATTTGTCTTATGATTTAATATGAAAGACGAGAGGTTATCTAGTTTACCACAAATGACCGACTTCGCACGCGCATCTCGACACTATGAAAAGGACTTGATAAAACAAATGACAAATGTTCGTGATATAAAATATTACCAAGATAAAAATATTTCAGACTCGTAACAATAAGATACTACGTTATAAAGGTTATCAAACAATGGTGCCTTAGTCACAATTTAATATCGCAGGACGCAAGATATTTAACACACTATCACTTAAATAATAACTTTTATAAGATTCAAATACAATTAAATACCTAAGTGTAACATATACACTTACATTTTCACAAATTATACTACAAGTAAAATACATATACATTAGATAAAAATGAAAACCTTTTATAAGACTTAAGATTTGCACCCTTTGTCTTTGGTCTTTCCACTCACGACAAAAACAAAAGAAAGCAGGGAAATGAAATTTACAAGATCTTCACCCTCAATCTCCCTCTACCTCTACCCCTATGCATCACCTAGATCGAATCTTCTCAAAAGGGAAAACCCAACATATAATCCCACCATATCTTCCTCCTTATTACCAAAACCAAGTAAGTTTTGAGTCTCTCCAAATCTTCCCTTTGATGCGCGATTGTAATTCGAATAAGCCAAGAGGAATCAAGATAAAATCATCCAATGGAATCATATCTTCACTTCAATCTACCTTGGGAAAATCCAAGATATGCTAGGATTTGGAAGTTAACTAAAATTGGCTTCAATCCAAAGACCCAAGAGAAGAGAGTGAACCAAACACATCCTCAATCCACTCCTATATCTCTAGTCGGATTTCAAAGACCCCAAACTCAGTTTCCTTCAAGTTTTACCAAAAACTAGGGTTTACACAAGTTAGGGTTTTCAAAAATTGATTTGGGGGTTTTGAAATTGGAGGTGTGGAGAAGCTAATTCAAGTCTCTTTTGGTCCGAAACCAAGTGTTCATTCTCGTACTCACGCCGCGTTTCCAAGTTGAGGTTATGAGTTTTCTTTGTTATTTTGTTGTTGTTATATTGTTAAGTTAAAAACTTGTACCAAATGTTATCATAAAGCTTTACCGGTTTGATTCTTCTAATTTCTTGATGTCGAAAATTTTATATTATTGGGTGTTTGAATTTTACGTCGAGAATATGAAACCAAATGGTTGGAAAAGTCAAGTTTTATAAACTTACAAGTGATAATAAGATTTAGTCTGGAAGCTTATGCTAGTCACGATGTCCTGGTATACTACTCGAAGTAGTGAAAAATTCTTGTTAAACTTGTAATCTTTGGTAAATAGATTGGGTGTTGGAAATTGATTTGGTCACTTGCCTTGTCAAGTAAAGGCCGTGAAGAGGTAAACATAGCTAAAAACTTTGTCCCCGCTAAGACCATCACCTAGCGTTAGCCCACTCGATTGTGTCGTTAGACTTTGGCGGAAAAACTTCGCTTTAATAACCCTTGAGTTTGAGTCATGAAACCTATAATAAATTGGTCCTTGTGGTTACTCACGTTAAATCGAATATAAGGTATTGAATCTTGATAATTTGTATAAACTCATGTTTAAGAAATGCGCCAATCTAAATTGTTATTTGTTTGTGTCAAGTGGTTGTTTGACTCGACTAGAAACCCATTTCGATACTAGTAATCCTTTTCATCGACCTCGCGTTATTCATTGTGTCGATGAGATTCAGACGTTAAAGAAAAACACACTAAGTCATGACCTCGTGTTAGCTTGAGAAACCAACCGTTACCATAAGTACCACGTGTCTCGGGTTTCGACTATGAGTTTGGTGTTAAATCATGGTGTGTACCTAGGAGAAGAGCCGAGTCGAGATTACGATTTGTCAAAATAAAAATAATTAACCTATAAATTGTCATGGTCTGAACTAGTGCTATAGGCTGTCGGGGTGAAATCGAGTTGAGTAGTACTCGACTAGCACAAGATTTCACCACCTTTTTACTCTTAACTTTCAATAACATGTTAGCCCTGAGCATCATTCGAGATGTTATGGACACTTGTTGTGTCAGTTCACCTCTACGTTTGGTCTCCTCCTCAACAAGTTTGGCGCAAGCAATGTGTTACCAAAATATTAATTAGCATCTTGACATCAGGTTCTGGGCCACAGCCCAACTTATTGCCTATATTACAAAAGAGTTTGTCTATTTTATGGGCTTCGGCCCATATTCGGTACCTTGTCACTAACGACCCCGGGCCGCAGCCCACGGTGGCTCGAGGTGTTCGATGGATGATCTAAACTACCTCACAAAATAAAACGTGTAACGTACAATTGGAAGTCCAAGTATAAGGTAACCCGTCTCCGTCTATTCCTTTCCTCCATCTCGTGGCACATCATCAGGACGTCAAGTTTATAAAAGTCTCAATGCAATTAGACAAGTGTAAAACTTTATTTACATGAAACGCATAACTAACCATGTAAGATACATAATGAAATTTGTACAACGAGATTTCCGTCGGCATAATCAAAAAGACATAGTTAGAACAAGTAAACTAGTAGAGGTAAGTGTTACAAACAAATATGGATAAACAAATAGAGACCATCAAGTCATTTTATCATTTACTCGATTTTATAGTCTCCAAACTTAACTTAATGCAATTAGAAAATAAATCAACCAATATTGATTTTGACAATGATAATATGTGTCAACATAAATAAATGATACTTACTAAAAGAATGACATAAATATTTTTGAACCAAACTTTGAATTTTAACATTGTTAAAATGTCAACATGAGAAGTATACATACTTTCGTATACCTACTAGAAAACCATTTTAATCATTTTTACAAACTAAAGTTTAGTTTTAATACAATTATAAAACAATTGAACTATTTTAAGTAGCGATACTTAAAAATAATGAACTAAAACATTGCCCTCCTTATCTAGGTCGCGTGTCGGTGCCGCTCCACAACCATCACTAATCCCACTTTCGGATTGCACAATTACTAAGGTGAGTTTCATAGCCCCACTTTTACTTGATAAATTGTTTTATACATTTTGGGGTGAGAAATATGCAAAACATTTTATGGACCAAAACTATTACATGATTACTATTACGTGGTTTAGCCTAAGCCCTTATGTCCCTAGAGAATGCCTTTTCATGAACCGTCAATTCCCCATTGGGAAACGCGAATGTTATAAATAGATCTATTGAGGGTGACTCCTCCGTTCGGTTGGCCATGCTTAGGCCAAAGCGAAACGTATACCATGTCGGAACCAAGTGTTGGGGACAAAACACTTGCTATGGGCCCCATTGTATGACATCTTTTAGCATCGAAACTGTCGTAGTATCGGTTGCATGAACTTAGAGCTAACGTAATAGACTTTCATCCATATATCATTATATTCTTGATAATGATTATATGCCTTGCTTATGGTCCAAACTTACTATTTTAATCTAAACCTATGAACTCACCAAACTTATAGTCGACCTTTTAGCATATTTTCTCGGTGCTTATTTGTGATCATGGATGCAAGGCAAGGGTGGATAAATGGTCGTAGAAATTTCTAAAGAAAAGCTTTTACAAATAAAAGATGTTTTATATTGGGACCACAAAATTATGGGGTATGCCCATTCATCTAAACAATGTTGTAAGATATTGTTTCAAAGGATTTTATGAAATTAAACGGACTATGTATTCCGTTCAGTATTATTTGCGTTATGATTCACCAATTTACGTAGCGCCCCGGATAACACGTATGCTTCCGCTAATCCTAATTTGGGGTGTTACTTTCTCTCGTTTAGCTTAGCTAAATACGCTAAATTTAGTTTTAAGTCTTAATACCGAAAAGCTCTGTCACAGCTAATCCCGAATCTGTAATAAGTGCAAACTTAATGATTACTTAGTTAAATTATTTATCTTGTCAGTGCTTACATCAACTATCCTAAGATGTTAATGAAGTAATTGTGGGAGGCGTATGGCAGCGCAAACAAGCCACGATAATCAATAGGTAATCAAATCATACACATTAACATCCAAATAAACATCAAATAAACTTTAATCGATGGGAAAGCTTTTATTAAATGCGAGTCATATGGCGGTGACAAGGCACGCAATCCTGAAGAATTAAAGAGTACTACTAACATGACCTACATATGCCTCTGAACCTTCTTCTGGTCGTATCTAGTGTGGTCTGGTCGTCGCCTTCTCGGTGGAGGTGTGTCGAATGAGGCTGCTTGTTCCGGTATTTATACTTTCTGGAAATGACATCGATACGCCGCATAAGTTAACTTGAAACGCCGCATAAGTTAAATTGATACGCCGTATCCAGGTAACTTCGCATGGGGTCCAAGATTATTTTATTTTTGAATATTTGTACACCGCCATAAGATACGACGGATCTTCAGTATTGATACGGCGCATGTGTCTTCTAATCTTGGTATTTCTTGGTGAAGTCTTCAGGGTGATACGGCACATATAGAAGTAGTTATGCAGCGTATCTTGAGCAGATAAGTCAGATCTATGCGTTGACCAAGGTTTCATATATGGCGCATGAAAGAATTCCATACGGCGTATTATCCAAAGTCAGGCAATGGTCTTTACATTCGTCTAAGTGTTGATGTAGGGCGTATCCATCTAGAATGATACGGCGTATCTTCCTTCATTTTAGTAGACTTTACCAATATGATCCGTTTTGCTCCATTTTACGTCCAAAATAGCTAACTTTCACCAAATGCTTGTTTTCAACTGAGATTTACAAAAGTAAGTGATTAAGTATCAATTCACATATAAAATAATACAAAACAAGCAATATTTATAGGGTAAATGATGCCAATAAACTGTTGTTATTTGATATAATCAAATATCCTCACACTTGATAAAATAAAATTCTGATCTACCAGACTTAACTACTCAATTCTAAATGTTGTTGGCCAGTTTTTAACAGTTGATAAAATAAAATGGATTTTGAGGGGTTTTCACTTGGTGAAAGTACTTTGTACTGTCACAACAAATGGTTATCAGTTCACCATGTCTAACCCACACAAGAACTGACTAATCCATGAGCAAACGGCTCTGGTAAAGATATCTCAAATCCATTTATGGCTGGCAATTTGCCAAAAATTGTATGGTATTCAACTCACCATATCTGTGTGGATGAAGAGTTGACTAGCCCACAAGTTCATGGCTTATGGTAAAGGCAGTGGAAAAACCATGACTAGCCCACAAGTTCATAACTTGTGGCAAAGGCAGTAGAAAACTATGACTAGTCCAAAAGGGTACATCTTTTGGTAAAGACTTAACAAATATGTTGATAGCTGCTGGTTTGCTAAAAATCAGATGGTTATCAATGTACCATGGTCTTATACACCAAAACGTTGGCTAGTCCAATAGTGATGGCTATTTGGTAAAGAGACATCAAATCCATTAAATTTTCTATGATTCACCTCTCACAGAAGTTTACACATCTGGAAGTGATGAGAATAGTATGAAACTTTCATTTTTTAATGTACATATAGTCATAATTGCTGAAAAGACCAAGAAGTGCTAAATGTTTGCTGATTCAATGCTGCACATAACTTATAATGAAGATAATCTCAAGAATGCAGCTTAAAGATAATTCCAAGATCCTCAGGAGTTTAAATAGAACTTGAAGTTCACAAGTGAAGATCAAGTTAGGGAAGGATTTGTGGAAAACTAGAAGGGGGGGGGGGTTGAATAGTTTTTCCAATTAAAACTTCCTTTTAAACTATTTAGATCGACTTATGTCAATCTATTTGGATGTGTGTGTTGGATGTTGATAAACAAACATATAAAGGTAAGTAATGAAAAGATATGAGTAAGTAGCACAAAACCACAACACAAGTATTTATAGTGGTCTGCTACAAGGTCACCTTCCTTGCCCTACTCCACTCCCCCGAGTCACCTACTCGAGAGTTCGTAATCACTACACCAATCTCCTTATGGCGCAGAAGCCTTCACAACGTCGCCTACTCTTTTCCTAAGACTAGGCTAACCACCGTTCTTTCACCCAAGGTGAACCACACCTACACAACGTCGCTTACCCATTATAAGGTACTAGGCTAAGTACCTAGTTCTTTCTCACCTTAGGTGAACTACACCTTCACAACGTCGCCTACCCTTTATTAGGTACTAGGCTAGCACCTAGTTCCATTGCAATGGAGGAACTACTACCACACTACACCAACGACTAATCCCAAAGGAGATCTACCCTTTACAACATCAACAAGGATATCAATATCCTGGATCTAATACTAGTCTATCTTGTACATCGAAACACACCAAATCGAATGTACATCTAAGGCACCTTTCACTAATTCCTTTGACTAGATCTACAAGACACCTTTCACTAATGTCTTGTGTCTTCACTTCTAAGCATCTTCACTAATGCTTCTTTGTCTTGACTTCTAAGCACCTTTCACTAATGCTTCTTTGTCTTGACTTCTAAGCACCTACCACAAGTGCTTTATCCTATAGACGATAGATACCCTTCACTAATATCTTCGCCTTGACTCTGAGACATCTTTCACTAATGTCTTCAACACTACACTTCTTTGAAGAAGAAAGGAATCATCAACAAGAAGACTTCAAGAGTCTTGATGATGAGGAAGCATGGCAACTCATGGACTTGAGCTTGCTCGACTTCAAAGGTGGTGATCTTGCCTTTAAGAGAAACCTAAAAGATCACACAAAACAAAACTACAAACATAGATCTCTTGGATCTAAGGTTAGTGAGATTTAACTTAGGGAGAAAGTATATTGAAAGGGGTGAGAAACAATGAAGACATGGCTCACTATTTATAGAGGAAAAATTCTACCTGTTTCTGATCCCACGGATCCCTACCACAAGGATCCGCTAGCACAAAGCTAGGGATCCGTGGTACGCCCTCTTCGCCCATGGGTATTTTTGGTAATGGGTCATGGGTCATGGGTTATGGGTTGATCCATGGTTTTTTTCTAGATTCAATGAACTTGGTTAAGGGTATATATAAAACCATGGGTCAGTGGGTCAAACCATTTGCTAGTATTTACCCATTTAGTATATACTTGTATTTACCTATTTTAGCATATACTTAGTTTTACCCATTTTAGTATACTTAGTTTAAGTATATGTTTAACCCAATATGTAAACACTAGTTGTTGTACATATGTATCTAAGTCATAAAATCACTTATACTTGTTTTAGTGTTTTATGAAAGCGTAAGTGTGTTAGAAAACTATTAGTTCAAACCATTTACGTATTTTATTTGTTTCGTTAAAATGATCTTACTTTTGTTATCGATAAAACATTAGAAGATCGTAAAATATAAATAAACGCTTTTACGGCTTATTTGTATTAACAATCTCCCTTTTGTTGATGACAAAACATAAAATTATTTTAAGGAAAAGCTAAAATTGTAAAGTTTGAATTTGTAGTTTTACTTTTTCTCCCCTTTTGTCGAAAACAAAAGTGTTTGAAGGAAGGCAACACATTGTTTTAAGAAAAACATGTGAAAGAAAAGTAGAAAATAGAGAGCAAATAACGGAAAGGATCTCGCCTTTACTCCCCTCGACGAGTCCATCCCTATGTAAGGGCGCCAAGTAAATGATACTAATCTAGTTTGTTTGCAAATAAGTTTGCAAAAGATATCGCTATTTAGACGAATGTGCCCCTTGATTATTGCAAAGGGATGTCACGAATGTAAACCTAGTATTGCAAGTAATTTGTATGTATTGCTTGACATAAAGCTCCCTAGCTTTAGGATGTCAAAGTCTTCATATGTAAATTGAATAACTACAAAACAAAGGTTAGAAATCAAGTATAATTCACAGCTTCGCAAATGTGATTCAAGTTAGTTGAAAGAAAGCTTTCGTCTCACGGATCCCACGGTTGCCTCCTAGTAGGGATCCGTGCAGCAACTGGGGATCCGTCTAACGATGAATAAAGTCAAGAAAGATTGGTATAACAAGAAATGTTAATACCGAAAAGAGATATGGATTATATAGTATACCATATACTCGTAAATATAGCAAGTAGCATGTAATTCCATTTAATAAACAAGAGTTATGATATACATGACTTGAAAGACAAGAAAATAGACAATGCATGACTAGGAATTTCAAGATCACCTAACGCTTGAAGCTAAGACACCAATATAATCTTCTAGCTCAAGTTTTGTTTAGGTTTAATCTCGTCGAAACGTTCGAGGAGATGATAGAACATGAAACGTTGGTCTTCTCGCACTTCATGTATCAAACTTTCAACATGTTGACAATGATAGCAATCTTTGTCATGGCTAGGTAGTGGTGGATGAAATGAAATGGCTTGATTTAAAGGATCAAGTGAATCGGCCAGGAGCTTCAAACGATGGAGGGATTGGTGGAGGTGCATTTAAGAATGGCTCAACCAAGAATGATGGTGGTGGTAGAAGTGTCAACTTCCACATGGTCGGGTGGTTGACTTTGATGATTTGTCATAATCCAAATGAGATTATATGATGAAAACGCCGGTAGGAAGCCGAGCAAGTGTTGACTCAACACCTTGATTTTGAACCATTATTCCTCCTAATGAGGAGAATGTTGTCGGCGAAGCGGATGAGACGGCCTAGAGGCAAGTCCTCTAAATCAGAGAGTGGTGATGATAGTGGGGATGTAAATGAAATAGCTCTAGGAACCAATGGTGATGGTTTGGTGGAGATGATATTGTTTGGCCTAGGAGGTATGGTGGTGTTTGGCATAGGTAGTTTTGTGGGTACTATCCTTTTAGGAATTGGTTTGATTGGATGATGAAGAATTCTATCATTTGTTGGTTGATGGGAGATGATTCGGTTGAAGAAATTTCGTGATAACGCGAGCTCTTTAATAGGTGGTTCTTTGGTGGATAAGTTATTACTTGGGGTTTTCCTCATGATGGGATGATTTCAAGAGGTTGCAAGACCGAAGTTTAAGATGAGAGTGATGACTATGGAGGTCCTAACAAGGCGGTTTATAAACTAAGAGATTTGCAAGTGCATTCAAGCCTTAAGCCACTAGATTCATGGAATGTGATGATTAACATGCACAAGAGTCAACTCGTGAGGTTGCATCGATCTAGGAACTCATTTAAGATGAGATGGAGTGTTTGAGTTAGGAAGATGAGTTGAAATGATTGTTTTAGCAAGATTTGACCTATATCGTCATCCGGATCCCACGGTTCCTCCTCGAGAGGATCCGCCTAGGCTAATCCTAGGGATCCGCTATCGCAGCTATGAAGGATTGGAAATGATGTTTCTAAAATCTAAGACCTATAACATCTTGAGTGTTTCAGTCTTCCAAGTGTCTTAAATGAAGGGGTGCTTAAGTATTTGAAGGTGGTGATGATGTAGCTAATGATTGTCTTTATGGAAGGATTTGGAACTTTCATGAGTACCAATGAATGAGCAAGGATGACACTAAAGATGTCAATTGAAGCTAAATGATCCTAGAGATTAGGTTGTGACTTAGGATTGTGTTTTGGAAAATATCCTAATGGTTTTGAGATGGGAAAACTAGGATTTGATCAACTTTGATCAATTTTGAAATGAGGTTGATTTATGATCAATTTTGTCATAAAAGATTTTTAACCTAGATGTGAAGAGTCAAAAATAAAAAGTGAAATGTGATGTTTTGAGAGCGGAAGAGTGATGGATTAAAACAGAGTGATAGATCTATGAATATCTTAGAGTGTGTTCTATGTGAGTTGGAATGAGTAGGAAAGATCAACCTATCTTGATAAAGACTTAATCTACCTTAAGACACTATGTTTAGCTTAGTGTGAGGTGTTCTAAGGATGTGTTTGACATATAATGCTTGCAATTGCATTTTTGCTTTGCTTGATCCCACGGTTCCCTAGATGTAGGGATCCGCTTAGTACAACATTTGGGATCCGCTTATATCGCTAGATGTAACCTTTACTAAAGGTATGCAATGATCTTGACAATGCATTATATTCCAAGTTTTGTTTAAAGGAGTTCTAAAACTAAGATATCAAAATGTAAGATGTTTTATTTCATGAAAGAAATAGGATTACATTGATAAACAACGAGTAGTGTAGAATTGATCCTATTTGACTATTCTAGGTTCCTCGAGTGTCTTCGCCAGAGGATCATTATGTGATTGATGGGTATTGGTGGAATCAAGAATGAAGAAAGTCTTCATGAGAGATATGTTTAGCGATTCCATCATCTTGTTCACAAGCACGCATACAACGGACTTTGAAATCGAGGATGGAAGTGCATAACATTGTGATAGAGGCGTGTCAAGAACATTCCATAAGGGATGAGTTTATTCTTGGAGCCTTGAAGATTTGCATTCGCCTTTGCGAAGAAGTAGGCGAGATTGTATGGTTGTTGTGTTAGCAAACAAGACAACATGTGAACACAACAAGCGGGAAGAATATCTCGATTTCTAAGACTCCAAACATTTTCACGTAGAATGAGAGCAAGAGGTTTGTACTCTTTCCTGATATCCCGTGTATGGATAATGTTTGGATTGGAGTAATATGGTCGAGGTTTGCATATCATGCGATTTAAATCTTCCTAGAGGGTATGTGTGAACAATATGGACTATTTTCTTCACGAAAGTTGAAAGAGAATCAAGAGACCAATCTTCGTGAAGGCACATTGTCCATGGTTTGGAATCCGGAGGATATGAGCAAAATGCCCAAGGGTTAGAGTGAACTTTGGTTTTGATATAAAACCAAAGAGACAGAGAGCGATCCTCGTTACGTAACGATTTCAACTTGACGGAAGAATTCCATTATGAACCTTGGACATATCTTCTCGTTGATTTCAAGAAGACATTCTAGTCCTATGGCTCAAGGAGGTATTGATACCTTCTTCGAATTGTAGAGGTGTTACAACACGCCCTTCATGGAAGTGACGAAGTTTCGAGATTGTTGAACCCATGCACATGATTGCCAGTGTGTTGGGTTCAAGAGAGATGTTAAGAGTGTAGACGCTATGAGTGAAAAATCAAACTCATATTCATGCGTCATGGTTGAACCTATAGACGTGATAAGTTAATAAAAAGAGGTGTTTGTGGTCAACCTATGATTATCTAATATTTTTACTAGATTTTTATTAACAATGGTTTTAATACTCTAACTACTTAAGGTTTTGACATTCTAGTGGATTATTACTTATGTAAAGATAGTGGTTTTAATCTTGCATGAAAATCTCTTTTCAAGAATACGATCCCACTTCCTTTACAAAAGTGGATCCGCTAGTATATCTTTCGGGATCCGTGGATCTCGTAGTAATGTAAACATATTTGATAAAAGCATAGGTTTTACAGCTTTTTATACCACTAAGTATGTTTTATCCTACATTTTCTTTTAGCATGCATACATAACCTCTAATGTATCACGAAAAAATATAAAAAATATAAAACATATAAATCAAAAGAAATGATAAACACATAATAGTAACCTAGATAAACTAGATTAATAATATTGCATTTCAATACTAAGGATGATACAAAGGATTGGGTATATAACCCCAATATAGATTAACAACACAAAGTAAATGTCTCCGTATGTGAACTTCATCATAGGGAACACAAGTGCGATGAGTGTTAGGGCGATGAGCACGAGTGCAATGTAAACCATGTTGATGAAGGATCTTCTTGGTTTCGATTGAGATGGAATGAGGAGGAAGATGAAGTTTTTGAATGAGAGGAAATTTTTGAAATTGAAAGATTTGAAAAAGTGAAGGTTTGATGAGATGGTCGACGATGGGAGTTTTTATAGGGAAGGAGTAATTTTTGAAATTCGAGTTTTGTTTTATTATTGGATTAAAAGAAACAAAACATAAGTTTTATATACCACGACTTTGACGAGAAATAAAACACGATGTGAGAAAAAGGCTTCCTAATGAAGCTTTATGTAAACATGTAATTGCACAAAAGATAATCATATAAATACCTAAATGGGTATACTTAATTATCAAGCAAAGTAAAAGAAAACATACTCTATCGCACTTAGGAATGTCTTTACAAATGACAAAACAAGTGTCACTTAGACTATTCCCGCTTTTATGCTTAAGATACATTCTTAAGGAAGGTATTCTTGTTACCAAGCTACTCCTAAAGCTTGGTGGGTATGAGCTTTGACTAATCAACACGACAAAGAAGATTAGTTCACTTAAATGAAAAAATAAGTAAAAAAAAACATGTTGTTATCAAATCAACATCCAAACATACAGTTTTGAAAAACATGGTGTTTGTTTTTATGAAAGAACCTTCTTGTAGTTTTCAATTAACTATGGATCGATCAAGTTTTTAAAGTACAATATACTTCAAGAAACTTGGTAACGAAGCTCGGATGCCAATTGTGGAAAACTAGAAGGGGGTTGAATAGTTTTACCAATTAAAACTTCCTTTAAACTATTTAGATCAACTTATGTCAATCTATTTGATGTGTGTGTTGGATGTTGATAAACAAACATATAAAGGTAAGTAATGAAAAGATAATAGTAAGAAGCACAAAACCACAACACAAGTATTTATAGTGGTTCGGCCACAAGGTCACCTTCCTTGCTCCTACTCCACCCCGAGTCACCTACTCAGAGTTCGTAATCACTACACCAATATCCTTATGGCGGAGAAGCCTTCACAACGCCGCCACTCTTTTTCCGGTACTAGGCTAACCACCGGTTCTTTCACCCAAGGTGAACCACACCTACACAACGTCGCCTACCCTTTATAAGGTACTAGGCTAAGTACCTAGTTCTTTCACACCTTAGGTGAACTACACCTTCACAACGCCGCCACCCTTTATTAGGTACTAGGCTAGCACCTAGTTCCATTGCAATGGAGGAACTACTACCACACTACACCAATGACTAATCCCAAAGGAGATCTACTCCTTTACAACATCAACAAGGATATCAATATCCTTGGATCTAATACTAGTCTATCTTGTACATCAAACACACCAAATCGAATGTACATCTAAGGCACCTTCACTAATGCCTCGACTAGATCTACAAGACACCTTTCACTAATGTCTTGTGTTTTCACTCTAAGCATCTTCACTAATGCTTCTTTGTCTTGACTTCTAAGCACCTTTCACTAATGCTTTGTCTTGACTTCTAAGCACCTACCACAAGTGCTTTATCCTATAGACGATAGATACCCTTCACTAATATCTTCGTCTTGACTCTTGAGACATCTTTCACTAATGTCTTCAACCCTACACTTCTTTGAAGAAAGAAAGGAATCATCAACAAGAAGACTTCAGTAGCCTTGATGATGAGGAAGCATGGCAACTCATGGACTTGAGCTTGCTCGACTTCAAAGGTGGTGATCTTGCCTTTAAGAGAAACCTAAAAGATCACACAAAAACAAAACTACAAACATAGATCTCTTGGATCTAAGGTTAGTGAGATTTAACTTAGGGGAGAAAGTATATTGAAAGGGGGTGAGAAACAATGAAGACATGGCTCACTATTTATAGAGGAAAATTTATCGTTCCCTGATCCCTACCACAAGGGATCCGCTAGCACAAAGCTAGGATCCGTGGTACGCCCTCTTTGCCCATGGGTATTTTTGGTAATGGGTCATGGTCATGGGTTATGGGTTGATCCATGGTTTTCTTTCTAGATTCAATGAACTTGGTTAAGTGGTATATAAAACCATGGGTCAGGGTCAAAACCATTTGCTAGTATTTACCCATTTAGTATATACTTGTATTTACCTATTTTAGCATATACTTAGTTTTTACCCATTTTAGTATACTTAGTTTAAGTATATGTTTAACCCAATATGTAAACACTAGTTGTTGTACATATGTATCTAAGTCATAAAATCACTTATACTTGTTTTAGTGTTTTATGTGAAAGCGTAAGTGTGTTAGAAAACTATTAGTTCAAACCATTTACGTATTTTATTTGTTTCGTTAAAATGATCTTACTTTTGTTATCGACAAAACATTAGAAGATCGTAAAATATAAATAAACGTTTTTACGGCTTATTTGTATTAACAGGATTGTTGGGAATTATATTCTGTAATGTTTAAGTCTTGTTAAGTCTGGTAGCTTGAGTAGTTAAGTCTGGTAGATCAGACTTAAGTCTGTTCTAGTTAAGTCTGCCAGTACTAAAGATGTTAAGTTTGGTAGAACAAATTATCGTTGGTTAAGTCTGTTTATGTCTAAAACAGAATAGTTGTTAGACTTATATTAGGAATAGATATGAACGTGTAGAGATATCTTAGAAGAAGATATCTTTACCCTTCTACAAGTTTGTTAGACAATTAGGGTTTCCTTGGTGTATAAAAGGATTCCTAAGGTGTTAGGTTAAGGTACGGGTTGTAAACATTAGCCTTTGAGCAAATTAATAGAAATTACGAAGTTAGTTATTTTGTGTTCTTCATACTTGTGTGTTAAGATTCTGCATTAACACATTAAGCTTTTGCAAAGAGTTCTTCATATAGTAAATTGAATTTATTCAAGTTTAATATTAGTCATAACAAGGCTACTTGGATCCATAAACTCTGGATTTAAACTTATGAAAATGTATCCTAAAGAATTATTAAGGATGTTTTTATAATTTAAGCATTCGTTCGTTTAATCTCAATTGCACAACAAAACACCTCACGAAATAGGAAAATGAAATCACTCAAATCACTCAACTAATTTATATGGTAACATTTTAGTAATTAACTCTATTGCTCAGTCGTGACGAATACTCTATCATAAGCTTGCCAAGGATTCACATCTCCCCTACTAAAGCTAAGGAGTAATAAGTCTAAAGTAGTAAATTGGGTTAAACGTGATAAGGTTATGCATAGATTTTGTTCAAATATCTCCTACATGAAATCAATAGATCGCTAGCGTGAAGCCTTGATTCCTCAAACAATGGATGGTCACGAGTGTGTATCTTGGGTCGCTGGCACATTCTTTGCATAACGGATGGTCACCAAAACACATACCAATCGCTGGCGCGTCATTTAATTCCTCAAAAACTCGGATGGTCACTACCTTATTCATGTACTTGACATTCTCAATAAGCTAAAGGGTAAGGATAAGGGAAACATATAATTGTTGTTAAATAAAATGACAAAAAAAAAAAGATTAAGTCCATACAAATGAAACAATGTGGTTAATCACTTCCCGACCTTCCCTTGAAAAAGACACAAATTATTGACTAACTCATGCTTTAACACGAAAACTCACGCTTCAATAGGTAGCCATGAATTAGACGCAATAATGACTCAATCATAGAACAAACCTTAGTTGACGTTCCCATAACAACCAACTCCCTTGCAACCCATAAATATAGTATAGCAAATAGCGGCGATATCTCCACTAATACATAACTCTACATCATTGGTTTATAATATGTACCAACGAATAATCGATCATCGCTTAATATAACTTCGGTTAAGCTTTTACAAACTGATTATTTTTTTTTTATTTTTTTTTAACATCAAATAAAACTAATGGTGTAAAATTTCACCATATCACCATCGTAATACATCTGGATAATTTTTTCATACTTTTCAATACATCAGATATAAAAATAATAATGATAGTAGCAAACACACGAAAATAAAAAACGACTACTATCACATTCCCATTGCAATGTGCAATTCCCGACCTAACCATGATAAGAAACATACACGAAAACACAGGAAATACACACTTTACAAAAAGTAACTAACCACGGACTTAATATATAGGGTAGGCTAAGGTGTATAGGTGTAACGAAACATATAATTGGTTGTAAGAAACGAAAGGAATTGCTCTGAGGGTTTTTCTAGGGGTACCTTACTCTAAAAATGAGAGTAACAAAAGGGTTTATACGGGAGTTAACTAACCAGTGTAGTTAGTTAATAAAACATGACATATAAAGGCTTTTTGGGTGTAATCCTAGAAATTTACCTGTATAGACAAGTTACTCCAATTAAATTAATAATACTCATTACGGTAGTCTCGAATAGTATCTAAGCCAAGTTCTAAAGTTTACAAGTCACCGTCACACTCATATTTTTGTGGATTTGGGTAAAATATCGAAGCGGATATGCTAAATTCTCACAATATGGAATTATGGTTATAAGCGGTCATGCAACTTTATTTCACAAAAGCATGCTAGAAAATTTTGAAATTTAGCATATATTAAGATCATATTAAGCATATTTTGAAAAATAAGGACAAGTAAAGTGTTCTAATTCTCCATCCCCCCACTTAAGATAAATAACGTCCTCGTTGTGGAAAATAAAATTAAAAACAAGAAATAGGAAGAATTAGAACGGGAAACTCCCCTGAGATTTGCTCGGTATGATCCTCCATGATGCGTTTGTGAGCAACTTTTTATTTTCCGTGTTTGAAGGGCGTTCAAGCCTCCATGAATGGTGCAAACAAAAATGCAGGGTAATTTGTACACCTCAGGTTCCTTCTTATAAATACCACTTAACCTGTATAAATGCATAAGAAATCACAGTTAGTGCTTTTATGGTTAATTCATGGTTAGCTAAAAAAAATAAAAAATAAAAATAAAAACTGTAAATCATCATGTCAGTCGATATGCCGTACCTTATGAATTAAGATACGTCGTATCGAGACTGGGAAAAAAATTAGGATAATAAAGAGTCAGATGTGATACGCCGCGTGCCAAACCAGGATGCGCCTAATCAAAAAACATCTGACAGAAAGTTTAAAGTACAAAATTAAAATAAATGTGCAGAAAAATAAAAGATAGATATGACCAATACGATCGATACGTCGCACCCTTTATAGGAGATGCGCCGACGACGCAGCTCGATGCACTGAAAGTGAAACAGTAAATAAAATTTCCGGTTGTATCCCGGTAAGCACTTCTCTTTATTCCAGAGTCTTCAAGTTAGACTCACGTTCAATTTCTACTCCATTTCATGTATACTCACATGTCCACGTGTGAGTATTTCGACCATCTTCTCATTTCGAATAAATTTGGTCCCAAATTAACGACACCCTTGTAGAATCCCATTAGCTTTTGATATGGGTGCTTGATTCCTTGCAATATATCAAGTGTGATTACTTGTAGTAATGGTTTGATTTTGTTGCACTTCTCATTGGATAGGTGTTTGAATTTCGGATTTGAACATGCCATTTGAAAAGTTACACTGTCTTTACCATTATGAAAAGTAATGAGCCCCGAAAATCTTTTTGCCTCGATGCAAGCTTCTCTGCAAAATAGCTTTCCAACAATCACATTTCTCACGTCCTTGTCACGGTATGCATCCATGTCTTCTACTACCACAAAATCAGTAATAATACAGAAATCGCCAATAAAGATAGGTACATTCATAAAAACTCTGACCACATTCTTTCCATTGTATTCCAGCTTTTCGTTCATAATAGAGTTGTAGAAATCTTTAGACATTACGTTAATTGAGAGGATAGTGAAGAAGTTAACGTCAGCATGTTTGAAACCAATCATGCATGAGAATTTCAAATTATAGGCGCCATTGATGTGAATCCTATTTCCTACATCACAGAAACTAGGAAACCCTTCAAATTCATCGTAATTCTTAGTATTAATTATATTTATCATTGGTAGGTCAACAATTTCTCCATTTTCACCCTCGGGATCAACATCTTCCATTGCTTGATCATTAAGTTCAATTGGCACATTAAGGTCATTTAATTCAATGTAATCCCCATAGATTGAGTCATCCGATCCGCTTTTGGATCAATGTCTCCCCTACATGGACGGAGCTTAGGGCAAGAAGGGGTTGTGGCCCCTCAAATCTGTAGACCACTCAAGATTATTTTTGTAGTTTTGTATATAATTTCTAAAATAATATTATAAATATAAAATAATTATATGTTTGGCCCCCTCAAAATTATTACGACTACATTTCGGCCCCTCCAATAATATGGCTCAAGCTCCATCCCTGCTCCCCTATTAATCGAGCTTCCATGACATAAGTTTAGAAGTTTAGACCTAACCTCCTGACACTAAAGACACATATATGCTAATAGCTTGCATGTCATGTGATACAAACTAACTAGTTGATCGTCTCAGCTCGCCCGGATACGTGTCACTTTGTTACTACTTCTTTCTCAAAATTATTTTTCACATTTTTAGTTTGATATATCTTAAAATTAAGGTTGCAAAACTTGTAAATCACTAGTTAATCAGTCGACCCTCTTGTAGCTTGTAATTAGTATGGGCGTGATTAATCGAATTGACATTTTCGACTAGTTTTTGGTTTGTACGGAAATTATTAGGTATTCCTAACAAGAATTTCTTTACAATAAATCTTGTAACAGATTTAAACTGCGACTATAAGTGATTTAAACAAGTGTAGGACAAGTTTGATCATCATTAACCAAGATTGATCGATTTACACAAATTGAAAAAGTTAATGGCCAGTTAGCGCTAAAAAGGCGACTAATCGGCCTTTGTAGACTTTTTTTAACACTGCCTAAAATAATCATCCACTAATTTCAATTGATAAAAAGTATTAGAAACTATTAGAATAGCAGTAGTGTTTTTCATTCCAAAGACAGCCCTTTTGGTAAAGATGCACAAAGCCTTGCCCGGCCCATTACCTAAAAAATGCTAAGACTTTTTGGGCCCAAATGGTCCTGAGTCCTGACCAGGCCAAAATGGGCTATAACTTAATATGTGCATATTTTTATGTAAAGAAAAGCACAAGAATATGTTTACTGGTTGCAAACAAGTTTAACAAGTAACTGTCCTCACATAAGTTCAAAAAAAAAAAACTGTCCTCACAAAAATTATATCTGTAATGCTTTCATTTATAAAAAAAGTGCATCACTCTTCTTACTCACACAACAAAGTACAAACAACCATGAATTTTTGCCCGGCAATATAATTTTTTGAAAAAAATATATGCATGACTCGGCTTGCTGGGCCGGTGCGTGACCTTATGACGCCATGTCGGGTGCCGGTCTGACATTATAGGGTCACGTTACCCGTCAACACGAGCCTTTCCGACCACCGACAACGAGCCCTCTAACATGTCAAATTGTCAAGTGCTATCACTAATAACTAAAATGACATCATCACATTAAATATTGTATAAGGACAATTTCTGTTGTTCACTTGGGCCAGTTTGGCATGAGCTTGTTTGAAACTTTTTTTAAGAGCTATAAGCTTTTAGTTTTTAAATAAAGTTTGAATTTGAGAAACTGTCCTGGTTGGTTCCTTAGCTAGAAGCTCTTAATTATGAAGTATCTCTAAATATAAAACGCTATTATAAGAAGCGTTCAAGATTTTTGTCAGGCTGTTACCTAATATTACTAATATTAGTATATTAGTTGACGGCGATAATACATATTAGTATATTAGTCCACTAATTCCTACTACAGCGTACTACTTCATCGTTAATTACATCACGATTTAGTGAATCGCATATAGATATTTAAATTCAAACCTATATAGACATTTGATGTTAACGTATAATCAATTAAAAAGAATATTAAATAAGTTAAGTTCGATGAATGACGGTATCTGTCATTGAGGTAAATCTATTATTTTAAATGTCATTTTTTTTATTATTGTTATATTTTTTTAATCATTTTGTCTAAATTACAAATATCATTTTATGTCATTTTACGTAGTTACACTTAATTTAGCAAGAACATGTATAAAATATAAAGCTACAACTTTTAGCTATAATGAATAACTTACAACTTAAGAGGTCCGCTTTAAGTGAGTCAAAAGCTGCTTATCAGCATACCACCACCGCTAACGAGGCCACAAAATTCCACGACTTTATTATACGTATATACACAACACGGCGCTTGAGTTTAATTAGTTCACGACTAGTGATACATGTGTATTTTTATGTGTTTATGGCCTCACTGGTGATGACGTACCACACCAAATCCATGAGACTATTCTGCAACTTAATAACTATCACCATAATTAATAGCTTACAGCTAGCTAAACATGCCCTTAATCACTTTATTTGTTACATGGATCAATATCACTATTCGGAGGTCGGGATCAAATAGAAGTTAAACACTAGATTATTAGCTTAAATAGAAAAGGAAAATGTGCGTATTATTTAAAGGCAAAAGCATAAATACACACACCTAATGAAACTGTACAATGAGATTTTCACCCTCCTAGTTGTGATTAGAAGGGTATATATAGCAAACTATACGCCTAACCTATCCAATTTAACATAACTAGTCCATGTGTATAAGTAAATGACATATAGCTAATGCAATTCCCTAATATGGCTTCACTTTTAAGGCCAACAATCTCTCCACAAAGTGATGTTATACAAGATTGCTTACGACGTTCCTTGCAAGTAAAGCTAAATACAAAATATAAGCGCAACAGTTGAGAAAATCTTCATGGTCTTCAAACTTCATGAATCCTTTCAGCTTCATGAATCTTCTTAGCTGTCATCTTTCTAGTTGTAGAAGAACAACTTAAGCAAATCGAACTGGGGGATCAAAATATGGCTTTTTGCTATCCCCTAATTAGTGCTCTCCCCCAAACTTACAACTCTTCTAATGAATGTCTTGAATCCGAAGAAGTCTTCTGATGAATACTGCCTTTGGTCTTCTAACACGCAGTCAAAAATGAAGAACAAACTGTGGACTCATTTTTTTGTAAGATTCCATTCGTGGGAACTAAATATCAATATGATCATCTCATCAAATGCATCCTAATTATCTTACATATAACAAATCAGCCAATAATGTACACATGAAACGATAACACCGAAATAAAAATTTGAAACAATGATCATCTATGCAGGGGTTATGAGATAAATCATTAAGCTTGATCACATGAACTTGTTGTGCGTCCCGATGTATACATTTCTCTCCTTTGATGGTTGTGATGTATCAAAAGCAACATAAGAAGGTGTACATGAAGCATTAACTGGAAGCACTTTATCATAAATCATATCAACTCGTGAAATGATGTCGATAAATCCAATATACTAACAATACCATTCAATTGTTTAACTCTTTACCAACGCCCGTATCAAGAATCGATGGATATCTCTAGTGACTATATATGAAGAGAACCTGATATGACGAACTTGAGAATGAAGTAAAATCCCCTAGATTTGTTACTTAAGCATGTACTATCCTATTAATAAGAACTATGTACCCTATAACCAATTCCAAAGTATAATAAGCACAATCCCTCTTGACATATCCTTAACTGCGTGTGGCATTGAACACTACAACGTAACTCCTTAAAGTTATAGCTATATGATGTGTGCACAAAAACGTAACCCATTAAAAAAATACAACTAGATAGCCAAGTCTTACTCACTACTGAGTTACGGTTCAAACAAGGATCTCCAAAAGTCGTGAATCCTACCAACCATTAGACTTTAAGATACTAAGTACACGTACCTTAAAACGTCACTTCAGACCCAAATAAATAATAAAGAAAAAAACCCGTAGTCAGAGCTGATAAGTACTACAAACTTTAGACGTGTAAAAATCGGATCTTGATCTCGGATCGTTTAAGCGAAACATGGTTTGTTTGTTTCAATAGATGTTTGATTTGAATGCTAAATTCGTGTTTTGATCGTATGTAATGTTGTTTTCATGTTTAGGAAGTTGTAAGAATTAAGGTTCATGAGATTAGGGTTTCGTATGTAGATTCAAGGTTAAAAAAATATGAATTTTTAGTTTACCTCGCTAAAAAGCATGGTACCCCTCTACTAAACCTCCAACCTCCCTACATCAGCTATCTCATTAAAAAACTTTCTACCTTACTAATTCTACCTCATTGAATTAAGGTTTACCGATGTAGCTACTTTGCTAGTTCAACCTCGCTAGTTACGTTGTTTGAATAAAACGAGAGAAACAACAATTTTGACACGATTTTAAGGGTTTTGAATTCAAATATTTTGTGAAAGATTCTTCTAAAACATATTAGATACCATAAAAACACAAACTTTCATGAATTTTGGTGTTGAAAGATCGAGTTTTGGATGAAAAAGTACACATTTTTTTTGAAAAACTAGCGAGGTAGTACAAAAAATTTTCAATGTCACGTTTTTGCTTTTATTTGTAAGAATATTCTGACCACAACTTGTTTTTAACACTCCAAAACATAACTAACATCTGCTAGGATGATCAAAAGTGCAAGAACAATCCAACTTGAAAGTAAAATCGTCTACCTCGCTAGACCCTTTTATTGACACGAATGAATCTCTAAAACAAACTACCACGATTCACCCCTAGTTAGCTCTAATACCACTCTTACATGGATCAAGATCACTATTCGGGAGGTTGGGGAAGCTCGAAATAAAACTTAAACATGGTATTATTAGAGAAATAGAAAGGGAAGATGTGTGATTATTTAGTTAGAAACGAATAAATACACATATATAATAGAACTATACAATGAGACTTCCACCCTTTTAGTAGTGACTAAGAGGGTATATATAGCAAACTATATGCCTAACTATGTTAACATAACATAACTAGTTCTTGCGTATAAGTAATGATATAACTAATGCAATTCCCTAATATGGCTTCACTTTTAAGGCTAACATTATTAAAAATGACCGCTACTACTAATATGTTTACAATTAAACCCTTCCATGACTAAAACGTATTTTGTTGTATAGAGATCAGATTGCAGGGGCAAAAATCATTCCAATACAATGCATGACTAAAACCAATGAACAAGATGTAAACTATATTGTGAAATTACAAAGATTCTCTTTTGCTTAACATAATTGAAAAAAGTAACAATACTGTAGAAAACTAGAAGGGGGGTTGAAAAGTTTTACCGATTAAAACTTTGTTTAAAAATATTTAGATCGACTTTTGTCAATCTATTTAGATGTGTATGTTGGACATTGATGAATAGATATACAAATATGTAATGTAAAGGTAAAGAGTAAGAAACACAAAACCACGACACGAGTGTTTATAGTGGTTCGCCACAAGGACACCTTCCTTGCCCTACTCCACCCCCGAGTCACCTACCGAGAGTTCATTAGCACTACACGACATAACTCCTCATGGCGAGAAGCCTTCACAACGTCAGCTTACTTTATCCTAAGACAAGGCTAGACACCGGTTCTTCCACAGGCACAACCAAACCTATCACAACGTCGCTCACACTTTATCCGTACAAGGCTAGATACCAATTCCATTACAAAGGTGGAACTACTACCCAACAATACCGTAACACCTATCCCAAAGGAGACCCACTTTGTTACAACATTTTCGCGTGATTCGCCCGAACGGTCTATCTTTTATTAGTCAACCACTTGTGAATGGTCAACCATAAAGTCAAACATTTCGTAACAAAATGCAATTAAGTCCAGAGGAGTTTAGTGTTTCGGTCGTTAAGTCCCAACGGTGTGTAAACTGTAATACAAACGAATCGCGATCGGGTGATATTGAACATGAAAGGGTTATGATTGATTACACTAAGGAAATTAAATCTAACAAAGACTTTGAAGTCATTTTAATTCTTTATTTAAAATCGATTAACGTTTAAAACCTAAAACGACGTTTAAATAAAATTACGAACGCATTTAAATAAAACGTGAAAATAAAGAAGTAAAATACCTACGGATATGGAAAATACATTTTTACAATCCTAATGATGCAAGAAAATTATTGAAAAAGAAAATTATTTTATGACTATCTATTTAATTATTATTAATTAAAACTATTTTTAACTATTTAATAATACCCTAAAATATAAGAAAATATGAAATAAAGCTAAAAAAATGAAATTATAAATTGGAAAATCTAAAATATTATAAATCTAATGTTAAACTGAAAATATATTTTTAGACTTTTATGTATTTATTATTAATTAAAAATAATTTAAAATACTTAAAAACTAATATTAAATAAGAAAAGGACTAAATGAGCTAGGAAAAATTGGAAATTTTATGGAAAATCTAAAATATTATACTAAGCCTCGGAAAAATATAAACGTTAGATAAGCCCACTAATAAGTCGAATGGGCAAATAAGCTGAATAAGCACTTCAAATAAGCAAATAAGCACTAGAATGTACCAAAAGCTTAGGGATAGTGAAATACACTAAAACAAACTCAATTCAACCGAAAACCTTAGATAAGCCCCGGCCGGAAGCCAAAAGCTCAGCCGCAAGTCCAACAACAAAACAACTTTGGGACAGATAAGATGGCTCAAATAAGCTGTCTAAATAAGCTTTATAGTGAAAACTAAAGGTGGAATCTTAGAAACAGATAGGTTTCCTATCTTTTGCCCCAAATATCTCACCTAAAGCTCTACTAGATAGCTATAAACTTGCTTGCAAAGATGGGCTTATTCTGTGTAGCAGGGGAGGTTTGCAACAAAAGGGCTAAAAGAAGCAAGTACATAAGCAGTTTAAAATGCTAACTAAAAATTACAAAAAATACTATCAACAAGACAAGCAACCAAATATTAATCACCTAAAAGCACTAGTCTTATAAGTTAATATTGAAACCTACACAAAATTTCCAAGTTTATTAAAAAATGCAAATTTTGACTTTTATAAAGAACATGCAAGCTTTGACTAAACTTAACTTTTATTGGTTCTATTTGACTGAAAACATGATAATAAGCTACAATGATGTAATCTAAAGCTATCTTAACAGTTATGGAACTATTATGAATGATCTAGCAATCTAAAATCCCAACAGTTAAATGATTAATAGAGAATAAAGGAGATTTTGACTTTTTCCAAAAGACCACTTGGTTTTATGACTTTTCTTGACCTGATTATACCTAAGTGGATCTATTTATGCCTAAGTAACAACTAATCAACAACAAGAACACCAAGAACAATCCTGTTCCAAACACACCTTTATATGGACAGTTTTTATGATTTTTAAAGGATTCCACTGATTAAGACTATAAAACTGAATTACAAGGTCCTAATATAATGTGAGAGGTTAAATGAAACACAGAAACACCAGTTATAACATCACATACCCATAAACTATTATAATGTTATTTTAACAGTGAAATGAAATTTAAAGCAACAATGGATTTTAACGAACAAGCAGTCTATTTTAAGCAATAACTTTACTTAACTACACCAAAGAAGCATATAAGCACAAAGATCACAGTGTACAAGCACTTCTACAGTAAATGTCCAAAATCAAGAAATGAGCTTACAAATTGCTCCCAAGCTCACAACTGAGAACCAAGGCCCAAGAACACTTCCTATAGCTTCCCAAGAAGCATCTAACCCAGGGCAATCATGAGCAACCCTGCTCCAAGCCTTCATCATCATGAACACTCATTTTTATTTTATTTCTATTTTCTTTGATTTTTATGTTTTTTAAGTAAACTAAGTTACAAGTCCTCTATGATAGCAAAGCTTCAAAAGCTTAAAAGGTAATCGAAATGAGATTAAATGAACAAGAACAACAATATTTAACAAGATTAAAGCAAAGTGTCAATTTTGCTTGAAAATGCTAAAGATTGAATTCAAACTTGAGAATTGAAACTGAGAACCTATTGAAATAACTTTCATTAACCATGAAACATGATACAACTTTGAAAATAAAACTAAATTTAAAAGTTCACAACATAAATTAAAGTTTTACACTACGAATTGGTCTAAAACTTTGACAACCTATTATCTCTGTCTTCTCTCTTCTTAAATAAAGGTCTTTTGAGGTCCTTGCAGACTTTTGAGACTATCCCACCAATTCCGAGCCTTTGATTTAGTCGAATCATCCTAGCTGTTTAAAACACCTTTGGCCAAAAATCTTAATGCCACTGGGGTTGCGAAAGCGCTTTAGGGGCATTAATTGGTTTTGGGAAGTTGAAAGTGGAGGGACAAGTGGGAAAGGTTGGTGATGGTGGCGGTGAAACCGTATGTGGAATGGTGGTTTTGGTTTCTGATGTTTGGATGGAAGGAGGAATGGAAGGTGGGTTTGACCTGGTTTTATTTATTTAAAGTTCAATGGTTAGGTGTTGGGCTTGTTAGGGCTCGGTCCGGTTTTGTAGTGTAAGATTAGCAAGGACTAAATGCAGATAAGTGAAATTCCGTGGACCTGTTTTGCCATCATTCTAAACTTTCTTCTGGGACCAATCCTCGTTAATAAACAATAACACAAGGACCAAAGTTGTATTTTTTCTATTTTAAAACTTATAAGGACCATTTGTGTCATTTTTGGATTCTTAGGGGTAAAAGTTGCTAGTTTTGTGTAAACTTTCATTCGGGGACTATAGTAAATATATTTGAGTTCCCAAGGACTAAAGTTGACTTTTTATTCATTTTACACCTTTAGGGACTAGTTTTGCCATTCGCGCGAAACTCGTGGACCGAAATGACAATTTTGTGAACTTTGTATGTTTTTCACTTGTTTTCAATCTTTTGTACCGAATCACATAAAACACATTTCAATGATATTTGTAACATTTATATGGTCATTTGTGTGTTTTTTCGTTTTTATGGGTTTAAATAATATAAAATATATGTGTATTTACACATATCAAATCCCCACACTAAACTATTGCTAGTCCCTAGCAATCTTTTATGAAAAATTAATGGATTTCATCTCTTTACCAAAAGCCATTACTCGAGTAGCCAATTGTTTCAGCTCAAGTAAGAACCTTGGTACAATGATAACCAAATGATTTTGAGCAAATCACCGCCTTTCAACGGTTTTGATTTGTCTTTACTAGAAGCCGCTTTGCTCGGACTAGCCAACTCTTAGATAAAATATCTTTGGTGAGTCGACACCAATTATGGTTTTCCAATGCGCTTTACCACAAGCCATAAACTTGCATGGGCTAGCCAACTCTTCACTAATTAAAGATATGGCGAGTTAACACCATACAATTTTGGGAAAATTGCAAGTCGTCAACGGATTTGAGATATCTTTACCAAGAGCTGCTTGTTGCTCTGGATTAGCCAATCCTTTTGTTTATTAGACATGGCGGATCGATAATCAGAAGTCGAGTAAGTGCAAAACACTTACTCCAAAAACATTTTGGCCAAAATGGGGATTTGGGTGGTATAATTACATGATAAAATTCGTGAGAATTCCCCCACACTAGAAATGAATATTGTCCTCAATATTCAAAGTACCGCTGTTATGCCGAAACATAGAACGAAAAAGGAAATATTACGCCATTATTTTATTTTTGTTATATACAATTTTTTTTTTTTTTTTTTTTTTTTTTTTTTTAATGTTAGAAAACTTATATACAACAATGGGGCAACTCCCCCACACTAGGTGGTACACACGGTGAAACCCATGTTTAACTATCGTTTTGATTACCGAGTCGCTAGCTTGACCGAATTCGAATTAATTTGTTCATGGGAAGTAAGTGGAAGAGACACTCCATCGGACTTTCATTCAAGATGTTTGTATAAACATTGAAGCACGTGAAAGTTCCACACCGATGAGGTATACATAGATCCGCTCACAAATAATAAATGAAAATGCTGGGTCAAAGATAGTGTCCTCATTCCCAAGGAGTGAAGAACAGGAGAAGCCACCGGATAGTGAAGAAGAGAAAGAAAGTCATGATAAACATCTTGACTAACTCATCAATACCCAGTGGAGAATTAATAATAGCATGAATCTCATCATTTAAGCTCAATTGGTCTAGACATATCCGGGTGTGTCTAGATCAAAGTAGAAGTTATCATACTCCTGGATATATGATATGAGTGAGTTCACAGAGAACTCTTCATGAAGAGAATCATTCACATGAAGTGAATTTGTGAACTCTTGTTCCATTGCGGGCTCATCACTATCCTCGCCAAAGATTGGTTTGTTAGAACCAAGTGAATTCGATTCAATTCAAATAGAGGATTGGTGAAAGTAGCTTTGAATGTTTCGGAACAAAGTGATCAACATTCTCTATTGGACCGTTAGGGTGAGAAGTGAGTGAACGATCATTATAAAGGAGACTTCAATTTCTCCTAGGTCGGCTTCAAATCAAAGATATCATCATCACTTTCGATGAAAGTGGATTGATGCGAGCGAGTTCATCGGTGAACTCCTCAAGAAGAGGATCGATCGGAGTGATGCCTCAACATACCGATGTTTCCATAGGAAGCACAATCGTCGCTAAGATCGAGAAAGTTTCAAAATGATCTTTGAACACTCAAGAGGGAAGAGAATCACACATATGATCGAAGTTCCCCGTGACTCTCTGGATCGGGACAAGGTTCTCAACACTAGACTTTATGAATTCGTCCGATTCCTTTCGTGAACAAAGTGTCAAGATGCTCATCCCCATGTTTAGAGAGTGAGTGGGAATATTGGGTGTGATAACAATGATCGAGGAGTTGAGAAGGACTAGCATACATATGTTTTACACTTTCCATTTGTTCTTCCGCTAGTAATTCCATCATAGTCTTTTCTCCCCGATTTTTCATGGAAGGAATTTCAATCGATGAACTTGATGAACCCGCACAAAATTGACGAATATCAAGGGTAACTTCATCATCATCTTCCTCATCAAGAAGAGCAAATGCGGGATATAGCACGTGTTTTAGCCGCTTGTTCTTCGACAAGTAATTCCTCCATACTCTTTTCGCTTCTAGCATCTCGCTCTTTGCAAGTAATTGTTAGGTCACTAGTTTTACAAACACAAGTTATAGAGAAAGAGATGAAGGCGATGAACAAGTAACACACACACACGATAATAATAATACGGTTTAGGAAGGAGAGTAGTATGTGAAAAGAAAACTTGAACAACCAACCCTCAAATGAGGGTTTACAAGATATTTATATAGAGGAAGCTAGGCAACACCCTAGTTCCCATCCTTTCTTATGTGGGCTTGGGCCTAAGCTTATGGGCCTTCTACATAAGCTTGACCTTAAACAAACATAAAGGCCATAATAAAGCTACCTATTACATATGAAATATAAATACTTGAAATATCGTTTAGAGTGATTCCAACAATCTCCCTCAAGTATATATGAATGTAAACGGTGAAGGCGTTGATGTAATAGTAGTGTGACGCCTTCGACATTCTTCTTTCTTGTGAGAGGAATTGCCTTGATTCGAACAATCTCCCAAAGTAGTAGAGATAGTTATCTTTGAATGCTTATGCTTCGACGTCATCTTTAACTTTGTTCTTTGATCATTGTTCTTGTGGTGAAAGTGATAGTATGTTGTTGTCTCCGCATCGCCCCGCTTCAGTCTCGCTTCACGCTCCAAAGGTTCCACGCCATTCTTCAACATGCTCACACGCCTTTGACGTTGGAAATCAATATCGATGAAGTTCTTTAAGTCTTTAACTTTGTAGATTCTTTGTTTGACGAAGAATCATTCGACGGTTGTGTTGCTTTTGAATAGAACTTCCATTAGTGATGATGTTGGCGTGAGCATGAGAAGAATCAAGACGATCATCCCGCCCCGAGCTTCCATAAGAAGAAAACATTTCAAACGGTTAGTAATAAGCGGTTTCCAGACTTACAAGTTTGAACTTCGAGAGTGTTAACAAGATAGTGTGAAAACACAACTCTAATTTACAAAGGCCGCTCTCGAACCGGAGTCCCACAAGTGAGATAACGCGATGTACCAAATACATCTACAGCTCGATGAGTCGCCGAGGTACACCAAGCATCACCTCACGATCAGACCGCTTGAGACACACCCGCGAATCCACGGGAGTTACCGGGTGACCGCCGTGGTCGTTTGATGTTGACCGGCAGAGTTTCCATTCAATCACCGAGGATCATGATGTGAACCTCTCATAAATGTTCTCGATGATTGCTAAGATCCGTGAAGGACTCGATATGAACCATCGATGATCTTATTTGTTGATCATCAAGTGATTAAATGTCAAGTGTTCCTAAGAGATCTTTGATGAATCTCGTGGCTCTAGACTCAATAGTGCTTTGGTTTTCCCGAGCGGAGACTAGGAGAGGGTCTCCTTCTTCAATACCAACGATCTCTAAGAGAAAGCCAATAGTTTACGAGGTTCCCCGTGAGAATGAAACAAGCTTCGCTGAGAAAACTTGAGTGGCTAAGAAGGTTTAGTGCATGCGCCATCGGGTCCATGACGACTTTTAATCTTCAATACCGTGTCACTAAGTGACAACCAAGAGTATATGAATTGAACCCGTGTCCGCCCTAAGTTGAATAACTGAGGGCTATTTCTTTTCACCCTTTACTTTACATTTCTTTTGATTCTTCAACTCCTTCTTTCTCCGATTCTCATTTTCTCCTTTTATAATCATTCCTAAGGACTTCTAACACTAACTAATGGTAGTGTCCTTGGGTAGATCCTCCGGCTCGGCGGATCATAGGACTGTTATTCCTAACCTTAGTCACCTTATAACTCCATGACTAACCTATGTTTGCCATTAAAACCATCAGATGTGAAAATATCTCTCAAAGGGTTTGTAAATGAAAACATGTTTGAACCATCGAGAGAGATGAGGTTTTGCATAAATACTCCCCTCCACATGTGCTTAATAGTTTTAATGGTTAAATGCACAATGAGGAAAGAGCGCGACTTTTGAATTGATCCACTAAAGATAGACAATCCCCGCGAGACACGGTTACGTTGAATAGTTAAAGAGTTACATTGTCGCCTTTTAGGTGACAACTAGCTCTAATAACTACCTTGAAGGTGTAGACAAACCTTGAAGGTTGTCAAACCCGCCGAGTTCATGTCTATCAAGAGTTTCTCGAATGGTACTTTCTACTTGACAAGTCCTTTCATGAGACACGCTTACATTACTAGCTAACTAGCTTGAAATTATTACCCGTCCAGACAAGTCTTTTCGAGTTACAAACAGCTTTAGTACCACAATTCGTTGGTTAAGTCCGAGGTACATGATTCATTTGCATTTTGCACAACATATTTCTTATCACACAATTTTCTCCCTCAAAATGGCATATAAAATGTTATTTTGAACGGTTGAGAATAAATATGACCATTTTGAGTGTTGGGAAGATGACCACTATGAACAATTTGTGAACAAAGTTTTAATTCAAATACCCCTCAACTAGTGATATAAACGGTTGAGGTTTTGAAAATCATATGGGAAGTACTTGTTTTTTTGAGCAAAACCTTGAAAAGTGAAAGGTTTGATAGGTTTTACTCAAAAATAAGAAGCTTTCGCTCCTTTTATAAGGATTGTGGGCATCGAGGCGCACTACGTGGTCCTTTCTTGACAATTACGGGTTGTACATCGTTATGTGTGCACAAGCCATTGACATATATATCATGCATCCAAAATTATAGTGAATAGAAACAATTCAAGGAGTACCAGAAGTCCAAAGGATTTTTCCAGAGTGCAAACAGTATGCTGAAAACCAAGAATGTTCCTCCCGGTCGACCACCAACAAAGCTCTCCAATCGTCTCGAATCGATCCCTTCGAACAACCTTTCATCAATCATTCGATGATCCTTCTCACATCCCTTCGTCCTTAGAGTTCCATCGCTGGGTTCCCAATCTTTTCATGTATATCCTTCAACCGATAAGCCAATCCATCCCCGACCAGCCTTCAAAGTGTGATCCCAAATTTGTGAAGATCGTCACACGCCATTAAGCGCTTCGCTGAAGTTCACCGCGTAAACGACCAAAGGTTTGCCGATGAGCGAAGTTGTTTAAGCCGGTTGATGTCGGAAGATCAAGTCGTGGTGGAGTGAAGTTTACACGCTTCGATAAGATTCAACGGCAAGTCAAGATCTTCAACACGCTCTTTGATGACAATGCGTCCGATGAAGATGAGCAATGACTTGATGAATTCACGTTGTACTTCGCTTGAAATTGTCTCATGCGACCTTGAACTTTGGCAAGGTACATGTCTTCAATATCGTTGATGTTCAAATTCTCAAAGTCGCCTTCAGAGAATGCATAGTCCCTTTCGCCTTGTCTTTGACTACAATCTTCTTGAGAAAAGTGTAGTCCCATTTAGACGAAAGACCAACATGTTGGATGGCAACGATACTTTTAGTAATCGAACACCGCATGTTGAGACTTTCAACCAAGCAGCAGTAGTAGATTCTTCGCTGCCCGCCAATGGTGAATCCCATACATTGCATCTTGGTCATATGCTACCACTTTGTCGGAGAACATGTGGGTAGCACGCCTCGATGGCTATACAATCGAGTATATTGCGCAGGAATGGAAGTGTCGAGATGTAGCGATTTCCTAGAACCATCGCCACCGTGTTGAAGAAAATCTAAGTCTTTGTTGAAGAAATGTCCGAAAGGAACTTAGGTCGATCAGTTGGCCAATGGTAGGTAGAGGTCGAGACCACCGGTGTAATATGGAGGATTGTCCCGCTTGGTGAAGTCGATGTTTGCTTCGGGTCGAGCCAATCCATGTTGTTAGACATGGCTCGAGCAATGTTTTCAAGGTGATATTCAACCTCGATTGCACTTTCCGAGCTGTTTTCAAAAGTAGGAATGCATCATTCTTGATGCGCTTCAACTCGATTCGCCATCTTCTTCACACGGAACCTTTCTTGCAAAATCTTTGCATGCTCCAAGGTATTACCGCTCACCAATTCTTGACCTTCTTCGTGGTAGGGAGTGTTGTTAACAAGTGTAGCAAACCATTCAAATTCTTTCGCTTTATCGTCATCTAGCCATGATACGACGCCAAGATGAAGCGCCTTCTTCTTCTTTTTCAAGGCTTAGATGATGATTTCGGTTTCGTCCTTGTTTGGGAGAGTGGGTTGTTGTAGGGCTCAAGGACCTCTTCATCGTCACCACCCGTATACTCAAAGTAGTCACCGCTTTTTGAGTCTGGGTGGTAACTCGAATCGCCCCGAGGTTTATCTTGAAGACCGAGGTGGAGGAGACTTTGTTGAGAAGAAGTCCGCTGTGGAGGAGGTGGCATCAAGAAGATTCACCGCATCGCTTCGACGCTTTGGTGCGTAGTCTTTATCCTTATCATCGCCATCTCTTCGCCGCTTGGTTGATCGGCCGACCTTGCATGATGATCCGAGTTGAAAATCAAGTAGACCTTCAAAAATTTAGCTTCATCCAAGTAAACGCTCCGCATCGCTTTGACATTTGCATCACTAGTTTAGCGATTAACCCGTATTCGAGAGATCGCCTTCTTTGGCCATTGTATGTTTAACCAATGCGACGATGTTAGTGAGTTGTCCGAAAATACTTCTAGTCACACCGGGACAAAGGTCGAGAAGAAACTTGTGGGTATGATCTCTTGTCGCCTTCTCCAGCCTTTTGGACTTTAGGAACGATATCCCAAGGTACTTGTTAGTGTAACCTTCGATCATTTCGCTCAGCCTCTTTACGATGACTCTTCATGAACTTCTCGAACAAATTCCTTTCTTTCTCCATCTTGTCTTTCTCATCATTTAAGCATCGAATTTGGTCAAGAAACCAATTCATTTTTCTCAGAAGTATGTCCTTCTTTCTCGACTTGTTGGACAAATTTTCACAATTCTTTTCATGAGTCCGAGAAATCCAAGATTTAGGTGGTTTCTTCACGGATTTGGATGATGATCCGTTGACTTCTTTGATGGTGGTTGTGATGAATGAGACGAAGAAGTCCGATGATGATGAGATGAGGAGATTCCGGTCCTTTGGTGGTTCGTAAGTTTCCTCTCGTGAGCGTGTAGGACTATCCGAAGAAACTTCAGATAATCATCATCTTTATCTTTCTCGCTTTGGTGGTTTCTCAAAATCATATACGATAGTATCCTCCACAAGCTTTTGTTGTTGCACAAGAGTGGTGGCACCGCATCCCTTATCGGGTCGATTAACCGCATCAGATCTGGAGAGGAGGGCAAGACCACTTGATCCTCCGGCCACCCATTTGATCTTTAGCAAATTCTTCGCCTTTTGAAGGTGTCTCGACGATTTTAAACTTCTTCCCGTATGATTTATCCAATTGCTCTTCTTCTTCTTCTTCGTAGCTCTCATCATAAGGTACAATAGTCGGAGTCTTCCCTTTTCTTGGACAAATTGGAGGACTTGGAGGTTTTGCTATCGAGGTGTGTTTTTCCAGCTTGCAGAGTAATGAAACTCTTCATCCAGACAAGATCTTCGAGCTCTCGTCCCTAAGTTGTCTTTGTGGTTCAAGTGTGGAATAGGTTCGGCTTCCTTTACGGAACAATCCTTTTGAAGGAGGTTTCTTTAGGAACCTTCCTTTGACTCACAAGATTTGTTGCGCTCTCGCACTTCCTCTTCTCGGTTCTTCTTACGTGTGTTCCGTAAGATTTTTCGTCGAGATGACCAACTTTGCCTTGTCTAACCGCTTCCAGATACCTTTTGTACGCTTCGAGCTTTCGACATCTTCGCTAGAAGGAAACTGCAACACAAAGACCTTGTTTCTTTGTAGACGATTCCTTGATTCTCGACAGATAGAATAGGTTCCGCCAACATATCGTGATTGTCGGGTCATTGAGCCTCTTGGGAATATCGTGATGAAGTCCAAGTGCTCGGATCAACAGCTTAGTATATCCGATGTAGGGAATCTTTGAGCCAAGTTTGTTGAGAAATGACATCATGTCATCCCAAATCGTAGCTTCGATAGCGATGTGTTTCATGTTGACCAATGCCCAAAATATTTGCGCTCCATGAGCTTAGGATGCTCATAGCCACCGCCACGACCGTAAATGACTTGGTGATGATCATGTAGAGAGTTCTCCGTGGTTGAGGAATACTCTTAAGCTCTACGTGAGAATGCTTGGTGATTACCCCGTAGCCTCGCCATAACCGATATCGATTAAGAATTGGAGAGTTAGCTCTTCAAACAGTGTGGCATATAGTTTGCTGGATTGACTTCAGAATTAGGAGAGCAGCCCTTAAGTCCGCAGTGTAATGGTGACTTGTTTGTGGTTTAGAGTCATCACACAAGCAGTCCGCCCTTCGACCCTTTCCATAGTGTTCCGTAACTGCTGGATGTAGATCTCGTGAACAGCTTGCAGAGCGAGTGAGCATATTCGATACGGATGAGTCCTCGTAATATCAATAGCAATTAGACACGAAGATTCGAGCAAGTGAGGGTGTCAAAGTCAACACGGAGATTATTCTTTCCTATCTTCATTGGATAGCCATGAGGATAGATATCAAGAATGGAGAGAACTTCGATGCATCCACATTCATTTGTTCACCATGTCGTGATCTCAAATAACATTAGCCAAAAGAACCAACATATCGAAGACATAATGTTAGTCAATGTAAGGTCTTATTGTCTAGTTATTGAATGTACAAAGGTCAATGATTGTTACGAGTCCTAAGTCACTTGTATATTCAATAGTCCAATGACGCCGTGAAATGTTTCATGAGTTAGTTAACTTTAAGTTTTAAAGTTTATTTTATCACTTATTGTTCACAACATATCAAACGATTTAAGTTTATTAGTGACATTTTAGGATTCGTGATGATATGATTAGTTTATTTACAAGTTTGTACACGTAACAATTCATAACGAAGGTATGATCTCGCTTATGCGTAGGATTGGTAAAGTTATGCGCGAGACGTGAATGATATATGCGAGGCGTAAACTTACGCCAGAGAATCCTAACTTACGCGAAGAAGTATTACGCGAGGAAAAGGAGACCTTATGCGTAGAGCTTATGCGAGAGGCATATATTAACCCCACGCGTAAGGCTACCGTAAGAGTTGACCTTATGCGTAGAGGTCATCACACGATATCCTTCACTGTGATACGCCGTAGTCCCATATGTAGAACCTTATGCGTAGAAGCTACGCGAAGACTAATCTACACGATAACAAGCTACGCGTAAGGTGATCCTTATGCGAGAGTAACAACAACCTTGATTCTGAATATTAAGTGTAGCAAGCCCGAAATAAAGCATCATATCATCAATGTTTAACACATAACATTCATTTTATGATGATCAAAACACATTTGGACATTTTGTCAGCTACGCTGAGAAAATCTTACGCGTAGTCTAAACCCTAAATCTACGCTGTATGAGATTTAGCCATGGAATATGCACCAAACTTTTTCTCGTAGTCCTAAGAGTGTTGAGAGTCTATATACCAAGTTATAACACTTAATTCATGGTGAATCAAAATACCCAAACTTATGAACATTAAACCCTAATTCCAAATTGTTGATTCAATTAGAGTTTCGGGTGGTTATAAAGCTTGGAAATCATCAATTCAACATCACAAGAACATAACCCAACAATCTTTTGACCAAAACATTCACATTTGAAAATACCCAAAACCACGATAAACCCTAATTTTCAAACTCATTTAATTCGTGAACTGGGTTCGTTTTGAGGATAGAAAAAGTATCATTGATGTTATTAAAACATTTTGACACTATCGCTTTAGCCACAAACACATAAACAAGATTATGTGTTCATACGCATATACGAGAACACAAGATCGACCATAGGTTAATATCTAACCGTTAACATTTAAAACGATTTGAAACCATTGTTTGTAATCTTGTTAGGAACACAAAAACACTTACAAATTGAAGATCCAAACACGGATTTGATGAGCGAATTTTAGGCGAGGATTAGTTTGATGATAATAAATGTGAGTTGTAAGTTAGGTGGAGGTGTATTTTATTAAAATGGCTTTTATCATTTTGACAGCTTTGGTCCCTCCACCTTTTCCTTTTTCAAACAAAGCCATTTAACTTCCATTTTGGTTACCAAACAAAGATTTTTAGAAAGAAACATGACGACACTCCCTCGACTTGAGAAAATAATGAAAGGTTATTAATTTAAGTCCGAGGAGTGTCTTTGAACCGTAAAATGTACCACCATTTGTAAAAGTAATCAACCGAGATATGATAACATGCAAGTACACGATGTTTTGAAACAAGCTAAGAGATTATTTTTCCCTCAACACTTGATCGAAAAATACCGAATTTTGAAAGATTAAAGTGTTGACGGAAGAAATGTACTTGCCATGTTGAAAGAAAGATAGATTAGAGAATATTTTTGTTGTTTTATCGGATTTTATATTTTTGTATTTTGTTTTTGAAAATTTATTTACAAAAGATGTTTTGGTGTTTGATGTGTTTTAAGACTGCTTTAAGAGGTCATCCAATTCCTCTTGAGTCAAACACCTCATACCAACCGTGGACCAACTCATTAAACCTAGCGGAGGCAAGGCTTTGGTGAGAAGATCCGCCAATTGGTATTCGACCACAAAGTATAATTCAACTGCACTGCTCCACGTGGTCCTTGATGAAATGATAGCGAGATCGATGTGCTTTGATTTCGAAAAGTGTCGAATCGAGTTGCACGAGATTGCAATGGCACCGATTGTCGCAAAGACATCGGATTCTCACAACACGTAACCATAGTCTTTGAGTTGTGTTCTCATCCAAATGACTTGAGCACAACACGCGGACATGGCTACATATTCTCGCCTTGCTGATGACAACGATGTACAACCGCGCTTTGATTGCCAAGACACCGCTTATCACCGAGAAATTGTAGAGCTCTCAAGTACTTTTTCTCGAGTCTAAGCATCCCGCGTGATCGCCTCAAAAAGCGATTAGTTCAAAACCGTAATCCTTCTGATACCGTGATCCCCAAGTTAATGGTTCCTTGATGTATCGGAGGATTCTTTTAGCCTCGTAGAGGTGGGTTTCAGCTTGGTCGCGATCGATAACGGAGCATAGATAAACGGCAAAGACAATATCAGTCTCTAGTCGTTAGATACATGAGGACCCAATAATACTTGTATTTGGTAGGGTCAACCAATTTCCCATGTAAATCAAAGATCTAACTTCTTGGTATGAGCCATTGGTGTGGCATAAGTATCACAGTTGTCATTCCAAATTTGTTTAACAGCTCAAGGGCATATTTGATCGACTCAAGAAAATACCACGGGTGATTGATGAACTTGCAATCCTAGAAAGAACGTAAGTTCACCCATCATGGACATTTCAAAATTTTTCTTCATTAGTTTTGCAAAAGCGATTGAAAACTTTTTATGTGTAGACCCAAAATGATGTCATCCACGAATTTGAACAATTAAGATATGTGCCCGTGATATTGTATAAAAGAGTTGGGTCAACCGAGCCTTTGGTGAAATTATTGGCAATGAGGAAAGATGATAGCTTATCGCACTCATGCCCGAGGGGCTTGTTTGAGACCATAAAGAGCTTTGTTCGCTTTGTAGACATGGTTCGGGAACTCGTGATCAACGAATCCATCCGTTGGTCGACATAGACCGCTTTTAAGTTGTCCATTGAGAAACGCCGCTTTGACATCCATCCGATAGACCGTCATATTCATATGAGTCATGAACGCGAGAAATATCCGAACAAACCTCAAGACGAGCAAACCGAGCAAAAGATTCTTCAAAGTCTATTCCTCTTCCCGACGATAACCCTTAGCAACTAGACGTGACTTGTTTCGGATGACATTCCTTCAAAGATCCAATTTGTTTTTCCAAATCCATTTTAGACCAATGACGAGACCCCGCTGGTCTTTCAACCGCCCCATACTTCAAGACGCTTGAATTGGTTGAGTTCTTCCCGCATGGATTCAATCCAGCTTGTCTTTGTCATTGCATCTTTAATGTTTTTAGGCTCGATTGGCAGATGCGAGTGCATAAATGCAATGTTCACCATCCGAGCGAAGACGTTGTCTCGTGAACGATCGGTTGATTCGTTGCCAATAATGTTAGCCGAGGATGGTCTTTTGTCCATCTATGTGTAGAGGGTTGATGTTGGTATACATTGTGCGATTTCGAGGATTCAAATGGTTTGTTGAAGATTCCGCGACATCCGTGCAAGCAGCCTCATTAGCAAACGGGTCAAGAACGATTTGGATCAAAATCGCAGTGGGGGTACTTCATTCGTAATATCATCACCGTTCATCATTGTTGGAAGCGGTGTGTTCAATCTGCTGTGTTGGAGTCAATCGTGTAGGTGCATCTTCAACAAAGAGTTGTTGTAGCAGTGTATCGTATAGGAATATTATCGTTGTGCAATGAAACAATGGATACACCAGAGCACGCTCATCAATATCGCCACGTAACGTAGGAGCAAATAACCTTCCATTTGTTGACGAGTTAGTCGGGGCTTTCTTCACCGATGATGGGGTTGAGGAAGTTTAAACGGTTGTGACCGGTTCTAAGTCATATACTCGTAAGCCATTTCCGTGAGTTCATCGAAATGAGCATGAATCGCTTCCATTACCTCCTTAGTTCGACGATTCCGCATTCGAAACCTTTAGAATTGTCACAAGATCCAATAAAGACCCAATATCGCCTTTGGCTTTGAGCTTTCCAAAATCATCACGATCATTATTCGGATAGCAAAGGGATCCAAATACATGAAAGTGTTCGAGGTTCGGTTTATAGTTGCGGACAAGCTCGAAAGGTGTTTTTTGTATGCTTTTGTGATCATAGAACGGTTTTGAGTATAGCATGCAGATATAGCCTTCCGCCCATAAGTAACTGAAGTTTAGCATTGATTAACATTGTTCTTGCAGCCCACTAACGCTCGGTTTCGCCTTTCAACAACTCCGCTTTGTTCGTGTGTACGCAATAGATGTTTGATGTCAATTCCACTTTCTCATAAAATTCACGAAGGGTTTTGTTAACAAATTCAGCCTTTGTCCGCTCGATTATCCCGACGGTGTCATGGAGTCGAACTCAGATTTTTGTGAGAAAGGTGATGATCATTTGTGGAGCTTGGTCTTTGCTACGAAGAAAGTAGACCCAAGTCCATCGTGAGTAGTCATCAACAATTACTAAGATGTAGCGCTTGCCATTGATCGCTTGCACGCCGATCGGGCCACACAAATCCATGTGAAGAAGATGTAGCACATGTCGAGAGTCGTGTTCCACCTTTGAAGGAAAATGAGCACGAGTGCTTTTCCCTTGTTCACAGTCGAGCAAAGGTGATCTTTGAATACCGAATCGGGAGTCCTTCAACTAGTTTGTGTCGAGCAAGGTTGGTGATGGTTTGAAAGTTTAGATGAGAGACGACGTGCCATAGCCGTGGATTTTGTAGATGTTGCCTTTGAAAGTAAGCAAATGGGAGAGGAAGCAACCATGTCTTGCATAGAGATAGTGTAGAGACTAGAATTACGCGAGCCGCATATAAGGTCATTTCCTTGTAGATCACGAATGAAACAAGTTTTCTCCCGAAAGCAACCTCCAAATCTCCATCACAAAATTGACCCATCGAAACAGATTGTGACCGAGGCCTTCCACATAGTAAACCCCGCCGATTTCGATGTTCCCATTGACATAATCTCCGAGCCCATGATAGTCGCAAGTGATCGCTCCCGAACTCGACAAATGCCAATGAACTTTGCAATAAAGTTTGATAATGCTTAAGGTTGCTCGTCATGTGTCGGGAACATCCGCTATCAACAATCCAGAGAATGATCTCAGATCACCCAGACACACATACATTTACACGATGGAATAGAAGTAGATGTGGAACCCAAATGTTAGAGGGTTCCAAGGTGTATGTTAGACATACACACATTGATAATTTTAGGCATCCATTTAAATCCTAGTGTGTTATATATCCATTTCGCCATCTATAACTACTCTTTGCTTTAGTCTTAGTGAAAGCACTAGGTGGTACTACATTCTTAGGAGGTGAAGTGAGCTACCGTGATAGCAATGGTTGCCTTAGAATCTAAAGAAGGTGGTCTACCAAGCACGTACTTAGAATGATTAGTGGGCCTAGAGGTATTCCGATTCTTAGGATTCCGTAATCGAGAGATTATAGCTTTAGCAACACATTTGTCATGACAATCGAATTCATACTCTTTCGACAATAACACAAGGTGCATCGATCAATATCAAAAGTACTTAACGGTTTAGCATTCGTTACATCACTATTTGTATTACATTTGCCGACGCAACATCTATAGTGGAAGCAACATGAGTTTTATTCGTAGTCCTAGGTGTTCTTCTACTTTAGCATTCCTTATTGATCTTTTCTTAGGTCGCAACTTCCTATTCTTCGATTGAGTGCTCCTAGGTCGTGAAGTGCGGACGCTTGGAAAAGATGCAACTATTCCTGCTTCAAGAGAGGGAAACACATTAGCAACTTGTGATTTGGCGCTGGGAATTCTAGGTTCACGATTACTAAGTGTGACCGGTGCTAATCTCTTAATCACAAGAGGCGGAAGTTGTTCATACTTTCCTAACATTTCCGTAACTTAGAGATGGTGTGAATCGATCTTGATTTTCGTAACTAATATTACCAAAGAAAATTCATGACTTCTCTAGTGTGAGCAAGATAGTGATCAAGTTCGTTTGATGCTTCAAGTCGAGTCTTTTGAGTAAATCAAATATGACACCATATTCTGCTTAACTTTTAAAAGTTCTTGTTCATATTTTGAGATTTGACTTTTCAAAGACACGCTTTGATCATCCAGCTTGCTCAATTTTAGGATCAAGATTTTGCACTCAACCGAGCGATTTTCTTTGAAAACTAAGTTGATGGTTGTGAATATCTTTTCACACCAATGAAGACGACGCTTTGCATTGTAAATTTCAGTGAGTAATCGCTTATTTTCGCCTTTTAAAGACTCGATCCAAGCACATTATCGGTGTTCTCAACAAGAATAACAGCTTCAACAATATCGCAGAGATGTAATCGATGCAAATGGCAAAGCATGAAATAACACAACATTATGGATATCAAGACAGATAACATCTTCCAAGAGTCGATCAACATCTTTTCTCAAGAGTTTCTTTTTACGCTTAGTGTTAGAAATAGATGTTTCGCTTTCTCGAAAACGCTTTTCATTACCCCAAGTTCCTTATGAAAATCCTTTTCCTGTGCAATTGCACAACTTTTCAAGTTTTTAACATTAGGTAAAAGATTTTTCTAAAAATGTCTCTTTGTTCTCGCGCCGAGGCGATTGAAAATGTTCAACTTTGATTTCGTGATCGATATTCTATCTCATGTTGTAAAATTTTGAGGTCACCATGAAAATGTCAAAATATCAAGAATTTTTCGATTTTCGTGTTTTGAGTTTACTTCACTAATGGAAGGTAAAGGACCATAAGTTTGTGCAAAGTCTGCTTTGGGATTAACATTAGAAGACTCTGTGTGTTTTGATGATAACCCTTGGTGTGTTAGAAGAATCCGCTGGTGTGACGAAGTGACCGCGCTTTTATAATTAAAAGGTTTGTTGTAAACAACATTTTTAATTTTGATCGACTCGCCTTTCGATCTAATTCCTCTTGACGATGATATTCAACAACACTCATGACAAGATTATCAATTTTGTATTCGTGACCGAAACTTCGTGAGTTGGTTTGAATGTTTTAGTGAAAGCTTTGGTTTGTAATCGCCTAGATTTTTCCATATCCTTTGATTGGGTTTTAAGGTAAACTTTTCAATAGTCATTATCGATTCACCATGTTTGTAAACAATGCTTTAAACTCTTTAAGTTTGTTTTGCAAGTCGAGAATTTCTTCAAGAAGGTCATCTACCCGATTCGTTGAATGCTTTTGTATGCGGAGAACTGCTTTTGACAATTTAACAACTCACTTTAGCTTTTTGATTTTCCAAGGTGAGAGCGTTAATTTGCTTTTTATGTTCGTGTTTCGCTTGTTCTAATTCGCATAACAAAGCATTCTTCGAGGCGGCTAGATCACGATCCGTCTCTAAATATTTTTCATTTTGATGAGATTTTGCAAAGCGGCTTCAAAACCTTTTTCACGGTTTTCTTGAGTTTTGAAAAGTTGAGTTGCATTTGTAAGCATTCAAAATCCTTGGTTAATAAAGGCATTTTTACTTTTTAAGGACCGATTTAATGCATAACATTCCTCCATTTTGATTTTATGGTCTTGAATTAACCGAGCAAAATCCGGATGAGGCAAGATCATCTTGTTCAACGCGAGTCTCAACATGATCATTCTTTAGATCCTCAAGTACGACCACGAGTCAATTTGATTATCAAAGGAAACCATAAGGTCATCTTGATCGTCAAATGTAACTACGGGTTAACTTGAAAATCATCGAAAGAGATGTAGAAGACTCATTTTGAACATTCCGATCCGCGCTTGATTCGTGATATTGATGGAGATATTAGTTCGATATGATGATGGTTTGTTCGGCACTGAGACAAGCCATCGTTGTCATACACCGGGCTCAGATTCACCATGTGTAACTCATGCATATTAGCCATCAACATAACAAATGATTAGCCTCGCAAGTCCTCCATATCATCATCCGAGTCTGATCCGCCATAAAGCTCGTTTTGTCCGTGAGAGATCCACCGCCTTCATCCTTAAGAGCCAAAAGTAAAGCCTCTTTGAAATAAGCATCGCCCCTAGTCCTTGGCTTTGGGCATGCATTAGCCAGTGTCCTTCTCATTGCGCTTGTAGCATCTAAGACCATTTAACCGATTCTCGAGCATTTCTGCTCCACCACTGAGCTCGTTGTTATTCCTACCCACAAGATTAAACCCTTGACCACCGCCCATCCGACGCACCATAATCACGATTTCAACTTCAACACGTCCATTGTTCACAACACTTGAGTCCGTGTGTAGATGAGGAGCGAATACGATTGTTGGATTTGTTGGTGTAACGCCAAAAGCATTAGCAATCATCACAAATCCTTGTTGCAATGCTTCAATGGATCGATTTCTCAAGAGCTTCACCGACATATGCTTGAGCATTGTTGCCGTATGGAACCAATTGATTTTGTTGAGGTTGTTGTTGTGAAGGTGTGTTTGAAGCGCTTGGTTGAGTTGTCGGGTCGAGAGGATAATTCGCTGAGCATACAAGGCAAGTTGTTGATTATCCGTTGTGACTGCTTAGCAATTTGAGCACGGAGAATCCTTTCCCGATCAACTTCCTTTTCATGAGGCTTCAAGTAATCGTACAACAATCCATAAGTAGAATGATGCATATTCTTCGCTTGACGGAGAAAATGACATACTTCTCCCATTCGTGACCAAGACTACTCAGAACTTAGTATTCACCGCAATTCTTGGCATGATGATGTTGTGTTTATCCAAATCATTGATGATGTCTCGAAAATCGATGATGATAGGACTCTAGTGTCTCTCCGTGTTCAATCATGAAGTGTTCATAAGCCAAGTAAATTTTGGATTCCAAATCCTCCCGATTGAGTATGATCCTTCCATAAGAAGACTAATATGATCCCACATTTTTGTGCGTCTTTTGAGCATCAACACTACGAAGAATTGGGTTTGGTAATCCAAGAGGATGTATTCCATTGCAAGTTCATCACTTCATAGTGTAGAAGTTCAGAGGATTTAAATCGCAACAAGAGCAATGTTGGTTTGTTCATCTCGTGGAACAAAGCAGCTGGATCTCCTGCACAATGACAAGAGGCATCTCAAATGGACCTTCCAAGATAACCTTCTTTAAGAACTTTCCATGTGGCTTCTTTAGATCACAAAACCTAAAGAACCTTATCACCCATTGATCGTAGTTTCGGAGTGAGCATTGGAGGTCTATCAAGTGATCCACTTCATGAATTGATTGTTGGTCGCTTAAAGCTTCACACATCTTTGCAAACCAAGTGGGTTCCTTCATAGTGGTCCGTGATGGATGTTGATTGAAATCGTTGTGTAGGGTTGAACTTGAAGGCTTGGTGGTGGTTGAACCATTTGTGGTTGTGGAATTGCACCAAGTTGTGGAGTATGTTGTCGATTAAATTGTTGTTGATAAATAGCTTGTTGTTGATTCCATTGTTGATGTTGTGGAGTTAATTGTTGTTGTTGTTGATGATTATAAGTGTGAGGAAATAGTTAGAGTATGGTGGTTGAGACATGATGATAAACTTGTGTGGTAAAATGGATCTTTGTAGTCGAATGAACCTTTGTTGATGAAGTGTCCTTAGGCGAGAAAAGACAAGAACCAAGTAGCACTTATGCGTAAAAACACCAAAAGTTACGCGAACAATGAGGAGTTACGCAGAGGTTTTAGCTACGCGTAAGTAGGATAAAAGCACTAAAGTTATGCGAGACAAAAGTTAGGCGAGAAAGTTAGGCGAGGATTACCTTATGAGACCTAAGTTTACGCGTAAAGTGAATCTTATGCGTAGAATTTCTACGCCGAAGCTTATGCTTATGCGTAATTTTAGGTTTTTGCTCAAATGATCTTTTACACTTCACAAAGGCAAAAGATATCCAAAGTCGACGATTTTCGCACTTATCCAAGTAAGAAAACACGGAATAAACCAGAAAATGAAGATCAAACCAAGGAAAATCTTACGCGTAATTTTAGGGTTTTGATACGCGAGGATTACTCGTAACTTTGATTTTGCCCAAATGTGTTTCTAAACCGCTTTTTGTTATGGAATAGCTTCAATAGTACCAAAAGAACACAAAATGTGAAATTTGATGTACCAAAATCGCTAGACGGGTTACGCGTAGAGAACGACACCCACGAACAAAAACAAGCTTAAAACGAGATCCACGCGTAAAGTTTGAAACTTTTGCCAAAACAAGTATTTTAACACCTCAAAACATTGAAAGTACAAGAATCTTGGATTAAAAAGTGTAAAAACAAGTTTTTAAGAGAACCAAAGTATCACGTTAGCCTTACGCGAAGACCAAAACCCACTTCAAAAGCAATAACGATTCACCCAACTATTAGGCGATTGATACCATCGTTAGGTCACTAGTTTTACAAACACAAGTTATAGAGAAAGAGATGAAGGCGATTGAACAAGATCTAACACACACACAAATAATATTATGACGGTTAGGCGAAGATGTATGTGAAAGAAAGAAAACTTGAACAACCAACCTCAAATGAGGGTTTACAAGAGTATTTATAGGAGGAAGCTAGGGCAACACCCTAGTTCCCATCCTTTCTTATGTGGCTTGGGCCTAAGCTTATGGGCCTTCTACATAAGCTTGACCTTAAACAAACATAAAGGCCATAATAAAGCTACCTATTACATATGAAATATAAATACTTGAAATACGTGCTTAGGAGTGATTCCAACACCTAAAAGCACTAGTCTTATAAGTTAATATTGAAACCTACACAAAATTCCCAAGTTTATTCAAAATGCAAATTTTGACTTTTATAAAGAACATGCAAGCTTTGACTAAACTGAACTTTTATTGGTTCTATTTGATCGAAAACATGATGATAAGCTACAATGATGTAATCTAAAGCTATCTTAACAGTTATGGAACTATTATGAATGATCTAGCAATCTAAAATCCCAACAGTTAAATGATTAATAGAGAATAAAGGAGATTTTGACTTTTTCCAAAAGACCACTTGGTTTTATGACTTTTCTTGACCTGATTATACCTAAGTGGATCTATTTGTGCCTAAGTAACAACTAATCAGCAACAAGAACACCAAGAACAATCCTGTTCCAAACGCACCTTTATATGGACAGTTTTTATGATTTTTTAAAGATTCCACTGATTAAGACTATAAAACTAAATTACAAGGTCCTAATATGATGTGAGAGGTTAAATGAAACACAGAAACACCAGTTATAACATCACATACCCATAAATTATTATAATGTTATTTTAACAGTGAAAATGAAATTTAAAGCAACAATGGATTTTAATGAACAAGCAGTCTATTTTAAGCAATAACTTTACTTAACTACACCAAAGAAGCATATAAGCACAGAGATCACGAGGTACAAGCACTTCTACAAGAATTGTCCAAAATCAAGAAATGAGCTTACAAATTGCTTCTAAGCTCACAACCGAGAACCAAGGCCCAAGAACACTTCCTATAGCTTCCCAAGCATCTAACCTGTGGCAATCCATGAGCAACCCCGCCCAAGCCTTCATCATCATGAACACTCATTTTTATTTTATTTCTATTTTCTTTGATTTTATGTTTTTTAAGTAAACTACGTTACAAGTCCTCTAGTGATAGCAAAGCTTCAAAAAGCTTAAAAGGTAATCAAATGAGATTAAATGAACAAGAACAACAATATTTAACAAGATTAAAGCAAAGTGTCAATTTTGCTTGAAAATGCTAAAGATTGAATTCAAACTTGAGAATTGAAACTGAGAACCTATTGAAATAACTTTCATTAACCATGAAACATGATACAACTTTGAAAATAAAACTAAATTTAAAAGTTCACAACATAAATTAAAGTTTTACACTACGAATTGGTCTAAAACTTTGACAACCTATTATCTCTGTCTTCTCTCTTCTTAAATAAAGGTCTTTTGAGGTCCTTGCAGACTTTTGAGACTATCCCACCATTCGAGCCTTTGATTTAGTCGGAATCATCCTAGCCGTTTAAAACACCTTTGGCGCCAAAAATCTTAATGCCGGTTGGGGTTGCGAAAGCGCTTTAGGGCATAATTGGTTTTGGGAAGTTGTAAAGGTGGAGGGACAAGTGGGAAAGGTTGGTGATGAGTGGTGGTGAAACCGTATGTGGAATGGTGGTTTTGGTTTACGGTGTTGGGATGGAAGGAGGAACAGGGAAGGTGGGTTTGACCGGTTTTATTTATTTAAAGTTTCAATGGTTAGGTGTTGGGCTTGTTAGGGCTCGGTCCGGTTTTGTAGTGTAAGATTAGCCCAAGGACTAAATGTTACAAGTCGAAATTCCAGGACCTGTTTTGCCATCATTCTAAACTTTCTTCTAGGGACCAATCTCATAATAAACAATAACACAAGGACCAAAGTTGTATTTTTCTATTTTAAAACTTATAAGGACCATTTGTGTCATTTTTGGATTCTTAGGGGTAAAGTTGCAGCTTTGTGTAAACTTTCATCCGTGGACTATAGTAAATATATTTGAGTTCCCAAGGACTAAAGTTGACTTTTATTCATTTTACACCTTTAGGGACTAGTTTTGCCATTCGTGAAACCTGTGGACCGAAAATGACAATTTGTGAACTTTGTATGTTTTTCACTTGTTTTCAATCTTTTGTACCGAATCACATAAAACACATTTCAATGATATTTGTAACATTTATATGGTCGTTTGTGTGTTTTGGTCGCTTTTATGGTTTAAATAATATAAAATATATGTGTTTAGACATATCACAAGGATATCAATATCCTGGACACAACTATCTCTATTTGTACATCGATGCACCATATCGATTGTACACCATTGGCATCTTTCACTAATGCCTTTGACATGGACGTTAGGCACCTTTCACTAATGCCTTTGTCTTGACCCTTTTGGCATCCTTCACTAATGCCTTTGACACGGATGTTTGGCACTTTTCACTAATGCCTTTGACATGGACGTTAGGCACCTTTCACTAATGCCTTCGTCTTGACCCTTTTGGCATCCTTCATTAGTGCCTTTGACACGGACGTTTGACACCTTTCACTAATGCCTTCGTCTTGACCCTTTTGACATCCTTCACTAATGTCTTTAGACACAACACTTCTAATGAGGAAGAAAGAACTATCAACAAGAGAACCTCATTAGTCTTGATGATGACGAAGCATGACAACTCATGGACATGAGCTTGCTCCAATTCAAGAGGTGGTGATCTCGCCTTTAAGAGGAACCTAGAGAATCACACAAAAAACAAACACAAACTATATAGAAAGATCCTTAGAATATGAGGTTAGAGAGTTTACAATACTAGGTGAAAGTATGTGTAGGAGTGACAACCTACAATGAAGAAATGGCTCACTATTTGTAGAAGAAAACATGATACTATTCCACGGATCCCACGGATCGCTTACTTGAGTGATCCGTCCAGTGTAAACTGGGGGAACCGTGGGACGCTCCTTTTTGCCCATGGGTTTTGAGTCATGGGTCATGGGTCCTAGACTTTGGCCATGGGTATCCAAGTAGATACAATGTATCTAGAATATGCAATGTATCTAGTCCATGGGTTATGGGTTAGCTCCATGGGTCATGGATAATACCCATCATGACTTATGCATGATGTCATGCAATGGGTCATGGGTTATGGATTATGCTCCATGGGTATGGGTCATGGATTTTGGGTTTTACCCAACTATATTCAATGTATTAAGTCAATGGGTTAAATACTTAATCTTTTACCTATTCTATTACTCATTATAATACATACTAAGCATGTATATATCTACCTAATATGTAAACTCTAGTTGTTGTACATATGCATTACTAAATAATGAAAGCACTATTACTTGTTTAGTGTTTTATGTGAAAACGTAAGTGTGTTAGTAAACTATTGGCTCAAACTATTTACGTGTTTTATTTATTTCGTTAAAATGATTTTATGTTTGTTATCGACAAAACATTAGAAGATCTTAAAATATAAATAAACGTTAGAATAAGCCCTAAGATTAGGAAGAAATTGCATACCACAAGTACATAATCGACAATCCTTGACCACCCATCATTAGAATAAGCCCTAAGATTAGGAGAGGAAGTCCTTGGAATATTAAGATCCCTTGAATAATTGGATATAGGCATGTCGAGCACGCTTACATAGATATAGACTCTCCTATATATCAATGTGATTTGCTCGGTTGTTTACAACGACATAATGAATGAGAAACTTAAGACTAGGAAAGACCCTAAGTATCCCGGTGGGGTTTGCAATTTTGTGGGAAGAGTCAAGGATGTACACGTATTTGTAGGAAATTTCACCTACTTAGTAGATTTCATGATCTTAGAAGATATAAGATGTGTCATCGACTATAGCTTGTCCCATGTCGTGTTAGGGAAACCTTTTGTTGAAAAGTCTAAGCTAAGCTATAACAAATCCGAGGGAACGGTTAGATTTTCGGAAGGGGGCGATGAAATCACATATAAGATACCTTGGAAAGTTAGCGGATATGGTCCTCTATCCTACTTTGAAAGAGATAACATTAGAGCCTTTGAGGAAAAGAGCAATGAAGATATAGAAAAGTGGGAGAAAAGGAGACTCTACTATAAGGATTGCTTGACCCTAAGACCTAGGTATAGAGTCGATGAGAACTTTGTCAACATGATAGGGTATGCAATGATGAGGAAAAAGGAAGTCACGTAGGGGCACGACTTCGAATCTAGCTACAAGACTCATAAATAAAGAAAAACGCTTCGTGGGAGGCAACCAATGCTTAATTTTTTGCTTGTTTTATTTTTCAATTTTGTGTTGTGTGTTTATGTATCTTTTTCATTGTTGTTAATTCTCATGTTAGACTTTGTGAAAATACTTCATTTTGTTTTTAACCTCGTCTTAATTGCATGTAAATGTATTTTACAAAAAGATAAGTGTAGGGAAGATCACATATGTTTTTAAGAACATGAACATGAGATTAACAATAATTAAAATTGTACATATTTGTGTGTTTTTTAGAGACAAATGCTTGTATCGAGTCATAATGGATGTTTTGCCGAAATTTTCCCAGGTTTTTATGAGGCAATTTTTCCAGAAAAACGCATTAGACCACTTTTTGTCAGGACTACCTGACGACGTTAGGATTAACACCTGACAATGTCAGGCAATGTGGAAACATAATGTCAGTTTCGTTTGCTATGTAACTTGTAATTTTTGGAAATTCCCAATTCTTATTTTTTTAGAAAAACTGCAAACACCATTCCACAAGCATTATATCTTACTTGCTTTCTAGTTTAGTTTTGTTATATATAGTTTTACCACCGATTTTACGCGAGGTTTCGTTTTGTTTTCTTATAAGTGTGCAAGTTATATTAGACAAGAAGAAGAAACACATAATGGAAGAAGCACTTATTACTTATTCATTCTTCTTGGAGGAGGATTTAACCGCAACTTCATACATATCCTATCGAGTTAATCAGGGGAGTACTAGTTTCTTTCTCTTTTAACTTACCTTCCTTTATAATAACTTTGATACTTTCGGGGAACATTGGGGACAATGTTCAGTTTAAGTGTAGGGAGGGAGAATAAAATGGGAACTTAGAAACTATTCACTCACTTGATTTCTGTCTTGTCCTTGGTAAATTGTGTAATAAACTATGGTAAATATTTGTTAGGGCAATTTTAGCACCAAATTAAAATTTTTATGGCATTTACGAGTTAAACTTTAGTCATAATAAAGTGTCTCATGGATAGGAATTATATGACTAGCACAAAAACTGTTTACCACTCAAATTCCACCCCAAAAATGTGAGGTTTGCCCCTAGATCTTTAGGAATAAAAGCATTCATCTTTAATGCTTAGTGAGTGTACCGGTAGTATAATAGATTCTAGAACTTGTTTTGTGATGCATTTCGAGATCGCTAGTGAGACTACACTCGTGTAGTTAGGATTAACTAAATGATAAGAGGCATTAGGATAACCCTTGTTTTAAACCTCTAATTTAATTATCTCTTTCACATCAGTTGAGTAAGTTTCCCCACACCCTTTCGATGTACTCATCTTTAGTACACGATACCCCTAGTTAACCCCTCAGAGCCTATCCTTTTCGTGGTTCTCGTGATTTTTTGGTTTGGTGAAATATCAATGAAGAGCATTGTTTACAATCTACCCCAAAATGTTACACCCAAATCGCCTTAGCCTACCTTATATGCACTCATCTTTAGTGCGTTATTGTTATCATTACTAAACCCTTAGTTTAATTATCTAGTTGCTTGCATGGTTGCTAAGTCAAGTCATATCTTTTGTATACAGTTTTGGGACGATTGGGACTCATGGGTTAAAGTAATATTTTATGGAGTAACGGGAAAGGACGATAAATTCAAATTTCCTTTGTCTACGTAATTATGTACTCCAAGTGTTTTAATCTTTTCAAATTGGGTCAATTAGTGTTAGTTAAATAAAAACTCAAGTGTAGGAATGCTCCTAAAAATCCCTTTATTTTGATGTTATCGTAGAGGATGGTAGAGTAAAAAGGTATGAAAAACAAATCGAAAAAAGAGTTGTTGAAAAAAAATAGAAAAACATACAGGCTACCATCCTACATCTATCTTTATGTTTTTGTTTTTTAGTTTATGTTTGTGTTTTGTTTCAAGTTGTTTAGTGTTAGTGAGTTGAGTCTAAGCTTAGCAACGCCACACTTTACATGCTTGTAACATAAGATTTTTGACTTGCCATTCCCTATCCAACAAAACCCTTTACTTCCCTAACCTAAGTTTAACGTTACAACCCTTTGTAAAGATCTCTTAGATAGTTATTCCTTGGTGCTTACGCCAAAGCGGTGGAGGTTTGATCTATTCTCAAGCTTATGGTAATCTATATACTATGTCAGGTAATGAGTGTTTATCTTCCATTTCCATTCATATTATATTTCATATAAATCCGAGAGATGAGAGAATCGAAACACCAATTGTGAGGTGCTAGTATATAATTTCCGTGCTTGTTATGACTATTGTGGCGCTTGTACTTGTTGCAAACTATCTTAAACCAATGCTTCATGCCCCCTAACTTATAAATTGATTGGCAAAAGCACATTTGCTTGAGGACAAGGAAATTCCAAGTGTGGGGATATTTGGTAAAGATTTAAAACATACGTTTTTAGGGGGTCATTTAAGCCCTAAATCGACACATTTTATATCCGTTACTACTTAAAATCGTTTCTTTTCACATTTTAGGTCTTTTGGAAGAAAAATGCTGGAATGAAGCATATTTGGACGAAAAGCAGCGAAAACATGAAGAAAATGACAAAGTCAAGATCAAAAACCTTCAAGTAGACTTGACGGCATCCCAACCAAAGGGCGACGCCGTCCCTATATAAGGGTTTTGATCAAAATACACATGACGGCTCAGAGCAAATTTTATTTCTACAACCTGACGGCGTCACGCTTAAACTCTAGAAGGCGTCATTCTCAATTTCCACACCAGAAGCCCAAAAACAAATCTCTGACGGCGTCCTTCATGAAGACTGAAGGCGTCACACTTACCATCTGACGCCGTCCCAACGATGACTTGGCCCAAACGAAACCCTAATGACGACAGCTTGACGCCGTCATTAGCAAAAGGTGGCGCCGTCGCACTTGAAAATCTATATATATAATTTGATATTTTTTGTATTTTATGAGGTATAACTTTGGAGAGCAAACCCTAATTCAGTTGTAGTCCGAATTGGACAGTATTCTAGGGTTCCATACCCTATTTTACATCATAAGATAAGTTTCTTTATCCATTTTATCATTATGTCTACCCCATATTCCATTGTATATGTGTATGCTTGTTTGTTTAACATGAGTAGCTAAATTATCCTTGTGTTTGCTTAGATCTATGAAACCTAGTTGTTAATTATTGTTATGTTGTCTCTTGTCTTAATTGGTAGACGCTAGAGTAAGGAAAACTGGCTTCTTCTTTAATTGTTGCGAGCTTGAACGTCCTAAATAGAAAAAAAGCTTAAGAGTGCACTTAGGCCATTCGTTGTGTTTATTGCGTGAGCTGTAGCTTAAGGATAGTAGAGTATTCGGGAGAGATACTATTGTACTTGCTGATCCTGGATACTCTAGAGGAGAGTTACAATTCATAGAACTAGGGAATTAGGCACCCCCTATGACCAAATGGAATACAACGCACCAATTAAATGAGAACGTGACAATTCAACCGACCAATAAGAGATAATTAGGGAGTAAGAACATCTAAGTAAACACATCTTTAATCATCATAAAAGCACACCCACAATTAGCATAATCTATCCATAGTTTAAGTATTTAATTAGTTAAGTAGTTATAAAAGTAGTTAAAATTGGTAGAAGTACCGCCCCCACTCTTATACCTTGAGATATTTACCTTGCTTTCTAAAAAACATAAAAAGACTAAAGAGAATCTCCCTCAACCTTACCTTCTCATCGTATATCTCTTTCTAGCATTCCTATTCCCTTACGCTTTGTTTTCGAGTCTAAATTTAAAAGAATGGAAGGGTATGGGATGGGAAGGGCAAAGTAAGGGATGACAAGATGGAGAAAATGGTTATTGCAATCTGTGTTCTTGAGTTTTTATTTTTAAGTAGGAAAGAAAAGATAATAAACTAACAAATTTACCGGTATACCCTCCAAACTATATATACATTAACTAATTTTGATATCCCCAGTTTGTAGCATGTCTGTAGGGTAATCGGTGGAGTACAAAAAATATGACCCAAAATTCTAGTTGTTAATTGGTGTTTAAAGGTCAAGGCTCAACGAGTGTTCAAGGCTGTGGATTGGGTGTCGGTGAACCCATTAGTTCAAGCTATTGTTGTTGACATAAATATTATTTTATAATTGATGTATAAATTTTCAAATTTTGATATTACCATTTATCATTCGACAATTAACAATCATTGGTAGGATGTCTCAACTCGTAATTGCTTGGCAATGCTATCACAATACAAACTAGACCACATCCATTCCTTTAAATAAAAAACTCGAGAACAGAGTGCTAGAGAACGAATCAATCCCATGGGCTTACCCTATACTATACTACAACGATTAGGTACACTGCGTAGAAGGTTGAAAAACTTGCTCGTAGAAAATGAAGTCTTCTCGACCTTGAACCCTGCACATCAATACTCATGAATGATCTCTCCCTAACTCGAATAAACTAAATTCTAGGACTAATAATCTTTACCAATAGTACTACATTAAAAAGGGCGAAAAAATCATCAATGCTTATCCAAATCTATGAATGAGACACCAAAGATTGCTCACTCCCTAATCTCTGTAAACCAATGAATAAAGGGTAGGATAAGGCATGAGAAATATTTATAATTCGTGTAAATAGAAAATAAACAAAACAAATAGTTTAAGTTCGACACAACCAATTACTACTAGCTACTTCCTTACCACAAACCCGAAAGAGATATTTATCATTGACTAACTTACGCTTTAACATGGAAAGCACAGGCTCTAATGATACACGAATAAGACTAAAATATACCTCGATCAACATCATAAAACATACCAAGTTGGTTATACCGAATTACCAACTCCTATAAAATCCTAAAATATACAATACAATAGTGGCAAAGTTATGGCCACTGTACACTAAAATAAGTGGTTTATATTCCATACTACTTAAGCTAAATACTAAAATTTCACATTTTTTTGTAACATAAACTGAAAATCCATCTAATGGTACATTACTTTACATTTTTCACAAATAATAATCCATCATATGACATTCATGAACGTATAGGAATCCGAATGAAATTAAAACTAGTGAAAGTAGTAGTAGTACAAGGATATGACACAAAGTACATACTTTCATATTCCCATTGCATAGTGAATTATCCCGACCAATGTCTCTCTAGAAAAGAGTCGAACGAAAAACTCACACGAACACATAAAATACACAGGGCACATGTAGCAACCAACAACCAAACAATGGACAATAATCTACACGGTAGGTTAAGTTGTAAGGGTGTAATGAAACAATAAACATTTAGTGGGTTAACAAACGAAAAGATAGGTTCAACATGTTATTCTAGGGGTATCTTACTCTAAAGATGAGAGTAACAAAAGGGTTTAAACAGGTAGTTAACTAACCAGTGTAGTTAGTTGATAAACAAACATATATAATGACATGGGTCATTTGGGTGAATCCTAATAATTTTTCTTTTTACGTTGATTAAAGCCGATTACACCAATTTTCTTCAATGTAATGCTCATTTTGGTGATTTCGAATAGATATACCAAACCAAGTCGGTTGAAGATGGTTGTGATCATGCCGAGAAAGAAACCCCACAAGAGTGTAATGGGTCGAGTAATGATAGTGGGCTAGGAGTTGTAAGAGAAAACACATGTGAAGGTTGTGACAGTTTTCAAGGAAATAAAACTCGCTTATTGTAATCTTAGAAGGTAACAAAATAATGATACAACTATTGATCACAGGGCTGATTACATGAAAATGGGATGAAGTGTCTTTAGGCTTCGGATTCTCGGGATTGTATGGACTCAGGTTTAAAGAAATCTACGTCCACTATTTGCTGATCCAAGAAACTTACTTTGAGGTAGCGACAGTATGGCTGACAAGTACAGATGATTATATCGGGGAGAATTGCCTAGTGATAGGAAACAATGAGGTTTTAGTGATGTCCGAGAAGGTCAATTAAGATATAGAGTGTACAAGTCGTGATTGGGATCTAGAACGAGCATCAAGCATGAAAGGAAAGACTGATTCATCTCATGAAGACAAGTGAAGAAGACTCGATTGTTGTCTATAACATTAGGGGGTGAATGTTTGACTTTTAATGTTATAGATGCAAATGATTAGGGTACTTTAGTCAATATATATTATGTATGTGCGTAAGTTTCGGTATATACCGAAACATTGTATATGGGCTGGGTCAAAAGAAACATTATAACCGTTATTGTTAGGGTTGTAACGTTTAGTTTTGAAGTGTCATTTAATTTTTGAGAGTCGGTATTCCATTTCATCATAGGAACCGATTCAGTATGTATAAATAGGTTAGGAATCTTTAATCTATAAATCAGTTGTTAATTCAATCAATACATGTTCAATTCATGTGTCTCATATTAAAATATAACCGTTATTATGTTGTAATAATAATAGAATCAATTCTTGTTAATCTTGTTCATAATTCGATTATGGAAAGTTATGAACTTGTGCCACATTGATGAGGGTAGTCGTTATTTTTACTAAATGAGTAAAGAATATGGATCAGAACCAATGTCAGAACATTATGCATGTATTTGTGATCTTCTTGGTCGATATGGTTATCTTGATGAAGCCAGGAACTTAGTTGACTCAATGCCAATACAGCCTGATGTTGTTGTATGGGGTCTTTACTTGGTGGTTGTAAAGTACATGGTAACATCGAGTTAGGAATGTATGTAGCAGAAAAAGCTTACTGAAATAGACGGTAACAGTTCTGGTCTATATTTTTTGCTTTCAAATATGTAAGCCCAACAGAGGAGATGGAGTGATGTGAAACGAGTTAGAAAGGCTATGAAGCAATGAGGCGTTGTCAAACAACCAGGTTGTAGTTGGATCGAACTTCAGGGTAAACTTCACGTTTTAATGGTGAAAGATAAATGGCAAGCTAAAAAGAAGGAAATTTATTCAACCTTGAGAAATTTGTTAAAAGTAATGAAGTTGTTCGGATATGTTCCAAATGCTCGTGATTTGGAGTCAAGTGAAGAAGTTAGTTCAGATTTAAACACATTAGAACCCGAAGAAATTGAAGTACCCATAGAGGAGGATATGATGTCGCATAATTTCAAGGTCAGTTAGAAACATTTTTGAGACACCACAGGTTATTTTTTTCTGTAACTAAATGTTATTTATGTAGCACCAGCTGTATACACTTATTTGGTGTACAACTTTCACGAGTTAATTAAATAGGCTAGTTAATAAAGTGTGTTTTAGGAACTACATCTAGTGTTCATGTGAATTAGTCAATAAACAAAACACTAATAGTTGGTCATTATATTGGTAAGGGTTGCTCTGTTTTACATCATTAGTAATTGTAATGAAGGTTCAAATTTGTAGTAAACCTTGCTAATAGACGAATAATGGTTAGAGCATTGGTCTTACATTAGTTTCAGAGAGTCTAGAATACCAAAAAGATCAAGATATCCAAAGTTGTTCAATGAAAATCACAAATATATTATCTATATAGATATTCATAATTTCTGAAGTCCATAATCCAAAGTAACGAAATACAAAAGTAAAAGTTCAAAATTTCAATCTCAAATAAGCTAGAGTTGTTAACAAAATTGTATTTGCATATAAAATCATTGAGATCTCTATTTGTGTGAGTGTGTGACCTGATAGGCCAATAAAGTTGCTAATAGTAGTAGTTATATTTTGTTTCGTGCACACAAAAATCCATCAAAAGAAAGAATCTAAATTAACACATGGATCTAAGGTTTTCATCGATATATAAGCTTTAAGCGTGTAGTGTATCTTATATCGTCCTAATTTGCAATGAGTCAACGATGCTAATATCTATTTATTTAATAGAAAATCGTTAAATTTAACCTTACGAGCTTTGTGTAAAAAATTTACAAATATTGATTTTTTGTACTTTTAATAATAATCATTCATCCTCTCCATTTAACCTCCGTCAGCCGATTACATGTACCACCAATTATATATATTTTCGTTTCTTTTAAACGTAGATGTGAGGTTTGTGTTTAACAAAACACATTTTAATAATTGACAATTTGGTTTGGTAATTAGTACTCCATTTATGGCCCCACTTGACAATTTCTTAATTTCTATTTATTTCGTTGGTGGATACTCCATTGTAAGAGTTGAAGTTTAGTTTATTTAATTAAGACAAATTAGAGGAATAACAATATAATGTTCTTTAAGAATACCAAGTCTACCTTCATATTCTATATCTTTTTTTTATATAATAAAACGAAATTTTGAGCGAGGATTTTTCAATTTAAAAAATCAATTCATACTTTATTTGGTAATATTTTATTTATTTATTTTTATTTTTATTTTAAAATATTTACTAAAAACCTCAAATATTCCAGATTTGGAAATAGTTAAAAAACGTTCTTATATATCTATACTACTTATAAAGCATGATATCACAACTAAAACCAACCCTTCATCTTTAAGATTCACCACCGTATCTATATCCAAGCCTAAATTTACACATACCAAACCAACATCCAAACTCCATTTTTAAGATTCACCTTCCAAACCCACATCCAAGCCTAAATTTACAAACACCAAACCAAACTCCAATCTTAAAAAAATCACAAACCATAAACCACTTTACAAACAAATACTCACACAACACGCCTTCTTCCATTTACTTCATCTATTTATCTCTCATCCCAAAAACAAACACTGCCACCCAACATTTTATTATCATCATTATATTTTCCTCCACCACAACTCACATAAATCACAACGGCTACCAAACCGCTACCAAGTTTTGAGGTTTTTCTTATGTCTTTTGATAGATCTACATATATTTAATGTTTTGATGGTTTGTTTCACGATCTATATATTTTCCATGTTATGAAAGCTTTTTTAATAGATTTATATTTCTTTTACGATCTCGAGTTCATTTATATATTTCTTTTTTAATAGATTTATATTTTCCATGTTCATTTATATTTAATGTTTTGATGGTTTGTTTCACTGATTCAAGTAACACCGAGATTCACCACCGCCGAAATCCTCGAATGAGACCACCACAACCGAGATGAGGTCGAGTTTTTTTGTTTCTTTTGAGTTTTTTTGGTTAGATCTATATATTTATTTCAAGTTTTAAGTATTGTTTTAGATCCATACGCTTTTTTAGATCCGAGGTCGTTATAAGTTTTTTGACAAAAGCTTTTATAGGATTTGTTGGAGCCGATGCCGCCGTTAGAATTCTTGGTTCCGTCACCTTCATTTGCGCCGCCGCTGCCTTTGGAATTTGTCGGTATTGCCGCCGTTGTCATTGTCGACGCTTGATGTTGTGGCCGTAATCATATTTTCGTGTTTGTTATTTAATTATTGTCGGACACATATGTTTTGGAAGTATTGAATGTTTTTTATATAACTTTTATGTAGATTGCGAGTTGCCTTACCGCGTTGATAACTTTTTTTGTAGATCTCGCTGTTGCCTTACCGCCGTTGTTGCCGGATGTGTCGTGGTCAATTTCTTGGAACGATTCTGGTGGAGGTAGCGAATGTAGTATAATTCTTTGTTATAAAGTTTATGTGGATTTATGGTATAAAATTTATGTAGTTTTTTTGTTAGTTTATGTAGATTGCGTAGTTTGTGTAAATATTTTGTTAGTCTTTTTGTTGCTTCAACTTTGTTATATAAAGTTTATGTAAATGTATATTTTGTTATATGGTTTGAGTAGTTTTCATGTAGATGTATTTATATAAAAGATTTGTGATATTTTTTCAAATTTGTTGTTAAATTTGGTTAGTAGTATTGGTATTCTAAAAATTTGTTATGTAAATAATGTTTGGTAAATTTTGTAACGTTAAATTTTGAAATTTGTTTATTATTTAAGCTTTTGAGCAATGATTTAAAATCCGGTTCGACTTGGTCGGATCAACCGTTGAATTGGAAACCGAGAGGTGAACGGTCCGTTGTAAGTCGGGTTTTGCTTGATAGTCGACTCGGTTTTAAAAGCTTTTGAGGTTCTAAACTTATCAAACTTTAAAATTTGAAATTTTAAATTAATGATAATATTTTGAAAATTTCAAACTTTAAGAATTTGAAATATTTTGATTGTGTAAATGGTTGTCGGTTTGAACATTTTGAAATTCTAAAACTCAAGCTTTTAAATATCTTGGGAACATAAAAGTAATCAACTTTTGTGAAAGTGAAATTTAATGACAAGTATGGTAAATTTTAAATCTTGGGAATATGAAATATTCGGTAATGTCTAAAAGTTATCATAGTTTTGAATATTTTGAAATAAGTTTAATGGTTTAAAATATTCGATTGTGAACATAACAAGATTTGACTAAGAGCGAGAAAATGTGGTGCCGTTGTCGTTAGCATCAAAAATGTGATGCCTTTGGACATTTTTTTTTCGTTTACATAATTTATTTGAGATATATAAAATTAAAATTAAAGCATATTAGATTAACTAATAAAAAAACTTAGGGTCTAACATTGCAAACATATTAAGGACCAACGATGTAAAAAAGTGTCAAATAAACTTAAATGTAAATACTCAAAACAAAAGTCTATAAGATGAAATAGTAAAAAAAAAAAAAAAAAAAAAATCTTGGCGGCTATGGCGCCACTACCTTTGGCGTGAACTCCTAAGATCGCGCCATTCTCTTCTCGACCGGTAGCTTGGCGCGACCTTTTGGCTCAATGATACCCCCACTCTAATGAATGAATCAAACTTTTAAACTTGACTATGAGAAAATATACTTTTATGTAAGTAAACACTCACATTTAAAATAAAATTAGTAGTCAAGCCGACATAAATTTCATTCATAATGAAGTTTAAATCTTTTATTGTTTCTAAAAGGTTGACATTCTAAATATTACAGTGTTTAGTACTTTAATGTTTAATGTTTAAAGTATATTTTGTTGTTTTGGAATCTTATTAGATAGTACAACTTAAAACAATGGAATTACATAGGGGCGTTATTCGGTTGACTAAGTCGGGTTCGGGTCAATACGGGTTGGGTTAATTCAGTCAAGGTTTAAAAATATATTCGCACCGACCTTATTTAAAACTTGGGTTTGTCGGATTCGGGTCAAATAGGTTTGGGTCAATTCGGGTTTGGTCAACCCGAATATATATAAAATAATTATAAAAGTGGCTTACTTCAATATTTTAACATTCTAAAAGTGTTATTCGAGTCGGGTTAGTCGGGTTGGTCGGATTCGAGTCAATTTGGGTGGGGTTAATTCGCCGAGGCTCATAAAACATACATAAACCCGACCCTATTTAGAACTCGGGTCATTCGGTGAACCCGAATATAATTTTGAACCCGAGTAAGTCAACCCGAATAGTCTCGGGTTCAAATTCGAGTTGGTCGGGTTTTATGACACCCCTACTTTCACACATAACATTGCTAGCGAGACAACAATGCAACCATGTTGCTGTGAAAAAAGTTCTTTGTAAAGGATTCCTTAACGCTACAATTTGTCAAGAAAAATCTATTCGCGTTGAAATTATGTCGAAACTAGAAAACGCCACGCAGACGGGTGCTCTGCTAGATACCACCGCCGCAAGACATGGCTACTCTGCTAGATACGGTGCAGCTTCTGCCACGCGGACACTCGGCTAGAAACCGCCGCCAGAAACCGACGCTTGCAAAGACGGCAGATCGCCTAGTAGTCAAGAAAAGAAAAATAAACACAAAAGTTTAAGTGTCAAAAGTATAAATAATAAAACTTAATAAAAAGGAGGAGTGATTTTAAAAATATTTGTGTCTAATGTAAAAAAATAAAAAAAATCACCCGCAAATACATTCACCTTCCAACCCATGTGTAAATTTAAGATTAAAAGGTTACTCCCACTTATTGCCTTACATCAACAAAACGATTTTAATGTTGATACAGTTTTTACATATGTGCGATTTTATTAAAAAATGTTGAATTTTACCGTATATTTCTTTAAGAATAAAAGGGACATATCTAGCACTTTTTTTGTTTATAAACAATATAGCTCCAAAAATGTCGCATGGTTAAGACGAAAACGAGCCTAATATTGATATACGTTTGACATGCGTACGGTTTTATAAAAAATATTGACTTTTAATATTTCTTTCTTTAAAAAAAGTTCAAAAAATGTACCAATTTGTTAGTTTATTGAATTTTGACGGATATTCACATATTGGAACAACTATTACAACCATACTATTGTTTACAACACACGCACACAAAATGAAAACACATCCGCCTCCGCAGCAGCGTGGGGCTACGAACAACTCGTTCAATATAAATAACATTGGTCAGAACTCCAAACATGCTTGCATACGTAAAACGTAAAAAAGAATTATAATAAAAAATAAATACAACTTTGTTAGAATACCAAGTCTACCTTCATATTCAATATAAATAACACTGGTCAGAACTTCAAACATTTATGCATACGTAAAAAAGGGAAAAAAAAATAAACAACTTTGTTAGAATGCCAAGTCTACCTTCATATTCAATATATATTCTAGGGACAATTTGTGGCGCTCTTTTTCTATATGGCCGTGTTCCTATTGTTGTCATCGCGCTCTCACCTAGGTTTATTTTAGACTTTTGTAAATTTTAGGTCTCGAAAATGATAAGTCGCAGGGCGACTGATCTAGTTTGGTAACTTTTCCTTAAAATTAAACGAGAGGCACAAGTTAGTTGAAATACCAAAATTAAATTTTGAACGCAAACAAGATAATGTTCATGATAGATATTCGTTTGGGATCAATAGAAAAAATATTTGGCTATTTTCTCAATACAAAAGACCAAAAAAGAACAATTACCATCAGGGTTAGTATTCAGGAAAACAAGAATATACAACTGATTACATATCTAGAAGATAAAGTGAATAAGTTATTGACTAAATATCTTTTTCTTTCTAAAATAGTATTACAAAAGCATGTTTCGTAGCCTATATAAATGAAGTTGGACTTGGAACTACTCAAAATACTGCATCACCTAGAAATCCCAAATGACAGACATGAAATTCGTTGTTCTAATTTGGGCAGTATTTCAAATGTTTTCGCATACAAATTCCACCACTGAAACCCACACCGTCATTAACTCAAAAAACTTAGCAAAGCCAGGGTGCAACAGCACATGTGGGGATTTAGTTGTTCCCTACCCTTTCGGTCTCGGAGACAACTCAGAATGTTATATAAATGAGGGATTTCGCATACTCTGCAACACTTCTGTAAACCCTCCAAAGGCCTCTATTTATAAAGACGATTACACCTCCATCAAAGTGATATCTGATTCCACCCTCCGGATTACCAATATATTGGCGAGCAGGTGCTATTATCCAAATGGCACAATATACAACGATATGTTTGTCAGAGCGAACCTTAGTGTGAAGCCATACACCTTCTCTAAAGTTAACAAGTTTATAGTTATCGGCTGCTATGATTATGCTTGGCTAAATTCAAGAACACGATCTAGGAATGTGTCTACCGGCTGTATGGTCTTTTGTTCAACACCGGATGATGTTTTAAGTGATGAGTGTACAGGATATGGTTGTTGTCAATCATCCATACCCACCGACATAAACTTTTATACTACCCGCGTCCGTAAATTGCAGGATTCAAGCAACAATTCAAGGGATGATGTAGGTGATGTAAATAGGAGGCCATTTAATCCTTGTACATACGCCTTTATTGGTGATGAGAATGCATTCAAGTTCAATGGCGCGACTGATTTAAATGATACTTCCTTCAGAAAGAGGATAGAAGAGACAGTGCCACTAGTGCTCGAATGGGCTATTGGAAATCTGAGTTGCCCTGAAATTGAAGCAACCGATGGTTTTGCCTGCCAATTGAATAGTAAATGTGTTAACTCTACAAGGGAAAGTGGTGGCTACCGCTGTGTTTGTAAAGAAGGCTATGAAGGAAATCCATATCTATCTCCTGGCTGCCAAGGTACAATCTTACATAGGTTTATATATGTCATTGCATTATCAAAATTTCCTTTAACAAGATTCTCACAGCTCTGAATGTTTTTTTTGGGTAAAAGGTCAAAGACCCGGTAAATATATTATTCCAAAAAACGTTTAAGTACAATGGATATGGGTGATCCCATATCTCAGCCCATTACATAGGCGGAAAGCTTACATAACAAAGATACCTCCTATTCTCTAAACAAGAAAATAAACCACTACTCAAACGATAACACAGCTCTGAATGTTCATCTCTTTAATTTCTGGTTCAGAGTACCTTTTATTATATAGGGCTATTATATATATTACGTTATATTATGGAACATTAACTATTGCTCATGAATAGTTTCACAATCACCTTCTAAATAAATAGGGGTGGTTAAGCTAACAAGTTGTCAAAAAAACTTTATCTTTTATCCCTTTATGATTAGTGACAAAAATGTTTTACTATTATTTTAATTTAACTTCTGTGTAAAAAAAAAATAAAAAAAATAATAACATTTACAAAAGTTTACGAGGAGAGTTATTTTACATATCAAGGGACTCATCCCCACCATCTATCTAAAAATAAATCAATGACTGAAATTAAAATTATTTATTATTCCACATATTTTTTATAATTTAAATATTATTTAACCGTTAATCGTTAAGCGAAAAATAACTACACCATCGCGACCAGCATTTAATTATCTTTCTATACACTGGCACCTTGATATACTTTCGGTAAAAGAAAAAAAAATCGTTTTTTCATGTATTTTCATCTTTTTTTTTTAGTTTTTTTTTTCGAATCTGAGATTTATATGAAAAAATCACATGTGATTAAACACTAATTTGAATATCACATATGATATTAGTGTTAAATCACATATGATATGTAATATCACATGTGATATTAGTGTTAAATCACATATGATATACATATCGTATGTGATTTGACACTAATATCACATGTAATATTCAAATTAGTGTTTAATCACATATGAAAAACACGATTTTTTTTGTCGAAAGTATATCAAAGTGCCCATCTATAGAAAGATAATTAAATGTTTGTCGTAATGGTATATTTTTTTCGCTTAACGATTAACGGTTTGAAAGAAAATGATGAAAGTGGGTTTCTTAAATTGTTGGGATTAATCTCATCCATTAGATCAAATAAAAATAGAGGGAAAATGGAGGGTGAAGATTGATCCTTTGGTATATAAAAAATGTTTTGTCCTCAAATAATTTTAATTCAAAGTTTACAATGGAAAAGGATTTTCAAATGTGATCAAATGAATTCAATATTACAATACTTCTGAATATTTACGAACTTATAAAAGACATAAGATTGTATAAAAGTATAATTGGTTGGGAATTTAGTAAGTTTCATAATAAAGCTCTGTTTTGCCTTTTAACTATGTAAGTCTTTCTTTGATAGTTTTTTAATTTTTTTTGTGGGTAAAAGGTTTTAACCCATTGAATGTATTACTTTAAAAAAATGCAGTTAAATACAAAGAATGTGGATGAATCTCACATTTCAACCGTTACCTAAGCACAACTAATCACAAACGGCAAGCAACTGAATCATTACATTTGACTCAACGAAAGAAATTAAACATAACCACTATCATCTAAGTTGACAACGGGTATGTGTAATGGCTGAAAACATCGTCCTCATCCTAATTTTCATGATCAATACCCTCTATGAACTTCTCGTACAAGCTTTTACTTGCACCACTACCTTCATAAGTAGAAGCCTCTTTGTCCTTTTTGTTGATTCTTGTTTGGTCTTTTCCATAGTCTCATTTAAAGAGACTGGTCTCACAACCACTTCCATGGTCTCCATATTGAGCCCTTTGTCTTCCATTTGAGTCACCACCTTTTCTGTTGATGATCCACATGTTTTCGAACTAAAATCCTAATCCTCATCAGCCATTAATAACAAAAACAAAAGAAAAACTTTAACAAAAAAAACTTTGTGAATAAAACAAAATATAATAGTACGTTGTAACGCACTACTAAGTATATATAAAATCATTAACCTCTATTTATCGTTCATAAGCAATTTTTTAGTAATTAACATTTGAATTATAAAAACAGTACTTATAAATTTTTTGCACGCACGGGTTTTAGACATGAATCAAATTTTGTTGAAGTATCATGCACGAATTTTTGATATGTTGTGTAATTTTACTAAAAATAAATTCAAATAATGATCGTTTTATTTAAATTATTTATCGGGTATCACTACTTAAGATTTGAGAGGAAAGAATTGAATACTTATCGTCGTTGCATTATAACCTCGAGTAACGGTTGTTCTTATATTATAAGCCTATCTGAAAAGTTTAAATGGTAAATTGCTAAATAACATGTTTATATATGTACAATCTCTTGTATTTATTTGCATTTCACACTAGTTCGTGCATCTATTATGATATTTTAATCTCGTGTATATACATAGGAGTTTTTGGTATAACTTTCTACTTAAATTTTCAACAAGAACAATACACGTTGTTTTCTAAAAAAAAAAGAAGATACATGAAGTCTATGATATATTTGTTAAATTTCTAAAATAATTAACTAAGAGTTTTAACATTTTGCTTTAGAAAATTGAATTTAAGATTAGATTCTTTCTAAAGCTTTGAACTTAGTTGTAAATTATACTGTATTAGACAATCATACAATAATGTTCTTTTATATTTAACCACTAGAGTTTTGTAAATCCCCCCTCCTTTCTCTCTTTTTTCATGATTTATAGTTTGCAATTTAGAAACATGTGTTTTCATGGAAAAGAAAAATCAAATTATGTAACCATGTCCTATAGCTCTTCCAGAACAAAGTTGTGTTGTTTGTCTGTTTAACTATACGTTTATTTCAGATATCAACGAGTGTGCGGATCCAGGAACCTACCCTTGTTATGGTGATTGCCTTAATACTCCAGGGAGTTACAACTGTACCTGTTTCCGAGGTACTACTGGCGATGCAAAAACACAAAATGGTTGTCAACGTTTTGCTGCTAAAGATGCAAGAGGGAAAATACTCACTATAGGTATGGTAGCTCTTTCATGCAAATATGAACATGTGTATTTCCATCTTTTCAACATGTATTTTTTTTTTATCTCAAATTAACCCATCTTTTCTTCACTTAAAACTAATCCTCACAATGATATTAACTTAGTCTTTTTCATATTACTTTCACATGTAGCGATTGTGATCGGCTTATTAGCAATATTTTGTGGGATTACGGGGATTTGCTTTGGAATAAGAAAGAGGAAGGTAATGAAGCTCAGGGAAAAGTTTTTTGAGCAAAACGGGGGGAAGTTGCTGAAACAAAAGATCGATTCACAAGGGTCGCACAAGGAAATGACTTTGTTTAACACCACAGAACTTCGTAAAGCAACTAACAATTATTCTCAAGACAAAATTATTGGTCAAGGTGCCTATGGTGTTGTGTACAAAGGAATTTTGTCCGATAAACGTGTAGTTGCAATAAAGAAGTCAAAAGTAGTGGATGGGAGCCAGGCAGAGCAGTTCATCAATGAAGTCTTGATCCTTACACAAGTCATCCATCGAAATGTGGTAAAACTTTTGGGCTGCTGCTTGGAAGAAGAAGTCCCTGTACTTGTATATGAATTCATCTCAAATAACACTCTTTACCATCACATTCATCATAGATTGGGTGGAATGAGTTGGTTATCATGGGAGAACCGGTTAAGAATAGCTGCTGAAGCTGCAGGTGCACTTTCATATCTTCATTCAGAAACGATTATGCCAATCATACACAGAGATGTCAAGTCGACCAACATACTATTAGATGATAACTACACCGCTAAAATATCAGATTTTGGCGCATCAAGGTTAGTCCCATTAGATCACGAGCAAGTAACTACTCTTATTCTAGGTACACTAGGGTATTTGGATCCACAATACTATCACACAAGCCAGTTAACAGAGAAAAGTGACGTATATAGCTTTGGAGTGGTCCTTGCAGAACTCATAACGGGGAAAAAACCCATTGGTGCTGACAGAATCAATGAAGAAAAAAATTTAGCAACATATTTTGTTAATTCAGTTAAAGAAAATCGCTTATTCGAAATTGTTGAACCTCGACTCTTACGTGAAGGAACTCTTGACAAGTTACATACACTAGCTGATTTGGTCAAGAGATGCCTTAGTTTAAAAAGCCATGATAGACCTTCAATGAAAGAAGTGGCAATGGAGATAGACAGCTTGAGGAAATTGACAACCCATCCTTGGATTCCACTAAGAAGTCAAGAGACTAGAAGCTTAGTCTTAGAAGTTGAGCAATCTGATCTTTACGAGGCTCCATTAGTTTCATATGGTCCTAATGAATGGGATTCTTACTCAGGTAGCAGAAACATGTTGTTTGAAGAATATGAACCACGTTAGTGCTTCTAAGAATGTGAACTAAGTGAGCATCTCCAGCTTGCTAGTGTCCATAATGATTGTTAAGGTTATAATTGTTTGTATGTATAATATTTATCTATAATGTGGTATTTATAGCTTTCTTGGAGTTCAAGTCTTATAATTTGCAGCAATTAATTATGGTACTTACTGGTTGTGTCAATTTGTAATAATTCTAAGTTTTATGAATTCGCAGTATGTATGTATTATTGGGTTAATCCCAGTCAGCTGCTGAACAAGCAGTCACAAGGCTGCTGAACTAGCAGTTACAAGACAGTTAGGAAGTTAGTTATAGAAGTTAGTTATGGCAGTTACAAATGAAGGGTTATGACCAACACACCCTTTCAATCATACCGTTTCAGATAGTATATATAGATAGAACATGTAATCGAATATGATGATGATAGATTAATAAATTATTTTACGTTTAAGCAAAGTTCAAATCTTTATCTTGTATTTTGGTATATTGTGACTACGATTTAGATCATAGATCCGTAACAAGTCCAATATTTGGTATCAGAGCAGGTTTGCTTACTTAACCAAATCATTATATACCAACTTATTTTTTTCTGTTTTTGAATCAAAAGGAGTCAGATTTTGTTTCGGTAAAATTTTTTCGCAAAACCCAACGAACACAAATCAAAATAATCATTTTTGTGTTTCCTGGATTTTATCAGTAGAAACGTTTATGTCGCCCAGGGATCATTCATTAATAGTGATCAATCAACCGGCATCAGAAAATATTTTTTCATCTCGTTTTAGTTTTTGCAAAAAAATCTGTCAAAGGACATTAAATCCGAAAACCGAAAAACCAACCCAGAAATTAATCAGGTTAAGATAAGTTGCATAAAGAACCTAATAACCAACTAATTCACAAAACAAAAAAACCATACCAACAGATACACAAAGTCATCCGAAATGGGAATCAATCAAATAAAAAACAAGGAACAAACACACCTGTTTTTGCAAAGATCAGAGATTCACACCCTTAATTGAATCACCAATTGATTCAATTGATCAGAAAGCCCCAATTACTCACGATTTAGAAAATCCCCAAATTGACGAAACCCTAGTTTTGCCATCAGAAAGGATTCCAGCGTTCAAGAAGAACACCAAACCATGGAGTAAAGAAAGTTAATCAAGCCATAACAAATAGGCGTATTAACTATCAAGAATCAGAAGACAGGGTTTCAAGTCTCAAAGTATTAGGAGAGACGCGTTTCTATCTGAGAAAGGAGAAAAAAAAAGAGAGGCGCAAGAAATAAAAGAAACACACAAGAGGAACCAACAAATATTAGGGCTACGGGTTACACTATCAACCCATCAGGTTCCAAAAAGAACAAAAACACCCTTCCACTTTTTTTGATATATTATATATTACAGTTTTTTAATGTATATTGTATAGATAATCTTAGAAAAGTTACTTTCCTTAGTTTTATGTTAGTATCTTTTCGAGGTTTTAGAAAATATAATAACCTAGTGTCTACACTGCTTATTATATTAGGAATAACTTAAGACGTAATTAACCTTAGGTTTATTCATTTAAAGGTATAACAATCTTCTAGGATAGTTTTTGGAATAAAACTAGTCCCGATAAGTTTTTGATAGTCTTCAAGTCATAAAACGAAAGAGCTCACCGAAAAGAAAATCCGACGCACTTAGTGTTAGGTATGTTGGAGATATTAGTCAATATCCGAGAGTTATAACGAAAGAAAGTGGAGAAAGTCCAAAGAAGGAAGTGGGTACTACTAGTACACCACAATTCCAATGTCCGATTGTGAAACCCTCAAATTACTCATTATGGGCAATTTGAATGCAAATCATCCTAGAAGCGAATAGTTTGTGGCCCCACTTTTCTTTAAAAAATAAAATTTACAATAGAAAAACAATAAAAAAAAAGAAAAAAAAACAAAAACAAACCACAAGGACTGAAACTATCAATTTGAAAACAATAGAAAAAAAAAAAAAAAAACAAACCACAAGGACTGAAACTGTCAAACATCCAAACTTGCTTTCTTCTACCTTAATCACCTGCAACACTAAAACATACACTAAAACACACACATAAAACACACACGTAACACACACACTAAAACATACACATAACACACACCAAAATACCCATTAAAATACCCATTTAAATCGGAAGAAAAAAACAAAGAAAGAAAATTAACGAAAAAAGTTTTAACGCCGCGTTATTTGGTTAATGAGCAACGTTTAACGCAAGGTTAACGTGGAGGTGGGTGTGGGTAACGGGCAATAACGCCAAACGTTAAAGGTTAACGCTCGTTTGAGTGTAACTATACCGAGGGCTCTTATTGAACTTGATCGAAAGGGGGTTTCTTAACATCTCTTAATTTTGTTTTCTTTTATTTTTTATTTCTTATTTTTATATGTTTTCACTTTTTTTATGATTTTTTCCCCTTATTTCAACTTTTTATTTCGTATTAAAGGTACCTTTACATATTTTCTGTTAGAGTAAGAATGTAAAACATGATAATAATCATCTGACAATTCCTATTTTGTTCAACTTAGAGACTTCGAGTTAGCGAACTTATATATCTCAACTCTAACTCAACCCATTTTTTTTTTTGTCAATTAAACATGAGATTGAATGTTTTGTTTAAAATACTTCAAACCTTTAATTGATTATATTACAAAATTTGTTTTTTTAATATTTAATAAAGATTATTTCTCGCGTGAATACAATTTTTTATATTAAAGTGTAAAAACTGATTGTTTAACACATTCAAACATTTTATAAAAAACAAAGAAATTTATTTGATTCAGATTCAGATTTTTCAACCACATATTCAGATTCAAATGTGCAAATCAGATTCAGACTCAGAGCATTTTAATAAACAAATAACATCGTATTCTTTGTAGTACTAAAGTATTTGGATTTGTTCTATTTTAACCAACCTGTTTGATTTTCCTTTTCTTTAACGAGTGTGAGAATCCAGAAGAGTACCCTTGCGATGGAGTTTGCGTTAATACTTATGGGAGTTACGATTTCAAGTGCCGCCGTGGATACCACGGCAACGCAAGAATACAAAATGGTTGCAAACGTTCCGCTGGACATTCAAATTTACAGCAGTCATATTTATTTTAGGTAATTCTTTGATTAATGCATGTATGACCCATAACCCATTTTGCCTTTCGATCACAAATATATTGAATGAATACTTAGCACAAATGATAAAGGAAGACACGATCAATTGGAAGAATTTATCTTATGTTTGTTTTTTCTTTTAACCTACAATACTTGTTTATAAACAAAATTCTTCTTTGCTTTTCAAAAATAAAAAAAAGTTAATACCATTTTGGTTTACAAAGTATTTTGTGTTTTGTTGACGTTACATGCTACTCTCTTTCATTCTACTCTTATATGAACAAGAAATACAGTGAAAGACTTTGCATGTTTAAAGTTTATAAGTAGTACGTAGAACTAGTACAAACAGTTTGCTCACATCTAGCAGAACTTTTGGTAAACATGTTTAAGCTCACAACTATCATATCCATTTAGGTAATTCTTTGATCGTATATAATGTATATGGTCATAGATATTTTGACACAAAATAAGCTTCTCCACCATGATTTTTTACGCTATTGTGTTCTAATTACAGTTAGTAAACTTTATATTACCATGTACTTAAAACAAAAGCAGGTACAGATTGTTTAACTCTCCTATGTTCTGTAGTTTATGATGCAAATATAAAACATGTGTTTGTCCAGGTGTTGTATTGGGCACAGGGATACTGGTTTTATCAATTGGTGTGTACAAACTATTCCAAAAGAGGAACGATAAGAGACGTAAACAGAAATTCTTCAAGAAAAATGGTGGTTTTTTGTTACAGCAACAAACATTAAATGGTGAACATGCATCTGAGACAACGAGATTGTTCAGCGCTACAGAGTTAGAGAAAGCAACAGACCAATATAACGAGAATAGAATACTAGGACGTGGAGGCCAAGGAACAGTGTACAAAGGCATGTTACCCGATGGAAAAATAGTAGCCATAAAGAAGTCCATGCTGGTAGATGAAAGCCAAATCGAATCATTTATCAACGAGGTATTTTTACTCTCCCAAATTAGCCACAGAAATGTGGTGAAGTTGCTTGGATGTTGTCTAGAAACAGAAGTTCCAATTCTCGTTTATGAATTTGTGTCAAATGGAGATCTGTGCCAATTCATACATGACGAGAATTATGAGTTTCCTACATTTTGGAGTATACGACTACAAATTGCTACAGAGGTAGCAGGGGCTCTTGCTTATATGCACTATGCAACTTCCGTTCCTTTATATCATCGAGACATTAAATCTTCTAACATACTTTTGGATGAAAAATTTAGAGCAAAGCTATCAGATTTTGGAATATCCAAGTCTCTGTTAGGGGATCAAACTCACTTAAGCACATTAGTCAAGGGTACCTTTGGGTACTTAGATCCCGAGTACTTTCAATCCAACCAATTCACTGAAAAAAGCGATGTTTATAGCTTTGGGATTGTTGTCGTTGAGCTATTGACCGGGAAAAAGCCGATATATTCTATAGGACCAGGGGAATCGAGAAGCTTGGCAACTTTGATTTTGTCAACCGATGATGGGCTTCTTTTGGAAAACGTTGATAACCGAGTGTTAGATGGACCAAAAGAGCAACTGCTAGCAGTTGCTAAGCTTGCAAAAAGATGCTTAAATTTGAATAGAAACTTGAGGCCAACTATGAAAGAAGTTGCAATGGAATTGGAGGGAATACGATCAAGTCACTAAATAGAATGTGATTGTGGCCGGATGCATAATTTTTGGTCTTTAAAATATTAGGCCTCTTGATCTTTAGGTTGGTCATTTGAGATATTTCATACAAGTCATTTTGATATCTGTATTTGTACTATGTACGTGATGCAGCTGCAGTTCTGGCTGTTCTGCACAATGGTTCTGGGCCTTTTGCTTGTTGTTCATTTGCAATTAAATTGTTGTATTTACTAATTAACTGATCGTGCTTAATTATATTTAGAATCTCGTTACAAACTGATGGTGCATTCGGGAAGGATGAATCGCTCCGTAAAACGCGAGTCTATTTATTCTCTTCTAATTAGTTGGACCATAGGTGCTGTGAATTACTTCACGGGCGAAGTGTCTAGTTCAAGTCCTTGATGTCTCATCTAGTGAATATTTAATAAACATAACTTATTGTTCCTTCATAATTTAAAAAAACTGTTTTGGCTTGAAATGTTTTGGTCAGACAAGGAAACAAATTTACATCAACTCAACACCATCCAAACACACCCAAATCATCCATGCCCATATCATCAAATCCACATTCTCTTCAGAAACATTCATTTTAAACAAACTCATTGACACATACACCAATCTGGCCTCATTAATAATGACACCAAACGACTGAGATGGGCACAAGGAATCAGCGGCACAATTATTTTAATCAGATTTGGAGGAACTAAATTCTGTTAGAGACTCGAAGGCCTTTTAGGCTTATATTTGATGAAGAGGTTGTAAGGGAAATTTAGGAAGAGAGAAACACTTAAAGAAATTTTACAATGTTATTGATTGCTTGAATCTTACTTGATTTGCTTAGTACACAAATGGTTACAACCTTACATATTTATACTACTCCATGGAAGTTTCTACACACTAGATATTTGCATGGATATGTAAATATCTAACATTTAGATATTTCTTTTCATACTAATATCTAGATATTTCATATTAATATCTAGATATTACAAAATATTCTAGATTATTCCACTAGATATTTCTATATTATATCTAGATATTTTTACTTATGGTTTGGCCTAACTATTTTATTATGGTAGCTCAATTACAAATTTGGATCAAATCAAGTTTATGATCCAACACCCCCCTTTATACTTGATTTCTGACTCAAGCATCATTCGTTGTCTTGAAAAATCTTTCTCGTTGATCGGCTTGGTGAGGATATCTCGCAACTTGGTTTCGGACCTCATATGTATCACTTGGACATCTTTCCTTGCAATGCACTCTCGAATAAAGTGATAACGAGTGTTAATATGCTTACTCGATCATGGTATCTCGGATTTTTGCTAAGTCAATGGCCGACTTGTTATCCACGTAGATCTCGATCGCATCTTCTTGTTCCATGTGTAGCTCCTTTAGCATACTTCTAAGCCAAATGCGTGACATACACACGATGTTGCATTACGTACTCCGCTTCACAACCGGACAAAGTAACAATAGGTTGCATCTTTGAAGACCATGTAAAGCATTGTTACCGGGAAGAATAAGAATCTGTTGTACTTCTTCCATCGTCTTTGTTTCGGCCCGATCAACATCGTCTCTATATCCAACCAACTTGAAGTCTTCACTTGTTGAGTAAAACATGCCGTAGTCTACGGTACCTTTGATATAACGAGAATCCTCTTTGCAATCTCCAAATGCTTTGTCGTAGGCTCTTCCATGAAACGACTAATTAAACCAAACGCAAAGAGTATGTCGGGTCTTGTACATGTCAAATAGCGCGGACTTCCAACGAGACTCTTGAATTGAGTTGAGTCTCACCGCTTCTCCTCCGTCATGCTTAGAAGGCTTTGCCTTATGTTCAATGGGGTGCCAACCGGATTGCACTTATCCATGCCAAACTTCTTTAATATCTCCTTGGCATATCCTTCGACTTATGAAAATTCCATCATCCGTCTCGCTTCACCTCAATGCCAAGATAATAAGACATAAGTCCTATGGTCGTCATCTCGAACTCTTTCGTCATTGACTTCTTGAGCTCATCAATCATACTCGAGAGTTTCAGTAAGATCAAATTATCCACGCACAAGCGAAGACGAAGCGGTATACTTGATTTGCAAATTTCACGTAAAGTGCATATTCACTTAGGCATTTAGTAAAACCATGTTCTTGGAAATACTTGTCAATTCTAGTATTCCAAGCACGTGGTGCTCGCTAGACCATATAAGGCCTTCTTCAACCTTAGCACTTTACCTTCTTGCCCTTTGGCAACATATCCTCTGGTTGCTCCACATAAACTTCTTCTTCGAGAAGTCCATTTAGAAATGCAGACTTCACATCCATTTGGTGGATTTTCCACCTATATTGAGCAAAGAATAGCAATAATCATTCTAATAGTTTCTAAGCGAGCAAGAGAGCAAATACCTCTTCGTAGTCGATACCATACTTACGCTTGTAACCTTTTACCACAAGTCTTGCCTTGTACTTTTCCACTTCGCCTTTGGCGTTTTCTTGGTCTTGTATACCCACTTGACTCAATAGCCTTTTGGCCTTTCGGAAGGGTCGTCAACTCCACGTATCATTCTTCACTATTGACTTTATCTCCTCGTCCATGGCTTGTCGGCATTTCTTGCTTTTCATTGCCTCCTCAAAAACTAAAGGTTCACAATCAGATAAACAAGTAAGGGGTATCTCGTCGGTTGCCTCGTGAGAGCTCCTGCAAACTTCTTGTCTTGGTTCTCCTTCACTTGAACTTGAAGGTGATTCTTGGGTTGGAGTTGGACTTTGAGGTTGTTGGACTTCCTCACTTGATTCACCCGTCTTTTCTTCGTCAGTCATAGGAAGAAAGTCATACCTTTCATTTTCCTTAATGCTCCAATCCCATGTCTCTTCTTCATCGAAATCCACATCTCTACTCACTACCACCTTCCTTGTGATTGGATTATAGAGCTTATAACCTTCGATTGCTTGTCGTAGCCAACAAACACATGCTTCTCACTTCTATCATCAAGCTTTAATCGCCTTTGGTGGGAACATGGACATATGCTATGCTTCGAATACTCTTAGGTGAGAGACGGTGAGGCTTCATCCCATTCCATGCTTCTTGGAGTCTTGTTATCTAAACTCTTTGATGGACACCGGTTCAATAGATATCTTGCACAATCAACCGCCTCGGCCCAAAACTCCTTTGGCATCTTCTTACTTTTCAACATGCTTGGACCATATTGAGAATGGTTATATTCTTTCTCCACCACTCCATTTTGTTGTGGGGAGTAAGGAGCCGTTAGAAATCTCCGGATCCCATTATCCTCACAAAATTTGTTAAATTCTTTTGATAAAAATTCTCCACCTCTATCGGATCTCATGAATTTAGTTTTTAAACTTTTCTCCTTTTCAACCATAGCTTTAAATATTTTAAAAGTTTCAAAAACTTGAGATTTTTCTTTTAGAAAATATACCCAAGTTTTTCTTGAAAAGTCATCAATAAAGAGCATAAAGTAAAAATTCTTACTATAAGAGGGTGGAGTAATGGGACCGCACAAATCCGTGTGAATTAGTTGTAAAGGCTCCTTAGCTCTTGATGTTGCTTCTTCGAATGAACTCCTAGCATGCTTCCCAAGAAGGCATCCTTCACTGATTGATTGGGATGATCAATTTGATCTAACCCTTTCACCATTCCCTTTGAGGATAATAACTTTAAGTCACCAAAGTTTAAGTGCCCGTATCTCATGTGCCAAAGCCACGAATGATCCTTCAAACAACTCTTTAAGCACTTAGCTTCATCATGTTGAATGTTTAGAAGGAACATTCGATTTTTGGTCATAGGCACTTTTGCTATGAGCTTTCCTTCGGGATTTCTTATTATAGCACTACGATCCTTGAAATGAATATTGTAATTTTTCTCTAAAAGTTGTCCCACGCTTAAAATATTACTTTTAAGATTGGGCACATTGTATACGTCCGAAATATATTGGTGACTTCCATCTTTAGCTCGGATAAGTATCTTACCTTTTCCTTTCACCGGTGCTTTTGATTCGTCTCCAAAGGTGACGTTATCTTTGCTTTTCTCCATCTCCACGAACAAGTCTTCTTCACCCGTCATATGGTTACTTGCAGCAAAATCTATATGCCATGGCTCTATCCTCTCTTCTTGTTCGTCATGTCTTGCCATTAGCAAGGTAAGCTCATCTTCATCTTCTACCTCCACAAGATTAGCTTTTTCTTCCACTTGTCTTGAGCTAGTACACTCATTGGCATAATGACCATATTTACGATAGTTATAACATTGTATTTGGGGCTTACCTCCTCTTTGAGATAGAAAGTCTCTCCCACGACCTCTTCGATTTGAAGACCGTTGGTTTTCATCTTCTCTTCCTCTTCCTCGTCCTCGGCCTTGGAAACCACCACGACCTCGAAAAGTGCCGCGTCCTCGTCCTTGCTCCTTTCCATGTAGAAAGCTCTTTTCTCTTTCTTTGAAAGAGAACTTTGAGTATAAAGCTTGCTCCAAGGGTTCTTTCCCCCTTCTTTTCTTCAACTTCTCTTCATGGGCTTGTAAAGATCCCATGAGTTGATCAATGGTCATAGAGTCTATGTCTTTTGACTCCTCTATGGCCACGACAATGTAATCAAAGCTTGGTGGCAAAGAGCGAAGAATCTTTTCTATCACCCCATGTCACTCAATCTTTCACCATTTCTCTTCATTTTCATTTGAAATGGTCAAGACACGAGTGAAATAATCCGAAATGGTTTGATTCCTCCATTGGAGTTTTCGAACTCTCCTCTAAGAGTTTGAAGGCGCACCATTTTCACCTTGTCGATTCCTTTGAAAGCATTTTCAAGGATCTCCCACGCTTCATAGAAGTGGTTGCATTTGCAACTTTCTCGAACATCGCATCATCAAGACATTGATAGATAAGTGTAAAGCACTTTGATCCTTCTTTCTTTCCTTTTGCAACTCCACCCTTTGGCGGTATTCATGAGCTTTCATCATCTACTTTCTCAACACCTTTCTCTACCATCTCCCACACATCATGTGAACCTAGTAACGCCTTCATTCGAATGCACCAACTATCATAGTTATCTTTGGTAAGACGAGGAAAATGGAACAAGTTCATCATGCTTGACATCGTGATATTCTAGCTCTGATACCAATTTGTTAGAGATTCGAAGGCCTTTTAGGCTTATATTTGATGAAGAGGTTGTAAGGGAAATTTAGGAAGAGAGAAACACTTAGAGAAATTTTACAATGTTATTAATTGCTTGAATCTTGCTTGATTTGCTTAGTACACAAATGGTTACAACCTTACATATTTATACTACTCCATGGAAGTTTCTACACACTAGATATTTCCATGGATATGTAAATATCTAACATCTAGATATTTCTTTTCATACTAATATCTAGATATTTCTCATATTAATATCTAGATATTACAAAATATTTCTAGATTATTCCACTAGATATTTCTATATTATATCTAGATATTTTTACTTATGGTTTGGGCCTAACTATTTTATTAGGGTAGCCCAATTACAAATTTGGATCAAATCAAGTTTATGATCCAACAAATTCAACTCACAAATGGAAGACACTCAAAAGAGGAGTTTATTGTATTTCATAATCTGCCATTATTGTTCCTCCTTTATTAAGGCTCAATAACATTCAATATTATTAGACTTATTCCCTTCCATCTACCCCTGCTTTTATTATTGAAACAAAACTCCCAAACTTATTTAAAACATCGAAAACTAAAAGTTCTCGACTTCAATTCGATCCACCAAAAGATCTCCTTGCTCGATCAACTTCTACTAAGAAACTTCGACATCTTAATTGACATGGTTGTAGAGAATTCTTTCTAGTTTCGAATGATTGAAATCACTAAAATCGAGACTTCCGAGCGAGGAAGTTATGGCCAAAATAATAACGGGTGGTCGTTGACCCAAAATGACGCGATTAAATCTCATCGGGACCACTCACATTTTCAAGTCCATGGTAGCAGTTCTCGAGGCTAACGGTGTCGATAAGGCATACAAATTGTTCGACAATAGAAGGCAGTTTTAGCAACTTTAACGGATGCAGGTCTGTTAGATGAGGCGATCGACAAAGGTTTTTGGGCACATGGGTATGACTGATCAGTGCTCGTGGAATATATAGTATGGTGTCGGATTTTTGGGCGGCACGATAGGTTTGAGGACTCGGTTGAGTTTTTTGTACGTATGCATGGCGAGGGGTTTTTCCTTAATCTGTATGCGTATATGGGAGTGGGCTTAAGTCATATACGCATTTGAGAGATGTGAGGATAGGTGTGTAGGTGCATGGGTCGGTTGTGAAGAGTCCGTATGAAGGAAATGTTTATATGGGGAGTGCGCTTATTGATATGTACGCCAAATGTGGGAATGTAGGCTGTACGCAGAAGGTTTTTGATGGGATGAGGTGTAGGAATGAGGTGCAGGAGGTTTGATTACGTGTTATGAGCAGAATGGTCCGCCTAGTGAAGCTATTGATGTATTTAAAAAGATGATGGATGTCATGTCGTGATTTATTGAACCAAATGAGGTTACTCTAGCGAGTGTGTTAAGTGTGTGTGCAACCTTGTCAAGATTGAATTCAGGATAGGAACAACATAATCGAGTTATGAAATTTAAGAAGTTAAGGGATGACCTTGTCATAAGCAACGCGTTTGATATTTATGCAAAATGTAGTAAAATTGCCTAAGCAAGATGGATTTTTGATGCAATGCCGGTTAGAGATATTGTCACTGAAACTTCAATTATTAGTGGTTATGCAAAGTTTGCTAATGTTGAAACCGAACGTTTGATATTTATTGATATGTCGGATAAGAATATAGTGTTGTGGGACGCACTGATAGCTGGATACACACAGACTGGAGACAATGAAACCTCGTTGAAACTTTTTCTCGAACTAAAACAAGACAATGTCTTTCCTACGCATTACACTTTTGGGAATCTTCTTGGTGCATGTGCCAGCCTCGCTGATATGAGATTTGGACAACAAGCTCATTACCATGTCGTTAAACATGGTTCAAATTTGCACATGTTGACCCAAAAATATGGTTGTTCAATTGAACGTTGACCCGAAAGTGATATCTATGTAGGGAATTCGCTTATAGGTATGTATGTCAAATGTGGGTCCCTAGAAGATGGAAAACTAGTATTTTGAAAGATGGTTCATAGAGATTTGGTATCATGGAATGCAATCATAGTCTCGTTTGATCAAAACGGCCACGGAGTTGAAACCATTGATTTTTTTAGAGAAATGTTTGCTTCTGGTGAAAAACCAGAGCATGTAACAATAACCGGGTTACTGTCTGCTTGTAGCCATGCGGGTTTAGTTGATAAGGGTCGTCGTTATTTTTACTAAATGAGTAAAGAATATGGAGTAGAACCAATGTCAGATCATTACGCATGTATTGTTGATCTTCTTGGTCGATATGGTTGTCTTGATGAAGCCAATAACATAGTTGACTCAATGCCAATACAACCTGATGCTGTTGTATGGGGGTCTTTTACTTGGTGGTTGTAAAGTACATGGTAACATTGAGTTAGGAAAGCATGTAGCAGAAAAGCTTATAGAAATAAACGGTAACAGTTTTGTTCCATATTTTTTTCTTTCAAATATGTAAGCCCAACAGAGGAGATGGAGTGATGTGAAACGAGGTTAGAAAGGTTATATGTAAATGTTATTCTTGTGACACATACAGGAAGAGTGGAAATTTGAGCAAAAACTGCCCAAAGATAATGAGAATAAAGAAGGTGGATAGTTACCTTAATTAGAACTTCCCACTGAAAATTCTCTCTGGTGACCAAAACCCTAAATTCTTCTTAATCGGATTTCACCTTTTCTCTCCATAATCGATTTTAATCCTTGTTTTGCTTGCTATGATTTGTTCTTGTTAGTGATTAACATCACTATCCTGATCAGATTTGTGTTAGGTTTACAGGTTTAGTTTTTCTGGGTGAATCGATTTGTTAGGGTTTCTGGTATTCGTATCGCACAAGGCTTTTCTAATCGTCTTTAATTTACTTGTGTTGATCATTATGGTGGGAGGTTGATTCTGAACATTGTCGTCGTTAAAACCCTTACTTCTCAGTTAGGGTTTTATTTTTTTCGATTGTCTTTGGCTGTTCTACTGTACGTGGGTTCTAAGAGATGGATAAAGGGTTTCTTAAAAAACATAGTGCCACTAAAGAGTCTAAATCTGTTGGCAAACCTGATGATAGTTTTGGTGAGTTCAACATTGATTCAACGGAGACAGGTTCTGAATACGTGAAGCCGGTTTCACGTTCCTATCCTGCTGCTGACCAATGTTTTGAGATACCATGAGTTGTTTTGGACTCTCGTATGGCTGAAACAATAGTAAATTTAGCTTCTCCTTATAACACTGATGATGAAACCATTAATCACTTTAATTCTTCTCATGTGAAAAATAGTCATCCTGGTGGTACTGCTCAGGTAGTCTTGGATGCTTGTTAGAGTTTAAAGGAAACAATGCATGGTGCGAAGTATGAGAATGCGAAGATGGATTCTTCAAATCATTCTGCTCGGAAGGATTCTCCTACAAACACTCAAAGTGTTCTGAAACTGTCTACTACAAATGCATCTAATGTGAAGCCGGTTTCTTACGTGGGTGCTACTTCTAGTGAGCCACCGAAGCACAAGTTTAACTTTCGTAGGCTAGAGTGTAGCAATAAAAATAATAAAGTGGACCTTTCTGTTCCTATGAACGTGGTGGAAGAGGTAAACTCTAGATTTGAGAATACTTTATATGGGTACTTTCTTGGTAAATGCATTGCTTTTCCGGTTGTTGATTATTATGTACGTAAAAAGTGGGCTAAGTATGGCATTCAAAAAGTCATGATGAATGCAAAGGGTTTCTTCTTCTTTAAGATTAATTCGAAGAAAGGTGTTGATGATGTGCTTGAAAACGGCCCGTGGATGATTAGAAATGTGCCTATTATTCTTAAACATTGGACCCTAAACACCAACCTACTTAAAGAGGAATTGACTAATATTCCGGTATGGGTTAAATTCCACGATGTGTCCCTTGCTATGTTTTCTGATCATGGTCTCAGCCTCCTAGTCACACTGATTGGTACGACGAAAATGTTAGATTCTTACACTAGTCAAATGTGTTTGGAATCATGGGGTCGAAGTAGTTTTGCTAGGTGCTTGATTGATGTTAAGGCGGATCAGGCTCTTAGGGAGACCATCACTGTTGAGATACATGTACTTGATGGAACAGGTTCTAATATTGAAAAGATTCGGGTTGAATACGAATGAAAACCGCCTAGGTGTGATACGTGTAAGCTTTTTGGTCATATGCTTCTTCATTGTCCTAAATCTGTTCCACCTTCTACTTAGCCTAAACAGAGTGTTAATGATGGTTTTCAAACTGTCAATAACAAGAATAAGGGCAGGAATGGTGGTCATAGTTTTCCAGGTAAGGGAGGTTTTACTAAACCTAGTGTGGGTCCTAAGTTTAGGTATCAACCTAAAGCGCCTCTTCCTGAACACAAGAAGGTAGAAAATACAAAGAAGAAAGCTACTGAAGTGGCCAGTACAAGTGGGATTGATACATCTAATCCTTTTGACGCTCTAAATACAATTGATTCCGATGAATGTGGCAATCTTACTGATGTGAGGAGTCTGGTAATACAATGGAAGCAAAGGAGGTCGGGTCAATTAAGACAAGTAATGTATCACATGTTCCAAATGTGAGTGATTTAATGAATGATAACGAGGTTGGTCCTACCCCTATTGTTGAGAAAATTTGGGAGTTTGAAAAGCTTCTTATGGATGGGAAAGCTACTCTTGTTGATGATAATGGTAATCCTATTAAAAAGGTTGCTTATACGTCTTCTACTAAGAGGGTTAACCCATTCACTAAGGTGGGAGAGATTGTGGATTCTGATAGTTAAGAAGAGGTGGTTGAGAACACCTTTGATGAGTCGAGTAATCTATTTGGTGGTGGTCATGATCGTGAAGATGATTATGATGATTATAACTATGATAACTATGCGGATCAAGTTTACGATCTCCCAGGTAATCGGGATGCTTATTATGACATGTATGGTAACAAGCTTCATGGCCTTGGTAGGAAGTAATTTTATCTCCATAGGAGTATAATGTTATTTTTTGAGTAGTGGTTTATTTTCTTATATAGAGAATAGGAAGTACCTTGTTATGTAAGCTTTTCTCCTATGTAACGGGCTGAGATATGGGCCTTTGTTCTTAAACGTTTTTTGGAGTAATATATTTACCTGGTCTTTGACCTTTTACCTAAAAAAGAGGTTAGAAAGGTTATGAAGCAATGAGGCGTTTTTAAACAACCAAGTTGTAGTTGAATCGAACTTCATGGTAAACTTCACGTTTTAATGTTGAAAGATAAATGGTTAGCTAAAAAGAAGGAAATTTATTCAACCTTGAGAAATTTGTTCAAAGTAATGAAGTTGTTAGGATATGTTCCAAATGCTCGTGATTTGGAGTCAAGTGTAGAAGTGAGTTCGGATTTAAACACATTAGAACCGGAAGAACTTGAAGTACCCATAGAGGTGGATGTCGCATAAATTCAAGGACAGTTCGAAACATTTTTGAAACACTGTAGGTTATTTTTTGCTGTAACTGAGCGTTGTTTATGTAGCACCAGCTGTATACACTTATTTGGTGTACAACGTACATGAGTTAATCAAATAGGCAAGTTAATATAGTGTGTTTTAGGAACTACATCCAGTGTTCATGTGAATCAGTCAATAAACAAAACACTAATAGTTGATTATATATATTGGTCTGGTCTAATTTATTAACAATAGGGTTGCTTTGTTTTACATCCTTAGCATTTGTATTGAAGGTTCAAATTTGTAGTAAACCTTGCTAATAGACGAATAACGGTTAGAGCATCGGTCTTGCATTAGTTTCAGAGAGTCTAGAGTACCAAAAAGATCAAGATATCCAAAGTTGTTAAATGAAAATCACAAATCTATTATCTATATAGACATTCACAATTTCTAAAGTCCATAATACAAAGTAACGAAATACAAAAGTAAAAGTTAAAAATTTCAATCTCAAATAAGCTAGAGTTGTTAACAAAATTGTATATGCATATAAAATCATTGAGATCTCTATTCGTGCTAGTGTGTGACCTCATAAGCCAATGAAGTTGCTGATAGTATTAGTTATAGTTTGTTCCGTGCACACAAAAATCCATTAAAAGAAAGAATCAAAACCAACACATGGATCTAAGGTTTTCATTGATATACAAGCTTTAGGCATGTAGTGTATCTTATACCGTCCTAATTTAAAGTGAGTCAACGATGCTAATATCTATTTATTTTAATAGAAAATTGTTAAATGTAACCTTACGGGCTTTGTGTAAAATATTTTGACAAATATTGATTGTTTGTACATTCAAGAATAACCTTTCATCCTTTGCATTTAGGCTAGCCACAATGGCTTGGGTTGTCGTCGGTTGAGGGCGTCGGTCGTGGCCGGTCGACCCATTGTGGGTGGGGAGGTTGTCGTCGGTTGAGGAGAGAAGAAGGGGGGAGTCGGTTGAGGAGACAACCGAGTCTCACAAGCCCAAATTTTACCACTTTTCCAAAACTTTACCACTTTTACAACATTATAAATACCAACCTCAAACACATTTTTAAACACACAATTTCAAACACAATTCAAACGACTTCTCTTCAATATTCATCATGTTACAAAGAAAAACTCCCAACTCAAAAAACCGACGATCCCTTCTTCCCCAAAATTCTCCGAACTTGAATTTCTTATCGGATCCACTGTTTGAATTAACCGGTGTAGCACCACCACAAAATTGGGGTATTCGTTTTGATGCACCCGGTTTTGAATATCAAACACGACTACCACAACCCAACCACAATCAAAACCCATTTTACGTCAATCGTCCATATTTCCCACCGGGTCGTCCGAGTAACAAAGAACGTTACAACTTAGATTATTAAGCCGATGAGTTTTTATTAAGTATTGTAACGTCTATGTTATATTAGTTTAAGTTTTTAATTATTGTTGTAATGTTAAGTATCTATATTAATGAAGATTAATTTTGTTTTTAAAAATATTTTAATTAAAAAAAAAAAACTTGCGTCACCATGCAAGAATTAGGTCGTCGTCGGAGAGAAAAGATGATGTGATGCATTTAACCTGTCACATGTGTTTAGCCTTAACCTCCATCAGCCGGTTATATGTACCGCCAATTACATATGTTTTTGTTTCTTAAACGTAACCGTTAAGTTTGTGTTTAGCACAACACATCATTAAATATTTGACATCTTTGTTTTGGTAGTAGGTATGTTATTTATGGCCCCACTTGACAATTTTTTAATTTCTATTCATTTCGTTGATCGATACTCTGAGCTGAAATTTAGTTTATTTAATTTAGACAAATTACCATAACAATAAAATAATGTTCTGTTAAAATACCAAGTCTACCTTCGTATTCAATATATATAAATAACATTGGTCAGAACTCCAAACATGCACGCACACGTAAAAAGGATTAAAGAAAAAAAGAAAAGAAAGAAAGAAAAAAACCAATTTGTTTGAATACTAAGTCTACCTTCGTATTCAATACTACATGTTATTTCACTAAAATAGTGTGTAAGCTGACGTCGTCCGTTGAGGTTACTCTTTCACGAGTAAGAAATGACGAACTAGCTTGCAACAGAAATTACGAACATATGGCTATAGTACGTGATCACGCGTTGCAAGTCCTATCAGATATTTCATACTAAAAAGTATTCTACAATTTCGTATTTATGTAATTTGGAGAAAAAAAAAGATAATGTTCATGATAGATATTGCTTTAGGATCAATAAGAAAAATATTTGATGTTTTTCTTACGACTATTGAGAGTCTTCTAGAGGACAAGGTGATAACTAAAACTTAACCTAACACAAGTTTGCTCAGTCAATACAAAAGTGTTTAGAACACATCAAAGTCCAAAAAAGAACGATCACCATCATGAATACTATTCTGTTAACAGAAATTTAAAACTGATTACATTATAATTCTAGAAGATAAGGTGAATATCTTTTTCTTTCTAAAATATTACAAAAGCATATATATAAGTTAGACTTGGAACTCCTCAAAATACTACATCACCTCAAAATCCCAAATGACAAATATGAAGTTCGTTGTTCTAATATTGGCAGTATTTCAAATGTTTTCTTTTACAGCTTCTGATACAAATTCCACCACTGAATCTCACACCCTCGTTAACTCAAAAAACTTAGCAAAGCCAGGGTGCAACAGCACATGTGGGGATTTAGTTATTCCCTACCCTTTCGGTCTCGGAGACAACTCAGAGTGTTATATAAATGAGGGATTTCGCATCTACTGCAACACTTCACAAAACCCTCCAAAGGCCTCTATTAATTCAGGCAGCTACACCTCGATTAAATTGATATCTGATTCCACCCTCCGGGCTACCAATAGATTGGCGAGCAGGTGCTATTCTCCAAATGGCACCATATATAACGATATGCCAGTCAGAGCGAACCTTAGTGTGAAGCCGTACACCTTCTCGAAAATTAACAAGTTCACCGTGATCGGCTGCTATGATTATGCTTGGCTAAATTCAAGAACACAATCTAGGAATGTGTCTACCGGTTGTATGGTCTTTTGTTCAACACAGGATGATGTTTTAAGGGATGAGTGTACAGGATATGGTTGTTGTCAATCATCCATACCCACCGACATAAACTTTTATATTACCCGGGTCCGTAAGTTGCAGGATTCAAGCAACGATTCAAGGGGTGATGTAAGTGATATAAATAGGAGGTCGTTTAATCCTTGTACATACGCCTTTGTTGGTGAGGAGAATGCATTCAAGTTCAATGGCGCGACCGATTTAAATGATACTTCCTTCAAAACGAGGATAGAAGATACAGTGCCATTAGTGCTCGAATGGGCTATTGGAAATCTGAGTTGCCCTGAAGTTGAAGCAACCGATGGTTTTGCCTGCCAATCGAATAGTAAATGTGTTAGCTCTACAAGGGAAAGTGGTGGCTACCGCTGTGTTTGTAAGGAAGGCTATGAAGGAAATCCATATCTATCTCCTGGCTGCCAAGGTACAATCATACATAGCTTTACATATGTCATTGCATTATCAAAATTTCTTTTTACAAGATTCTCACAGCTCTGATATAACCGAATGTTCATCTCTTTAATTTCTGGTTCAGAGTACCTTTTATTATATATGGCTATTATATATTACCTTATATATACGTGTATGGAACATTAACTATTGCTCATGAATAATTTCACAATCACCTTGTAAATAAATAGGGGTGGTTAAGCTAAGCAAGTTGTCAAAAAAAAAAACTTTATCTTTTACCCCTTTATAATGGATTAGAGACAATAATGTTTTAACATCAATTTGATTTTACTTCTGCGTAAATACAAAAAATACATTTACAAAAGTTTACAATTGAAAAGGATTTTCAAATATGGTCAAATGAATATTGTTCAATATTACAATACTTCTGACATATTTAATTACGACCTTATAAAAGACATAAGATTTGTATAAAAGTATAGGGGAAAAAATTGAATACTTATCTTCGTTGCATTATAACCTTGAGTAACGGTTGTTCTTATATTATAAGCCTATCTGAAAAGTTTAAATGGTAAATTGCTAAATAACATGTTCATACGTGTACAATCTTGTGTATTTATTTGCATTTCACACTAGTTCGTGCATCTATTATGATATTTTAATCTCGTGCATATACAGAAGAGCTTTTGGCATAACTTTCTATTTAAATTTTCAACCACAACAACATTAAACAATACACGTTGTTTTCTAAAAAAAAAGAAGATACATGAAGTCTATGATGTATTTGTTAAATTTAAAAAATAATCTAAAGTTACGGAAAAGTTTTAACATTTTACTTTAGAAAATTGAATTTAAGATTAGATTCTTTCTAAAGCTTTGAACTTAGTTGTAAATTATACTGTATCTGACAATCATCAAATAATGTTCTTTTACATTTAACCACTAAAGTTTTGTAAATCCCCCTTCCTTTCTTTCTTTTTCATGATTTATATTTTGCCAATTAGAAAATAGTGTTTTTATGGAAAAGAAAATCAAATTATGTAACCATGTCCTACAGCTCTTCCAGAACAAAGTTGTGTTGTTTGTCTATTTAACTTTACGTTTATTTCAGATATCAACGAGTGTGCGGATCCAGGAACCTACCCTTGTTATGGTGATTGCATTAATACTCCAGGGAGTTACAACTGTAATTGTTTCCGAGGTACTACTGGCGATGCAAAAACGGAAACTGGTTGTCAACGTTTTGCTGCTAAAGATGCAAGAGGGAAAATACTCATTATAGGTATGGTAGCTCTTTCATGCAAATATGAACATGTGTATGTCCATCTTTTCAACATGTATTTTTTTATCTCAAATTAACCCATGTTTTCTTCACTTAAAACTAATCGTCACAATTATATTAACTTAGTCTTTTTCATATTACTTTCACATGTAGCGATTGTGATTGGCTTATTAGCAATATTATGTGGGATTATGGGGATTTTCTTTGGAATAAGAAAGAGGAAGGTAAAGAGGCTCAGGGAAAAGTTTTTTGAGCAAAACGGAGGGGTGTTGCTGAAACAAAAGATCGATTCACAAGGGTCGCACAAGGAAATGACTTTGTTTAACACCACAGAACTTCGTAAAGCAACTAAAAATTATTCTCAAGATAGAATTATCGGTCAAGGTGCCTATGGTGTTGTGTACAAAGGAATTTTGTCCGATAAACGTGTAGTTGCAATAAAGAAGTCAAAAGTAGTGGATGGGAGCCAGGCAGAGCAGTTCATCAACGAAGTCTTGATCCTTACACAAGTCATCCATCGAAATGTGGTAAAACTTTTGGGCTGCTGCTTGGAAGAAGAAGTCCCTGTACTTGTATATGAATTCATCTCAAATAACACTCTTTACCATCACATTCATCATAGATTGGGTGGAATGAGTTGGTTATCATGGGAGAACCGGTTGAGAATAGCTGCTGAAGCTGCTGGTGCACTTGCATATCTTCATTCAGAAACTATTATGCCAATCATACATAGAGACGTCAAGTCGACCAACATACTATTAGATGATAACTACACCGCTAAAATTTCCGATTTTGGGGCATCAAGATTAGTCCCGTTAGATCACGAGCAAGTAACTACTCTTATTCTAGGTACACTAGGGTATTTGGATCCACAATACCATCACACAAGCCAGTTAACAGAGAAAAGTGACGTATATAGCTTTGGGGTGGTCCTTGCAGAACTCATAACGGGGAAAAAACCCATTGGTGCTGATAGAATCAATGAAGAAAAAAATTTAGCAACATATTTTGTTAATTCAGTTAAAGAAAATCGTTTATTTGAAATTGTTGAACCTCGACTCTTACGTGAAGGAACTCTTGACAAGTTACATACACTAGGTGATCTGGTCAATAGATGCCTTAGTTTACAAAGCCGTGATAGACCTACAATGAAAGAAGTGGCAATGGAGCTAGACGGCTTGAGGAAATTGACAACCCATCCTTGGATTCCACAAACAAGTCAAGAGACTAGAAGCCTAGTATTAGAAGTTGAGCAATCTGATCTTTACGAGGCTCCATTAGTTTCATATGGTCCTAATGAATGGGATTCTTACTCGGGTACCAGAAACATGTTGTTTGAAGAATATGAAGCACGTTAGTGCTTCTTAGAATGTGAATTAAGTGAGCATCTCCAGCATGCTTGCGTCCATAATGATTTTTAAGGTTATACTCCGTAATTGTTTGTATGTATAATATTTATATATAATGTGGTCTTCATAGCTTTCCTGGAGTTCAAGACTTATAATTTGCAGCAATTAATTATGGTACTTCCTGGTTGTGTCAGTTTGTAATAATTCTAGGTTTTATGAATTCGCGTTATGCATGTATTCCAGACTCATCATGAAATAAAACATCTACGTACTAGCATATTTTAAAGACATATTCCTTACTTTTATGAGCGGTTGAAGTATATTTTAGCAAAACTCTAGCAAGAAGCTAGAGCAAAATGAGATTACAATGTAATCTTTAGATATGAAAAGTTATAATGGCATCAAAGGCTTATTCCTTACAGAAGATGTTCATCACCACTTAAAATAGTCTATCACTGAGTATACTCAAAGACAGTATCGCTTTATTTAGTCGGAGGATTTTAAGTGAAAATAAAACAGGAATACCGAATAGAAAGAAACCAAGAAAGCGAAAATGACAACCCTACTTGTTTTTTCGCATTTGTTCCTAACAAATTTTGATTTCATCTAAACACCCACTTTTTGGCACATTTACGAATGCTTGATTCACAATGTATATTCCGGCCATTTACTGAATTTTTGTGAATTTAAAAAAAAAAATATTGCGACACTATAACTATATTTTAGCGACAGTTCCATATTTTGACTTTTATACCTTTTGAACGACCTTCATCTAATCAACCGATCATCACCTTTAGCGACATTTATAAACCAATCCTTAAAATCAAACTCACCTTCCAAAAAATCCCAGTGTATCCTCGCCCATTATCAAGTCCAGATTCTCCTCAGAGACATTCATTTAAAGACTCACTAACGTATATGGCAAGTCAGGTCTTACTGAAGACTCAAGTTGTAGGAAACTTTTCTTTACGGATATACGAATATTAGCATTGTTCATGCATAAGTTTGAGGTAGTCTAGCGTGCCAAAATGAACAACTATAAATTACATGATACAGTAATATGATACCCTCTTTATCACAGGGACTTACTTGATGTTATAAAATCACTAGAGGTGAGTGATTATTACGGGGGTGAAGGTGGTGGGAAGGAGGATATATAATGTGGCGCTGAGTTGGCGGTGGTAAAGACCACTGTCATTACATCAGGTTAAATAGATTGTTAAAAATAGCTGTTTGGCAAGGGATTTGTTCCACTTTTTTTCTAACACATGTAGGGAAGAACAAACGTATCATTTCATGAAGGTATTCATCATAATGCACTGTGTAATCTTGATAGATAACTTGTATAATAGTTATATATCATAAATGTACCTTGTACGAGGTTTCAGATTTTGCTTCTTTAGTTTCTATAGTGACCGAAAACTTGATACGCGGATTTCTGTATAGTCATACCGCATCCGTTTTGTGATTTCAAGCCACTTATAATATATATTTAAAGAGTCAAAACCACAAAACGAATAGAAAGGACATAAAATAGCTACATATGTTGTCGTAACGTTATTACAGGACGACAACAACATCGCCAATGTCTAAAGTTAAAAGGGACCCATTATAAAACTAGAAAATATCATGGCACATTCGTTTGGGACCAATGGGAAAATAACTGGTGTTTACTCGATCATTGACTTTTAAAGGTCTTCTCTAGAGGATAAGATCACAAAGTCTTTGTTCAAACCGAAGTCACCCATAACACAATTTGGCCCAGTCACACTTACGTACTATTCTGATAAAAAGAATTTATACCTGATTACATTTCTAGAAGATAAAGTGAATAAGTTACTAAGTAATTTTCTAAGATATTACATTTGCAATTGGAGTGAGAACTTAGGTATATTAGGGGAATTCTCTAGAGTATCGAAAAAATCATTTTTTTTTCACCAAAAAGTGTATGAAGTCCAGGCTAGTGTATGCTTAGCCTCGGGGTTATTTCTTTTGGAATACGATCTTTTTGTAATTTCAATGAACTCATTTTGGAAAATTTTAAGAACTCACATTACCACTATTTGTATTGATTGATGGTCTTTTTACCATTATCACAAAAGAGAGCCACAATGCAGCTAGATTGCAAAATTAAATTTGGAAGCAACCAAAAGAAATTTCGGGTTATTCATTTACGACCAGTGAGAAAAATCTGAAGTGTTTTTCCATGGAAATTTGGAAGTCTTCTATTAAAAAAAGACGGCTCAGACAATTCAAAATAAAGCGACATCAATGACCCAAAATAAAAGATATTTTTCATCAACGCGTCTACTTATTCTGGAAACATGAATCTACGACTATGTTAAAATGAAATACTGATTAACTAATATGTGGTTAGTAATGAAATGGAATCTATAGAAATTAGTGTGGTTTCATTCTATTCGCGAGGATGAGATGGAGCCATTGGCCAGAATTGGCGAGGACATGCCATTGCCAATATGTCCTCCCAAAGGGACGACCATGTGGGACCACCAAAAATCTCAGTCAAAGCTATAATCCAGACCCACCACACCTTTGGTGAGGACGTGTCATCGCTAAAGCCTAATTACATAAATAATAATTATATTAATTAATTAGTTAATTAATAAATTATTTAGTAATAGTGTTTCCTCTTCGATGATCCATTTGACTTAGTCCATAATGATGTGTGGGGACCTTCTCCGGTATCTAAAAAAGGGGGTTTCAAATATTATGTTTCATTTATCGATGACTTCACTCGCTATACTTAGGGTTATCTGATGAAGCGTAGGTCTAAATTTCTTACGATTTTCAAAGAATTTAGAGCTCTTGTGAAGAAAATGATTTCGCTGTGATTTGGAGGGTGAATATACTTCTAATGATTTTGTTGGTTTACTTAAATCAGATGGGACTACATATCAAACCTCTTGTACGGACACGCCTCAACAAAATGGCGTTGCTAAAAGGAAGCATCGTCATCTTGTTGAAACAGCTAGATCTTTTTTCTTGTCCACCGATGTTCCTATTGTATTTTGGGGAGAAGCGGTTCTTACAGCCACATATGTGATTAATAGAATCTCAACTGCACATAATTCTGGTTTATCTCCTTTTGAGAAGTTGTATGGAACTTTTCCTGATTATTCCTTACTTCACGTATTCGGTTGTACTTGTTTTGTCCTAAAACCACATGTAGAGCGTACGAAATTATCTTCGAAATCCACCATATGTGTGTTTTTGAGTTATGGTGTTAGTCAAAAGGGATAAGTTGTTATGATCCAGTCGGTCAAAAATTGTATACATCTCGCCATGTTGAGTTTTTAGAGCACATTTTGAACTATTATGTTCCTGCTGGTTCACACAATTTGACACAATATGAACTTGTAAAAATCAACCCCTTTGATGATGTCACTCAAGAACCTCTAGCTGTTTTTCTACCCTAGAAACAACATTAGGAACTACTAAAACTCTACAAACCACCAATACTACTGAAACACCACTAATTATAATCTTCGAGGCTACATCGACTGCTAATCAACGTTAACCCCCTACCACAACTACCCAATCATCTCCTAAAGTTGCAACGGTTCGTCCTCCAAATGTTCGACCTACGCGTATTCGTAAGTCCACTAAGAAGGACGATTTTATTTATTCTTGTTATTCTAGTTCGTTTGCTTATGTACACAGTCTTCATGAGCCCGTGTCTTATACGGAAGTTGTTTCTAATCCACTTTGGCAAGGTGCTATGGCTGTGGAACTTACTGCATTGCAACAGACTCACACGTGGGATATGGTACCTTTTCCTGCAGGCAAGCGTGCTATTGGTTCTCGTTGGGTTTACAAGATGAAAACCAACTCTGATGGGTCTGTTGAAAGATATAAAGCTCTACTTGTTGCTAATGGGTACTCTCAAGAGTATGGAATGAATTATAAAGAGACATTTGCTCCTGTTGCGAAGATGACAACTGTCCGAACTTTGATTGCACTGGCTTCTAGTTTTCAATTGAAAATATCGCAAATGGATTTAACGAATGCCTTCTTAAATGGTGACCTAAATGAAAAAGTTTATATGAAACCACCTCCTGGCGTTCCTCATCACGCAGGTGAAGTTTGTAAGCTTCGGAAAGCTCTTTATGGGCTTAAACAAGCACCGCGTGCTTGGTATGAGAAGTTTTAGACAATTGTAACTTCTCTTGGATCTAAACCCTAAACCCTAAACCCTAAACCCTAAAACCCTAAACCCTAAACCCTATCTCTAGCCATCATGATTCCGCATTATTTGTTACAGGTTCAAGTGCTGAACGTATTTTGTTGTCCTTGTATGTTGATGATATGATTATACTAGAGATGATTGTGATGGAATTGAATTATTGAAGGTAGAGTTGTCTCATCCGTTTGCTATGAAAGATTTGGGTGTACTACGTTATTTTCTTGGTATTGAGGTTTGCTTCGTCACCAAAAGGTTATCTTCTATCTCAGTCCAAGTATATTGCTGATTTGTTTGATCGTGCTAGAATGACAGCTAATAAGATTGCCGACATTCTTCTTTATGGCGAAATTTTTTTTACCCCTACAGATTGTGATCCTTTACCTGATCCTAGTTTATATTACACTATTGTTGGGAGTTTGGTTTATCTTACAGTGACTCGACCAAATATTGCTTATGATGTCCACATTGTTAGTCAGTTTGTTGCTGCTCCCAATACAGTTCATTGGGCTGCTGTCCAGTAGATTCTTCGGTATCTTCGAGGTACTTAGTTTCAGACACTTTTATTTCCTTCTACATCTTCTTTACCCTTGCGTGCTTATTGTGATGCTGATCGAGTTGGTGATTCTGTTACTCAAAAATCTACAACTGGGTTTTGTGTTTTTCTTGGATTATCGCTTATCCCGTGGACGAATAAGAAACAAGATGTTCTTTCAAGATCTTCTACTGAAGCTAAGTATCATGCCATGGTTGTTACTACGAGTGAAATTATTTGGTTACGTTGGTTACTTGCAGATATGGGTGTTCATATTACTAGTCCAACTCCATTATATTGTGATAATCGTAGTGTCATTTAGATTGCGCGTAGCACGGTTTTTTATGAATGGACCAAGCATATAGAGATTGATTGTCATTTCACTGGTCACCATCTTCAAGAAGGCACCATTTTTTTGCCGTTTGTTCCGTCTACTTTACATATTGCATATATATTTACCAAGCCTCACTGTGGTCCGCGCTTTTGTTTTCTATCCGACAAACTTTCAATATTTTTTGCTGCAATATTATGAGTTTGAGGGGAGATATTAGTTAATAAGGCCCGATTAGTCGGGCCAGTTTGCCCATCTAACATTAGGGCATCGCTTTATTTTCTTGTTTATTCATATGTTTTGTACAAACTCTTTTCATTATCAAGTTATATACAAATATCGTTTCTTTTGGTTTCTACATGATATCAGAGCCTTTGGTTTTTATTACGGATCAAACTTGATTGTATAACTTTGATTTGGCACATGATTGTTGAAGTTAAACATACGACGGATTAGTGAGCAAAAGTAAAGGATTGATTAATATGGGACCATGTTGAAGTGAATATCATATTGTGTATTTGAGATCAGATATCACATGGATGACATCACGGTATGAATTTTATTGCAATTTTTTGGTTAGCTTTATTTTTTCCGCTGCCCATTGAAACTTGTTATTCGATTATTAAGGTTTCTAGTTATTACTTGATTTAAGTTTGCTTTGGTATTTGATTATAGGTTCTTCTTGGTTCACGAGTTTGAATTTATTTGGTTCACTTGCATATTGGTTGGCTTCGTGATTTATTTATTCGGTTTCTTGCATAATTTGGCTTTGGGTTTGTTACACTTAAGCGTTACATTAACTTTCTCTCTTCAACTTTTCACTTGCACTTTTGCTCACCATTCACCCTTATCAATCACAGCACCCTCATATTTTAATTAAATTAAATATATACTTTATAAAAATATACACATAAAATCTTTTTATTTGTTAAACGTAGCCCTTAAAGTTATTATTAGCAAAACACATTTTAATATTTGACATGTTTCGTTTGGTAGTAGTGTGTTATTTATGACCTCACTTGACAATTTCCTAATTTTTAATCATTTCGTTGATGGATACTCCATTGCAAGAGCACTCCCAACCATAATTTGAGTTATGGTTTAACATCGTGCCACGTCTACGCCACATCAGCTTTAACATTTCACCTTATCTCACCAAATAAACACCCACAATCATAACATTCCCAAGTTAAACTTTAACTCACGAACAATTTACAAAAACAACCCTCATTTAGGGTCGAAGCGAAAAAAAAAAAAAAAAAAAAAAAAAAACCAAATAACGTGCGTTGCTTGCTTAACGCCGGCCAAATAACACTACTTTAACGCCGGATTCGTAACGATTAACGCCGGATAACGCCGGTTCCGGCGTTAATCGTTGGGCATGCTCTAAGGGTTGAAATTTAGTTTATTTAAGAGTAAATTACACTGTTCGTTCTTGTGGTTTGCTCCAAATAACTACCATAGTCATTTTTTTTGCTCCTTATGGTTTACATATTGCACGCTGTCAGTCCTTATCGCTAACTGCTGTTATCTACTCCGTTAACCCAGTGGCAACGATAGTCCATTAACCAAACGATCTTTTGCAACGTTAGTCCTTTATACTAACGACCGTTTATAAGTAATTCAAATTTTGGTTTTCTTAAAAAAAATTCTTTTCTATGCGGTTTTTATCGTTTTCGCCCGTTTTCTTACATTTTCACCCGTTTTAATGCGTTTTCGTCCGTTTTTATACGTTTTCGTCTTTCTTTATACGTTTTCGTCTATTTTTCCTACGTGTTTATCCGTCTTTATACGTTTTCTTACGTTGTCATATGGTTTGTCCGTTTTTATACGTTTTTGTCCACTTTTATACGTTTTCCTTTGTTTTTTAACGCTTTTGTCTGTTTTCTTACTTTTCATCCGTTTTTTATATGTTTTCATATATATTTATGCATTTTCGTCAGTTTAATATGTTTTTGTCTGTTTTTATACGTTTTTCTTGCGTTTTATACGTTTTTATCGGTTTTCATATGCTTTTATACGGTTTGATATGTTTTCTTACGTTTTCTTATGGATGAAAGTGTATAAGAACAGATAAAAACGGATACAATAGATAAATGAAAACGCAAGAAAAATGTATTAAAACAGGTGAAACGTATAAAAACGGATAAAAAACGTAAGAAAATGTGTAGAAACGTAGGAAAACGGGTGAAAACGTAAGAAAACGATCGAAAATGTATAAAACATATGAAAACGTATAAAAACAAATGAAAACGTAAGAAAAACGGGTAAAAGCGTAAAAAACGGAGGAAACAGATAAAAACAGACAAAAACATATAAAAACGGACAAAACCGTATGACATCATAAGAAAGCGTATACAAACGGATAAAAACGTATTAAAAAAAGACGAAAAAGTATAAATACGGACGAAAACGTATAAAAACGGTCAAAAACGTAAGAAAACGCATGAAAACAAGTGAAAACGTACAAAATGGGCGAAAACGATAAAAACCGCGTTGAAAATATTTTTTTTTAAAGAAAACCAAAATTTGAGTTAATTATAAACGGTTGTTAGTATAAAGGACTAACGTTGCAAAAGATCGTTTGGTTAATGTACTAACGTTGCCACTGAGTTAACGGCGAAGATAACGGCAGTTAGCGATAAGGACTGAGAGCGTGCAATATGTAAACCATAAGGAGCAAAAAGAAAGAAAAAAAAAACAGAGACTACGGTAGTGATTTGAAGCCAACCACATGGACGAACGGTGTAATTTATTCTTTATTTAATTAAAACAAATTACAAGAATAATAAAATCATGTTCTGTTAATAATACCTAGTCTACCATCATATTCAATATATATTTTAGGGACAATTTGCGGCGCTCTTTTTCTATATGGCCGTGTTGGCTCTCAGAACTCCGACCTTGGTCTATTTTGGACTTTTGTAAATTTTTTAGTTTTGAAAGTGATAAGTCGTAAGGCGACTGATCTAGTTTAGTATTTTTCCCTTTAAATTAAACGAGAGGCACCAGTTAGTTGAAATACCAAAAATAAATTTTGAACGCAAACAATGTTCAATGTTCATGATAGATATTCGTTTGGGATCAATAGGGAAAATATTTGGCTATTTTCTCAATACAAAAGAACAAAAAAGAACAATTACCATAAGGAGTAGTATTCCGAAAACAAGAATATACAACTGATTACATTTCTAGAAGATAAAGTGAATAAGTTATTAAGTAAATATCTTTTTCTTTCTAAAATATTACAAAAGCATGTTTCGTAGCCTATATAAATGAAGTTAGACTTGGAACTCCTCAAAATATGAAATCCCAAATGACAGAAATGAAATTCGTTGTTCTAATTTGGGCAGTATTTCAAATGTTTTCGTATACAGCTTCGGATACAAATTCCACCACTGAAACCCACACCCTCATTAACTCAAAAAACTTAGCAAAGCCAGGGTGCAACAGCACATGTGGGGATTTAGTTGTTCCCTACCCTTTCGGTGTTGGCATCAACTCAGGTTGTTCTATTGACAGAGGATTCGACATCTACTGCAACACTTCAGTAAACCCTCCAATGGCCGCTTTTACAGCAACAGAGTACGGCTGGATCAAACAGATATCTGATTCAACTGTCCGTGCTACCAATATAGTGGCGAGCAAGTGCTATTATCCAAATGGCACAATATACAATGATTATTATATCACAGCAGACTACAGGAGGTGGCCGTATACCTTCTCTGAAGTAAATAGGTTTACAGTAATTGGTTGCGATGATTATGCTTGGCTGACATCTGCAACAAAGTCTAGGAACGTGTCGACGGGCTGCATAGTCTTTTGTGCAAGCCGGGAAGAGGTTGTAGGCGATGAGTGTACAGGAAATGGTTGTTGTCAATCATCCATACCCCAAGACATAAACTCCTATACCACTGAGCTCAATTCCTTGTCTGATTCAGGAAATGTGAGCAACAGGAGATTCTTTGCTCCTTGTACATACGCCTTTGTTGGTGAGGAAGACACATTTAAATTCAATGGTGCGACTGATTTAATAAATGGTACTTCTTTCGTAGAGAGGATTGAAGCTACAGTGCCATTAGTGCTTGAATGGGTTATTGGAAATCTGAATTGCTCTGAAGCCAAAGAAACCAATGATTATGCCTGCCAATCGAATAGCAAATGTGTTAGCTCTACAAGGGAAAGTGGTGGATACCGCTGTGTATGTAAAGATGGCTATGAAGGAAATCCATATCTGTCTCCTGGCTGCAAAGGTATAATCTACTTTAATTACATGTCAACTTTGTTGAATTTCATAATACAAATTCAAAACAATGACAAAGAAACACTCCTACGAAGCAAACCTACAAGAATGCCGTCTACAACCACACGAAACCATTAAAAGTATAACACCTTCTATGGATAAAAAATTTGTAGCTACAAATGATTACTGGTAAAATTGTTAGCTTGGCATTTATTGTAAAAAAGAAGAAAAGTTGACTGACTTAGTTCATTTTTTACTCGTATAAAAAATACTCCGTAGTAGCTTTTATTTAAACACTAAAAGGTTAGTTGATTTAATTGATGCAAGTATTAAGTAGTCTAGACTTTTCAACATGTACAATTTTCCTTTTCAATTTTCCTTCTCTTTCAGACATTAACGAGTGCGAGGATCGAAGAACCTACCCCTGTTATGGTATTTGCATTAACACTCCAGGGAGTTACAACTGTACTTGTCAACGAGGTACTACTGGCGATGCAAAAACACAAAATGGTTGCCAACGTGTTGCAAGAAGGAAAATATTCGTTATAGGTACAGTAGCTCTTACATGAAAAATATGAGTATGTTATAGGGTTCTCCTTAAAAAAAATGTTATAGCGTTGCCCTTCTAAAAAAAAGAGAAAACAGAAAATGGAAAAAATTTGTGGTAGTGTTCTCTATGTACTCCTTAAAGTAAGTTTTATTTTTGTTTTTGCATGTCTTTCGTGCTTCAAAAGTGGCTAAATAAATGTGGAATTCACTTGTAATTGCTTTTAGTGCTAAATAAATGTGGAGCTCGGTTTGAGCATCAAGCTCAACTACCCTAGCGGCTACACCATTCCCACCCCTTAGGGTACTTGAAAACTTGGGACAATTCGAGTTCGGAACCCGAACTATTGCAAGCTTTGTTCTCTTCTTTTTTTTTTGTCTTTTTATGAAATTTTGGGTTAGGGTAGGATCGGGTACCACTCCGTCTAGTTAGGGTAGTGTTAGGATAGTATTGGGGTAGTTTTGAGATGGAAGGTTTTTATTGGATAGAGGTGATGTGGCACCCTCAGGGTATTAGGGTATGAAACTTCCACTCCTCCCTCCCTTAGCATGTTTCATGTTTGAGTGGCTTTTTAATGTTTACCTTGTAAGTTGTTAGTGTTAAATAAATGTGGAATTCACTTGTAAGTATTTAGCATGTTTCCCTACAAATTAAGAAGGACCTGGGGAATCGAGAAGCTTGTCAACCGAGGAAGGGCTTCTTTGGAGAATGTTGATAACCGAGGGTTGGATGGTCCAGAAGAGCAGTTAGTAGCGGTTGCCAATTATGAAAGAAGTTCGCAATAGAATTGGAGGGGATAAAATCATGTCACTGAATATAATGAATCTGCTGATTTTTATAGAATTACGTATCTACAAGACGTTTTTAAAAGACTTTGTAGCATACTAGCATTGGAACTTATTTGTAACTGTGGATGGCGTATGTGTTTATACATCATGAAATTTATATAATTCATATATACGTATGAGTCATATTGGTATCGTGATATCAAATTTTATGGATCCATATTTATAACTATACAATGCCTGTGATAACCCAGAAACCGCGCATTACAAATTGTAGGCTGTTGTGAGTAGTAGCTAAGCCTCATTTATAGTTAGAATCTTTTCCAAGTCGATTCCCCCCGGCCATTTAGAAAAACTTACGGGGTGCTTGGATGCGAGCTTGTACAAGCTTATGGAAGCGTATTGAACTTTTATTATTGTTCTTTAAACTTAAAGATCAAACGTGGGTAGGTGATTTACATTATCTATTTATGTGATTGTAGGGTTATTCATTGCTTTGTCTTTTTGTGCATGCGTTTTTTATCTTGCTGATTTATACTCTCGTTTAATTCAGGACAAAGAGCTCTACGTAAATATTTACCCTTCGCAGGGTTTTGAGTTAGTGATATCGTCCATTAATTTGTTCCATCCATATATTGTTAACTTGGTACGATTCCATCATGTGAAAGGCTTATTGTGGTGTGTATTTAAAACCCTAATCTCTTAGGGTTTTCTGCGTTTGAATAAGGTTAGACGTATTTTTGTTCTACTAGTTTGCTTCGGCTGTGTATTGTTATGATGAAAGGCTTCTTGGATTCGGATGGAGGAGGTGGAAAAAAAAAAAAAAAAAAAAGGAGAATGAATTGAGTGGTTTTGATCTTGACTCGTCGTCCATGGTATCCAATTTCCCAACTCTCTCGGAGTTGGCTCCTAAAGTTCGTATGAATGAGTCTAGGTTAGTTGGACCTGATGGGAAACCTCGTAAACCTGCTAGAGGTAACCAGGTTGTAGAAGATGATCGCAAGCAGATTTGAATGCTACTGTTAGTAATGATGGGGTTCATGTGGTTTCTTCTGTTGGAAGGCTGGGATTGTGAATGAGAGATGTCCTACGGAATCTTGTCCTACTGATCAGGATATCAATTTCGAAAACCCAGTCCCTACACCTTTTGTGACTGATGATCATGTTGTCGAACCTAATGTGATTGATGCTGAAACTTTAGGTGATCATGTTGATCATATGAATATTCCTAACCCTAATGTGACTTCTATTGTTGGGAGTACTAAATTTGTTGGGAGTACTAATGCTCCTGGTTCGATTACTAAGGATGATGTAGAGTCGTTAATTCCACTTGGTGATGCTGGTCATGATGTGAAAGAACCTCAAATGGCTACAGAGTCTACTAATGAACCTCCAGTGGCTACGACTACATCCAATCAGGTTGATACTAATTCACATGGGGCTGTTAGACAGCTGAATGGTATTGATAAGGTTGTCGTGGATGCTTGTAAGGATTTTGATTATGCAATCCACAAGGTCCAATTGAAGAATGCCAGGAATGCTTTGAAACAGCCTTCTACACCATATGCAGGTGCTACTTCAAATGAACCTAAGAAATACACGTCTAACATCCGTAGGCTCGAGTGTAGCAAGATAACGAATGGTGTGGATCTTACTATCCCTATGAAAGTGGTTGAAGAGGTGAACACTAGGTATGAAAATACTCTCTATGGTTATTTCCTTGGTAAACACATTGCTTTTTCTGTTGTTGATTATTATATACACAATGTGTGGGTTAAGTATGGTATACAGAAGGTTATGATGAATGCCAATGGATTCTTTTTCTTTAAGTTTAATTCGAAGAAAGGTGTTGATGATGTCCTTGAAAATGGTCCGTGGTTGATTAGAAATGTCCCTATTATTCTTAAACCATGGACCTTGAACACAAACTTACTTAAATAGGATTTGACCAACATTCGGTGTGGGTTAAGTTCCATGATGTTCCTCTTGCTGTGTTTTTTGATGACGGTCTTAGTCTTCTTGCTACATTGATTGGTATGCCAAAAATGTTAGATGCTTGTACTAGCCAAATGTGCAAGGAATCATGGGGCCACAGTCGTTTTGCTAGGTGCTTGATTGAAGTTAAGGCGGATGAGGTACTTAGGGATAACCTAACTATTGAAATACCCCTACTTGATGGGTCGGGTTTGACTATTGAGAAGATACGGGTTGAATACGAGTGGAAACCTCCTCGATGTGATACGTGTAAGATCTTTGGTCTTACTCTTGTTGATTGTCCAAAATATGTTTTACCCCCTATGCAGCCTACTAAGAGTGTTAATGATGGTTTCCAAACTATCAACAAGAAGAAGAAGGGTAAACAAGGTGGTCCAACTGCTTCAGGTCAAGGATGGTTTACGAAACCTAATGTGGGTAAGAAGTTCCAATATCAACCTAAAAAGCCACCTACTGAACCTAAGCAAGTCGATGTCACTAAGAAAAAGGCTGCTGATGTGCCTAGTACGAGTGGAACGAAGGTTGCTACATCCAATAAATTTGATGCCCTTAGTATGGATGATACTGATGACCTTGGTATTCCTACTAAGGAAGTGAATGAGGATGTGGATGCTGGTAGTACAATGGAAGAAAAGAAGAATGAGTCTCCAAAGATTAGATATACATTTCATGAACCGCTTGTGATCGATTCAATGAAAGCTAATGAGGTTGGTCTTACCCCTATGACTTTGATTTTGAGCTTGTGATCTTAAGGTTCTTTGATTTAATTGTCCTATGACTTTATCCAAAGGATGACTTTTGGATTCTTTGATATTGACAATTTCTTTATTTAATGGTTCATCTTCCTTGTTATTATCATTGTTTTCTTGATTTTCAACAAGTTGACTTCAACTAAGTCATCATCTACCAAAGGTGATGTCTTAGAGGGAGGTGAACTTTCATCAAATGTTACGTTTAACGATTTCTCGACTCTCATTTTTTATTTATTAAAACAATATATGCTTTGCTAGTTTGTGAATAACCAAGAAACACACCTTCATAAAACTTTGGGTCAAATTTGGTGAGATAATCTTTAGTATTTAAAATAAAACATTTACATCCAAATGCTCTAAAGTATTCTAAAGTAGGCTTCTTGCCTTTATAAAGTTCATAAGGTGTTTTGTTCAAGAGTAGACGTATTAAGACTCTATTTGAAATGTAAGTAAATGTGTCAACGACGTTAGACCAAAAATTTTGAGGTATGTTTTGTTCATTAATCATTGTTCTAATCATTTTTTGAAGATTCCAATTTTTACGTTCTACTACACCATTAGATTGGGGAGTTCGAGGAGCCGAAAAGTTGTGTGTTATACCATTAGTATCACAAAAAGTTCCAAATTGTTTTTCATTATCAAATTCACGACCATGATCCGTTCGGGTCGACACAATGTTACTACCTAGTAGGTTTTGAATTTTCTTACTAAGTATTACAAATTGATAAAAAACTTTATTTTTGGTTTTCAAAAACTTTGTCCAAGTGTATCTTGAAAAGTCATCTACTATAACCAAAGTATAGAAGTTTTCTCCGTAACTTTGTATAGCGGAAGGACCAAATAAATCAATATGTAAAAGTTCTAGACACCTAGTTGTAGACATCATGTTTTTAGCCTTATGACTACTATGAACTTGTTTCCTAATTTTGCAAGCATCACAAAAGTGTTGGTCATAGTTCAACTTGGGTAAGTTTCTAACTAGTTCTTTTGGTGACAAGGATTGGATTAGTCTCATATTACCATGACCTAGGTGTCTATGCCAAAGAGTGGAGTTGTCATCTATGGTAGTAAGGCAAAGTTTATCCCTAGATGTTCTATCTATTTTCATGACATATATGTTGTTTTTCCTAATTTTGTTTGCTACGGTGATTCCATCTTTTAGTATCTTACTACCATTTTCCTCAAAGAGGACTTTGTACTTTTTATCGCATAGTTGGCTAATGCTAAGTAATTTAAACCCTAATCTATCAACATGAGAAACATTTTCAATAGTGAGAGATTCATGAGCGATCGTACCTTTGCCAACGATTTTGCTCTTAAGATTTCTACTGAAAGTGACATTACCTCTGCCATACTCTTGATATGTAGAGAAGAGATTTTTGTTTCCTGGTCATATGTCTTGAGCATCCTATATCTATTATTCATTCATGTAGTTCCAAGCCGACTTTCAAGCATACCTATGAAACATACAACTCAAACGTTTGGTCCCCAATATCTCATGGGTCCGTTTGGGTTAAACATACCGTTTTCTTGGTTTATGTATGGAAATGATGGATATGGTTTCCATGGCATGTAATTTGGAGTTTGATATGGTTTAGGGAAGTTTTGATTCTAATTGGTATGTTGATAGTTAGGTTGTGTGTTATAGTTGCTTTTAGGAAAGGGACATTTGGTAATAGATGTTTTAGGCCTTTGTTAAGTGGTTTTTGATCTAAACTCGTTTTTAGCAAGTCCTACTCCTGTTGTAACAACAGTTTTTTTGTCTAATAGTATCTACGAACTTCTTTGTAACTCTAACAAATTCATTATGGCCATTTTGCAAACATCCTGTTTTTCTACAAACACCACGGAACCAATGGGTTCAATGGACGGAACCAAATTTTTGGTTCCGTCTGATCCGTGGTTGTCTAAGATGGATGGAATAGTTTGTTGTCTTTTTCAACCTTTTTTGGTTTGACTACTTGGAATTAATACGACATTAAATCCTAATCCATTTTTATTCCCTAGTAGATTTTGTATTCTCATTAATTATTCCCACATGAAATACTTCTATCAAACTTTTGAAACTTAGAGTTATGTTTGATAAGCATTTCTTGTGTGAGTTTTAACTTTTCTATTTCGAGACCAAGCTCTTGACATGATTTACACACATTGTCATTAGCTTTACTCTTTTCTAAGCGTTTTGCCTTTTCTTTTAACTCATAAACTTCATTTTCTAAAACTCTTTTTTAGTTTTTAAAAACTTATTTTTGGTTATAATTTTTAAACTTAGTTCGCATAAAAGGTTATATTGTTTTTGAAATGTATCATCATCAATGTAAGGGTAAGATGAGTCAAAATGTACCTCATTTTATTCTTGAGCTATGAGAGCGATTTCCTCCTTTCTTGGCTCTTCATCATCGTCTTCACTTCCACTCCAAGCACCACTTACAAAAGCTTGTTGATTTTTTCTTTTTGGTGGCTTGGGACAATCTCCTATTAGATGTTTTGTATCTCCGCATCTAAAACACTTTCTTTTCTTGTCGTCACGGTCTTTCCGGAATGACTTCTTGTCATCTCGGGGTTGCCTCACAAACTTCCCTCTTCTTCTAAATAATTTCTTGAAATCTCTTACGGCCCTGGCATATTCCTCATCTTCAAAGCGCCTCCTCCTGAACCCAAGAAGGTGGATCATACAAAGAAGAAAACCACTGAAATGGCTAGTACGAGTGGGATGAAGATTGATACATCTAATCCTTTTGCTGCACTTAATATGATCGATACTGATAAATGTGGCACTCCTACTGTTGTAGAGGGTTCTGGTAGTACAATGGAAGCAAAGGAGGTTGGGTCTCTTAAGACCGATAATGTATCACAATAACCGTTAGTTAGTGATTCAATGGAAGCTAACGAGGTTGGTCCTACCCCTATTGTTGAGAAAATTGGGGAGTTTGAAAAGCTTCTTATTGATGGGAGATCTACTCTTGTTGATGATGATGGTAATCCTATTAAAAAGGTTGATTATTCAGGTAATAAAAATGATTTTCCATCTACTTCTTCTACTAAGAGGGTTAACCCATTCTCTAAGGTGGGGGAGATCGTTGGTTCCGATAGTGATGAAGAGGAGGTTGTGAACACTTTTAATGAGTCGATGAACCTATTTGGTGGTGGTCATGATCGTGAAGATGATTATGATGACTATGATTATGATGACTATGCGGATCAGGTCTACGATCTTCCAGGGAATTTGGATGCTTATTATGACACGTATGATATCAAGATCCAAGGCCTTGGTAGGAAGTAATTTTATTTCCATAGGAGTCAAATGTTTCCTTTGAGTAGTGGTTTATTTTCTTGTATAGAAAATAGGAAGTATCTGCTTATGTAAGCTTTCTGCCTATGTAATGGGTTGAGATATGGGATTCACCCATATCTTTTGTACTTAAACACTTTTTGGAGTAATTTATTTACCGGGTCTTTGACCTTTTACCCAAAAAAAAAATATTCCTCATCTTCACTATCCGAGCAAGATTCTTCATCATCACTTGATTCAGCCCTTGCTTTTAAAGAAACAAATTTGACTTTTTCTTATTTACCTTTAATGATTTTTGAATCTTTCTCCATCACCATTTCATGAACTTTGAGATTTCCAATTAGCTCATCAAGTGACATTATTGAGATATCTTTTGATTCTTCAATGGTAGTCACTTTTGCTCTCCATTTTGGATGGAGTGCTCAAAGAAATTTCCTGACAAAGTTCTTGCTACGAAAAGATTTATCAAGTGCTTTAAGAGAAGTAACAATAGTGTTAAATCGAGCAAAGCCACAATCAATGGTTTGATCTTTCGGAATAACAAATTGTTCATATTGTTAAACAAGAAGATCAATTTTGTTATCATTGACTTGTGAATTCCTTTGATGTATAATTATTAAAAATTCCCATATATTTTTAGCGGTTTCACACATAAAAATTCTTTCATACTACTTTTTAGATAAAGCATTATAAAACATCATTTTTGCTTCATTGTTTTTACCAATTTTTTTCTTTTGTTCATTGTTGGAAATATCTTTTGTTGTGGGATCATAGTCACATTTAATGATTACAAACCAAAGATCTATATCTTTTGACTTCACGTATGTTTCAAAGTGATTTTTCCAATAGATAAATCCATTTGGTTCAAAAAGTGGTAGTCTTCGCATAGATTGCCCTTCTTTAAAGTTTTCAGAATCATGGATCATTTCAAGTTTATAAAATACAATATATTTTAGAGAAATCTTGAGCAACGAAGCTCTGGTACCAATTGTGGAAAACTAGAAGGGGGTTGAATAGTTTTACCGTTTTAAAATTTGTTTTGCTTTGAATAACAATGAATGAATTCAAACAATATAGATAATCAAGAATAAATAATATGCAAGTAAAGAAAGAAACGATCAAAACACAGCACGGTTGTTTATAGTGGTTTGGTCTACAAGGACTCTTTTTCTTTGCCCTACTCCACTCCCCGAGTCTTCAACTAGAGAGTTATCTTCACTAATCAACAAGCTCCTTTGACCGGCGAAGAAAACCTTTACACGTCGCTTACACAATATTTCTGACATAAAGCTAGATGTCAAGTTATTTTACAAGGGCACAACCACTCCCAACAGACTATGTATTTTAAGGACTAAAATACTAACCAATCACAATCAGAGATTTATGATGGTTTGGTACAAACAATGATGTATGAATAATAACAATTCACACAACTATAAACAAACAAGACTTGCAACAATTTGTTGAAGCATGGAATGCCTTGATCTTGTTTGCTACAAAATAGGATCACTAAAATGGAATAAGAATGAGTTAGATGAAAGAGAATGCGAGAATGTATGTGTTTTATGCTTATAAGGGATGATCAAAACAACTTGGTGTGGCTTGCTATTTATAGCCAAAACGTCCAGCAACCCAAGGATCATACGGAACCAAAAACTTGGTTCCGTCCTTGTTAAATTTTGGTTCCGTGGGTCTGTCAGAAAATCTTAACAAATTTAACAAAATATTCACCATATCTTACCAAGATCTTAACATATCTTACCAAAATCACATTTGATATGTTGAGTGAAAATCTAAACAAGATATCCAAGAAATCTTCCAAGGATTTCTATGATGATGCAAGATATGATGTAATATGCATTTTCATTTTTAGTTTTATATGTTTATGTAAATAACTATTGTAATGAACATGTTAGCAAACAAAATGGATTTGATTAGATGAGTGAAAAACAATGTTTGATCACATATGTTTATCTAAGACACATTTTTATTTTATTGTAAAAGCTAATTTACTTGCGGAGAATTAAAAATGTAATGTGTCTTTTTATTTAACATCTAATAGTGGCATTTTTCTTAAAGTGACAAACTACCATTTTGTGAACAAATATTGAAAACATTTTGTGTTTAAGAAAAGTTTGTAGCTATATGTAAAAGTCTTGACAAGATCTATACTTTTGCTATAATGAAATTTATTATCGTTAACAACAAAATATAGTAAAAATCATAAAATATAAATAACGTTTTTTTAAGACGATATTTGTATTAACAAAATGTTTATATGGGGAGTGCGCTTATTGATATGTACGCGAAATGTGGGAATGTGGGGTGTGCGCATAAGGATTTTCATGGGATGAGGTGTATGAATGTGGTGACGTGGAATAGTTTGATTACAAGTTATGAGCAGAATCGTCCGCCTAGTGAAGCTATTGATGTATTTAAAAAGACTAGAAAGGTACTCGAGCAATGCGGCAGCGAGTATCCGATGACTATTTTTGTGTCGAGCAAATGTTTTTTATTTTAAACTTTCCTTATTTAGTATGTCTCAAATACTTTATAACGTAGTAGATATATGTTTTTCAAATGTAGAACGTATAAATTATTAATCATGTAAATAGTTAATACTTTTATTTTTTAAATTTTAGCATTAAATTGGTGGTTATAAATTTAGTGATCGTGTCTTATAAAAAAATCTATTAAAATAAATCATTATTGCAGAGGGTTACTATATGGTACAAATGAGACACAAATTTGAATTTAGGACGGGAACAAAATAATCGAGTTATGAAATTTAAGAAGTTAAGGGATGATCTTGTCATAAGCAATGTTGGAAAATTTAGTGCACTTGTGGGATTAGTTCACACCTTGTAATGGGTTAGGAGGTACGGAGTGTACACCCATAAGGTCCATGAACACCCTGACTCTAAAAGTGGTTTGTATTGGTAGTGCTCCACTGAAGCAGTTGTTTCCACTGAAGCAGTGTTTCCACTGAAGCAGTGTCAGTGTTTCCACTGAAGTATTGTATCCACTGCTAGTACTATGAAAGTACTGATAAATGGCAGTTACAACTGCATAATGACCACGGTTAATTAGTCATGTAACCACTAACGGCTATAATGGAGATAATTATGAGGCTATTAATGGGCCGATTAATACTCATAATTCAATTGGAATAGCTAAGAGTAATCTCCTATAAATAGGAGATCTGTTTATGCATGAAGATACACAGAAAACACTAAGCACTTATAAGCGAAAGGGTTATTAAATTGTGCCTAATTCTATAACTTCATTTGGTCTTATCGCAAGTAGATATTCGTGTAACCCAGGCATTAGGGTCGAATAGTTTACTTTGGAAAGTGATCACACGATTCCAAGTGATATCCGGTAACCACCTAGTGGTATTTGTTTATGCTGAATAGTTGCTTGCTTCTGCTGAAGTTGATTATCTTACCCTGTTCTGGGAATACACCACCAACAAGCAACGCGTTTGATATGTAAGCAAAATGTAGTAAAATAGCCGAAGCAAGATGGATTTTTTATGCAATCCGGTTAGAGATATTGTCACTGAAACTTCAGTTATATATTAGCGGTTATGCAAAGTTAGCTAATGTTGAAACTGAACGTTCGATATTTGTTGATATGCCGGATAAGAATATAGCGTTGTGGGACGCAATGAAACAATTTGGGAACTTATTACCTAGTACGTCATATATCAATAAAGCGTCTATCTTAATATTTAAATTCCAATCACATTTCTCTTTAAACTTTCACAATGGTCCTATTATTGAACTTAAATAACATGTTAGGAAATGAAATATTGTAAAACCAAAAACAAACAATAGATTTTAGGTATAAAAAAAAAGGTTTGTACTTTAAATAGGAAGTAGAGAGTACGATGCATGAAAACACCTTATAAACTACAAATTTGCCATTAAAAAATCAGGTATAATGTGTTAACCCCCGTTCACTGATTTGCACTCTATTAAGAAACATAGAACATGAAATTGACACTATAGTGAAATAAATGGTACCCAATGTAATCAGAAGATGAGCGATCGAGGCCACTACTTCCTGCCCATGAGGCTCCACGAAAGATATTCCCCCACCCACAACTATTGCCACCTAAATCATAACACGGAAAATCAAATATTTTAATTAAAAGACTGATCTCATAATGGCGTAATCACATGCTAAACATAGATTTTGGATACAGATAATCTTCTTGTACACCACAATTTGGCAAGCCCTCTATTTTACATAGATTATGGTATTTACGCATTATAAGCTGAATATGGTGGTGTATCCATGTACGCATGTGAGTCAATGTAGCACACAATGCAACATGGTTTGGTGAATCTTCTGAGCATTAATTATGAACATTGACTCAAATTTTATGTTTCCATTGTTAAAAGGAAGAAGTCATAAGAATTGACACACAAGTTAACTAAATAGATTAATGGACTTGATTAAGGTTTCAAATCCAGTAAACATATTCTAAAAATCATACAAATCAAAACCACACAATCATACAAATTAAAATAAAGACTCAAATTAACAAAACCCTAAAATGAATCATCACAACAAAACCCCAATATGAACCATCATAAATATGAATCGGTATTAAAAAAAAATAATTCAAATAAATTATTTACCTTTATCAAATGAATCAAGTAATCACAAACATCAACAAAGGGCCACATGATCTTGAAACTTTGATTTTTGACAACCCGAGATAAAAGATGCATACCAAATATTGTTGACATCAAATGAATCAATATGTCAAAATTGATTTTTAATAAGAGATTTATGAATTTAGAATGTTGATATAGAAATTTGGTGAAATATTATAAAAGATTAGCAAAATATGAGGATACCATAAAAAGCGGATGATGAAGTCAAGATGGTATCAGTAAAAGGACGCGTGTCTTTATGACGTCAGTTTATGACGTCAGAATTCGGATAATGTGAAAAAGTTATATGTATTAATTATTTTTTTACCCGATTCATATAGGGATTTTTTTTATTTTTATTTTTTATGATGGTTCATCTTAGGGGTTTTGTTAATTTGACACTTTATTTTAATTTGTATGATGGCTTGATTTTAATTTTTTTGTTCATAATATAAAAAAATTATAGATCGGATTCTCATATGGAGAAAGATGTTTCGGTTTATATTGCATAGGAATGTAGCAGGCAAATTAGGTATTTTAATATACATTATCCGAATTGAATTGTTCATATAACAGGCTTTATTAATTGAGATTGAAATCCTGGTAGAATGTGGAAAAAATTATTGCATGGTGTATGTTTTTGTATGACTTGATTCTAGGCGAACACCAAGTGTTCGATAGAATTCCCCAATGAAGGTGAGGTTATCTTCAACATTTTATTGCATCGTGTATTATTTTATTGTTGGTGCAGAGTTGAATGATGAGATTAGATAGTGTCAAGTCTGTTAATGAAGGGCTAAAGGTAAGGAGTTGAGGAGTAATTTGCTATATTAGGATTATGGCTTTGCCCAGTACAAAATAGCTTCCTATGATGTGCAACTTTGATGATTATGCGGATTTTTGTTCACATTCAAATTAAATGAAGCGTGCCAATCTAACAAACCGTATTCTCAAAACCCCTACTTAAGAATCAATGCAATTTTGCTATACATCCCACCTCCATATCTTCTTCTGATAAATAATAATAATAATAATAATAGAAATATGGATAGCAAGTTAACCAAAGTTTCTGAACTGACTCGATGATTGGAAAGTTAAAGTTCGGGTAATCAGATTGCGAAACTGCCTAATTTTAACAACTCTTTGGTAACTTACTCGAAATGGTTAAAATGGATGAAGATGTACTACCTTTGTATTATGTATCCTTTAATTTCAATCAGGGTTGTAAAATACACATGTATGTCAAAAAGGGATTGGTTGCTAATTTTGTTTCAAAACTGGAGCAAGGACAATGCTACTGCTTGTCCGATTTTGGTATAGCTGAAAGATTTGGAATGCACCATGTTGTTTCCCACAAGTATCAAATTAGTTTTTACAATATAACCAAAGTAAATGAAACGACATTGGTGGCTTATTGTTTGGCTTTGACTTTAGGCCCTTTGCATTTTGCACAAGGCCAACAAGTCAACCCATGACAACAATGGTACAGTTTGGTTTCTGTCCACCATTATCATTATGACCTTGTGCCTTTTTTATACGACCTATGTAGCTGAATTTTGCATACTATATATGCTCTCTGTGGTGAATGATATTGCTTACATGAGATGGTAATATATTGAGGTTATGAAGAAAATTTTGGTGATATTCTATTGTAATCTTTGGTGATGTCAATGGTATATAAAAACCATATTAAAATGTTTAGTCCTGATGTCATGCTTTCTACTTTTTGTTCTTCTCTTGATCATACATTTGATCATTTTAGTGTTATATATATTGACGGGTCTTGTATTTTATTTTTCATATTAAGCTATATTAAATGATTATTTGGTGAATCTAAGTAACAATTGGTAGTAATATACCTGCAATTTACTACAATATCTCTGTTATAAATATACTAAAAGTTGTATAAAGTTCCTGCTACCAGTTAACAACTTTATGTACGTAATTCTTTTTATATCTCAACCTAAAGACAACTTAATATACCTAAAGCACTACAATGTTCCAATAACTTATGGCTTAAACCACTCCATTTTATACAGTCTTTTCATATGTAAAACATTGTCATTATGCTGCTAATTAGCCATTCCTTTTGGTATCAAAATAAATCTCTTTTATCAATTTATAATTTTATCTATGTTAGGTCAAAGTAAATCTCTTTTAAGGTTTTGAAAACTTAAGCAAGATAATGGGTCGACTGGCCCATTCAAGTTTTGAATTGTTACTCAACTATTAACTAGCTACTTCTACGCGTGCGGAAGTTGTGTTGGAAGGATTGTAATTCATAGAATTCATGTTTTGCTTCCAATCATTTTCACTTGATTAATGCATCTGTTTAGTGTGTTTGATGCAATTTTAATTTTCGTTTCCATTTGCTAACATATTTGATGTTTTCTTTGCTTTTTGGGTTTAGAATTCAATATAAAGAAAAAAGAAGAGAAGAACACGCCACTGCTCTTAAATGTGTCAAAGGTAATACGAGAGAAAATCTTTTTAACGTGTTTGTGTAACACATGGAAGTTTTGAAGTATCTTTATGTTATGATGCAAATATTTGAGTTTTAGTGGGTATATATGCAATTCTCTCTTTATCTAAAATGGTTCATTTTTTATACATTTAGTGTGGTTGGGTTTATTTTAGGCTATTGACGTACTTAAGGATGTTAAGAGATTGTTTATTGAAGTATGGTTGGTGATTTGTACAGACATATGGAACATATCTTATGTTTCTTGGTGAATTAAATATAGGTTAAGTAGTTAATTTATTGATTTACATATAGTGCTTTATTTGTGCATAGGTTTAACTTAGATATCTTGTGAATGTCTTATTTTAACAGATGGGTACGTATTTGTCGTAGGTTTTTAGTTTATTTTGATTATAAGTTTTTATATAGCCACCCGCGAAACCCGCGGGTCTATAGTCTAGTATCTTATATATGAGCAATAATTATAAGAATAGTGTAAAACCAATAATATTGTCCCGCTGGTCTGCTAGCCGGATATGACGAGTACGTGTTTTGTTATTCAAGTTGCATCTCTTTATCCGTAATGTCCACCTTTTCTAGAGCAAACAGTATTCTGTCCGTTGGTTGTTAAGGACAAGGTTTTATGAACCAATGGGAGAGATCAATAACCTTGTCGTAAAATCATCACCAATACAAGGAATGATGAACTTCCAAATTAGGATAGTTTTTGTCATAGGATGCATATATCATAACTATATGTATTAAGACTCTATACATCAACAACAATACTCATTTCTGTCGATCGGAGCAGAGTACGTTAGAGATAAAATGTAGACAATCATATTCTTACCCGATGGTATACCCAAACATAAGTATATGGAAATGTGTATGTGCGTAAATATGATATATTCAGCCTTTATAATCATACATGTAACTATGAATAGGTGGATACACACAGAATGGAGACAATGAAACCTCGCTGAAACTTTTTCTCAAACTAAAACAAGACAACGTCTTTCCTACGTATTACACTTTTGGGAATCTTCTTGGTGCATGTGTCAGCCTCGCTGATACAAGATTAGGACAACAAGCTCATTACTATGTCGTAAAACACGGGCTTAAATTTAAATGTTGACCCGAAAGTGATATCTATGTAGGGAATTCGTTTATAGATATGTATGTCAAATGTGGGTCCCTAGAAGATGGAAAACTAGTATTTAGAAAGATGGTACTTAGAGATTTGGTATCATAGAATGCAATCATAGTCAGGTTTTCTAAAAACGGCCATGGAGTTGAAACCATTGATTTTTTTAGAGAAATGTTGGCTTTTGGTGAAAAACCAGAGCATGTAACAATGATCGGGTTACTGTCTGCTTGTAGCCATGCGGGTTTAGTTGATAAGGGTCGTCATTATTTTTACTAAATGAGTAATGAATATGGAGTAGAACCAATGTCAGATCATTACGCATGTATTTGTGATCTTCTTGGTCGATATGGCTGTCTTTATGAAGCCAAGAACTTAGTTGACTTAATGCCAATACAGCCTGATGTTGTTGTATGGGGTCTTTACTTGGTGGTTGTAAAGTACATGGTAACATCGAGTTAGGAAAGTATGTAGCAGAAAAAGCTTACTGAAATAGACGGTAACAGTTCTGGTACATATTTTTTGCTTTCAAATATGTAAGCCCAACAGAGGAGATGGAGTGATGTGAAACGAGTTAGAAAGGCTATGAAGCAATGAGGCGTTGTCAAACAACCAGGTTGTAGTTGGATCGAACTTCAGGGTAAACTTCACATTTTAATGTTGAAAGATAAATGGCAAGCTAAAAAGAAGAAAGCTTATTCAACCTTGAGAAATTTGTTCAAAGTAATGAAGTTGTTCGGATATGTTCCAAATGCTCGTGATATGGAGTCAAGTGAAGAAGTGAGTTCGGATTTAAACACATTAGAACCCGAAGAACTTGAAGTACCCATAGAGGTGGATGTCGCATAGTTTCAAGGTCAGTTAGAAACATTTTTGAAACACCATAGGTTATTTTTTTCTGTAACTAAATGTTATTTATGTAGCACCAGCTGTATACACTTATTTGGTGTACAACTTACACGAGTTAATTAAATAGGATAGTTAATATAGTGTGTTTTAGGAACTACATCCAATGTTCATGTGAATCATTCAATAAACAAAACACTAATAGTTGGTCATTATATTGGTCTGGTCTTTTTTTTTTTTTGGGGTAAAAGGTCAAACGACCTGGTAAATATTATTACTAAAAAAAAACGTTTAAGTACAAAGGATATGGGTGATATCCCATATCTCAGCCCGTTACATAGGCAAACTTACATTAATGCACGTCCAATTCTATAACAAATAAAAAACAACGACTCATGAAATAGAGACAAACAAACATACGAAAGCCAAGAAACTACTTTTTACCACGACATTTGAGCTTAAAGTCATCCAATTCATGTGGAAGATCATAGATCTGGCTCGTATAATCATCATAATCCTCTTCATCTTCATGCTCATACGCACCACCCCCAGATGTAAGGAATTTTGCCATAGGATTATTCTCTGGGAGTACTTGGTCATCATCACTATCAGAAATATCAATTTCTCCCACTTTAGAGAAAGGGTTAGTCCTTTTAGAGAAAAAGTAGATGAAGAAGAAGGCTTAGAAGTAGCACCCTCCTGCGGAGCATTAGAAGCCACCAACAGCTCCTTGACTCTATTATCAACCACAATCGGTTTTTGTGGAAATATATTGGTCTGGTCTAACTCATTAACTATATGGTTGCGCTATTTTACATCATTAGTAATCGTATTGAAGGTTCAAATTTGTAGTAAACCTTGCTAATAGACGAATACGGGTTAGAGCATTGGTCTTATATTAGTTTCAGAGAGTCTAGAGTACCAAAAAGATCAAGATATCCAAAGTTGTTCAATGAAAATCACAAATCTATTATCTATATAGATATTCATAATTTCTGAAGTCCATAATCCAAAGTAACAAAATACAAAAGTAAAAGTTCAAAATTTCAATCTCAAATAAGCTAGAGTTGTTAACAAAATTGTATATGCATACAAAATTATTGAGATCTCTATTTGTGCGAATGCGTGACCTCATAGGCCAATAAAGTTATATTTTGTTCCGTGCACACAAAAATCCATCAAAAGAAAGAATCTAAACTAACACATGGATCTAAGGTTTTCATTGATATATAAGCTTTAAGCATGTAGTGTATCTTATATCGTCCTAATTTGCAATGAGTCAACGATGTTAATATCTATTTATTTAATAGAAAATCGTTAAATTTAACCTTACGAGCTTTGTGTAAAAAATTTACACATATTGATTGTTTGTACTTTTAATAATAATCGTTTATCCTCTGCATTTAATCTTCATAAGCCATTTATATGTATCACCAATTATATATATTTTTGTTTCTTAAACATAGCGGTTAGGTTTGTGTTAAGCAAAACACATTTTAATATTTGACATCTTTGTTTTGGTAGCAGTATGTTATTTATGAGTGGTAATAGAACCACAAACTAACTTCCACAAATAAGTCTCACAAAATGATATGACATCAAGTGATTGGTGTATTAGACTTGATGTCATATCATTTTGTGAGACTTATTTGTGGAAGTTACTTTGTGGTTCTATCACCACTCGTTATTTATGGCCCCACTTACAATTTCCTAATTTCTATTCATTTCGTTGATGGATACTCCATTGTAAAAGTTGAATTTTAGTTTATTTAATCAAGACAAAGTACAAGAATAATAAAATAATGTTCTACTAGTATTAGAATACCAAGTTTACCTTCATATTCAATATAAATAACATCGGTCAGAACTCCAAACATGCATATGCAACTTTGTTAGAATACTAAGTCTACCTTCATATTCAATACTACTTGTTAATTCAATAAAAAGGTGTGCAAGCCGACGTCATCCGTTGAGGTGACTCGTTCACCAATAAGGAATGACGAACTAGCTTGCAAGTTGCAACAGAAATTATAAAAACATGTTTCCTAGCCTATAAATATATATACTAGACTATAGACCCGCGGGTTTCGCGGGTGGCTTAAAAAATTGTTTTTTAAGTAAGGCATATACGAAAATCATATATAAAAACTTTGGATGCAAAACATTTATTTGCTGAATATAGACCGGCGAAACCCGCGGGTGGCAAAAAAAATCCCATTATATGTAAGATACTCTTACAAAGTAAGTTGCATATTGAAGTACCAACATTACATGTTCTACAAAGAGTGTACACTGTACTAAGAAGCATAAGTATCTCGTAATAAGATATAGAGATTACAGGGTACATAATGGACTTTTGGGTTGCATTTTAAAGGTCTACTTCAAATACGGGATGAGTAATTGCGTGAACTTGTCGTCTTGGTCGATTTCCTTAGGTTTGTGCAAGATCAGCCATACCCACTTTCATAGCCTGAAATGTCGAAATAGACAAACATCATTATATAGGCCTCTTAATTTTTGTTTAATTGAACTTTGTTCATCTTAAGATATAAAAAACAACAATAGACTTCATATTTAGCACGGAAAGAATCTTTTTTACAAATCTATAAACGGTTCTTGAGACATCCCTTAAATAATATTGCTTGTCATGTAAGTAATAAAAAAATAAACATCAGCAGCATGAAACTTACATAATTAGATAAAAGTGTTGGCGGGTTTCATAATCGACCCGGTTTGACCTGCAAACAAAGTACCTAAATCAACAGTATCATAAAACGCACTTGTTTTGACCCGCACATAAAACAACATTACTATTATAAATATCAGTTAAACATATATAAAGTTAGACTTGGAACTCCTCAAAATACTACATCATCTAGAAATCCCAAATGACAAATATGAAATTCGTTGTTCTAATTTGGGCAGTATTTCAAATGCTTTCGTTTACAACTTCTTATGCAAATTCTACCACTGAATCCCACACCCTCGTTAACTCTAAAAACCTAGCAAAGCCAGGCTGCAACAGCACATGTGGGGATTTAGTTGTTCCCTACCCTTTCGGTCTCGGAGACAACTCAGAGTGTTATATAAATGAGGGATTTCGCATATACTGCAACTCTTCTGTAAACCCTCCAAAGGCCTCTATTTTTAAAAACGATTACACCTCCATCAAAGTAATATCTGATTCCACCCTCCGGATTACCAATCTATTGGCGAGCAGGTGCTATTCTCCAAATGGCACAATATACAATAATTTCCAAATCAGAGCAAGCTTTCGTATGAAGCCGTACACCTTCTCGAAAGTTAACAAGTTCACCGCGATCGGCTGCTATGATTATGCTTGGCTAAATTCAAGAACACAATCTAGGAATGTGTCTACCGGCTGTATGGTCTTTTGTTCAACACCGGATGAGGTTTTAGGTGATGAGTGTACAGGATATGGTTGTTGTCAATCATCCATATCCAACGACATAAACTCTTTTGCTATCCAAGTCCTTAAATTGCAGGATTCAAGCAACAATTCAAGTGATGATGTAGGTGATATAAGTAGGAGGTCGTTTAATCCTTGTATATACGCCTTTATTGGTGACGAGAATGCATTCAAGTTCAATGGCGCGACTGATTTAAACGATACATCCTTCAGAAAGAGGATAGAAGATACAGTGCCACTAGTGCTCGAATGGGCTATTGGAAATCTGAGTTGCCCTGAAGCCAAAGCAACAGATGGTTTTGCCTGCCAATCAAATAGCATATGTGTTAACTCTACTAGGGAAAGTGGTGGGTACCGCTGTGTTTGTAAAGAAGGCTATGAAGGAAATCCATATCTTCCTCCTGGCTGCCAAGGTACAATCAATTTATTTATTTATTTATTTAATAAAAAAGTGGTGAAAATGAAATTTAACTATAAGAGATATTCCTAAAAGTTTTTCATTATTGGTAAAAACATTCAGTTATATTATTCGATTGATCAAACTTCTCAATTTTGCTGGCATGACAAAATTGTGTCGTATAATTGGTTAATTTTCTCCAAATTATTTCTTAATTGTCACACAAAACGTGTTTTCTTTGTGTTGGTAATCAAACGAATGAAACAAACAAAGAAAATCGAAAAACGAAACGGAAGCTTTATTCAAATTATCAACCTAAATATAAAACCAAACTCAAAGATACCAACCACAAAATTTCAATTCAAAGGTACCAAATTTTTATTCAAAAGATAAGAAATTCTAATTTTAAGGTACAAAGATTTCTCACAATGTGTTCTCAAGTTTTGATTTTGAAGTGAAAAGGAAAGAAAGTGAAGAAAACAGAAATATGTTTCTTTTTTTTTTTTTTTTTTTTTCAATTTTGAATAAAAGCGGTATAATTTTGATGAGGAAATTATCAAAGACATAATTAATAAATAATTTTATTTTTCATTACTTTATTTTATTTTTATAACTTAAGAACTCTAATAAAATTTTAACATCATTTTTTTTCTATCCCTATCACTTTCTTTACTTACCTTCACTTTACTCTTCCTTTAAATAAAAACTTTGAACAATATTGTCATAAAATAGTTCCTAATTCTAACCAATATTGTAAAAAAAAGTCATACAAGTTACCAAATTTACTAAGCAACCATTAGAATTTAAGTCACTTTTATAATACATGAAAAGTTGACTTGTTAAAGGGAAGTCTAGATTACTTTAATATGGAACCTACTCTTATTCTTTAAGTTACTAAAGTATTAGGATTTGTTCTGTTTTATCCCGCCTATTTGATTTGTATTGAGATTCTTTCAAGTTGTATTTGAACATGATAGGTTATGTTAATATTATTTTGAGTGGATTTTAGAATTTAAGTAAAATAAAAACGACACATTAAAGGGCGCATATATTTTCTCTTCTCACAAAAACATCAACATGTCATATCAATGAGTGTGCGAGACCAGAAAAATGTTACTTTAATTTACCACCTTTTTCTAATAAAAAAGTTACATGTAGTAACACCTTCTGTGTTTCAGTAACAGGTCTATCAGAAACAATATTCTCTTTGTAGTGAAATTTAGTGTCATAAATTACGTATTTAGCTCTTTATGATACGCCATATATAATGATTCCTTAATTTTGTTATGATGAAGATTAACCAATCAAGGGTTGTGTCCCTTTTTTACTAGATATCAATGAGTCTGATCGAAAGGAGGATTTTCCATGCTATGGAACTTGTATTAATGCTCCCGGGAATTACACATGCAAATGTAAAAAAGGGTATTCTGGTGATGGCAAGATTCCACATGATTGCAAACTTTTTGCTGGAAAATTTACAATCATATTTATTTTAGGTCTTTGAATAGTTGTGTGACCCGTAACACGTTATGCCTTTCAATCACATATATATTGAACGAATACTTAGCACAAATGATTAAGGAAAGATAATTGTGAATTAAATAAAAGGATGACACGATAAATTGGAAGAATTTCTCTTCTGTTAGTTTTTTTTTCAACTTACAATACTTGTTTATAGATAAAAATTCTTTTTTGCTATTAAAAAAAAAAGTTAATACCAGTTTGGTTTTCACATAGTTAGGCAAGAAAATTTAATAAGAAGGGTGAGAAGAAACTATAACCATACATTTCAGATGCAATTACAAAAGTATGTAGGTGCATCTTTCTTTAAAATTCTCTCTATTATTTGAAATGTGTTTAGTGTTTTGTTGAGGTTACATGCTACTCTCTTTCAATCTACTCTTATATGAACAAGATTTACAATTAAAGACTATGCATGTTTATTTAGGTGGGTGTCATGGAATCATGTGATCATGGGTGATTGTCTCTCATGTTATCATGCATGGCTTTGAAGTAGTAACACTATAGTATCAACAGTTTGCTCACATCTAGCATAACTTTTGGTAAACATGTTTAAGCTCACAACTATCATATTCATTTAGGTAATTCTTTGATGCATAGATGATGTATATGGGCACACATATTTTGACACAAAATAATATTTTCCACCATGATTTTTTAGGCTATATATTTTGTTCCTAAATACAGTTAGTAAACTTATATTACCTTTTGACACAAAATAATCTTTTCCACCATGATTGTTTAAGTCTCATATGTTTTTTTTGCGTAAAATTTAAGTATCCTATGTTCCTTAATCTATGATGCAAACATGTGTTTGTGCAGCTGGTGTTGTATTGGGCATAGGGATACTAGTTTTATCTATTGGTGTGTACAAACTAATCCAAAAGAGGAAGGATAAGAGATGTAAAGAGATATTATTCAAAAGAAATGGCGGTTTGTTGTTACAGCAACAAACCTCAAATGGTGAACATGCAACTCATACAACAAGAATGTTTAGTGCAAAAGAACTAGAAAAAGCAACAGACCAATACAATGGAAATAGAATATTAGGTCGAGGAGGCCAAGGAACAGTGTACAAAGGAATGTTACCAGATGGAAAAATAGTAGCAGTTAAGAAATCCGTGTTAGTAGATGAAAGTCAAGTCGAATCATTTATCAACGAGGTATGTTTACTCTCCCAAATTAGCCACAGAAATGTGGTGAAGTTGCTTGGATGTTGTCTAGAAACAGAAGTTCCTATTCTAGTTTATGAATTTGTGTCAAATGGAGATCTGTGCCAATTTATACATGACGAGAATTACGAGTTTCCTACTATAACAACCCGTAATTTTTCAGACTTGGTTTTACAATAAATTATACCTATTTTTCTATTTTCGAACTTTTCTAGACTTATTGGATTTGAAAACGAGAAAAAAACGACACACATCGCGTTCCGGCACAACCAAAGTCTGATAAACATTTTATTTAGACTTTTTAAAAATTTCGTGGAACACTAGTCGTGTTTACACTCATTTTTTGTGGAAAAATTATTTTAAAAACAATGGTTCAAATCCCGGGTCCGAAATCGATTGTCACCGAGCCTTAGCGGGTCCCACACCACTAGTTTATAAAAGTTTAACAAAAGCACAAAACAACCCCCCTTCCATTTATTTCACATCCGCCCTTCATCTTTTCTCTTTGGCAAAACAGCCCCTCCTGGAATATAAAAGCAGATTTTAGGGTTTCCCCTCACTTATCACACATAGGGTTGTAAACGAACTGAACGTTCAGTGAACATTTCATGAACGGTTCGGTAAAAAGTTCGTTTATGATCGTTTATTTATTAAATGAACGAACATGAACAATAGTTTACGATCATTTAGTTAAATGAACAAACATGAACAAAAGTCACGTCCGTTTATTTATGTTCGTAAACGTCCGATTATGCGTTCGTTAATGTTCCTTTATGTTCATTTATTTATTTATGTTCGTATATCAAATCTTTTATTTGTATACTTTTTTAATTAGGTTTTTTAAACAAAAAGACACTTATAAAATGATATTAGATGCATAATTTAATAAAGTTTATGATTGTTTGTCTATGTTCATTTATGTTCGATCGTTTATGTTCGTTTAACGTTCGTTTAGTGTCTTAATGAACGAACATAAACGAACATGAACAACTCATTTTCTTAATTAACGAACATGAACAAGAAATTTCGTCCGTTTAAGCGTTCGTGTTCGTTTATTTTTCCTGTTAAAATTAAATGAACGAACATGAACAAGGCTCCGTTCGTGTTCGTCCGGTTCGTTTACAGCCCTAATCACACACACACTCTCACCGGATTCCCAAATTCTGGCGCCGCTATACTTTTCCGGCGACATTCCGACGACACAATATTTTATATCCAAATTGTAGATCAAGTCAAGAAGGTTATTTCTGGAGCATTTGGAGTCTCAAAGAGCTCATTTGATTCGTGTTTGAAACTCACCCCGCCACCATTTCACCACCACACGCCACCTTCTCCTTCTTCTTCTCTCGTTTTGGTAAGCCACGCACCACCACTTTCTTTTATTTCTCCATTTTATTAAAACCCTAAACGATTTTGGTATATGAGCGAGTAAACAAATGTTTTCGATTAAAACTCGTGTGGATCTTGATTTATCACGTCTTATCTCGTTTGACTCGTCATCGATTCATTCGACCACATCGAGTCATTCGACTCGTCATCGAGTCGCTTCGACCGCCATCGAAGTCGCTCACCGCCACCGAGTCGCTCGACTAGTGGCCATACTCATATATGTTGTGTTTATTTCGTCTATTGAGCTTATAATCGTTCTTATGTAATTATTCTGTGTCTTGTAGGCTATTTGGTTGTGCTTTGAGGTAATTTGATAAGTGTTGGTCACGTAGGGTTTAGGGTCGTGACTCATGGGAGTCACGGCTTGCCATCTTGACGATGAGTTGATAATCGGGTCATGGTAAACTGTTGGTGTCATTAACGTTACCACAATTGTTAAAAACTCTAGTTTCGGTCTTGTTTGATGTGTGGCTTAGTCTCGGATTTGTTTATGAGTTGAAGTGACGCACCAGGGCGGTGTGCTCATAATGTGTACCCACGATACAAGTAGTATCGTGGGGACTTGTTTGAGCTTGGATCATGGTTAGTAAGCAAGACATTGTAATCTCATGTAGAGATGGTTTTAGTGTGTGTGTTGAACGCCAACGAGACACCACATAGGTGTACTCGGTACTCGAAGTGTTCTTGTTGGTTACGTGCGGCCTAGTGGTCAAGCCACACTATACCCGTTTCATCTATACTCTTGTCTCCATGTCAAAACTCAAATCTGTGTCTAAGGTCGTGTTTGTGTTTATGACCTAGGCTAAGCCATGGGCTTCTAGCCCGTCCATGAAGTGTCGTCTTGGGTTGAAAATAACATTGGACCTATAAGCCCAAAGTGATTAGTTTGGGTGTGTTTGGAAGCATTGGGCGAAGCCTATATGATTATGTGTTGAGTTTTCGTTTTTTCTTCATTTAGTATACTAACCTAATTTATATTCTTGGTTTTGTCGATGATGTTTGGATGCTATTCGGAACTTGGGATATGATATGGTCTTGGATACGGATATTGTAACAAAACCTATGCTTGGATAATATGGATGTTCGTTATTGGATTTACGGTATTAGCAGAAGGACTTATGGACGATTTTGGACACAAAATAGTCGATAAACCCGACACTAATATATACGCGAATGATAACGACGAATAAATAATAAAACTTTTAAAAATTATATAAAACTTGTATAATTGTATCAAATTAGTGAAAAGTAATAAATAGAACTTTCTGTTTCCAAGTCGTAACGACTTGGAAATGTTTATAAACGGACGCATCATGTCCAAATTTTTATAAAAACTATTTTTATAACTTAAACCATTACAATTTGTAAACGTTATAAACTTTTCTAGTTTCTAAATTATTAACATGATATGTTTTTCATCAAATGAATAATTCTTTTCAAAACCTCAACGTTTTACAAACTATTTGGGTTATGGGGTAAGACACCGAAACATGTTATCGACGTGTCTTTTCGTTGTCCTTTATTTATTCTTTTCTTTTCGTTATTCCTTCTTGTCGTCCTTTCGTTACTCCTTTGACTACGTTATTTTGGCGTGAGTTACGTTGAGTCTATATATTTCCTAAAAACCACACGAGCTTCGATACTAAACTTTTTTTTACAAACAATTATTCGAGTCATCCACGAAAACTAAAATACGTTAGTTTTGAAACCATTGTACATTATGCTATTTTGAGATATATTCTGAAACAAACAATGATTATTAGGTTGTGCCGTTCGTGTACCGTTGTGCCTTGCTTCTTGACACTGTTTACGTTACCGAGTTACTATTCATTGCTATCTTCTGAGGTGAGTTTTCGTAGCCCCTTTTTCTAATATTTTTCCTTGGGGGAAAATGGTACTCAAATTATATTTTAAACTGTTTTTATGCTGTGATCTACTACTTTTGTGTTTTTGGACAATTATGTGCGTTTGATTGCAATATGTGCTTCGTGTGATCTTGTTGTGTGTTCATTTGTGCAAGAATTGTTTAACTCCGTTTGGAGCGAAGCATTGATAGTACTATCGGGATTATTGGAAATCGTGTACACGTGGCATTTGTGAGGTTCATTTGTTGCATGCATCGTGGTTTCGATTAGTGCTTATATTTGTATATCATGCTCACTATTGTCCTACTCTAAACTACTCACGACCGTGGTTTAACTCTTAAACCTCTGAGCTCACCAACTTTATGTTGACGTTTTCAAGTATCCATTTTCGGTGTTATTGAAGTTGCCTAGAAGGTTGAGTATTGGTATGACTTAGCAAGACCTAGACAAGACCCTCCCGAGATGTATCTCGTGGAGTTGCGATTGATTATTCCTTATGAAGTAGTTTGACTTTGAGACTTTTGTTTGGATTCTAGATTTTGTACTCTCCCGGTTGTGGGAATTTGCGACTATGATCCATCGTATGTTATGCATTTTAGTATTTCTCTATTTAGACACCTTGTGTTCTTGATCATGAAGTCATTCCCGTAAATGTCTTTCCGCTGCGCGATTTTTAGCATGTATTTTCAGATTGGTATCAGAGCCTTGGTTATAGAGAATTAGGTGGTTTAACCTAGACTATAACCTAGGAACCTTTATATAGTTGGCATAAAAAATAGGACCTACGTGTGTGATTATGTGTTTATTTGCCTTATATGTATTAGTGCCTAGTATTAGACCTTAGGATACCTTTCCTCCTGAATTGAGTCAATTTTTTTTAAACCCCTTAAGTTCTTAAACAACTTGCACCTAAATTTCAAGACTGTTCTTGTTTGATTGGGTTGCGAAATTTATATGGGTGCAAGTTGTTAATTAACTTAATGGATTGGGGAATTGACTCAAGGATGGAATATAGGCTAGATGGCGTGAAGTGATGATGATAGGAAAATGTGGCATGGTGCTATTCTAAAAACGCACGCCAGCGTTTTACAATAACATGATGCGACATAGACTTATCAAATTCATAGATCGTGTTAGGACCGCGACATAGAACTAGGGGCGACTACGACATAGAACTAGGGCGTGACTACAACGTAGAAGTGGGACACCACTACCGATCTCCTATAAACCCTCATATATAGCGTTAACCAAATGTAGAATCGATGCCGTTCATCCAAGAAGATCGACTCGAGTTAACCAAGGTGATGCAGCCCGTAGGGGTGGAAGGCCCAGGAGACATGGGGAAGAAATGGTCGTGGACAATGGGAGCGACAACAAAACACAAACCCCGACCTTTCCACGATCATCGCCCGCGGTGAAGAACTTACTTCCCACTATCATTGCTCGGTATGTGACCACATCAAGAACCCCGGAATAACGGTAGTAGGAGCGACAATGTGGAGAATGATAACACCAATGACAACGGCGGAAATGGAAATAACAACAACACTATCAGGGGATGCTCATACAAGGAATTCACGGCTTGCAAACCAATGGACTTCGATGGTAACGGAGGAGTGTTATCTTTACTCGATGAGTCGAGAAGATGGAGTCAGTGATTGACATAAGTGAGTGTGCGAACCACCAGAAGGTAAAGTATGTTGCATGTTCGTTGGCTGGAAAGGCGTTGACTTGGTGGAACACACAGATCCAGGCCAGAGGAAGAGAAGCTGCCATGGGCATGACTTGGGATGATTTTAAGGCGTTGCTGAAGGAGGAATACTGCCCAAACAATGAAATGCAGAAGATCGAGCATGAGTTCTACAACCACACTATGTTAGGAGCTGGTCACGCGGCATATACGGATCGATTTCATGAGCTTGCTAAACTAGTACCTCACATGGTCACTCCTGAATCTAAGAGAATTGAAAGGTACATCTATGGTTTGGTCCCTGAGATTCGCGGGATGATGAAAGCGACTGAGCCTGCTACTATTCAAAGTGCGATCTGAAATCGCAACCTTAACGGATGAGATGGTTAGGAATGGGTCATTATCTGAGAGTGGTGACAAGAGGAAGGCCGTGAGTGAGCCAAGTAAGCAAGAAGGTGCAAACAGTAACACTAAGAAGACGAAATGGGGAAAAGGATTTGTTGCAACAAACTCGGGGTAGACAGGGACATGCAGGACCTCACCCACAGTGCGTCAAATGTGACTACCATCATCCAGAGACCACGCCTTGTCGTGTGTGTTTTAACTGCAACCGCCCTGGTCATATTGCGAAGGATTGTCGAGCAATGGCTATGCAGGTGACTCCAATCAACGTCATTTACCCAAGGACCTGTTATGAGTGCGGGAGCCCGGATCATTTCCGAAACACATGTCCTAAGCTGAATAGGGCACAGGGGCAGGTGCAGAATAACCCGAATCAAGCCTTAGTGACTAATGGAACAAACTCAAACCGTGGAAGCAATGGCAACCCATCTCATGGGCAAGCATTTGTGATGAAAGGCGACGAAGGACGCGGGACCGAATACTGCATCGAGTATGTCCTCCTTAAACGATCATTAACCCGCCATCTTGTTTGAATTTGGCGTTGATTATAGATTTGTTTCTACTAAATTCATGCTTATATTAAGGTTGAAACCTAGTGTCCGATACCTTAGCCATGGAATAGATATAGTGTATGACCAAAGGATAGAAACCAATAAGATGGCTCAATTTCCATCATCGGTAGCAAGACTCTTGGGTCTTTGAGATGCCATTCGTTCATTTTCGAGCAAACTCAAACTTTAGCTAAAATTTTCTTTAAAAAAAAAAAAAAAAAAAAAGCTTTTTAGCAACCTTTAACTTAATTTTCATGTCGGTTCTTGTTTGATGAGATGTGAAAATCAAGTTTAAAGTTGCTATTTAGCTTAAAATTTTGAAAAAATTTTAAATAAAAAAAAAAAAAAAAAAAAATGGACGAGGCATTTCATAAAACCTAATCGCTCGATAGTTACCGTTGAATTGCCTATTTCATTGCGCCTAATAGATCGATTGAAACCCAAAGATACCTCGCGTGCTTAAGACTTCCTGCGAAGTGCTTCGTAAAGACCTAACACGATTTACCCCTCCCTGATGAATTGAACTTCACGCAGACTAAATTCTCGAAACGGCACAAATTACATAATGTGTGATGCTTCTCGAAGAAATATTCCCAATCCAAATATCCTCAATTAAGAGTGCACGAGATCGAAAACCCTATGACCGCGTTCAGAACTATATGCGAGCAGATCGATTTTACCTGTTAAGTCCTTTGGTTTGATCAACGCTTTCGTAGTATTCAAGGATATCCAATTAAGCGTGACGCATAAGAGGAGCGCCCGCATCTGTTACATCGGATCGTGATAGTCGGTTCACACCGCTATTTTTGGCAGGCCCCATAGGATTCATTGAGCACAATTAGGTTTGAGTACGACTTACCATTTCTAGGCAGATGATCAGAGTAGGCATGCTATCCGACTTTAGGAGATGTACTTAGGGCACGCACTATATATTTTGGAGGAAATCAGAATACGCATCCCTTTAGTTGAATCTCCTCAACTCATACATATCTAAGCTTTGGACACCTATTGATTTGTCTATTTTTTTGTAAAGTGATCTCAAAATTGAGCCAATTCATCAAAAGCGTTGAGTTTCTTAACTTAATTTCAAGGCTGTTCTTGTTTGATTGGGTTGCGAAATTAAGATGGAATTCAAGTTGTTACGTAGCTTAAGGACATGCTCAACTTGTTGCACAGCTTAACCTCATGACAGTTCTTGTTTGATGAGTTGTGGGTTTAAGCTTAAATTCAAGTTGAGGCTCAACTTAAGCTACCTAATAATTTGCTTAAGGTTTGTTGATGGCTTCACTCAAGGGCGGGAAGCTTGCCTTACTGTGTGGTTATTATGTGGCTTCATTTGTGTGATTGCAAGAGGTTAGGAGGTATTGATAGTACCACTTGGGAAGTAGCACCCGGTACTATTTGGGTTGACACCCACACCCGTAGCCTTCTATGTACAACGTAAATGAAGGGTGAATACTATCCGATCAAGCTCAGGTCCTTAGTCAGTTGAATTTTGAGGACAAAATTCTTTTTAACGGGGGTAGACTATAACAACCCGTAATTTTTCCAGACTTGGTTTTACAATAAATTATACATATTTTCTATTTTCAAACTTTTCTAAACTTCTTGGATTTGGAAGCGAGAAAAGCGACACACATCGCGTTCAAGACACAACCACACATCTAATAAACATTTTAGTAAGACTTATTTAAATTTTGTGGAATAATAGTCGTGTTTACACTCATTTTTGTGGAAACTTTATGTTAAAAACAATGGTTAAAATCCGGGTCCGAAATCGATCGTCACCGAGCCTTAATGGGTCCCACACATTATTATATAAAACTTTAAGAAATTTCACAAACACCCTTCCATTTATTTTGCTCCGCCCTTCATCTTTTCTCTTTGACAAAACCGCCCCCGGCATATAAAGAGAGCTTTTAGGGTTTCCTCACCCATCACACACCACCTCACCGGAATCCCAAATTCCGCCGCTATACTTTTCCGGCGACTTTCCGACGACCCAATATTTTATATCCAAATTGTAGATCAAGTCGAAGGTTATTTACGGAGCATTTGGAGTCTCAAAGAGCTCATTTGATTCGTGTTTGAAACTCACCGCCGCTGCCACCATTTCACCACCACACGCTGCCACCTTTCTCCTTCTTCTTCTCTCGTTTTGGTAAGCCACGCACCACCACTTTCTTTTATTTCTCCATTTTATTAAAAACCCTAAACGATTTTGGTATATAGACGAGTAAACAAATGTTTTCTGATTAAAAACTCGTGTGGATCTTGATTTATCACGTCTTATCTCGTTTGACTCGTCACTGATTCATTCGACTCGTCACTGAGTCATTCGACTCGTCATTGAGTCGCTCGACTGGCCACTGAGTCGCTCGACTGGCCACTGAGTCGCTCGACTAGTGGCCATACTCATATATGTTGTGTTTATTTCGTCTATTGAGCTTATAATCGTTCTTATGTAATTATTCTGTGTCTTGTAGGCTATTTGGTTGTGCTTTGAGGTAATTTGATAAGTGTTGGTCACGTAGGGTTTAGGGTCGTGACTCATGGGAGTCACGGCTTGCCATCTTGACGATGAGTTGATAATCGGGTCATGGTAAACTGTTGGTGTCATTAACGTTACCACAATTGTTAAAACTCTAGTTTCGGTCTTGTTTGATGTGTGGCTTAGTCTCGGATTTGTTTATGAGTTGAAGTGGCACGCAGGTGGTGTGCTCATAATGTGTACCCACGATACAAGTAGTATCGTGGGGAACTGTTGAGCTTGGATCGTGGTTAGTAAGCAAGACATTGTAATCTCATGTAGAGATGGTTTTAGTGTGTGTGTTGAGCCAACGAGACACCACATAGGTGTACTCGGTACTCGAAGTGTTCTTGTTGGTTACGTGCGGCCTAGTGGTCAAGCCACACTATACCCGTTTCATCTATACTCTGGTCTCCATGTCAAAACTCAAATCTGTGTCTAAGGTCGTGTTTGTGTTTATGACCTAGGCTAAGCCATGGGCTTCTAGCCCGTCCATGAAGTGTCGTCTTGGGTTGAAAATAACATTGGACCTATAAGCCCAAAGTGATTAGTTTGGGTGTGTTTGGAAGCATTGGGCCGAAGCCTATATGATTATGTGTTGAGTTTTCGTTTTTTTTCTCTCTATTAAGTCTTAATTGTTATTTCTCATTTAGTATACTAACCTAATTTATATTGTCTTGGTTTTGTCGATGATGTTTCGGATGCTATTCGGGTACTTGGGATATGATATGGTCTTGGATACGGATATTGTAACAAAAACCTATGCTTGGATAATATGGATGTTCGTTATTGGATTTACGGTATTAGCCGAAGGACTTATGGACGATTTTGGACACAAAATAGTCGATAAACCCGACACTAATATATACGCGAATGATAACGACGAATAAATAATAAAACTTGTAAAAATTATATAAAACTTGTATAATTGTATCAAATTAGTGAAAAGTAATAAATAGAACTTTCTGTTTCCAAGTCGTAACGACTTGGAAATGTTTATAAACTGACGCATCATGTCCAAATTTTTATAAAAACTATTTTTATAACTTAAACCATTACAATTTGTAAACGTTATAAACTTTTCTAGTTTCTAAATTATTAACATGATACGTTTTTCATCAAATGAATAATTCTTTTCAAAACCTCAACGTTTTACAAACTATTTGGGTTATGGGGTAAGACACCGAAACATGTTATCGACGTGTCTTTTCGTTGTCCTTTATTTATTCTTTTCTTTTCGTTATTCCTTCTTGTCGTCCTTTCGTTACTCCTTTGACTACGTTATTTTGGCGTGAGTTACGTTGAGTCTATATATTTCCTAAAAACCACACGAGCTTCGATACTAAACTTTTTTTTACAAACAATTATTCGAGTCATCCACGAAAACTAAAATACGTTAGTTTTGAAACTATTGTACATTTTATTATTTTGAGATATATTCTGAGACAAACAATGATTATTAGGTTGTGCCGTTCGTGTATCGTTGTGCCTTGCTTCTTGACACTGTTTACGTTACCGAGTTACTAATCATTGCTATCCACTAAGGTGAGTTTTCGTAGCCCCTTTTTCTAATATTTTTCCTTGGGGGAAAATGGTACTCAAATTATAATTTTAAACTGTTTTTATCTTTGTGATCTACTACTTTTGTGTTTTGGACAATTATATGCGTTTGATTGCAATATGTGCTTCGTGTGATCTTGTTGTGTGTTCATTTGTGCATAGCTGTTTAACTCCGTTTGGGCGAAGCATTGATAGTACTATCGGGATTATTGGAAATCGTGTACACGTGGCATTTGTGAGGTTCGGTTGTTGCATGCATCGTGGTTTCGATTAGTGCTTATATTTGTATATCATGCTCACTATTGTCCTACTCTAAACTACTCACTGACCGTGGTTTAACTCTTAAACCTCGAGCTCACCAACCTTATGTTGGCGTTTTCGAGTATCCATTTTCGGTGTTATTGAAGTTGTCTAGAAGGTTGAGTATTGGCCTAGCTTAGCAAGACTTAAGACAAGACCCTCCGAGATGTATCTCGTGGAGTTGCGGTTTATTTGTTCCTTATATAGTAGTTTGACTTTGAGACTTATGTTTGGATTCTAGATTTTGTACTTATCCCGGTTGTGGGAATTTGCGACTATGATCCATCGTATGTTATGCATTTTAGTATTTCTCTATTTAGACGCCTTGTGTTCTTGATCATGAAGTCATACCCCGTAAATGCCTTTCCGCTGCGCCATTTTTGGGGTGTGACACCTACTTTTTGGAGTATACGACTACAAATTGCTACAGAAGTAGCAGGAGCGCTTGCCTATATGCATTCTGCAACCTCCATTCCAATATATCATCGAGACATTAAATCTTCCAACGTACTTTTGGATGAAAAATTCCGAGCGAAATTATCAGATTTTGGAATATCCAAGTCCGTATTAGGGGATCAAACTCACTTAAGCACATTAGTCAAGGGTACCTTTGGGTACTTAGATCCCGAGTACTTTCAATCCAACCAATTCACTGAAAAAAGCGATGTTTATAGCTTTGGGATTGTTCTCGTTGAACTTTTGACTGGGAAAAAGCCGATATATTTCATAGGACCAGGGGAATCGAGAAGCTTGGCAACTTTGATTTTGTCAACCGATGAAGAGCTTCTTTTGGAAAACGTTGATAACCAAGTGTTTGATGGACCAAAAGAGCAGTTGGTAGCAGTTGCTAAGCTTGCAAAAAGATGCATAAATTTAAACGGGAAGCTGAGGCCAACTATGAAAGAAGTTGCAACAGAGTTGGAGGGAATTCGATCAAGTTACTAAATAAAATGTGATTGTGGCCGGATGCATAATTTGAGATATTTCATACAAGTTATTTTGATATCTGTATTTGTACGTGATGCATCTGCAGTTCTGCACAATGGTTCTGTGCCTTTTGCTGCTTGTTCAGATTTATATACTCCCTAAGTATATCATTTGCAATTAAATTGTTGTATTTATTAATTAACTGATTGTGCTAAATTATATTTGGAATCTCGTTACAAACTGATGGTGCATTCGGGAAGAAGGATGAATCACTCCGTAAAACGCGAGTCTATTTATTCTCTTCTAATTAGTTGGACCATAGGTGCTGTGAATTACTTCACGGGCGAAGTGTCTAGTTCAAGTCCATGATGTCTCATCTAGTGAATATTTAATAAACTTAACTTATTGTTCCTTCATTATTTTAAAAAACTGTTTTGGCATGAAATGTTTTGGTCAGACAAGGAAACAAATTTACATCAACTCAACACCATCCAAACACACCCAAATCATCCATGCCCATCAATATTGTTCCTCCTTTATAAAGGCTCAATAACATTCAATATTATTAGAATTATTCCCTTCCATCTACCACTGCTTTTATTATTGAAACAAAACTCCCAAACTTATTTAAAACATAAGAAACTAAAAAGTTGCTGGCTTCAATTCTGATCCAGCCAAAAGATCTCCTCGCCTGATCAACTTCTACTAAGAAACTTCGACATCTTAACTGACATGGTTGTAGAGAATTTTTCTAGTTTCCAGAATGATTGAAATCAGTAAAATCCGACTTCCGAGAAGGAAGTTATGGCCAAAATAATAACGGGTGGTCAGCAGCCCAAAAGGACGCAGTTTAATCTCATCAGGACCACTGCTGTTTTCAAGTCCAAGGTAGCAGTTCTTGAGGCTAACAGTGTCAGATAAGGCATACAAACTGTTCGACAATGGAAGGCATTTTTAGCAACTTTAACGAATGCCGGTCTGTTAGATGAGGCGAGAAAGGTGTTTGGGAACATGGGTATGACTGATCAGTGCTCGTGGAATAGTATGATGTCGGGTTTTGGGCGGCATGATAGGTTTGAGGACTCGGTTGAGTTTTTTGTACGTATGCATGGCGAGGGGTTTTTCCTTAATCTGTATGCGTATATGGGAGTGTGCTTAAGTCATGTACGCATTTGAGAGATGTGAGGATAGGCCGATGTGTAGGTGCATGGGTCGGTTACGAAGATTCCGTATGAAGGAAATGTTTATATGGGGAGTGCGCTTATTGATATGTACGCCAAATGTGGGAATGTGGGGTGTACGCAGTGTTGCACAAGTCTTGCATCTCTCCAGGATCGAATTCATGAAACAAACCTCATGTATGTACAATCACCATTCAAGAATTAACATTAAGGAAACAAAAAGATTTGGGATTGAACCCTTTAAAGAATCTGATATAAACTGAATTGTGGGTTGCCATGTTGATTACAGACTCGATCCCTATATATATTGAATGAAGCGGCACCAACAAATAAGAGAGATACCGTTTCACCAAAAGTAATCGACACAACTTTTCCTAAACGTTGTAACCTAACTAAACGGTTATTTTGTACTTTAAACGACCCAACCCATATACAACTTGGGTTTACAGAATTTACATAAAAACATAAACACTAAACTACCCTAACTTTGCTTCTATAACATTAAGGTCTAACATTCACCCCCTAATGTTATAGACGGCAATCATGTATTCTTTACTTGACTTCACAACAATGTGGGTTCATCGTCAATTTCAATAATGAGATGTGCTTGTTCCTCTTTGTCTTTCTTCTTCCATTTGGTGCATTCGCGTGCAAAATGACCGAAGCATCTCATTTTTTTCTTGTGTTGTTCTCCTTGACTTCTTTCACCCTTTTCCATGCTGTGTTGCTTTCTTACTTGCGTTCTTGCTTGCTTACTTACTTGCGTACTTATGTACCTTGCGTATATAGAAACTATGAAGTTTCTCTTGCTTGCTTTCTTAGAATCTACGATCAAATTCCTTGCTGTTTGGGCTACTTGCTACCCAATAAACTCGCTATCTAGGCTACTTGCTACCTAGTTTCTTCTTTGTTTGGGCTACTGCTACCCAAATTAACTTGATTCGGGCTACTTGCTACCCTATCTGACGTTGACCAACTTGCTAATCAACCTTCGCGCTCCTAACCAAGTCGCTAATTAGGGCTTAACTTGCTTGCTTTGACCAAAGTAATTGATCCTTTCTTTCTGATAATGAACCACGATGATCCTACTAGCTTGCTAGTTTGAATCAAGGGTTCTACTTGCTATTTGAATCTTAAGGTTCGGAACTTGCTATAAACCTAATGATTCGATTTAACTTGCTATGAACCACTTCGGTTAACTTGCTTCTAGTTTTGTATTTTAATTCTAAAGTGAAAAGTTTTTTTTCGTTAGATTAAAAACACAAAACTTGTTTTTCCTTACTTTCTTCATTTGATTTGGGACTATACCCTTTTATTTTCTAATCAATAAATAGAGTATATTGAAAAGAAAAAATAAATATGTACTTAAATCTTTTCCCAAATCCTTGCTCTCTAATAATAACTTAAAAAAAATTACTAACTTAGAATTAAAAGAAGTAATTTTCCTACAATTATTATCCATATATAATATATATATATTCCATTATATATTATATCTATAACTTATAAGTGGGGTATTTTTTCTGGAACCTGGTGGGTTTTTTGACCCGCTGCCCTCTCTCTATGATTGGTTCATGCGATGCTTTTATCTTCTTCTTGAAGATCTGCTATTACTCTGTCTTTTTCTCCCTCCCTGTTGAGACTGTCGTGTCTCTTTCTCGTGGTTAACCGCCGGTTATATGGCCGATGTAACCATCTTCCAATCTTTCCTTCTTCACTTTATGTTTCGACATATCTTCTTCCCATGGCTGCCCTCTTTCTTATTCTTGATTGCATGGCCTCCACTTCCCTTTGCTTGATTCTCCTTCAAAGAATCTGCTTGTGAAACCCATTATGAATCGGCACTGTTCACAGGAGGTTTGGACCGAAACGTATTGTGCAGCACAAAGATATACAATGAAGAATATAATGAACTGAACATATATTAATATTGATCGGTTGTTGTTTGATTCCCTTGCTCTTGATATCAATGTTGCATAGGTCTTGCATCTCTCCAGAATCGAATTCATGAAACAAACATCATGTATGTACAATCACCATTCAAGAATTAACATTAAGGAAACAAAAAGATTTGGGATTGAACCATTTAAAGAATCTGATATAAACTGAATTGTGGGTTGCCATGTTGATTACAGACTCTTTTTGGGTAAAGGGGAGTAATCCTGCACCCTGGTAAATATTGTTGATTACAGACTCGATCCCTATATATATTGAATGAAGCGGCACTAACAAATAAGAGAGATACCGTTTCACCAAAAGTAATCGACACAACTTTTCCTAAACTTTGTAACCTAACTAAACGGTTATTTTGTACTTAAAAAATCTCTCTCCCTAGGGGAGATTTCCGGCGGCTGCCCCCTCTTTTTTCCGGCCATTGTATCACTTCTACTCGTCCTCTCTACCTGTTTTAGGGTATGCAATATGAGTAGGATTGTGATACTTCTTTCAAGGGTGGCGGCTGTCTATTATATTTGTAAATCTTATGGAAATCTTCCTTTGATGATCATCGAAAACCTATCTATCCTGTTTCTCTATCGGTTATCCTTTTTAGGGTACCGTTTTTTTAGGTTTGATGGATCGATCCTTTAACCATCGTGTCGGTACATGTACGTATCCTAGATCATTTGATTATCCATAGGGTTATTAAATCGATGTTATTATCCACGGTACCATCGGTGGTGTTTGGTTTGGTTGATTGTACTTCATGATAAACGAAACCCTAATTTTTTAGGGTTTTGTCATTCTTTTTCGCCGTATTAGTGAACCTGCTTGGGTCGCGCTTTTGGCAGACGATTGGTTGGCTATTGTAAGTGGGTTTAGAGAGAGAGATGGTTGGTTTTCTGTTTGTTCGTTTATGTCAAGGCATGAAGACGTGTTGAAGTTGGGTTTCTGTAAACCCTATTGGTGGTGTTTGATTCGATCGGCTTGTGGTACATGGCTGTTTGGGCGTATAGTTTTATTCTGTAGCAACAATGGTGTATGTATTGTGGTGGGCGATCTGAATCTTACGGTTAGTATAAGGGCTTGCTGCTTCTGTTATGTTTTGTTGATGTGAAACATGATGGGAGTTTTATGTTATTGATGGAAGTTAAGTTTGAAGGGTCTTGTTCAAAACCCTTTGTATCACCATGTTGGTTTGATCAAATTCGATTTGCTATAGATTCCACTCTTATCAGGTTATTAGATTATGCTTCATGCATAATACTAATAAAGTCATAAATGGATTTGGTTTGGATTATGCACTTGGAAGTTGGGGTAACTTGGTTATGGGTTTCTTCATGTACAAGATCCGGATCGCTAAGATGACGAAGAAGACTCAAGTGTTTATTTGAGTTGTGATGTATTGTATTTTTATTTTTAGTCATTGTTAGTTATTTGGATTTGTAAGTTATAAGAATGGCCTGTCATTCTTATATAGTGGTTTGGTCGTGTCCTAAGGGACTGAGATGAGGGACTCACTCTCATCCATTGTACTTCAATGTTTTTTGGTTAATATACTTTACCATGGTGCAGGATTACTCCCCTTTACCCAAAAAAAAAAAAAAAAAACGGTTATTTTGTACTTTAAACGACCCAGCCCATATACAACTTGGGTTTACAGAATTTACATAAAAACATAAACACTAAACTACCCTAACTTTGCTTCTATAACATTAAGGTCCAACACGCAGAAGGTTTTTGATGGGATGAGGTGTAGGAATGAGGTGCAGAAGGTTTGATTACGTGTTATGAGCAGAATGGTCCGCCTAGTGAAGCTATTGATGTATTTAAAAAGATGATGGATGTCATGTCGTGATTTATTGAACCAAATGAGGTTATTCTAGCGAGTGTGATACGTGTGTGCAACCTTGTCAAATTTGAATTTAGGACAGGAACAAAATAATCGAGTTATGAAATTTAAGAAGTTAAGGGATGATCTTGTCATAAGCAACGCGTTTGATATGTATGCAAAATGTAGTAAAATAACCGAAGCAAGATGGATTTTTTATGCCTGTTAGAGATAATGTCACTGAAACTTCAGTTAGATATTAGTGGTTATGCAAAGTTTGCTAATGTTGAAACCGAAAGTTCGATATTTGTTGATATGACGGATAAGAATATAGTGGCATGGGACGCGCTAATAGCTGGAAACACACAGAATGGAGACAATGAAAACTCGCTGAAACTTTTTCTCAAACTAAAACAAGACAACGTCTTTCCTACGTATTACAGTTTACACATTTGGGAATCTTCTTGGTGCATGTGCCAGCCTTGCTGATACGAGATTAGGACAACAAGCTCATTACCATGTCATAAACCATGGGTTTTCAGATTTGAACGTTGACGCAAAAGTGATATCTATGTAGGGAATTCGCTTATAGATATGTATGTCAAATGTGGGTCTGTAGAAGGGGGAAAACAAGTATTTAGAAAGATGGTTCATAGAGATTTGGTATCATGGAATGTAATTATAGTAGGGTTTGCTCAAAACGGCCACGGAGTTGAAACGATAGATTTTTTTAGAGAAATGTTGGCTTCTGGTGAAAAACCAGAGCATGTAACAATAATCGGGTTACTGTCTCCTTGTAGCCATGCGGTAAATGAGTAAAGAATAAGGAGTAGAACCAATGTCAGATCATTACGCATGTATTGTTGATCTTCTTGGTGTATATGGCTGTCTTGATGAAGCCAATAACATCACTACAAGAATCAGGAGAACAGGCGACGAACACAATGCCGACGCCACTGTGGTGTCGGCAACATACGCTACACGACAAAAAAACTCTTGACCGGGGGGATATGCGTTAAAATTTTATGTCAATATAATGCCGACGACAGGGCGTCGGCAATAAAAAAGTCAAATTTGACTTTGTATTTTCATGTAATTTTTTGGCGGGATCTTTTGGCGCTCATATATTCCCGACGCCAAGTCGTCGGGAATATAAATCCATATAATTCCTGGGTGATTAGCGTGTGATTAATGCTATTCAATTTTGTTTTAACAATGCCGACGCCATGGCGTCGGCAATAATATAAATGATTATTTATTTGGTTATTATGCCGACGACTGTCGCAAAGTTGCCTACATAAAAGTCAAATTTGACTTTGTATTTTCATGCAATTTTTAGGCGGGATCTTTTGGCGCTCATATATTCCCGACGCCACGTCGTTGGGAATATAAATCCATATAATTCTTGTGTGATCAGGGCATGTGAAACCTTGTCATAATTGAGATTAAGACAACAAGCTCATACCCATGTCGTAAAAAACGGGTTTAAATTTGAACGTTGGCCCGAAAGTGATATCTTTGTAGGGTATTCGCTTATAGATATGCATGTCAAGTGGGGATCCGTGGAATGCCATCATAGTCGGGCTTGCTTAAAATGGTTAGGGGGTTAAGACCATTAATTTGTATAAAGAGATGTTTGCATCTGGTGAAAACCAGATCATGTTACAATGATCTGGTTACTTTCTGCTTGTAGCCATGGGGGTTTAGTTGATAAGGGTTGCAATTGTTTTTACTAAATGAGTAAAAAATATGGAGCAGAACCAACGTCAGATCATTACACATGTATTTGTGATCATCTTGGTCGATATGGCTGTCTTGATGAAGCCAAGAACTTAGTTGACTCAATGCCAATACAGCCTGATGTTGTCGTATGGGGGTCTTTACTTGGTGGGTTGTAAAGTACATGGTAACATCGCGTTAGGAAAGTATGTTGGAAAAGCTTACATAAATAGACGGTAACAGTTCAGGTCCACATTTGTTGCTTTCAAATATGTAAATCCAACAGAGGAGATGGAGTGATGTGAAACGAGTTAGAAAGGCTATGAAGCAATGAGGCGTTTTCAAACAACCAGGTTGTACTTGGATCGAACATCAGGGTAAACTTCACATTTTAATGGTGAAAGATAAATGGCAAGCTAAAATGAAGGAAATTTATTCAACCTTCAAAAATTTGTTCAAATTAATGAAGTTGTTCGGATATGTTCCAAATGTTCGTGATTTAGAGTCAAGTGAAGAAGTGAGTTCTGAATTAAGCACATTAGAACTCGGAGAACTTGAAGTACCAATAGAGGTGAATGTCGCATAATTTCAAGGACAGTTAGAAACATTTTTTAAACACTGTAGGTTACTTTTTGCTGTCACTGAACGTTGTTTATGTAGCACCAGCTGTATACACTTTTTTGGTGTACAACGTACACGAGTTAATCAAATAGGCTAGTTAATATAGGGTGTTTTAGGAACTACATCAAGTGTTCATGTGAATCAGTCAATAAACAAAACACTAATAGTTGGTCATTATATTGGTCTGGTCTAACTCATTAACTATAGGGTTTCTCTGTTTTACATCATTAGTAATTGTATTGAAGGTTCAAATTTGTAGTAAACCTTGCTAATAGACGAATAACGGTTAGAGCATTGGTCTTGCATTAGTTTAAGAGAGTCTAGATATCCAAAGTTGTTAAAAGAAAATAACAAATCTATTATCTTTATAGACATTCATAATTTCTGAAGTCCATAATCCAAAGTAACGAAATACAAAAATAAAAGTTCAAAATTTCAATCTCAAATAAGCTAGAGATGTTAACAAAATTGTATATGCATATAAAATCATTGAGATCTCTATTCGTGCGAGTGTGTAACCTCATAGGCCAATGAAGTTGCTAATAGTATTAGTTATATTTTGTTCCGTGCACACAAAAATCCATCAAAAGAAAGAATCTAAACTAACACATGGATCTAAGGTTTTCATTGATATATAAGCTTTAAGCATGTAGTATATTTTATATCGTTCTAATTTGCAATGAGTCAACGATGCTAATATCTATTTATTTAATAGAAAATCGTTAAATTTAACCTTACGAGCTTTGTGTAAAAAATTTACACATATTGATTGTTTGTTCTTTTAATAATAATCATTCATCCTCTCCATTTAACCTCCGTCAGCCGATTACATGTACCACCAATTATATATATTTCCGTTTCTTTTAAACGTAGATGTGAGGTTTGTGTTTAACAAAACACATTTTAATAATTGACATATTTGGTTTGGTAATTATTATGTTATTTATGGCCCCACTTGACAATTTCTTAATTTCTATTTATTTCGTTCGTGGATACTCCATAGTAAGAGTTGAAATTTAGTTTATTTAATTAAGACAAATTAGAAGAATGACAAAATAATATTCTCTTAGGGCCGTTCGATTGGGGTAATTTGGAGTATATTGAACGCATTCGCATTTCAATTTCCTTCAAATATCATGTTTGGTAACTCAAATGGGGACATTTGAAGTAATTTACAATTTCACGAATTTCCAAAATCAAGAGAATTAGAATGCCTCTAAAAAGTGAGGAAATTTAATTTACTTGAAAAAAAATTTATAAACTTTTTTTCTTATTGTTTTTTATAAACTTTTAAGTAGAATATTTATGATTTTTTTTATAAATTTTATTTATTAAGTTTTTTTATAAATGTTATTTATTAAGTTTTTTTATAAATTTTATATAAACTTTTTTTAAAATTTTTTTTATAAACTATTTTTATAAATTTTTTATAAACTTTGTTTTATAAATTTTTTTATAAATTTCATATGAACTTTTAATATACTTTTTTATAAATTTTTATAAACCTTTTAGAATTTTTTATAAATTTTTAAATAGAATATTTATGAAATTTATATTAAAAAATAGAAAAACATTTATAAATTTCATCAACCAAACTTGCGAAGGTATTTTAAATTCCGAAATTTTAAATTCTCAAGAATTTAAATTACCCCAACCAAACGCCCCCTTAGAATACCAAGTCGACCTTCATATTCTATATCTTTTTTATATAATAAAAAAAAAAATATTTAATGTGAATTTTTCAATTCAAAAAAATCAATTCATACATTATTTGGTAATATTTTATTTATTTATTTATTATTATTTTTATTTTAAAATATTTACTAAAAAATTGAAATATTACATATTTGGCAATAGTTAAAAAAAACGTTCTTATATATAGTCAAGAAAAGAAAAATAAACACAAAAGTTTAGGTATCAAAAGTATAAAGAAAAAAACTTAGTAAAAAGGATGTGTGATTTTAAAAATATTTGTGTCTGATTTAAAAAAGTAAAAACAATTCACCTTCCAACCCATGTGTAAATTTAAGATTAAAAGGTTGCTCCCGCTTATTGCCTTACATCAACACATGGGAAAAAAAAAGATAATAAACCCTACCCCTAATTAATAAATAAATAAATCTATATAAAATAAATAAATTACTAATCAATACTAAAAAAAACACAATATACAAAAATACGTGCATGCGCGGGTATTATAACTAGTATATAACATATGACATGGACCTATTCCCGAAACATGTTTTTTTTTTTTTTTTTTTTTTAATATTTATATCATTAAACTATTGTTTAATTACTGTTGCATTAAATAAAAAAATTCAAACCATACGGCCCAAACTTGGCCAAAAAGCGTAGTAGAAAAAAAATTACAAAACATACCTTGAACTCTTTATTATTTAAAACTTTTTTATACAACAAAATTTAATTACCAAGTATCTAACAGATATTTTACAATTTCTTGAATAAAAAAAATACCAGCAGCAGAAAGGTCTCTCGATAACGAACAAAACGAGCCTAATATTGATATGCTTTTTACATAAGTACGATTTTATAAAAAATGTTGAAGTTTAATATCTATATAGTTTTATTTAAAAGACCTTTCAAAATGCACTCTTAATCTATCAAATAACTTAAAAAATTATCATAACTTTTTTAAAACTACAGAGGCTAGAGATAGACAGTTCTATAAAAATTTACATATATTTCTTTTTTTTATATATATAAAAAAGTCTATTTACCAAATACCTTACAAATGTCTAGCGCTTTCAGTAAAAAAAAAATATAACGTCAGAAAGGCTTCCGCAATACAAACAAAACGAATCCGATGTTGATATAGTTTTTACATACGAGCGATTTTATAAAAAAATGTTGAATTTTACCATATATTTCTTTAAGAATAAAAGGGACATATCTAGCACTTTTTTTATAAAAAATATAGCTCCAAAAATGTCGCATGATTAAGACGAAAACGAGCCTGATATACTTTTGACATGCATACGGTTTTATAAAAAATATTGACTTTTAATATTTCTTTCTTTAAAACAAATTGAAAATGTATCAATTTGTTAGTTTCTTGAATTTTGACGGATATTCACATATTGGAACAACTATTACAATCATACTATTGTTAGCACACGCACACAAAATGAAAACACATCCGCCTTTGCGGCAGCGCGTGGGCTACGATCAACTCGTTCAATATAAATAATATTGGTCAGAACTCCAAACATGCATGCGTACGTAAACGTAAAAAAAAAAAAAAAAAAAAAAAAAAAAAAAAATATGCAACTTTGTTAGAATACCAAGTCTACCTTCATATTCAATATAAATAACACTGAACATGCATGCATACGTAAAAAAGGAAAAATAAATAAACAACTTCGTTAGAATACCAAGTCTACCTTCATATTCAATATATATTTTTTTTAGGGACAATTTGCGGCGCTCTTTTTCTATATGGCCATCGATCATATAGAAAGTAATATTTCACATGGCGAATGATCTAGTTTGGTAATCTTCTTTATAAATTAAACGAGAGGCACCAGTTAGTTGAAAAACCAAAAATAAATTTTGAACGCAAACAAGATAATGTTCATGATAGATATTCGTTTGGGATCAATAGAAAAAATATTAGGCTATTTTCTCAATACAAAAGACCAAAAAAGAACAATTACCATCAGGGTTAGTATTCCGAAAACAAGAATATACAACTGATTACATATCTAGAAGATAAAGTGAATAAGTTATTGAGTAAATATCTTTTTCTTTCTAAAATATTACAGAAGCATGTTTCGTAGCCTATATATATGAAGTTAGACTTGGAGTACTCCTCAAAATAGGAAATCCCAAATAACAGACATGAAATTCGTTGTTCTAATTTGGGCAGTATTTCAAATGTTTTCGTATACAGCTTCGGATACAAATTCCACCACTGAAACCCACACCCTCATTAACTCAAAAAACTTAGCAAAGCCAGGGTGCAACAGCACATGTGGGGATTTAGTTGTTCCCTACCCTTTCGGTGTTGGCATTAACTCAGGTTGTTCTATAGACATAGGATTCGACATCTACTGCAACACTTCAGTAAACCCTCCAATGGCCGCTTTTACAGAAACAGACTACGGCTGGATCAAACGGATATCTGATTCAACCGTCCGTGCTACCAGTTTAGTGGCGAGCAAGTGTTATAATCCAGATGGCACAACATACAATGATTATAGTATCTCATCAGACTACAGCACGTCTTGGCCATATACCTTCTCAGAAGTAAATAGGTTTACAGTGATTGGTTGTGATGACTATGCTTGGATGACCTCAGCAACAAAGTTTAGGAACGTGTCGACAGGCTGCATGGTCTTTTGTCCAAGCCGGGAAGAGGTTGTAGGCGATGCGTGTATAGGAAATGGTTGTTGTCAATCATCCTTTCCGCAAGACATAAACTCCTATACCACTGAGCTCAATTCCTTGTCTAAATCAGGAAATGTGAGCGCCAGGAGATCATTTGCTCCTTGTACATATGCCTTTGTTGGTGAGGGGAACAGATTTAAATTCAATGGTGCAACTGATTTAATAAATGGTACTTCCTTCAGAATGAGGATAGAAGCTACAGTGCCAGTAGTGCTTGAATGGGCTATTGGAAATCTGAGTTGCCCTGAAGCCAAAGTAACCAATGGTTTTGCCTGCCAATCAAATAGCAAATGTGTTAGCTCTAAAAGGGAAAGTGGTGGGTATCGCTGTGTATGTAAAGATGGCTACGAAGGAAATCCATATCTGTCTCCTGGCTGCAAAGGTACAACAATTATACACCTATTAACTAGAGATTGATGTAGATGTTCAAAAAAAAAAAAAAAAAAAAAACTACAGATTGATGCAAAGGTGGATACCGTTGTGTATGTAAAGTGATTAAACATCTTCCCTTTTAATTGCTTCAATAAATCTCACTACATGTCCAACCTGCTTATGTTTAAATCTCACTACATGTCCATTTTTTCGACTTTTAGTTGCTTCAATAGAAAATTTATTATTATTATTATTAGGGTTTGTTCAACACATGTCTAAAGACACGTTAAGCATATATTAAAGACATAGGGTCACGAGAAAGGATACGTGGATCCACAAAAGTGTCTTTTCGTGGATTCCCGACTTTTCGTGGGACCGGGTCCTTTAATATCTTAACTTGTCTTAAAGTATGAGTTAAACATCATTATTATTATTATTATTATTATTATTATTATTATTATTATTATTATTATTATTATTATTATTATTATTATCATTATTATTATTTTATTTATTATTTTTATTTTACTATTATTATTATTATTATTATTATTATTATTATTATTATTATTATTATTATTATATTTTTTTTGCTATTTTAACTAATTTGTTATGATCTAATTGCTTTGGGTAGATTGTTTTGTTTTAGTGATACTATTGAAAGGAAAATATTACCACATTGCTTACTTTTAGAGGTATATGTAGGAATAAAAATTTTGTAACTGCAAATGATTACTGGTAAAATTGTTAACTTTGCATTTGATGTAAAAAGAAGAAAAGTTGACTGACTTAGTTCATTTTATACTCGTATAAAAAATAGTATTCCCTCCATCTCAAAATTATAGTCTCTATTTGATTTTTTCGCTTCTTTTTTACAACTTTGACCTTAATTATTTTTGTTTGTGTTGTACAATACTTGATGCAAAATATATGAATTTATTGGTTATAAATGTATTTTTATTTGATATAATTTTCATCAACTATTGTATAAGTCAAATAGGGACTATAATTTTGAGACGGAGATAGTAGTAGTTTTTATTTAAACAGTAGAAGGTTAGTTGACTTAATAGATGCAACTATGCAAGTGTTAAGTAGTCTAGACTTTTCTACTTTTAAGTTGTATTTTTGTCCTTTTTGATTTTCCTTTTCTTTCAGATATCAACGAGTGTGCGGATCCAGGAACCTACCTTTGTTATGGTGATTGCATTAATACTCCAGGGAGTTACAACTGTACTTGTGTCCGAGGTACTATTGGCGATGCAAAAACAAAAAATGGTTGTCAACGTTTTGCTGCTAAAGATGCAAGAGGGAAAATACTCATTATAGGTAGCTCTTTCATGCAAATATGAACATGTGTATGTCCATAAGTAGCCTTTAAATCCCATCTTTTCAACATGTATTTTTTTATCTAAAATTAACCCATGTTTTCTTCACTTAATGGACTTTTAGTTTACTAGTGCAAAATTTTTTATTTATTGGACTTTTTAGTTATAAAGCCCTCAACCCAACTATTAAGTTGCCCTCAACAAACTTAAGCCCACATCTAATATTTTAGTTTTGTTAAAATATATACACTGAAAAAAAAAAAAAAAAAAAAACAAGACAAAACAAAAAACCATAGTATAGTTTTGTTAAAAAGAAAAAACATTTAAGTAGTATTCTTTTGCTCCACCACCGGATATAAGTAAAGAATTTGCATGTTTAGTTAGGTGGGTGTCATACTGTCATGGAATTATGTGATCATGGGTGATTGTCTCTCATGCATGAACTCTGTTATCATGCATGGCTTTAAAGTGGTAAAACTAGTATCAACAGTTTGCTCACATCTAGCAGAACTTTTGGTAAACATGTTTAAGCTCACAACTATCATATTCATTTAGGTAATTCTTTGATGCATATATGATGTATATGGTCACAAATATTTTGACGCAAAATAATCTTTTCCACCATGAATTTTTATGCTATTGTGTTCCTAAAAATAGAGTTAGTAAACTTCATATTAATCACCTTTTACATAAAACAAAAGAACGTACAGATAATCTATGATGCAAATATAAAACATGTGTTTGTGCAGGTGCTGTATTGGGCACAGGGATACTAGTTTTATCAATTGGTGTATACAAACAAATCCAAAAGAGGAAGGATAAGAGACGTAAAGATATATTCTTCAAAAGAAATGGCGGTTTATTGTTACAGCAACAAACATCAAACGGTGAACATGCAACTCATACAACAAGAATGTTTAGTGCAATAGAACTAGAAAAAGCAACCGACCAATACAATGGAAATAGAATATTAGGTCGAGGAGGCCAAGGAGCAGTGTACAAAGGAATGTTACCAGATAGTAGATGAAACTCAAGTCGAATCATTTATCAATGAGGTATTTTACTCTCCCAAATTAGCCACAGAAATGTCTAAAGTCGTGAGGGATGCGTTTCTCCCTAACTCTTTGAACTTACCAAAGGGTCTCGTCTACAAAACCCACTAGGGATAATAAACTCTTACTCTAAGGCACTCTTTGGATGGTTTAGCCTACAACTACTCAAGTAATTATATTCTAAGGTTCACAAAGATGAATCAAGCATTAGTACACAACGAATGACCTATCGCATTACTAGATCATTAACAATTAAGATAAGAGACAACCAATCAAACAGAGAGATGAGGATGCAAGAATTATAAACTAAACCAATTAGACTCATTGAAATTGTCACACCCTAATGATGAAGATAGACACAAGCATCACTAAGAAATCAATAAGATCTAATTAATTATATACAAGTTTCATACAATCATAAGCAAACACTAGGTGAATTAGCCAAGCATAATTAATGAAGAGCAAGCAACAATCATGATAATTGAAGACATACCATAGGATTGGATTAACAAACAAACCATTACACGATGTTTCTAGAGTGTTTGAAACCCTTTAAGTTCTTTGGAAAACACCTACCTAAACCCTAGAATCGGACTTAGGGTTTAGGGCTTACAAAAGTGAAGTTATAATGTTATATTTATAGGCGATTTTACGTCGGAAGAAGCGACGGCGTCACACCTAAAGAGTGGCGTCGCGATAACTTTTTTCACACCGGTGTAGATTTTCTCGTTCGTCGCGTGGGCTTTGAATCACCTAAACCGAGTTCGTATGCAAAGTTAGGGCCAAAACGAGATCGGCTACTTGCGCATATTGTGACTTGATCGACTTGTGGCGTCACCTTATGCTTGTGACGCCGTCCCTTGATCTCGGCGCCGTCTGGTTGCATCTAGGCCGCCCGAGTAGCGACGGCCTACTCTTTCATAACTAGGCGTCGTCACTTGAAAATCGAGTTTTGGGTTACGGACCGTCACAACATTTTGGGACGGCGTCGCCATTAGCACCGACGCCGTCGCTTTCCGATTTCAAAGAGCGTGAGTGTCTCGATTTTGACTTTGGCCATTTTCATCATATATTCGCGCCTTTTCGTCCAAATAAGTGCCATTACAGCATTTTGCCTTCAAGAGACCTAAAAAGTGAAAAGGAACGATATTAAGCAATAACGGATACAAAAGTGATCAAATAAGGACTTAAACGACCCCTCAAAATGGTACCTTTTAAAACCTTATCAACTTAATCAGGGAAAAAATTGCTAGAGGTGTTATAAATGCTAAAAAGATTGGCTCTTCAAACCAAACTGTAGACATACTCACAAAGAACCTCCCTGTCTATCAGCATAAATTTTTGTGTGAAAAATTGATATTGTTTGATATGTTTGCTCATCAGATTAAGTGGGAATGTTAAATTTTGGGGTGTTAATCTGTGGCAAACATATCATTCTATCAATTGCTAATGGCTTTCAAGTTGTGGCTTATTGCAGGTTTAATTACAGGGGTTTAACTTGGACAAAGGATAAAAGATTTAAAGTTCCAAGAAGTTCATTTATGCTGAAGCCTTTCTTCGTTTCTGTTGATGAGTCATTACTAGCCGTTAGAGGGGTCTTAGTGAAACTTAATCTCCTATTTAATAAGTCCCTTTATCTAGGGTTACACACACTTGAGTGTGCAGTCTTTTGTATCACTCTCCTCTCTTCTTTCTGATCATTTCACTGATCTTGTCTTGTCTTTACACTTACATGATTATTGTCTCATTGACATTAATCTAATCTTGTAACATTTGGATACTATTGTAAACTTAATCTAAGCTGACTATTGCAGCTTAGATCTGAATAAAGGTTCTATTGTTTTTCTTGTGTTGCCTATACTACCATACAACATGGATGACATCACGGTATGAATTTTATTGCAATTTTTTGGTTAGCTTTATTTTTTCCGCTGCCCATTGAAACTTGTTATTCGATTATTAAGGTTTCTAGTTATTACTTGATTTAAGTTTGCTTTGGTATTTGATTATAGGTTCGTCTTAGTTCGTATTCGTCACAAAGCAATTGTTTGGGTTTATTTCGTCACAAAGCATATTGGTTGGCTTCGTGATTTATTTATTCGGTTTCTTGCATCAATTTGGCTTTGGGCTTGTTACACTTCAGCGTCACATTAACTTTCAGCATATTGGTTGGCTTCGTGATTTATTTATGCTTACCATTCACCCTTATCATTCACAGCACCCTCATATTTTAATTAAATTAAATACATACTTTATAAAAATATACCACATAAAATATTTTTATTTGTTAAACGTAGCCCTTAAAGTTATTTTTAGCACAACACATTTTAATATTTGACATGTTTCGTTTGGTAGTAGTGTGTTATTTATGACCCCACTTGACAATTTCCTAATTTTTATTCATTTCGTTGATGGATACTCCATTGTAAGGGTTGAAATTTAGTTTATTTAAGAGTAAATTACAACGTTCGTCCATGTGGTTTGCTTCAAATCACTACTGTAGTCATTTTTTTTTTGCTCTTTATGGTTTACACATTACACGCTGGCAGTCCTTGTCGCTAACTGTTGTTATATTCTTCATTAACTCAGTGGCAACGTTAGTCCATTAACCAAACGATCTTTTGCAACATCAGTCCTTTATACTAACAACCGTTTATAATTAATTCAAATTTTGGTTTTCTTAAAAAATTCTTTTCTACGCGGTTTTTATCGTTTTCGCCCGTTTTCTTAAATTTTCATCCGTTTTTATTCGTTTTCGTCTGTCTTTATACGTTTTCGTCTTTTTTTCTACGTTTTTATCCGTCTTTATACGTTTTCTTACATTGTCATACGGTTTGTCCGTTTTTATACGTTTTTGTCCGTTTTTATACGTTTTCCCTTGTTTTTTAAAGCTTTTGTCTGTTTTCTTACTTTTCATCCATTTTTATACGTGTTCATCTGTTTTTATGCAATTTTTTTTTTTTTTTTTTTTTTTTTTTTTTTTTTTGGTAAAAAGGTTTATTCACCCCGGTAAAATTCTATTATACCAAAAAACATTGCAGTACACATGACATGGGTGAATCCCATGCCCTTAGCCCGATCAGGGCGACAAAAACTCCACAACATGTGCAACTTACATACTCTCATATAAGAATGACACACCATTCTTATAACTTACCAAAATGAAACTACAAATGATGACAAAAGAACATAATACATTACAATACTACTCAAGTAAAAGCACTCGAGTCTTCTAAATCATTATAGCGGTCCACTTTAACTTCCATGAAGAATCCCATAAAAATAACATGAATAGGTAGCAAAAGTCCACAAACCCATATAATAAGAATCCTCCAACTTACCACAAGACCAATAACAGGTCCAAATATTCCACTTGACTTCCCTTCCCCCCAAACCTTAACCCATTCATAATCAACAGGTCATGAAGAGAAGGCGTGAAGAAAAAGACGAACCCAGCTAGAAAAATCACACTTAACCAGCAACAAACAACATCAACAAAAGGGTCACCAAACGCCACCAAAAGCACGATCATTTGCATCTGCAATAATAAGTATATTGCCTAATTCGCCGTACAACACACTGCAATTCAGACCGAACATCCAGCAATAGGTCTTATGATAACCCAACTTCCTAACAAACCAGCCCACGATGATCACAAAATCGTACTCGTGAACACACATCAGATCGGTAACAAAAGGGTGAAAACAACCCCAAACTTCCAAACGACTTCCATCATACCATTGTGTGAATGGAGGAAGCACCAAATAGAGTTAACTAGTAAACATTAACGCCCAGTCTACAAGATGAAGGTTTTTCGTCCGTTTATATATGTTTTTGTCTGCTTTTATATGTTTTTCTTGCGTTTTTATATGTTTTTATACGTTTTTCTTGCGTTTTTATACGTTTTTATATGTTTTCTTACGTTTTCTTACGAATGAAAGTGTATAAAAACAGATGAAAACGGATAAAAATAAATAAATAAAAACGCAAGAAAAATGTATTAAAACAGGCAAAACGTATAAAAATGGACAAAAAACGTAAGAAAATGTACAGAAATGTAGGAAAAAGGGTGAAAACGTAAGAAAACGACCGAAAATGTATAAAAACAGATGAAAACGTATAAAAACGTAAGAAAAACGGACAAAAGCGTAAAAAACGGAGGAACATATAAAAACGGACAAAAGCGCGTGACACCGTAAGAAAGCGTATAAAAACGGATAAAAACGTATGAAAAAAAGACGAAAACGTATAAAGACGGACGAAAACGTTTAAAAACGGACAAAAACGTAAGAAACGCATGATAACAAGTGAAAACATAAGAAAATGGGCGAAAATGATAAAAACCGCGTAGAAAATATTTTTTTTAAAGAAAACCAAAATTTGAGTTAATTATAAATGGTCGTTAGTATAAAGGACAACGTTGCAAAAGATCGTTTGGTTAATGGACTAACGGTGCCACTGAGTTAACGGAGAAGATAACGGCAATTACCGATATGGACTGCCAACGTGCAATATGTAAACCATAAGGAGCAAAAAAGAAAAAAAAATAAAAAAACAGGGACTACAGTAGTAATTTGAAGCAAACCACATGGACGAACGGTGTAATTAACTCTTTATTTAATTAAGACAAATTACAAAAATAATAAAATGATGTTCTGTTAAGAATAGCTAGTCTACCATCATTATTCAGTATAAATAACATTGGTCAGAACTCCAAACATGCATGCATACGTAAATTGTAAAAAAAAAAAAATACAACTTTGTTAGAATACCAAGTCTACCTTCATATTCAAGATAAATAACACTGGTTAGAACTTCAAACATGCATGCATACGTGAAAAGGAAAAAAAAAAAAAAAAAAAAAACAACTTTGTTAGAATACCAAGTCTACCTTCATATTCAATATATATTTTAGGGACAATTTACGGCGCTCTTTTTCTATATGGCCGTGTTGGCTCTCAGAACTCCAACCTTGGTCTATTTTGGATTTTTGTAAATTATAGGTCTCGAAAATAATAAGTCACAAGGCGACTGATCTAGTTTGGTAATTTTCCCTTTAAATTAAACGAGAGGCACCGTTAGCTGAAATACCAAAAGTAAATTTTGAATGCAAACAATGTTCAATGTTTTTTTTTTTTTTTTTTTTTTTGGGTAAAGGGGAGTAATCCTGCACCCTGGTAAATATATTAACCAAATAAACGTTTAAGTACAATGGATATGAGTGAAATCCCATATCTCAGCCCGTTACATAGACATAAAGCTTACATAACAAGTTACTTCCAATTCTCTAAACAAGAAAACAAACCACTACTCAAATGATAACATAAGACACAACAATAAAACTACTTCCTAGGACCTTGAAACGTTGTACCATACATGGCATTAAAGGAATCCAAATTCCATGGAAGATTACGAACCTGTTTCGCATAGTCATCGAAGTCATAGTCATCATATTCATCTTCAAATTCTTGGCCCCCACCAAAAATATTAGCAGACTCATCAAATGGGTTAGCAACAACCTCATCTTCAGAATCAGACACCTCAATCTCTCCCACTTTAGAGAAAAGGTTAACTCTCTTAGTAGAAGAGGTAGACGGAATAGGTTGACCATCATCATCCACAAGAGTAGCTTTCCCATCAATAATTAGCTTTTCAAGCTTACCAATTTTCTCAGCTATGGGAGTAGAATCACCATCCATTGTTCCCATTGAATCACTCACAAGTATGCTGCACAGAAGAAGTCCTAGTCTCCAGGAGGCTTAGACGCCTCACCAATACAAGAGTCCGTCCCGAGATCCATCAATACACGCTTCCTTAGTTGTACAGAAGACTTCCCGTCTTGGTAGGTTACCCAAATCATCTTCCACCTCAAGAGTCCCAAAAGAGTTAGGCGTAGTAATCGGTGTATCTTTAGCATTACCACTTGCATTGCCGGTGTCTTCGTCTTTGCAACATATACCGCTTCCTAGGTGCAAATCTAGGACCTTACCCATATTAATACCTTGATCATCTTCGTACCTTTAGGTTTGGCTTTCCGATTGTGCACCACCTTAAAACCATCATCAGGTTCGTCCACATTCAAGCTGGGAGGAACATCATTATGCTCCTTAATACTCTTAGGACAACAAGCAGTATCATGCCCAAACACTTTACATTCCACACAGTGTGGCGGCTTCCATTCATATTCCACCTTTATACTTGCCGTAGTAAAACCACTATCATCCTTATTAGGGATCGCCATAGTCACCACATGTTTAAGCTCAAATTCAGATGATAATTCCACAAGAGCACGTGCAAAGCTAATGCGACCCCAGGAATCAACACACATGGAACAAGTAAAAGCATCTAACATAATCGGCTTACCCACCTGAGTAGCAATTAAGCTCAATCCATCTTCCGAATATGCTAGTAATGGCACATTATGCAATTTAATCCAAACGGGAACTCTAGTTACCTCACTTTTAGACAATAGCACATCAGGAGTCCATTTAGTGAGAATAAGAGGAGAATTACGAATAATCCATGGGCCCCGTTGAAGAACACTCTCAACACCCTCTTTAGAATCGAATTTGAAGAGGAAAACACCATCATCATTCTTCATTAGTTTCTTAAAACCAAACTTACCCCACGTATTGGAGACGTAGTTACAACCAAATGAAAAGCAACATTCTTGCCAACAAAGAAGCCAACAAGTGTATTTTCATAACGGTTGAATACACCCTCCATAGCAGCCTTTGGAAGCACCGTATCATGATTTTCAATTCGCGTCTCATTCACCAAGGCACGAAAATTCACTTTCCTAGAGACACGTTCCGGATTTAATACATTAGCAAATGACCTCACTTCGTTAGTTTCACTACCAATCTCGTTAGGGCCTGAAGTAGAAGTATTCACCACGTTATGACCAGACATCAACACATCAGCAGTTTTAGTACTCGAATCCAAACCACCTACAAACGTAGTACTATAACTTGTATTGTCCAGATTAGTACTACCCCAAATAGAATCCGAATGAACATCATGTGTGTTAGGGTTAAGAACAACCCTAGCATCTTTACGCAACTCAGGATCAGTGTCACCCTCTATATCACGTTCACCATTGAGACGTTGTAACCTATCTTTCAACGCCTGAATATCAACCCTTTGATACGGATTCGTGTCCGTATTTACAGCAACTTGATCGGCCAAGTTGATGGCTGGTTTTGTAGCTTTCACCAAGAGGTACCCTTGTTCAAAAACCTTTGTCCATCTCTCCACAACCCCACAAAACAATCCCCTAAATGACTAACAAAACGATCGAGCAGGTTAACAAACGAAACCCTAACTAAAAGTTAGGGTTTTGAATCGGTACGCACCAAAATCTAACCTGCTCCCATGATGATAATCGACCCAATAGAATAGTAAATCGATTCAGATACAAACCTAACACCAATTAAGATAGCAAGGAATGTAAAGAAACAGACTTAAAACAATCGGAATGAATGGTGCGATTAACACAACCCAAAACCGATTAAAAACCTGAATAAAACCTAACTGCGATTACACCCAAAAAAAACCTAAAACTATAAGTTTAATGCAAAAAACCGATCAAATTAGTGATAACACGAATGCTAAACACTAATTCTTATGATCGTTGGAAGAAACTCCAGATTATAGGCAGATTTAGAAGGAACGATTAGGACAAGTTAGGTTTGTTTTAGTCGCCATAGAGAGAGTCGTTTAAGGGATTCCTTCAATGTTCATGATAGATATTCGTTTGGGATCAATAGGAAAAATATTCGGTTATTTTCTCAATACAAAAGACCAAAAAAGAACAATTACAATCACGAGTAGTATTCCGAAAACAAGAATATACAACTGATTACATTTCTAGAAGATGAAGTGAATAAGTTACTGAGTAAATATCTTTTTCTTTCTAAAATATTACAAAAGCATGTTTCGTAGCCTATATGAATGAAGTTAGACTTGGAAATCCTCAAAATAGGAAATCCCAAATGACAAATATGAAATTCTTTGTTCTAATTTGGGCAGTGTTTCAAATGTTTTCGTTTACAACTTCTTATGTAAATTCTACCACTGAATCCAACACCCTCGTTAACTCAAAAAACTTAGCAAAGCCAGGGTGCAACAGCACATGTGGGGATTTAGTTGTTCCCTACCCTTTCGGTCTCGGAGACAACTCAGAGTGTTATATAAATAAGGGATTTCGCATATACTGCAACACTTCTGTAAAACCTCCAGTGGCCGGTTTTACAGTAACAGACTACGGCTGGATCAAACGGATATCTGATTCAACCGTCCGTGCACTACTAGAAAAAATGCCATTAGCAACAATTACTTTAACAACAACAGAGAAATAGTTGCTAAATTATGCATTTAGCATCTAATTTTAGCAACAAAATTGTTAACAAAGTTGCTATTTTTTTAGCAGCAAAAAAATTAGTTGGTATTTTTAAAAAATTAGTTGGTATTTTAAAAGGGAAAGTGGTGGGTATCGCTGTGTATGTAAAGATGGCTACGAAGGAAATCCATATCTGTCTCCTGGCTGCAAAGGTACAACAATTATACACCTATTAACTAGAGATTGATGTAGATGTTCAAAAGGAAAAAAAAAAAAAAAAACTACAGATTGATGCAAAGGTGGATACCGTTGTGTATGTAAAGTGATTAAACATCTTCCCTTTTAATTGCTTCAATAAATCTCACTACATGTCCAACCTGCTTATGTTTAAATCTCACTACATGTCCATTTTTCGACTTTTAGTTGCTTCAATAGAAAATTTATTATTATTATTATTAGGTTTGTCTAACACGTGCTGCAAGACACGTTGATATTAAAAGACATCAGTCTCACGAGAAAGAACACATGGATCCACAAAAGTGTACTTTTCTCATGGATTCCCGACTTTCTCGTGGGACCAGCGTCATTTTTTTATATCTTAACTCATGCGCTTAAGGCATGTTAAAAAAAATCATTATTATTATTATTATTATTATTATTATTATTATTATTATTATTTATTATTTTTATTTTATTATTATTATTATTATTATTATTATTATTATTATTATATTTTTTTTGCTATTTTAACTAATTTGTTATGATCTAATTGCTTTGGGTAGATTGTTTTGTTTTAGTGATACTATTGAAAGGAAAATATTACCACATTGCTTACTTTTAGAGGTATATGTAGGAATAAAAATTTTGTAACTGCAAATGATTACTGGTAAAATTGTTAACTTTGCATTTGATGTAAAAAGAAGAAAAGTTGACTGACTTAGTTCATTTTATACTCGTATAAAAAATAGTATTCCCTCCATCTCAAAATTGTAGTCTCTATTTGATTTTTTCGGTCCTTTTTTACGACTTTGACCTTAATTATTTTTGTTTGTGTTGTATAATACTTGATGCAAAATATATGAATTTATTGGTTATAAATGTATTTTTATTTGATATAATTTTCATCAACTATTGTATAAGTCAAATAGGGACTACAATTTTGAGACGGAGATAGTAGTAGTTTTTATTTAAACAGTAGAAGGTTAGTTGACTTAATAGATGCAACTATGCAAGTGTTAAGTAGTCTAGACTTTTCTACTTTTAAGTTGTATTTTTGTCCTTTTTGATTTTCCTTTTCTTTCAGATATCAACGAGTGTGCGGATCCAGGAACCTACCTTTGTTATGGTGATTGCATTAATACTCCAGGGAGTTACAACTGTACTTGTGTCCGAGGTACTATTGGCGATGCAAAAACAAAAAATGGTTGTCAACGTTTTGCTGCTAAAGATGCAAGAGGGAAAATACTCATTATAGGTAGCTCTTTCATGCAAATATGAACATGTGTATGTCCATAAGTAGCCTTTAAATCCCATCTTTTCAACATGTATTTTTTTATCTAAAATTAACCCATGTTTTCTTCACTTAATGGACTTTTAGTTTACTAGTGCAAAAATTTTTATTTATTGGACTTTTTAGTTATAGCACTCAACCCAACTATTAAGTTGCCCTCAACAAACTTAAGCCCACACATATTTTAGTTTTGTTAAAATATATACAAAAAAAAAAAAAAAAAAAAAAAAAAAAACTATAGTATAGTTTTGTTAAAAATAAAAAACATTTAAGTAGTATTCTTTTGCCCCCTATTTCAATATCCTGGCTCCACCACCGGATATAAGTAAAGACTTTGCATGTTTAGTTTGGTGGGTGTCATACTGTCATGGAATTATGTGATCATGGGTGATTGTCTCTCATGCATGAACTCTGTTATCATGCATGGCTTTAAAGTGGTAAAACTAGCACCAACAGTTTGCTCACATCTAGCAGAACTTTTTGTTAACATGTTTATGGTCTCAAATATTTTGACGCAAAATAATCTTTTCCACCATGAATTTTTATGCTATTAATCACCTTTTACATAAAACAAAAGAACGTACAGATAATCTATGATGCAATAAAACACGTGTTTGTGCAGGTGCTGTATTGGGCACAGGGATACTAGTTTTATCAATTGGTGTGTACAAACTAATCCAAAAGAGGAAGGATAAGAGACGTAAAGATATATTCTTCAAAAGAAATGGCGGTTTATTGTTACAGCAACAAACATCAAACGGTGAACATGCAACTCATACAACAAGAATGTTTAGTGCAATAGAACTAGAAAAAGCAACCGACCAATACAATGGAAATAGAATATTAGGTCGAGGAGGCCAAGGAGCAGTGTACAAAGGAATGTTACCAGATAGTAGATGAAACTCAAGTCGAATCATTTATCAATGAGGTATTTTTACTCTCCCAAATTAGCCACAGAAATGTCTAAAGTCGTAGGGATGCGTTTCTCCCTAACTCTTTGAACTTACCAAAGGGTCTCGTCTACAAAACCCACTAGGGATAATAAACTCTTACTCTAAGGCACTCTTTGGATGGTTTAGCCTACAACTACTCAAGTAATTATATTCTAAGGTTCACAAAGATGAATCAAGCATTAAGTACACAACGAATGACCTATCGCATTACTAGATCATTAACAATTAAGATAAGAGACAACCAATCAAGCAGAGACAGAGGATGCAAGAATTATAAACTAAACCAATTAGACTCATTGAAATTGTCACACCCTAATGATGAAGATAGACACAAGCATCACTAAGAAATCAATAAGATCTAATTAATTATATACAAGTTTCATACAATCATAAGCAAACACTAGGTGAATTAGCCAAGCATAATTAATGAAGAGCAAGCAACAATCATGATAATTGAAGACATACCATAGGATTGGATTAACAAACAAACCATTACACGATGTTTCTAGAGTGTTTGAAACCCTTTAAGTTCTTGGAAAACACCTACCTAAACCCTAGAATCGGACTTAGGGTTTAGGGCTTACAAAAGTGAAGTTATAATGTTATATTTATAGGCGATTTTACGTCGGCAAAGAGCGACGGCGTCACACCTAAAGAGTGACGTCGCGATAACTTTTTTCACCGGATCAGATTTTCTGCTCGTCGCGTGGGCTTTGAATCACCTAAACCGAGTTCGTATGCAAAAGTTAGGCCAAAACAAGATCGCCTACTACAAGATATTGTGACTTGATCGACTTGCGACGGCGTCACCTTATGCTTATGCGCCGTCCCTTCGATCTCGGCGCCGTCGGGTTGCATCTAGGCCGTCCCGAGTAGCGGCGGCCTACTCTTTCATAACTAGACGTCGTCACTTGAAAATACGAGTTTTGGGTTCCGGACCGTCACAACATTTTTGGACGGCGCCATTAGCACCGACGCCGCCGCTCGATTTCAAAGCTGTGAGTGTCTCGATTTTGACTTTGGCCATTTTCATCATATATTCGCGCTTTTCGTCCAAATAAGTGCCATTACAAGATTTTGCCTTCAAGAGACCTAAAAGTGAAAAGGAACGATATTAAGCAATAACGGATACAAAAGTGATCAAATAAGGACTTAAACGACCCTCAAAATGGTACCTTTTAAAACCTTATCAACTTCATCGTGGAAAAATTGCTAGAGGTGTTATAAATGCTAAAAGATTGGCTCTTCAAACCAAAGCGTAGACATACTCACAAAGAACCTCCCATCTATCAAGATAAATTTTGTGTGAAAATTGATATTGTTTGATATGTTTGCTCATCGATTAAGTGGGAATGTTAAATTTGGGGTGTTAATCTGGCAAACATATCATTCTATCAATTGCTAATGGCTTTCAAGTTGTGGCTTATTGCGTGTTTAATTACGTGGGTTTAACTTGGACAAAGGATAAAAGATTTAAAGTTCCAAGAAGTTCATTTATCTTTGAAGCCTTTCTTCGTTTCATTGATGAGTCATTACTAGCCGTTAGAGGGTCTTAGTGAAACTTAATCTCCTATTTAATAAGTCCCTTTATCTAGGGTTACACACTTGAGTGTGCGTCTTTTGTATCACTCTCTCTCTTCTTTTCGATCATTTCACCGATCTTGTCTTGTCTTTACACTTACATGATTATTGTCTCATTGACATTAATCTAATCTTGTAACATTTGGATACTATTGTAAACTTAATCTAAGTCGACTATTGCGACTTAGATCCGAATAAAGGTTCTATTGTTTTTCTTGTGTTGCCTATACTACCATACAACATGGATGACATCACGGTATGAATTTTATTGCAATTTTTGGTTAGCTTTATTTTTCCGCTGCCCATTGAAACGGGCACATTGATTTTTTGCCAACCCCTTTTTCCCTTTTAAATAGGGGTTTTTTACATTTTCCCCAAATTTAAACCCCTCAACCTTTTTCAAAAATTGGGGGGAAAGGGTTTGTCAATCCTTTTTGAAAATTTAAAAGGTTTAAACGATTTAAAAACCCCGATATGGTTTCACCTTTTGGGGGCTTTAAATTTTAAAAATAAATGGTTTCCTAAAATTTAAAGGGAACTGGGAAAAGTTGGGGAATGGGTTTAAAACTACCCAAGTTGGGCGGGAAAATAAAATTTTTTAAAAATTTGGGAAAAAAAAAAAAAACATTTGGGAAAAAAGGTTTGGGAAAGGAAACATTTCCCTTTAACTAAATTTTTGAAGAAAGAAAAAAAAAAAAATAATTTTTTAAAATGGAAAATTTTTTTAAATTTAAAGGAAAATTCCTTTTAATGGGAAAATCCTTTGGCCCTAAAGGTTTTAACCCCTGTTTTTGGCTCAAAAAAATTTTTTTTTTAAAAAATTGGGAGGTTAAAATCAAAAAATTTAATTTTTTAAATAAATTTTTTTTTAAAATTTTTTTTTTATTAAAATTTTTAAAAAAAAAAAAAATTAATTTTAATTAATTTTAATTATTTTTTATTTTTTTTTATTTTTTTTTTTTATTTTTTTAATTTTTTTTAAATTAATTTAAAAATTTTTTCCCTTTTTAATAATTTTAAATTTTAAATTTTTTAAATTTAGGAAAATTTAAAATTTTTTTTTAAATTAAAAAAATTTGCCCAAAGTTTTTAAAAGTTAAAATTTTTATTAAAAAAAAGTTCCGTTTTTTTTTATTTACTTTAAATTTTTTTTTAAAATTTATCTTAAAATTTAAATTTTTTTTTATTTATTATTTTTTTTTTTTTTTTTTTAAATTTTAAATTTTAATTTTTTTATTTTAAATTATTATTATAATAATAAATTTTTAATTTAAAATTTTTTATTTATTTTTTTTTTTTTTTAAAATTTTAAAAAATTTTTTAATTTATTGCTTTTTACTTTTGTTTGATTTTTTTGATTTTTTTTTAAAAAATTTAAAAATTTAAATTTTTTAAAGGGAAATATTAAAATTTTAGAAAATTTTATGGGTTTAAATTTTAAAAAATTTTTAAAGTTTTTTAAAAAAAAAGGGAAAAACTTTTATTTTACTTAAAAAAAATTTATTTTTTTCCCTCAAAAATTTTTTATTTTTTTTCCTTTTCTTTTTTAAAAATTTTTTTTTTTGGGGAAAACAAATTTTAAAAAAATTAAGAATTTTTTTAAAAATTTTTTTATAATAAAAAAAAAAAAAGAAATTTAAATTTTGGAAAAAAATTTTTTTTGGGCAAATTATAAATTTTTTTAAAAGTGGGGTTAAAATTAATAAAATTTTCCCAATTAAAATTTTTAAACTTTTTAAATTTAAATTTTGTTTCTTTTCCTTTTTAGAATTTTAAAATTTTGGGAAAAACTACCTTTTTATTTTGGTTTTTATTTTAAAATTTAAATTTCCAAATTTTAAAAAAAACTTTCCCAAAATTTTTCTATTTGAAAAAAATTTAATTTTTTTTAAAAAAAAAAAAAAAAGGTAAATTTTAAAAAAATTTTTGCGATTAAAAGAAAAAAATTTTTCAAAAAAGAAAAAAAAATTTAAATTTTTTTTTAAGGGAAGGGACTTAAAAAATTTTTAAATTTTGAAAAAAATTTTTTGGGTTTTAAACCCCCAAAACCCAAAAAGGGCCAAATTTCCCAATCAAATTTTTAAAGGGTTAAATTAAAACCCACGAAAAAAAAAAAAAAAAAGGGCCAAAACAAAAAAATTTTTTAAAGTTTTTAAAGGAAAAACAAATTTAAGAATTTAAATTTGGCACCAAAAAAATAATAAGAAAATTTCCTTTGTTTAAAAAAGTAAAAACCAAATAAAAACAATGGGTAAAATTTTTTTCCATAAATTTAAAAACCCAGGAAATTTAAAGTTAAAAAAACAAAAATTTTAAATTAAAATTTTAAAATTTTAACCAAACATATAATTTTAAAATTTAATTTTTGAAAAAAACCCCCTAAATTGAAGGGTAAAAATTTTTAAAAATTTAATTTTCCCCTAATTTAAATCTTTGGCCCCAAAAATTTTTCCTTTTTAACACAAAAAAAAAAGTTAAAAATGGGCATTTTAAAAAGGGGTTTACGATTGGGCCACCCGGTTTTCCGTTTTCCCCGGTTTCCCAAAATCCAAAAGGGGGAAAATTTTTCCAAAAGTGGGCGGTTTGGGTTACCCAAACACCGGGTAAATCCCCCCCGATTGGGGGTGTTGGCTGGGAAAAACCCTCCCTTTTAAATAGGGTTTTTTGTCGAAAGGGGGGCGTAAAAGGGAAAAGGGTTCCCAAATTTTAAACCCCCGGCCCAAATTTTCCCTGGAAAATTTATTTTATTGCCCAAAATTTTCTAAATTTGGGTTTCTCCAAAAATTTCCTTCCAAATTTTTTAAAAATAAAGTAAAACCTTTATTAAGGGGAAAAAAGGGTGGTTTGCACCCCAAAGTAATTTTAATTTTTAAAAGGAAAAATTAAGGTTTAAAAGTAAAATTTTAAAAAAACATTCTTAAAATTTTGGAAATAAAATTTTTAAAAATTTATTTTAAAAATTTTTATGTTTAAAAAATGGGTTTTCCCTTCCTTTTAAATAATTTAAATTTTCTTTAATTTATTTAAAAATTTCAAAATAAAATTTTAAAAAAATAAAGAATTTTTGGGTAATTATTTTTTTCCCTTAATTTTAAAAATTTATTTTTCCCTTTTTTGTTTTTTTTTGAAAATTCAAAAATTTCCTTTTCCCTTTTGCGGTTTGTTTGGGCCCCAAAAAGTTTGGGTTTATTTTAAAAAATTTTTCCGGAATTTTTTAACTTTTTGGGGCTTTCCAAATTTTTGGGTTTTGTTTTTTTTGCTTCCCCCTTTAATCACCAAATTTTTTATTAAAATTTTTTAAAAACTTTTTTTTTAAACGTATTATTATTGCATTTTTTGATTTTTTTTTGGGTTTTATTTTGGGTTTTTTTATTCGGGATTTAAAAGGGGTTTTTTTTATTTAAGGGGTTTTAAAACGGTTTTTTTGGTTTTTTTTGCCATTTTTTTCCGGTTTCCCCCGGGATTTTTAAGCTTAATTCCTTTTTTTCCAAACCCCTTTTTAAAAAATAAATTTTAAATTTTTTTCCCAAAAATTTTTTGTTTAAAGGCCCTTTTAAAATTTTTTTAAACTTTTTTTAAATTTTGGTTTTTTTTTTTTACCCTTTTACTTTTATTTTTTTTTTGGGAAAATTTTTTTTAAATTTGTTTTTTTTTTTTCCCATTGTTTTAATTTTTTTTTTTTTTTTTTTTTGGGTTTTTGGGTTTTTTTTTATATTTTTAACCTTAAGGGGGTTTTAAAAATTTTGGGTTTATTCCAACCCTTTATAATTAAATAAATTTTTTTAAAAAATTTTTTTTATTTTTCCCTTTTAAAAACAAAATTTTTGGTTTTTTTTTTAAAACCCTTTACTTTTAAAAATTTTTTTTAATTTGTTTTCCCCTTTCCGTTTTAAAGTAAATTTTCTCTTTTAATTTAAGTTTATCGGGTTAAATGAATTTTTTTTTTTTTTTTTCCCCCCTTTAAAAAATTTAAACGCCCCTTTCTTTCCCAAAAATTTTTCCTTCCCAACCTTTAAAATTTGGAAAACCCTTTTAAACTTAAATTAAAAAACAAAAAAATCCAATAAAAGGTTTTTTTTGGTCCCAAAATTTAAAACCAAAAAAAAGGAAAATTTAAAAAATAGAATTTTAAACAAAATTTTCCCTCCAAATAATTTTTTTTTTTTAAATTTTAGTTTTTTTGGGGTTTAACCCGTTTTAAAATTTTAATTTTTTCCCCCTACAAAAATTTTTTTAAAAATTTTAAAAAAAGGCGGATTAAAAACCCTTTACAAAAGGGTGCAAAATTGGAAAAGGGACTGGCAAAAGGGGGAAAAAAATTAAAACAAAACCCCTTTAAAAAGGGGACCCATATTTAAAAAAAAACAACTAAAAAAAATTTCTTTAAAAAATATTTTTTTTAAAGGGTTTTTTTAAAAAAACTTTTTTGGGTTTTCTTTTATATTTTTTTTTTTAATTAAATTTTTAAAAATTTAATTTTTAAATAAAAAATTTTAAGGGGAAAAAATTAAATTTAAAGGTAAAAAACTTTAAAAAGGGGGGGCCAAATTAAAAAAGGGGGTTTTTTTAAAAGGGAAAAAACCCAAAAAAAGGGACTTTTAAAAACTCAAAATTAAAAGGTTTAAACCATTAAAGGGAAAAAAAACCGGGAAACCTTAAAAAAATAAAAAATAAAATTAAAAATTTGTTTTTTAAAAAAAAAAAAAAAAATTTTGTTGTTTAAAAATTTTCAAAATTTTTTTAAATTTGGGTTTTTAGGTTTTGGGGCTTTTCCAAACCGGGATTTTTTAAAATTTTAAGGGGTTTTTAGCCTTTATGGTTTTTTTTTAAAAAAAACCCTTTTTAAATTTAATTTTTTTTTTAAACTTTTCAATTTTTTTTTTTTTTTTTTTTTTTTTTAAAAATTTAAATAAAATTTAAAAAACCAAAATCCAAAAAAAAAAAAAAACGGGAAAAACCACCCTTTTAAAAAAGAAAAAAAAACCCTAAACAGTCAAAAAAAAAAAAAAAAAAACAACTTTTTTAAATAATTACTTAAATTTAAAATTAAAAAAGGGAACAAATTTCAATTCCGTGGGCCCCAAACTTTAAAATTTATTTTAGAAAAATTTAAAAAATAATAATTCAGTATTTTTAAAAAACCAAAACAAATTTTTAAGAAAATTCCCTTTTTTTTTTTTTTAAAAAGGCCCCAAAAAAACCCCAAAAATTCCCTTAAAAAACCTTCCTTCAAAATTTGCGGGGCCCTAAAAAAAACCCCAAAAAAAAAAACCTTTAAACAAAACCAAAATAAAAATCCCCCCAACCCCAAAATTTTAATTTGAAAAAATTTAAATTTGTTTCCATTGGCCAACCAAAAACCATCAAATTTTGGCCCCAAAATTGAAACCCCTTTACCCAAAAGGCAAAATTATCTGAAAACACTTCAAAAAGGGCCCCCTTTAAAAAAAAACCTTTTAATTTAAAAGCCCAAATAATTAATTAAACTCCCTAAAGGGAGGGCCCCCTTTTTAAATTTTTTGGGGGTTTTTGGGTTATTTTAAATAAAGTTGGTTTTTAATACCCCTTTTAGTTTTCCTTTTTCCCTGGGGAAAAAAATTTATAAAAAAAAAAGGAAAATTGAAAAAACCCAAAGCGTTTCCCACTAATTCTAAAAAAAAGGGGCAAAAAAAAAATTTTAAAAACCCGTTTTAAGGGGTTAAAATTTAACCCCCGTAAAAAGGCCATTAAAAAGGGCCCGGTTTACACCCCAAACCTTTTAACCCAAACCGTTGGGGGTTTAAAACATTTTAACGGCAAAAACCCAAACCCTTAAGTAAAAACATAAAAATTGGGAAAATTTAAAAAAAGGAAAGAAAATATTTTTAAAGAAAAAAAATTTTTGAAAAATTTAAAATTCCCTTAAAAAGGGTTTTCAAAAGGGCCCCTTTTAATACTTTGAAACCAAAAGGAAGATGGGGAATTACAAAAGGCCCAAAACCTTAAATTTTAAACCAAAAAAAAAAAAAAAACAAGGGTTTTAAAAAAAAATGGGTTTTAAACCAAAAAATTAACAAATTTTCCCAAAAAAAAATTTTTTAAAATTTGCATCCCATAATTTAAGGGTTTAAAATTTCATTTCGGAAAAAATTCATTTTAAAAGTTTAAAAAAAAAAACCTTTGTTTATACCAAACCCAAAAAAAATAAAACTTTAATTTAACAAAAACGTAAAAGGAAAAAAAAAAAAAAAAAATTTGTTGGGAAAACAAATTTTCCCAAAAAGGGATTTATCTTTCTTTTTTAGGGGTTTCCCTTTTCCAAAAATTTCCCGGTAGGATTTTGGTTTTTCTAAAAAAAGCCGGGGGTGTTTAGGGTTTTTTAAAATTTTTAAAATTAAAAATTTTTTAAAATCAAAAGATTTAAAAAAATTTGTTTTTTTTTTTAAAAAAAAAATTTTTTAATTTCCAAATTTTCGTTTAATAAAATTTAAAACCAAAACCCGTTAAAAAAACAAAACCCAATAAGTTTTCCCAACCCCAAACCGAAAAAAAAATTTAAAAAATTAAAACCTTTTTTAATTGCCCAAAAGGATTAAAAATCCAAAAAACCATTTAAAAATTTTAAACGTTTTTAAAAATTTCTTAAATTTTTATTTACCAAAAATTTTCCCCAAAATTTTTAAAAAAATTTTTGGGTTAAAAAAATTTATTTAAAAGAAAATTTTAAAAAGTTAAAAAAAGGGTTGGCGAAAACCATTTCCCAAAAAAATTTATTTTTAAAAACCCAAATTTCAAAATGGTACCAATTTTTAAAATCCTCCCAAAAACCCTAAAAAATTCCCTTTTTTAACCCCCTTTTTCAAAAGTTTGTTTAAAAATTTTAAAACACCCAAAAACCTTTTTAAAAAGAAAAATCCACAAAAGGTTTTTAAAATTTGGCCGGAAACCCGGGTTTTTAATTTAAATTTCTTTTTTCAAATTTAAATTTTTTTTTTAAAATTTATTAATTTTTATTTTTTTTTTTTTAAATTTTAAAAAAAATTTTTATTTTCAAAAGGGGAAAATATTTTGTTTTTTTTTATTTTTGAAAAAAATTTTACAAAAATTTTTAAAAAAAAATTTTGGTTAAAAAATTAAATTTATTTAAAAGGGGGGCCTTAAAATTAAAAAATTTCCACCTTTTGCTCAAAGGAAAATTTTACCCAAAACTAAGTTTTGAAACCCGGAAAAAAAAAAAAAAAGAAAAATTTTGAAAGGATAAAAATTTTTAAAAAAAATAATAAGATTAAACCAAATAGTCCTTTTCAATTTGGGTTTCAGTTTTTATTTTATTAAAAAATTTTTTTTTTTCAAAAATTAAAGGGGCCCAAAAGAACCATTAAAAGGGAAAATTAAAAAAACCCTCCCACCTTTTAAATTTTCTTAAAACCCAAAAAAAATTAAAATTTATTTTTAAAAAAAATTTTTTAAAAAAAAAATTATTTTATTTATTTTAATTTTTTTTGATTTTAAAATTTTTTTTTTCTTTTTTAAAAATTTTTTATTTTAAAAAAAAAATTTTTTTTTTTATTAAAAAAAAAAAAAAAATTTTGTTTTAAATAAAATTTGGTTTTTTAAATTTTTTTAAAAAAATCGGATTTTTGAAAATTTATTAAAAACCCCTTTAAATTTTTTTCCCATCTTTTTATTTTTTGTTTTAACAAATTTAGAATTTTGGAAATAAAATTTTTAAAATTTTGAAAAAACCCTACAAAAACGAATAATTTTTAAAAAAAGGTTTTCATTTTAGGGGGAACCTTTTTTTAAGTTGAAATTCCGATTTTTCCCTTTTATTTCCGGGGCTTTAGGAAACCTTTTTAAAATTAAACCAAAAGGTTTTCAAAAATTTGGCCAAATCAAAAAAAAAAAGGGAAAAATGCAAAGGAAAACCATTTTAAAACCAATAAAATATTTTAAAAAATCCCAATTCCCAAAATTTAAATCCCAAAAGTTTTTAAATCTTTAATTAAAACCCTAAAAATGGATTTAAAGGAATTTTGGGAAACTTAAAAAACCCAAAAAAACCCATTAATCCCAAATTAAACCAAAATTTTTTAAAATTAAAAAAAAAAAAAAAAAACAAAATTTTAAAATAAAAAAAAATTTTTTTAAATTTCCCACCAAAAAAAAAAGTTATTTTGGGGTTTTAAAATTTAGGGGTTTTTTGGGAAAAAATTTTAAAAGGGGCCCCCATGTAATAAATTTTTGGGAAAACAAATTTAGGAAAAATTTTTTCCAATAAAAACCCCCAGAATTTATTTTTATTCAAAAAAAGAATTAAATTTAATTTTAAATCCTGGCTCCACCACCGGATATAAGTGAAGACTTTGCATGTTTAGTTTGGTGGGTGTCATACTGTCATGGAATTATGTGATCATGGGTGATTGTCTCTCATGCATGAACTCTGTTATCATGCATGGCTTTAAAGTGGTAAAACTAGCACCAACAGTTTGCTCACATAGCAGAACTTTTTGTTAACATGTTTATGGTCTCAAATATTTTGACGCAAAATAATCTTTTCCACCATGAATTTTTATGCTATTAATCACCTTTTACATAAAACAAAAGAACGTACAGATAATCTATGATGCAATAAAACACGTGTTTGTGCAGGTGCTGTATTGGGCACAGGGATACTAGTTTTATCAATTGGTGTACAAACTAATCCAAAAGAGGAAGGATAAGAGACGTAAAGATATATTCTTCAAAGAAATGGCGGTTTATTGTTACAGCAACAAACATCAAACGGTGAACATGCAACTCATACAACAAGAATGTTTAGTGCAATAGAACTAGAAAAAGCAACCGACCAATACAATGGAAATAGAATATTAGGTCGAGGAGGCCAAGGAGCAGTGTACAAAGGAATGTTACCAGATGGAAAAATAGTAGCAGTAAAGAAATCCATGTTGGTAGATGAAAATCAAGTCGAATCATTTATCAATGAGGTATTTTTACTCTCCCAAATTAGCCACAGAAATGTGGTGAAGTTGCTTGGATGTTGTCTAGAAACAGAAGTTCCAATTCTCGTTTATGAATTTGTGTCAAATGGAGATCTGTGCCAATTCATACATGATGAGAATTATGAGTTTCCTACTTTTTGGAGAATACGACTACAAATTGCTACAGAAGTAGCAGGAGCGCTTGCCTATATGCATTCTGCTACCTCCATTCCTATATATCATCGAGACATTAAATCTTCCAACATACTTTTGGATGATAAATTTCGAGCAAAGTTATCAGATTTTGGAATATCCAAGTCCGTCTTGGGTGATCAAACTCACTTAAGCACATTAGTCAAGGGTACATTTGGGTACTTAGATCCCGAGTACTTTCAATCCAACCAATTCACTGAAAAAAGCGATGTTTATAGCTTTGGGATTGTTGTCGTTGAGCTTTTGACCGGGAAAAAGCCGATATATTACATAGGACCAGGGGAATCGAGAAGCTTGGCAACTTTGATTTTGTCAACCGATGACGGGCTTCTTCTGGAAAACGTTGATAACAGAGTGTTAGATGGACCAAAAGAGCAACTGCTTGCAGTTGCTAAGCTTGCAAAAAGATGCTTAAGTTTGAACGGAAACATGAGGCCAACTATGAAAGAAGTTGCAACGGAGTTGGAGGTAATTCGATCAAGTCACTAAATAAAATGTGATTGTGGCTGGATGCATGATTTTTGGTCTTTAAAATATTAAGCCTCTTGATCTTTAGGTTGGCCATTTGAGATATTTCTTACAAGTCATTTTGATATCTGTATTTGTACTATGTACGTGACGCATCTGCAGTTCTGCAAAATGGTTCCGGGCCTTTTGCTTGTTGTTCAGATTTATATACTCCCTAAGTTTATCATTTGCAATTAAATTGTTGTATTTACTAATTAACTGATTGTGCTTATTTATGTTTAGAATTTCGTTACAAACTGATGGTGCATTCGAGAAGGATGAATCGCTCCCTAAAACGTGAGTCTATTTATTCTCTTCTAATTAGTTGGACCATAGGTGTGGTGAATTACTTCACGGGCGAAGTGTTTAGTTCAAGTCCATGATGTCTCATCTAGTGAATATTTAATAAACTTAACTTTTTGTTCCTTCATAATTAAAAAAAACTGTTTTGGCTTGAAATGTTTTGGTCAGACAAGGAAACAAATTTACATCAACTCAACACCATCCAAACACACCCAAATCATCCATCCCATATCATCAAATCCACATTCTCTTCAGAAACATTCATTTTAAACAAACTCATTGACACATACACCAATCTGGCCTCATTAAATGTGTTTGTAAACAAAAAAAAAAAACCCTAGATAGAATTCTCTCTCCCTGGGAGATTTCCGCCCTCCCCTTTTTCCGGCCATATTATCACGACTACCGTCCTCTCTACCCGATTAGGTATGCAACACGTGTAGTTTGTGTGGTATTCTTTGAAGGGGCGGCTGATTGCTTGTTTTCGCTTTCAAATCTTATGGAAATCTCCTTTATTGATTGTCGCTTCCTATCTATCACTAATTCTATGTATTGATTCTTTCTTAAGGGTTCGATAGATCCGGTCTCTTTTGATCGTAAACGCACATGTTCATAAATCACAGCGGTTTTAAATCATTGCTTTAATGCCCGGTACGATCTGCTTTGATGGGTTTGTTCGATGCACGTATCGCTCAACGAAACCCTAAATTTTTAGGGTTTTGTTATCTTTATCCTTGGATTATTGCAAGTGGTGTTTGCCGCATGTTTTTTCCGGTATGATTCATGTTTCGGTATGTTATTAAAAGCGGGTTATGAGAGGGTATATTATTGGGAGTTAGGGTTGGTTATACCCATTTATTGGTTCTGGCTCAGATATCACATAGACCGATGGTGTTGGGATGTCTTCGCGTATTCTTGGTTTGATATATGACGGATTGAGGGTAGGTTGTTACGCCCTATGATCGCTCACATGTCAAGTGGTGGATGTTAGGCTCGATGACTCTATTTTATGATTATGGTCGGTCGATTCAAAGATGATGTTCATTCGGCTATTGATCTTATGTCGAATTGATCAACGTGGTGTTAGGGTTTGTACAACCCTAGTGTTTTGCTATGGCGGTTGTGTTATCCTCGGTTTGCATTGGCTTTTTATGGTATAACCGAATCTGCCTATGGTAGCCGCTATATACATGATCGAATTACTTTTTACTTAGCCTGTTGATCGCTAATGTTGATGTATGTGGGATATTGGTTTTAACACGGTTCATCATTCAAGGACATGTGTCTATTGTTATTTTTATGGTTCTACCGATTGATGTGTCAATGTTATGGAAGTTAAGTTTTAAGAGTCCTTATTCAAAACTCTATTGTTCCTTTTGGTGCGACCGATCTCTCATGATTATCATGGTTCGCTACATGGTTGTTAGGGTTTTCTTTAACCCTATTTGTTTTGTTACGCTATATCATGCTGCTACTGTTCACAAGTACCACATCTTCGGGTAGTAGTTAATGGTTTTAGTGTATGATGGGTATGGTGGTGGTTTTGTTTGTGGTGTTTGTCACTACAAACAGATTTTATGTTGAAGGTTGCCTGGATTTTTCTGCGTGGATGCTTCATGGAAGTTAAGGTGGACCGCAATAGTGATTTAGAAGGCTCAAACGTCGTTCTTGAGTAGTATTGTTAATGTTTATGTACTTTTGTCATTATTGGTTGGTTCATTTTATTGTAAGTTATAAGAATGGTGTGTCATTCTTATATTCGAGTCTGTAAGTGTCCTAAGGGACTGAGGAGAGAGACTCACTCTCATCCGTTGTACTTCATTATTTTTTGGTTAATATACCTTACCAGGGTGCAGGATTACTCCCCTTTACCCAATCTGGCCTCATTAATGATGACACCAAATGACTGATATGGGCACAAAGAGTTAACCAAAAGTGAGCAAGAAACTTACTATCCCGATCCGAAGTAATTGACTTGGGAAACCCATGCAAACGAACAACTTCTTGAAAGAACAACCTAGCAATATGTGCCGCATCCGAAGTCTTCTTGCACTGAATGAAATGCGCCATCTTATAAAACCTATCAACAACAACAAACACGGAATCGACTCCTTGTTGGGTACAAGGAAGGCCAAATACAAAATGCATAGAAATATCAACCCAAGGACTCTCGGGTACGGGTAATGGCATATAAAGTCCCGTATTTTGTGCAACACCCTTTCCTTCTTGGCACACAACACACCTCTTTATGAATGAACCCACATCCCTCTTTAATTGAGGCCAATAATATCGGCTATCCATGCTAGCAATAGTCTTGTCACGACCTAAATAAGCACTTAAACCTCCCACATGTACCTCCTTAATCAATTGACTCCTAAGTGAAGTCTTAGGAATACACGATTAATTACCTTTAAACAAATAACCATCAAGTACAAGAAACTCACCTTCCTTGGTCTCAATTTCTTCTCAAATGCCACGAAAATCTTGATCTTCAACATAAAACCCTTTACTTGACTCTAAACCCACAACGTCATTACTAATAGTAACCAATAAACTAGTCTTCCTACTCAATGCATCCGCTACCTTATTACTTGTACCCGATTTATGCTTGGTCACATAATTGAATTTCTCCAAAAAAACTCACCCACCGTGCATGTATCGTATTCAAATGTTTTTGGGTTTGAAAGTACTTGAGAGCTTGATGATCCGTATAAACCACAAACTCCTTTTGAATTAAGTAATGTTCCACTTCTTCATTGCTTAGACAACCGCATACAATTTTTGTTCATAAGTTGACCACTTTTGTTGAGCTTCATTTAATTTTTCACTATGAAATGCCACGGGTCTACCTTCTTGAGACAAAACGGCTCCAATTCCGGTTCCACAAGCATCACACTCTAATTCAAAAACTTTATCAAAGTTAGGTAAAGAAAGTACCGGTGCGGTTGTCAACTTCTCCTTGATAACATTGAAGTTTCTTCCGCTTCGCTTGACCACTTAAACGGTCCTTTCTTCAAACAATTTGTGATGGGTTCCGCAATGCTACTAAAATTCCTCACAAATCTTCTATAAAAAGTTGCCAATCCATGAAAACTCCTAACTTCGGTCAAAGTCTTAGGCGAAGGCCAATCTCTAACCGCCATAATCTTTTCATTATCCACATGAATCCCATCCGAACTCACAATATAACCAAGAAACAAAAGCTTGTTAGTGAGAAAAGGGCATTTCTTTAAATTAACAAATAACTCATTATCCGTCAAGGCTTTCAAAACCTTCCGTAAGTGATCCAAGTGTTATTTCTCCGTATGACTATAGATCAAAATATCATCAAAATATACCACCATAAATTTACCCATAAATGGCCTAAGAACTTGAGTCATCAAACGCATAAAAGTACTAGGCGCATTAGATAACCTAAATGGCATAACGAGCCATTCGTATAACCCATCCTTCATTTTGAAAGCGGTCTTCCATTCATCACCCGGTTTAATCCGAATTTGATAGTACCAACTCCTCAAATCAATCTTAGAAAACACTTTAGCACTCAAAAGTTGATCTAAAAAATCATCAAGACGTGGAATAGGGAAACGATACCTTACCGTGGTTTTGTTGATGGCACGACTATCAACACACATCCTCCAAATTCCATCCTTCTTTGGTGTAAGAAGCTCCGGAACCGCACAAGGACTAATGCTTTCTTGAATATGCCCCTTTCTCAACAATTCTTCTACTTTCTCACGCAAGATATCCACCTTAGGACTCATCCTATAGTGAGGAAGGTTTGGCAAACTTGTTCCGGAACCAAATCAATTTGATGTTGAATGTTCCTCAACGGTGGTAAAGAATCTGGTGTATCATCCGAGACTACTTTACTAAACTCTTCAAGCACAGACTTAACCACTTCCGGAATCACATTATCCATACCATCTTTAACCCCCTTCAATACCAAAGCAAACACAACTCCCGTCTCCTTCCTTTCTGCTTGAAACTCCTTTGGTGATGAAACCATCGTCACCAAAGTCTTACTTTCCACTTTCTTTCTGGGATAATTGACACCTAAAGGTAACATAGCAATATTTTTTCCACTCCATTTTAAAAAAATACATATTTGATTTACCTTGGTGCGTAGCATCCACATCATGTTGCCATGGTCGTCCTAGCAAAACATGACATGCTTCCATATCAACCACATCACAAGTAATAAACTCATTATAGTGCTTCCCAATAGCAAGAGGAACCTTACAAATTTCGGTCACCTTAATCGCCGGTCCCTTCTTAATCCACCCAATTTGATATGGATTGGATGAGGCTCGGTTTGTAGCTTAAAAGCTTTAAACAAGACCTTAGACACCAAATTCACAACTCCTCCATTAATAATAATGGAACAAATCTTTCTTTAACCAAACACTTAGTTTAAAAATCTTATTACGCCATGAAGAATCACTAACCTTGGCGAACACAAAGTCCGTTGAATAACACATGTCATTTGTTCCACTTCTCCATCCAATGGCGCAGTACTCAAGTTCGCCTTCCTCTGAAATGGCTCGTCACCAAACATTCCATCATTCCCACTCGATGTATATAGTGTATTCCTCTTGGACAAACATTCGACCTATGCCCTGTTCACCACATCTAAAACATTTGTCACCCGTTGGTTTAAAATAAGGATTAGATTTAGCCTTTTGAACATCCTTGCCTTTGTCAACCGCACTTCCACTAGCCTTAAGTAGTAGTACTAGGGAGGTCAAGTTGGCTTTGATTAGGCCGACCCCCATAAATACTTGAACTCTCCAAAGTTGACCGTTTAAACCCAACTCCGGTTTTAGAAGCCAACCTCTTCGCCTTCATAGCTAAGTTTTGAGCTTGGTCAACGGACCGAATTGACATCAAACTCAACTTTTCTTGAATCGAATAACTCTAACCTAATATACCTAGCCGCGGTTTGTTCTTCAGTTTCCCTCAAATTACAACCAGCTTGCAACCTAAAAAACTCACCCGTGTATTTCGCTACGGTCTTTTTTCCTTGAACGCAACCATGATATTGTTGGTACAATATTTGCTCCACATCCGGAGGCAAAAACCTTCATTTGATCATTAACTTCATCCTTGGACACATGTTGATTGGGTACTCACCTTGTCTCCTACGATTTTCTTGTTCACGTTGCCACCAAGCTCCCTCGCCTCCTCGTAACTTATAAACCACGATCTTCACTTGCTCTTCTTTCGGGAACATCCATGATGTCAAAAAACTTATCAACTTCATATAACCAATCTAGCACTGCTTCAATGTCAAGATTTCCAACAAAGTTAGGAATCTCGGCCTTGACCCGATAACCTTGTCGGTCACCATAGCCTTGTTGACGTACATTCCTTTTAACCTTCCTCATCGAACTCCTCATAAACTTGCTCATCTCCTTCCTCCTCCGAAGATACAATGTCATCATGTCCCTAAACTTGTTTAGGAGATTGGTTACGTGCACGATTTCTATTGGAACCCTCGTTGTTAGGAATGTTTTTATAGATACCATGTTCGTCACCCTCACGATTTGGATGTTTACCACCCCCGAGCGTGGACCGGATTTCCTCAAGAACAATGGATAAGCTCTCGAATAAGGTCACGAAATCGGTAATCGTATGATCCATATCTTCGGTCGACCGCACCCCACCACCGGTACGGGTTTTTTGTGCTTCTGTGCCATTCACCATCTAGGATACTAATAAGCTCTAGATGTTTAATCGACGAAGAACTTCTAAACCAATTACCACCAGGAATGAACCTTTCTCTGATGTCAACTGACGTAGAACGTAAGCGTGTAACACAAAAATTTACGAAGGTTTTAGCAAGTTTGCAAAAATCGCTAGGCGGTAGCTGGGCGGATGGGTACCGCCTAGCGATTAATCGGTTAGGCGGAGATTAATCGGGGATTAATCGGACTGGACTTTTTATATATAAAATAATAAAATTTTGAAACAATATGCCCACCGATCTAACCGATTTTTTACCGATTTGGCCGATTTATGCCTCATTTTTTCGATTTCTATACGTAACCGATTTGGCCGATTTATCCGATTTTTGTTCGATTTGGCCGATTTACGCCTGATTTTTAGCCGATTAATTGTTTTGTTGACCCATTTTTGACCAAACCGATTAATATGGCCGATTAGTGAAAATCGAGGCGGTTAATCCCCGCCTACCGATTAATCAACGATTAATTGTCCGCCTAGGCCGATTTTTTCAACACTGGGTTTTAGCAAATAACAAGGATTTAAAAGACAAAGTCTTGAATTTTTATTGAATAATTGAATCATAAACATAAAACCCAAGCCCTATATTTATAGGGAAGCTAAACTTGCGGAACAAGGTAAAAAACTCGTCCAAAACCAACTCAAAAACGAAAATAGGAAACAGACCCGACTACTAGTTACTGCTTAATTGAATCAATCAGTTACGGCGGAACTGAATCACAGAACATAAACATAAATTTCATAAAGAGTTACGGCGTAATCTTGGCTTTAGGGTTACGCCATAATTAAACCATAGACTACGTCTTGACTTGTCGAAGCTTCTTGTGACTCTCGAGTTGCTCCATATACTCTTCTGCAAGCTCCTCAATCTTGTCCTCATCAATTTTAAAGACATATTCCTTACTTTTATAATGGCAAAATGAGATTACAATGTAATCTTTACAGAAGAAAAAATTATAATCGCATCAAAGGCATATTCCCTACGTACTGAATATGTCCATCACTACTTAAAAATAGTCAATCACTGAGTATACTCAAAGACTATCACTTTATTTTGTCGGAGACTTTTAAGTGGAAATTAAACAGGGATAGCGAAAATGACAACCCTACTTGTTTTTTCGCATTTTTTCGAAACAAATATCGATTTCATCTGAACACCCATATTTTTCCGCACATTTACGAATTCTTGATTCACGATATATATTCTGGCCATTTCCTGAATTTTTGTGAATTTATTTAAAAAAAAATATTGCGACACCATAACATTATTTTAGCGACATCACCTTAGCGACAGTTCTATATTTTGACTTTTACACCTTATGACTTTTATAGCATAGCCGTAATATCTAGCTAGCAATTACTAATTACAGTAGCAAGCAACAAATAGTGAACGAACTTCATCTAATCAAATCATCACCTTTAGCGACACTTATAAACCAATCCTTAAAATCAAACTAACCTTCCAAAAAATCCCAGTGTACATCCTCGCCCATTATCAAGTCCAGATTCTCCCCAAAGACATTCATTTAAAGACTCACTAACGTATATGGCAGGTCTGGTCTTACTGAAGACTCAAGTTGTAGGAAACTTTACTTTATGGATACAAGATACAGTAATATGATACCCTCTTTATCACAGGGACTTTAATTGATGTTATAAATCACGAGAGGTGAGTGATTATTACGGGGTGAAGGTGGTGGGACTGGGAAGAAGGATATATCATGTGGCGCTGAGTTGCCGATGGTAAAAATCACTACCATTATATCCGGTTAAATAGATTGTTAAATAACTGTTTAGCATGGGATTTGTTCCACTTTTTTTCTACCACATGCAGGGATGAACAAACGTATCATTTCATGATAAATAACATTGTATAATAGTTATATATCATATATGTTCCTTGAACGAGGTTTCGGATTTTGCTTCTTTAGTTGCTGTAGTGACAGAAAACTTGAGACGCAGATTTGTGTATAGTCGTAACACATTCGTTTTGTAATTTCAAGCCACTTATTCTATATACAAAAGGAGTCAAAAACACAAAATAAATAGGAAGGACAGAAAATAGCCTTAAATTGTAAAGCTACATATGTTGTCGTAACGTTATTACAGGACGACAACACTGCCAAAAAGGAGTCAAAAAGGGACCCATTAGAAAAGTTGAAAATATCATGGCACATTCGTTTGGGACCAACGGGGAAAATAACTGGTGTTTACTCGATCATTGACTTGTAAAGGTCTTCTCTAGAGGATAAGATCACAAAGTCTTTGTACAAAACAACTAGAACAATCACCATCGCGACTCACACTTACGCACTAGAAGATAAAGTAAATAAGTTACTAAGTAATGTTCTAAGATATTACATTTGCAATTGGAGTGAGAACTTAGGTATATTAGCGGAATTCTCTAGAGTATCGAAAAAATTATTTTTTTCACCAAAAAGTTTATGAAGTCCAGGCTAGTGTATGCCCGGGGTTAGCCTCAGGGTTATTTCTTTTGGAATATGATCTTTTTGTAATTTCAATGAACTCATTTTGGAAAATTATAAAAACTCACAGTACCACTATTTGTATTGATTGATGGTCTTTTTACCATTATCACAAAAGAGATTCACAATGCAGCAAGATTGCAAAATTAAATTTGGAAGCAACCAAAAGAAATTTCATGGGTTATTCATTTAGGACCAATGAGAAAAATCTTAAGTGTTTTTCCGTGGAAATTTGGAAGTCTTCTATTAAAAAAAGACGGCTCAGACAATTCAAAATAAAGTGACATCAATGACCCAAAATAAAAGATATTTTTCATCAACGCGTCTACTTATTCTGGAAACATGAATCTACGACTAGGTTAAAATGAAATACCGATTAACTAATACGCGGTTAGTAATGAAATGGAATCTATAGAAATTAGTGTGCTTTCATTCTATCCGTGAGGACGAGATGGAGCCATTGGCGAGAATTGGCGAGGACATGCCATTGCCAATATGTCCTCCCAAAGCGACGACCATGTGGGACCACCGAAAATCTCAGTCAAAGCTATAATCCAGACCCACCACACTTTTGGTGTGGACGTGTCATCGCTAAAGCCTAATTACATAAATAATTAAATACATTAATTAATTAGTTAATTAATAAATTAATTAATCAGTGTAAAATAGTCGGGCCCACCAGGGCTTTGGCGAGGACTTATGTGCATAACTTTATAGAAATCCTTTAATCCAATCAAAATTTAGTAATATTAAATATTTTTATGTAATTGAGAATGGTATAATAGTAAAACACATTTTTACTTTCGTATTATAGGTTGGTTAGTCCTCACGCCTATAGACTCTTATGGGTGAGCGACGCCTATATGAATGTCAAACACACCGTACGACTAGCCTAAGCAATAAATACCTTTCGCAAATTAACGGCCTAAGACATAAGCATTAATAGGACATATTTTAATGGATGTTCAAGCTAGTCTAGTTTTCTAGTTTTCCAACTTCTAACGTGCACATCATAAACAAAAGAAGATAAACAAAGTAATTATTAACTATGTTTCATACAATCCTAATCAAACACTAATCAATTTAGCCTAGCATAGTTATGTAAAGAGAAACAATTAAATAAATCAAAGAATAACACATAGACACGATTGAATGATTAAATAAATAACTTATTTTAACTATACATAGGTTCTTCAATGGCCAAAAAGGCTTAAAATGACTGATGAAAACAACATAAATTTGGTGGTGAAAGTTCCTCCAAAGTTACATACACAATAATGAGAACATTGCGATTATATTTAATGTGGAATCATCATGATGTTATGCACATACCGTCAAATCAATCTTGAAGCATAATGTGGTGCACAATTTCTCATGAGTTATATGTTGATCTATGAATTTCTTTATAATCTCATCTCATCTCTTCAGTCTATAAGCAACCTCTCAAAATCCAACCAGCAAGTAATGGCCACGAATGGAGATAACCCAGTATAAACAACTTGAGAATGAATGAAACGAATATAAAACTTTCTCACACCCCTCATGGTGAGTCATGAGGGTCGTTATAGGCTCATTACAACAATAGTTTACCTTGTGTACCTAATTAGTCCATGCGGGCACAACTATATTACGTATCTAGTCCAATTCAAGTGTAAGACGTTATCTTCACATAATAGCAAAGCTAACATCAACAATAACTAAAACCTTTATAATAAAAATCGCTTAAGAAAGCCATTCTCACAAAAAAAAAATGCATTTCCTTCAAAAGTATTAAGACATGCTTTTAAAATATATTTACAACTAACACAAGAAAGCCGATCTCAAATCAGGAAAAACTAACATTTCTGATGGATACAATAGTATCGTATGTAGACACTCCACCCAACGCGGGGTTGAAATCCTTATTAGACAAAAAGAAAACCAGCCCCTGAATACAACCAAGAATATATTTTATAAAGTTTTTCTAACAAAAATTAAATAACCATAAATTTAAGTCACTAGCACTTTTGTGGCTTAAAATCTAAAGCCACACATCCACTTTTATCAATTACTGAGAATTATGAAAATGGTTCATTTTTGTATATAGATTGAATTAACTCATAACGAATATGGCCAAAATCTATTTACATTGATGTCATTCAAATTAGAACAAATATTAGATTTAAATTGGCTCTGACATAACGCACGGTAGCCCAATTACTTGTTTGGAACATTTAGGGGAATGTTCAATTCGGAATAATAAAAAATGTAAATATGTCTAGTCTTCAAATGACTTGTCTTCCCGTAGAATATATGAAAGTATGTCTTGTAGCCTATATAAAGGTAGTGGTTGTTTGATAAAACCTCGTGATTTAGCGTTGAATGATTCTAAGCTTTGAATAATATATAGGCTTTTTATGAACTTGGTTCTGAATGAAAGATATATGTTCAAACGACATAAAATTACAAATCTTACCTTGTGAATTGTGATGTATATGATGATTTTATCTTAAAAAATGTACATAATGAAGAGTGAATTATTATTAACACTTACGCGGACGAGTTACAAAACTTTGATTAAAATTAGAATAGTTGATAGCAATTTGAGTTATAAAAATTAAATAACACCCATTAATCATTTTGTCAGCTAAACACAATAACAAATTAGAAATTGTAGAGAAAAAGAAAGTGAAATGACGATGACAAATTCTTTTATCAAAAAGACCTGAGACTTTTACTTTTAATATTGTAAATAAATAATTAATTAAATTTTAAATAGTTGAATCTTTTATATAATAAAAGAAAACCCCTAGTGAAAACTTTTGTGTTAAAAAAAATTAATGTTTCCTTGTTAAGTAATATTTGAATTAGTAGATTTTTTTAATGATATTTAAAATCAGAACAAAGCTAAATATTTCTAAGTTTAGCCACAATTTTCAAAAATTCGTTTTATAATTAAAAGTTTTGAGAAAAAGGAAAAATACACATGTACTTACTAGCTTTTAATTAAAAGTTTTGTACCAAGTTGTAAATTCTAAAAAAAAAGCTGGGCAACTTTCCTAATTGCCTCTAAAAGAAAGTTTTTTTTGGCACAATCTACATAATTCGTCTTCACAATTGAAGAATTCATTGTTTTTGGGAGGTTAGGATTTCATATTGTCACTCTTTACTTAATTAAATTAAGGCTTTAAAACTTCAATTCTCATGGATGCTTATGAATTATGATTATGGTCTTCTAAGCCAATGGATCATCACAATTATATAATGTTAAGGAATTAAAAATAACATAATCCATAGACTTATTTACCTTAACGAATCAATATCATAAATTTCATTTGGTAAAGGTTTCATTATTATATTTAATTTGTAAGTGCGTTAAATATGAAATTGTTGATTATTTACACGGTTTACATATCAGTTTAGAATTTTGGCTATACAGATAAAGGAACAATTTTATGTTAATTGAAGAAGAAAAATATGTGCAAACTATGTTTCTACAAGTAACTTTCAGGATCTTCTTAATCTATTTACATCATCTTTTGGTATAATTTATGTGTTACATGCTATTAGAAACACTATTTTTTCACAAGAGCAATATATTGTTTATGACAAGTCTCGTCAAAAGCTGATTTTGAGCAGCATGAGTATGTTTATCATATTCTTTGACCATTTTTGGTATCTGTGATGCTTTTATTACATATTAAGTTCTATACGCATATGTACATACCAGGGAGGGGCAAAGAGGTACTCTTCGAGAGCGGCCGGTCTCTGGGTGTTTTTAGAGGTAGAAATGGAAATATGGGTTGGGTAAAAAAATGTGCATATGATGCGGGTCAAAATGGATGGTTTGGGTTGACCTGAATATTTTATGTCCTAAACTTACAATTTAATTCTAGTAATAGTTTAATTTTGAATAAAATGATTTAGGAGTTTCGTAAATTAGTGAATAACTAAAAGTCTAAAACCTTATTTGGATGTGAAGTGTTTATAGATAATTGTATGATTTTGAAATGTTTTGAATATGGAAAATAACCGAAGATTAACTCTTAGTTGTTTTGAGGCCTTGAGTATTTCTTCTCAGCAAACATTCTCTATCGAGACTTGAAGTCCGGAAACTTACTCGTTAATGACTTTTGTAACTTGATAATATGTGATTTGCGCTCGCAGGAACCAGAAGTGGTACACATTAGTTGATTTTGGGCTCGTACGAACTAGCAGTGGTAAAACCTATCTATAGAAAGTATTTGTTACAAATATACTCAGGCTTTATATTTCTTTAAAAAAAACAACATTTATCATCATTGTTGTTACTTATTACTATTTGTTAAATTAAAATTTTATCATAATACCAACAAATCTGTAAGAATAATACTTATATTAGAATGCAACGTCTCATAATATATTCCAAATTTTAATAATTTTATAAATCACGTTTAATAACCCTTTTGTGCACAAGTTAAAAAATTCCATAACCCCAAAACTATTCTAAGTCACATATATTAAACTAAAAATCTAGATAAAAATTGATTCAATTATAAACCCTACATGCACGAGACTTATAACTATTACGACTATATGTAACAATAAAATAAAAAGGTGTATGGGTAAAATGTTGGATGGTGTATGGTTTAGAGAATCCACCCAAGCAAAATCGTTCAGTAGCAAACCCAATAAGTTGTAGGCTTCGAATTGGTCAAAGCAATCAAACAGGCCCTTAACAACTTGTAGCCTATATAAAGTTAGTCTGAGAACCCCTTAACAACTACAACACTCGGAACCAGAATTCACAAAAGGAAGCCATGAAATTGCTTGTCCCGATGTGGGCGATTTCAGATGTTTTCGCTACGGCTTCTAATAAGAATTCTACCACCGCATGGTACAGCCTTCATTAACTCAACCAACCTTATGGCCAGTCATGACAAATGATGCGGGACTTAATTGTTCCCTATCCTTTCGTGTCGAGACAACTCAGAGTGTTATATAAATGAGGATTTCGCATATCGCAACACTTCGCAAACCCTCCAAAGGCCTCTATTTATAAAAACAACAGTTACGCCCCATCAAAGTGATATCTCGATTCCACCCTCCGGATTTCCAATCTAGTGGCGGCAGTGCAGCTCTCGAATGGCACAATATACAAGGATTTCCTTATTGGGTTAATCCCAATCGACCCAACCCAATGACCCAAGTCAACACCCATTATGACCGGTCAACAAAAGTCAACCATACGAAAAGTCAAAGAAGAAGTTACACAACGGTTACGTAAAAAGCATTATTTAGCAGCTACAAATAATCGCTTCATATGCAAGAACCGACACAATGGTTCTATATACCGTTTCATTATGTATAAATACTTAGAAACTCTGTAACAAACATATGATGACAGATTTTGTACATCAATGACTGAAATAATAAGAAAAGTCTTTTGATTCAAATCGTTTATTGTTATTTGGTATATCGTTGATTAAAGATCCATTAAAACTGGGCCAACAATTGGTATCAGAGCATTGATCAACACATAACATTGATCAAGGTTTCTACTCTGGTAGATACCTGTTAAGAGAGACACCATCCAGGCTTGTCAAATGGTCTTCAAGAAAGAAGAGTATCAGTCCCAAGGGAAAAGAAATGCTCGTTAAAAAAGTACTTGAAAACAAGCCTTTAATTCATCACAGTTGGCACAAAATCAAAAGGCTGAGACTGCAGTGAAAACAAAGAAAGACAAGAAAGCAAGATGTTTCATTTGCAGAGAAAGGGGCCATGCATATTGGTCATGTGAACAAAGAAAGAAAATTGCAGCCATAGAAGTGCAACAAGAGGCAACCATGGACAGACAAGTACTTGAAGAAGAAACCAAATTTCCAGAAAAGATAAACATAGAAGCAGACTACATGATCCAAGGATCAAATGACAAGACATGGAATGATGTATGGTTTGTGAGCAGTACATACAAACATCATCTTTGCCCAAGCAGAACCCAATTCAAGCGTATTGATTACAAGTTGAAAATGATTTTCAGAGAAGAAAAAGAGAAAAAATTCGTTTTCTCTTATGGTTTGGGTGATGCAGTGGTGAATACAAAAGATGGAGATATCTTAGTTCAAGATGTCCAATACACTCCAGAAGTGTCCATTAATGTACTCAGCTATGATCTCTTAGAAGAACAAGGGTACATGGTAAAGATTGAAAACAATATGTGCATACTCAAGAGTATGTTTGATGAGAAGACAGTGGGGACAGAAAAGCAACAAGAAACAGGCAACTATGAAGATGAATGGAGCCCAATCAGACAACACAACAAATATTTAGAAGATCACTTTGAGTCTTTAGACCCAAAGGATGAATGTTCATTGGTGAGAGGCCTGGAAGATTTAAGTTGGAACAAGGAGGACACCCAAGACTATGTGGACAATGAATATATAAGTTGGAATGATACACCATATGCACTCAAGGTAAACTCATTCAACAGATTTCTATCATTTATGAATTTACTTAAGAAGGATAGTCTTGTGTACAACAATTGGGGGGTGTTCAGTGGGAAGTTCTTGGAATTGGTTAAGTGGTTCTATCTAGTGCATCTTAACTATGATGCAATAGAAATGATACCACCGGTTATAGATGGAATGGAGATAGACTTGCTAAGTCTACATAAGATAGTAGATGGATTCGAGGTTATGTGGTACCACTTTGAGTGACAAATGGAAAGGCATCGCAAGCATACAAGGTTTATCCGTTGAAGATGGTGAAGCCATAAAGGCTTGTTATAGAAAGTTCATTGACCTACTATGTGTATACCACGAGACTGCTAAAGTGCCCAGTGTTGAAAAGACAAGTGAAGTGGGAGAATGCAGTAAGTTTGCAGAAGAAAGAAGCCCACATGACTGGAAGAAAGGAGCAGTAGATGATGAATCACAAGAGGAAGAAATGAACAACCATGGTGTAAGAATGTATGGCAATGATGAAGAAGATGCAGCCCATAGCACAAGCAGCCAAGGAAGCAGTGATTATGAGATCATTGTTTAAAAGAAATTGGAAGCAAGTCATACTCAAGAAATTTGATCTTAACAAATTAAGAGGGAGATGTTACCTATAATTGTGTTAAGATCAAATACAATATAGTCTTAGTATATTTATCTAGTTTTACTTAAGACATTATAGTTTGTATTTTAATTATGCATGGGTCAAATTATCTGTATGGGTCATACCTTAACCCAAACGACCCATTTGCTTATAAGACAGTTATATAGGCAGTTATTATGGTTGGCAGTTACCCCTTAAACGACACAATGGTTAACAAACAACTACCATTTAGATTATGTCGTTTGGGAAACTATAAATAGGCCAAACACTGTATTCAAACATACTAATTTCAATAACAGTATTAGTTTACTTTTGTCTCTTAAACTCTGTCCAAAATTTCATTATACAATTCACTGTTACATTGCATTTACAAAACAACAAAATACAATGAGCATATACAATCATCTCTATCGATCAAAAGGTGTTGCCAGAAAGCCTGGCCAACATTGGCATCAGAGCCAAGGAAGATCACAACAATGAAGGTGGAAATAACCAGAAGAACATGATCAACCTGGACTTAAGGAAGATCACAACAACGAAGGTGGAAATAACCAGAAAAACATGATCAACCTGGAAATAAGGAAGATCACAACAACAAAGGTGGAAATAACCGTAAGAACATGATCAACCCGAAATAAGGAAGATCACAACAACAAAGGTGGAAATAACCGTAAGAACATGATCAACCCGGAAATAAGGAAGATCACAACAACAAATGTGGAAATAACCGTAAGAACATGATCAACATGGACATAATGAAGATCACGAAGAAAAGGTGGAAATAACCAAGATCAACATGGACATAATGAAGATCACGAAGAAAAGTGGAAATAACCAAGATCAACATGGACATAATGAAGATCACATAAGAAAAAGGTGGAAATAACCGATCAACATGGACATAATGAAGATCACGTAAGAAAAGGTGGAAATAACCGGATCAACATGGACATAATGAAGATCATGTAGAAGGTGGAAATAATCAAGGAAAATTGATCTACCGGACATAAGGATGATCACAAAAATTAAAAGCTCGGATGGTGGATTTAACCAGAGGATGAATCAAGAAGACTTAAAGACCTACCTCACATGATTGTGATTAAGGGTGAGAATATTGGGTTAATCCCAATCGACCCAATCCAATGACCCAAGTCAACACCCATTATGACCCGGTCAACAAAAGTCAACCATACGAAAAGTCAAAGAAGAAGCATAATAACTGTTATGTAAACATTACTTAGCGCTACAAATAATCGCTCATATGCGAGAACCGACATTAATGGTTCTATATACCGTTCATTATGTATAAATACTTAGAAACTCAGAATAAACATATGATGACGATTTGTACATCAATGACCGAAATAATAAGAAAAGTCTTTTGATTCAAATCGTTTATTGTTATTTGGTATATCGTTGATTAAAGATCCATTAAAACTAGGCCAACATTCCTAGTCTTGGTGGAGTTTGGTGTCAGGCCGTACAACGTATCGAAAGTTAACAAGTTCACAGTTATCGGTTGCGATGGTTATGCTTCGCTGTTCTCAAACTTGACATTTGGGAGGGTGGCTACTAGTTGTATGGTCTATTGTTCAAGACGGGAGGAGGTTGTAGCCGACGAGTGTACAGGAAATGGTTGTTGTCAATCATCCTTACACCGCGGCATAAACGATTATGCAATTCGGGTACATAGTTCAAGCTATGATATAAACTATACGAGTTCGTTTAGTCCTTGTATATACACCTTTTTTGGTGAGGAGAATGTATTCAAGTTTAAGGGTCTTAATGATTTAAATGATACTAATTTTATAAAGAGGATTGAGGATACTGTGCCACTAGTGCTTGAATGGGCTATTGGTAATCTGAGTTGTTCTGAAGCCAAAGCAACAGATGGTTTTGCCTGCCAATCAAATAGCATATGTATTAGCTCTCCAAGGGAAAGTGGTGGGTACCGTTGCGTATGTAAAGAAGGCTATGAAGGAAATCCATATCTATCTCCTGGCTGCCAAGGTACAATAATCAATATTTTATTTTTTTGTAAAAAGTGGTGAAAATGAAATTCTATAACAGATATATTCAAGTTTTTCAATATTACTAAAAGTCTTCATTTATATTATTTGATTGATCAAACTTCTCAATTTTGTTGGCGTGGCAAAATTGTGTCCTATAATTGGTTAATTTTCTCCAAATTATTTCTTAATCGTCACACAAAACGTTTTTTCTTTTTGTTGGCAAACGAACGAAACAAACAAACAAAATCAACAAACGAAAGAGAAGCTTTATTCAAATTATCAAATCAAATACAAAGCCAAATACAAAGGTACCCAACACAAAAAATTCCAATTCAAAGGTACCAAATTTTTATTCAAAAGATATCAAATTCTAATTCTAAAGGTACAAAGATTTTTAACACTATGTTCTCAAGTTTTGACTTTTTGTGAAAGTGAAAAACAATTTTTTTTTTTTTTTTTTTTTTTTTTTTAAGAAAGGAAGGTACATTGAAAGAAGGAAAATGATTGGTTTTTGTGCAAAAACTTTCACTCCCATTTTGAATAAAAGTGGTATAATTATTATGACAAAATTATCAAAGACATAATTATCAAATAACATTTTTTATTACTTTATTTTTTTACAACTCAAAAACACTAACAGAATTTTAACAATCTTTCTTTTCCTCTTCCCATCACTTTCTATACTTATCTTCACTTTACTCTTCCCTCAAATAAAAATTTGAGAACATAGTGTAAAGCTATTAATCTCTATTTATAAACTAAAATAACCGTCATAAAATAGTTTCCTAGTTTAATCAAAATTGTAAGAAAAGTACGTCACACAAGTTACCTAGGTGGTGTTTGTTACGGTGGTATGACACTGTTGGCATTGAATGAATCCTAAAATTATTCGTTTGATATGGTATTATTCAAATAGTGTGGAGGATGCAAATATTAAAACTCATACCACAATATTATGGTGACTTTTCTGACATATATGGTGGGATTTTTGACAAAGAAAACACCTCAGCCACGCAAAAAATTTCTTTTTTGATAAACTCATCCATGTAAGTTTGACTTTGTCTCATTTAGCATGTTGTTTTTATTTTTTCATATCTAAATTATATTTTTAAATCTCTTATGATTTTATATATCAAATTTTTATATATAATAATATATATTCTCTATCCTATTCTTTTTTTAAATTTATCACACATCTTTCAAACATTTCTCAAATCCAAATACCATTTATAAACCAAACGGGCCTCAAATTTCTCAAACCATTAGAATTTAAATCACTTTTATGATACACGAAAAGTTGACTTGTTAAAGGGAAGTCAAAAACGATATTCTCTTTGTAGTGATATTTAGTGTTATAGATTACGTATTTAGCTCTTTAAGATATGTCATATATAATGATTCCTTAATTAATTTTGTTATGATGAAGATTAACCAATCAAGGGTTGTGTTCCTTTTTTGCTAGATATCAATGAGTGTGATCGAAAGGAGGATTTTCCATGCTATGGAACTTGTATTAATATTGCCGGGAATTACACATGCAAATGTAAAAAAGGGTATTCTGGTGATGGCAGGATTCCATATGGTTGCAGACGTTCTGCAGGAAATTCAAAATTTACAACAACCATATTTATTTTAGGTAACTCTTTGATTAATGCATGTGTGACACGTAACCCGTTTTGCTTTTAAGTCACATATATTGAACGAATACTTAGCACAAAATGATAAAATAAAGATAAATGTGAATTAATAATAGTAAAAGCCATAAAATAATAACGTCTTTCTAAATTGTCGATTGAACACTTACTTTTTATTAACATACTCACGTCTTTAATTTTGTTCGACTTCACTCATATTGTAATAAAATAATATTATTTAATATGACATTATATTAATATAAATTAGTCATATGTTTTGAACAAAATTGAAAGACGCAACAGATACGTTAATAAAAAGTAAATATTCAAGTTAGATATTTTAGAAAATACATTGTTATTTTATGGCTTTTACCCTTAAATAAAAGGAAAACACGATAAATTGGAAGAATTTCGCTTCTGTTAATTATTTTTTTTTCAATCTAAAATACTTCTTTATAAATAAAATTCTTCTTTGCTTTTCAGAGAAAAAAAGTTAATACCATTTTGGTTTACAAAGTATTTCGGGTTTTGTTGAGGTTACATGCTACTCTCTTTCAAGTTTCAAATGAACAAGATTTACATTTAAAGACTTTGCATGTTTAGTTAGGTGGGTGTCATGGAATCATGTGATCATGGGTGATGGTCTCTCGACTCTCATGCACGAACTCATCTTGTCATGCATGGCTTTAAAGTAGTAAAACTAGTATCTACAGTTTCCTCACATCTAGCATAACTTATAGTAAACATTTTTAAGCTCACAACTATCATATCATTTAGGTAATTCTTTGATGCATATATGATGTATACGGGCACAAATATTTTGACACAAAATAATCTTTTCCACCATGATTTTTTAGGCTATAAATTATTGGAGTTTATGAATGATAACAATTATATAAAACAAGTAAACATCATCAAAGCATGCAGCAAAAGTAAAAGATCAAATACTTGCAATTAGTTAACTGAATATAAAAGTATATGCGTACTTTTTTCAATTCCTAGCGAAACAAGGAACCGATAAACAAGAACCGATAAACCCTAGTAAATTAGGGTTTAATATATTCGACTACACCTTAGTCGAATGGGGAAAAAATTCACAAACAATGAGGTGTTTGTTCTTCGTTCTTGTACACACGTATTACTATCGATTCAATTAGAATAGATAGGTTCTTGAATCACAAACAAACCAAACACTTGTGTTTGAACTTAAGAAAATTGATTCCTATCGGAATAGGGGCACACCAATCGGTTAAGCTCAAAGAAGAGGAGAGGAGAAAGAAATTAGATTTGCTAGTAATCAAGATTAGTTTAGAATGAATACATAAAGGTTGTATTTATACTAAAGTAATCTTGGTGACAAAGTTAGGGTAGAATTGGGATTCCCCAATACCCACCGATCGTTTATGGTTTCCATAGGGGTCCTAGAACCTTCTCGATCTTTAATTTCATCTCTAGTCCTTTAAGTTATCATTTAACGGCCGTTAAACAAAACCCCGTTAAGTATTTATTTATTTTGTGTAAACATATCATTTTGTATTAATTATTAATCATTAAATCTCATACGTAAAGTGTGCAATCCCGAAGTCTCGTGTCGAATCCGGTCATACACATATTAATTTATATCCACAAAATTAACAGCTCACACTTGGATATATCTTAATATTTCAATTTCAATGACATTGGTTAGTCTAGCATACACCTCAATGCCCCCGAACGACCCTGAGTGTGGTTTTCTAGAAAACCTTTTGATGAATCATCATCATACTTTTCCTTTTTTTTATAATACACCGTTAATATGGATATGGATCTAAGTCATTTCATAATTAACTATTATGTTTCTCGTTATATCTGATTGAGCAAGATTACCAAATTATCTGAACATATTGTAGATAGATCTTGGGCGTGACCATGCAAACATATTGTCAACCATACGAGGGATCCAGAAGTATTAAATTTCAAAACAATTTTGAAGGAACAAATTCTTTCTTGAATACAAGCAAAATTCATGAACTTTGCATCAGTTCTGAAAATAACCCTTATAACTAACATGTACGGATAGCGTTAGACTATCTTACAAAAAATAAGCTACATCCATGACGGTTATCTGGCATCTCAAGTCAAAGGATAAATATTCATGATTTACTTTAATGAAAAGTATCCATAAAGTACAATCATGTGGTTGGGATATGTCCTATATTCAATTCGTTGAATAACATGTGAATTTGGCATGTCAACGCATCAATATACATAAGTATATTCTACCAAAAATCAGCTTTGTCTTAACTTAATGATATTCCCATATTATTGATTGACAATGAACTATTTAAAATAACATAAGTTATTCAAGGATTAAACATGCAAATATAATATACAATATTATAAATGAAAATAAACATAACAAAATATTTTATTTCATTAACATAATAATTGTTCATAACATCCTTTATCCAAATACATAACCACAGATCTACATGAAACTATTAGCTAAACAAAGTCCAATGCCATTGGCATGTAGGGTAAGCTTTTCCTTAAGTAAAAACTTCGTAAAGGGATCATCTAGATTTTCATTTGTGTGAACTTTGAGTAGATTAATTTCACCTATTTCGACTTGTTCTCGAACATAGTGATATCGTCCAGAAAAATGTCTGGCGCCCTTCATGACTCCAGGTCATTGGTGAATGTAATTGAGAAAAAATTGTCAGAATACATATTAATAGGTAAATCAATTGACGACATAACTCCTAGCCCCGAAATGAATTTCCTAATCTAAACAACTTCTATCGCAGCTTTTGAAGCAGCTATGTACTCAGTTTCTATTGCAGACATCGTAATTGTACTCTGCTTTTTCCACTTCCAGTCTACTGCTCCTCCATTTATGACAAATACATAACCCGTTTGAGACTTCGTATCATCTTTATCACATTGTCAGGACGCATCGCAGATACCTGTAACATCAAGTCTTGCATCTGGATTTCTCCCATACACTAGAAACATCTCTATTGTATTCCTCAAATACTTAAGAATGTTCTTAACAGCATGCCAGTGGAGTCCACTTGGGTTCTGTTGATATCGACATGTGATATTTTGTGCAAACGCCACATCTGGCCTTGTACATCTCACTGCATACATGATAGATCCCACACCTTAAGCATAAGGGACTCTACTCATCTTTTCACCTCATCAGGTGTTGATGCACATAGTTTGCTACTTAAGCCTTATTCTACTTGTATTGGCAAATATCCTTTCTTGGAATTTTACATATTGAATCTCTTCAATATTTTATCAATGTAAGCACTTTGGCTTAAACCAACCAACTACTTTGATCTATCTCTGTAGATCTTGATTCCAATGATATATGTTGTTTCTCATAAATCCTTCATAGATAAACACTTACTAAGATAAGACTTAACATCATTTAAACTTGGTATATGTTTTCTCATGATTAATATGTCATCGACATATAGGATAAGGAAAAGAATATTACTCCCACTAGCTTTATGGTATACAAATGGCTCATCAATATTTTGAGTAAATCCAAACTTTTTGATTTCTTCATTAAATCTTTTATTTCATTACCTTGATGCCTCCTTCAATCCATAAATGCATCTTTAAAGCTTGCATACATGCTCAGGAAATTGTGGATTCACAAACCCTTTAGGTTGCGCCACATAGATGTCTTCATCAAGGCGACTATTTAAGAAGGCAGTTTTGACATCCATTTGCCAAATCTCATAATCATATTGTGCAGCTCTGGTTATGAGAATCCTAATAGTTCTAATATCTGCTACAGGAGAAAAGGTCTCCTCGTAGTCAATCCCGTAGGTTTGAGTAAAGCCTTTAGCTACCAGACGAGCCTTATAGGTATGTACAACACCATTCATGCCCGTCTTTTTCTTATAGAGCCACTTACTTCCAACGACTTTAGCATTACGAGGCAGGTCAAACTTTATCCAGACTTCATTTTCTTTCATGGATTGCATTTCCCCATTTATTGTGACTCTCCATTTGTCCTTTTCAGGATCAACCATGACAGCTTTATAGCTAGTAGGTTCATTAAGATCCCCTAACATATTTTCCTCAACTTCTACATTAAGACATAGACGTTCAGATGCACGTATAGTCCTTTCAGACCTACGAATGGGAATAACTTTAGATGGAGGACCCAGACTTTCAGGTTTCACTTGAAGTTAGCTAGTGTTTTTAGAAGGTGATGTATCTTCATGTTCCTCTTCTTGATCATAATCTCTCCCACTAAATTCTTGAGATATTGGACTCCTTTCAAGGAAATCTCCATACCTAGCCACAATGACTTTATTTGCAGGTGGGAAGTAAAAGTAGTAACCCATCATTTCCTTTGGGTATCCTACGAAGATACACTTAACAGATTATTGCTGGAGTTTATCTGGTGAGTCATGTTTAACAAATGCCTCACAACACCAGACCTTTAAGTAAGAAAAGTTGGGAGCTTTTCCAGTCCATATTTCATATGGAGTCTTATCAACCTTCTTTGTTGGAACCATATTCAAAATCCGAACACCAGTTTCAAGGGCATAATCCTAAAAGGTTAAGGGAAGAGTTGTAAGATTACACATTGATAGCACCATATCTAGCAATGTACGATTTCTCCTTTCAGATACGCCATTTTGCTATAGAGTATAAGGAGATGTGAGTTGCTGGACAATACCACACTCAGCTGAATAATCTTTAAACTATTGACTTAGATATTCACCACCTCTATCAGATCGAACAGCCTTAATCTTCTTTCCGAGTTGTAACTCTACTTCATTTTTAAAAACCTTGAATGTTTCAAAAACTTCATGTTTATGTTTAAGTAAATAAACAAAACCATCACGACTAAAATCATCTATGAAGGTTAAGAAATAGCTAGCACCTTTCCTTGACACATGTCTAAGTGGTCCACACATATCAGTATGTATTAAACCAAGTAGATCTGAAGCCCTTGCCTCTTGATGTGAAAAAGGTTTCCTCGTCATCTTCCCAGATATGCAAGATAAGCATTTATCAAATGATTCCTCATTGATATTTTGAAAAAGCCCATCATGTTGCAACTTTTTTCATGTGTTTCTTGCCAATATGTGCAAGACGATAGTGCCAAACATAAGTAGAATCCAAGTCTGACTTAATTAACTTATTGCTAATGCTATATAAAGATTTATTTCCATTGGAACCATGATTCTCCATGCCAATTTCAAACACAACATTTACAGGAATTGCATTAAAGTAAAAACCATTATTTAAAGGAACAAAAATTTAATTACTAGTAATTGTGTGAACAAAACCAATATACAATAAAAAAGAAACTGAATTGACACCTATAATAATAGAAGGTGCATAATGACAATTATTCAAAACTAGTACTAAACCCGAAGGTAAAACTAAATCGAATGTCCCTATGGCTTCAACAGCTGCACGTATGCCATTCCTTATGTACAAGTATCTTTCTCTATAGGCCAACTTCCTTACTCCTCTAAGCCCTTGCGATGTGTTACAAATATAAGTACCACATCCCGTATCATATACCCAGGAATTATGCTTACAAGAAAAAGAAAATAATTCAATCATAAAAATACCTGTAGTGCTCGTGTCACACCCCAAAAATGGCGCAGTGAAATGGCATTTAGAGGGTATGACTTCATAACCAAGAACACAAGGTGTCTAAATAGAGAGATACTAAATGCATTCTTCAAAACACAAGTCAAAGTTACAATGATCCCATAACACGGTGAATACAAGTCTTACTACATAGTTTACAATAATCAAGTCTTAAGGGGGCATTTCCAAATGCATAATTCTTCGGGAACACAGCCCGATAGAATCTCATCTTATGTCTGCTAAGCCAGGCCAATAATCAACCTTCCATGCAACTTCATTCTTAACACCTGAAAATGGATACTAGAAAACGTCAACATAAAGTTGGTGAGCTCATAGGTTTAAGAGTTAAACCATGAAGCTGGGCATAGTAAAGCGTAGGACAATAGTGAGCAAGATATACGAATATGTGCATATAAATGAAACACAGTGCTAGCGACAACTAAACCTACCAACAATGTTACACACATGCTACCAATAGTGGGCAGCTACCCCAGATAGTACTATCAATTTGCTTCGGCTCCAAATGGACTTAAACAATTGCGCATACATGAAACACAATTTATCATCACAAAGGGTCATATATTGCAATCAAACACACGTGTTATCCAAAAATCATGTAAACAGATTAGCACAACATAAAAATAGTTAAAATATCATTTGATTACCATCTACCCCCAAGGAACAATATTATGATAAAGGGGCTACGAGAACTCACCTCAGTAAATCATCAGTAGTCAAGTAGAACTAGTGGATGACACCGACACACGACCTAGATTAGTATGGAAAGTTTAGTTTATAGACTTATGTTTAAGACTCGATGAGTTTAAATAAATAAATTTAAAGGTTTTATAGTGTTTTATGTTGTTGTTACTTGTGTGGCAGCAATTTAAGTTTATGTAGTTTTTGTAAATGTTGGCAAGAATTGGCTCTTGGAAGTGCATACATAAGGTATTCATGACGATAAGTATTTGTTAGAAAAATATCCGAAAGACAATTACGAAAATTAATCATAAATAATTATTAAATATCGTCGAAAAATGGAAAAAGTATGTACATATATAGTGTATATATTAAATTTTTGAAAACAAAATTTATGAAAAATAATCATTTTTAGTTGAAATATTAATCAAGTGTATATCCTTGATGAAAATCGGCATGACCCGTATATATATTTTAGCTTTCCTGAGATAACTAAATATTACAATTTATATTAGAATAATAAACCATTTTGTGTTGCTTATAAAACTACAATTAGTTTTTACAATTTAAAGTGGGTCGTATTAAGTTTAACCAAGTCAATTTAGGCAATATTAATCGAAAATCTTAAAAATGAGTTCAGGTTTATATTTTTAGTTTGGTTTTGTTTCAATACATAAAAGCTTATAGTTTTATTTTCCAAGTAAATATTTAGTTTCCAATATATGTTTTGACTTAGCAAGTCAAATATGTGATGAGTCGGGTATATCGTAATGAGTCGTGAAATATGTCGGGAGTTAACCCGAATAAAAAAATAAGCGAACCAAGCCCCTCACTCGGGCTCGCGGTTGGGCTGTGGCGCAGCAACCTTTCGTCATACAACCCAAATGCTAGTAGATTGATTTTTTTTTTTTAATGCTTAAGTTATTTGTTGTTTTGATATCTCGCCACTTTACAACAGCGAGCAAAGCAAATATTAAGATTCCCATTTGAGTGCAAGAATGGATGAACAAAAGAAAATGTACCCACTGTTGGGGTGTTCGAATCACACAAACAACACACAACTCATGTCAAAAAAAAAATTGGGTAAAAGGAAAACAATTTGTCACATATGAAGCTCGAACTCATGTCAAATTGTTAACTCCAAACCATTTGGTTATACTACTTGTGAAGTTTTGAAATCTTGAAAACAAAATAAGCAATTCCAAAAACACCCTAGTGTTGGCTTGAGTGGGTCTCGACACCCAAACCAAACACAGCCTTGACAACACAAAAACGCATTTCAAACTTAGCTATTTACTGATTTGGAATTTGAAATTGTGACAAAGAAGTAAAACCAAGAGCCTCCACTGTTGGGCTCAGTCCCATACAGTGGTTCGAACATAGCACCCAAAAAAACAGTTTACGCAACTCATGTTTTTTTTCAGATGAGTTTTAGAACATGTAGATAAGCTACAAATAAGCTAACAAATTTTGAAATAAGCATTTGGTCCTTGTGTCGAAATAGTAAGCAAACCGAGGCCTATTAGGTCCAGTTAACAAATAGTAAGCAAACCGAGGCCTATTAGGCCTATTTGTGTTGGGAAGGAGGAGCTGAGAAAGAAAAGGGTGAAAGTGATGCTACTTAGACTATCTTTATCAACAATTCAACCCACAACCACATCTTTTATTAAAACATTTTGTCTCTTCCCTCCACCCACACAAAATACATACAACCAATCCATACCATTTATCAACAACCCAACCTAAAATAATATAAGTATTAAAAATAAAAAAGAAAAAACAAATAGCCATTAAAATAAAAAACATGTGGCAGAATGTCGTTGTAATCTTGAGTTGCCATAAACTTAGGTTGGAAGGAAAGTTTGGATGAGAGTATTAAAACATAATTAATTTGTGAATAGTGTATTATTTGGGTTGACAACCTAATTGATAAACATAGCTTTACTCCTGCCTTGGAACAACCGAAAAGATGAGAAGAAAACCTGGAGCAGTTTGGTGGTTTTAAGGGATAAATGTTTACTTTTTTTTAAGGTATTAGGTGTATCCCGTGTCCTGTTGTGCCACACCGTATTTTGCGGTATTGTGGTCCGGAAGAATACTAGATGGAATTTTCTGGAAACGTTTTTTTTATAAATAATATACTATTAAAATTATTAAATCCAAAATTTAATTATAAAAATTACGCCATTACTAATGCGGTGTCGGTACGCGTGCAATTATAAAAACCTGGGGCAGTTATACGAAAAAGTAAATACATAGATTTCAAAAATAAATTATTCTTGAGTTTAAAGATTAACTAAGGACCTGAAAAATTACGAGTTGTCATATAAATTATATTTTTATCTTTCCCGAAATAACTAAATATAACAATTTATATTTGAATAATAAACCATTTTTAGCTTTCCATAAATTATCTTTTTTAGTTGAAATAGTAATCAAGTGTATATCTTTAATGAAAATCGGGCATGAACCGTATATACAGTTTAGATTTCCCGAGATAACTAAATATTACAATTTATATATGAGTACCTCATCCCGTATCATATACCCAGAAATTATGCTTATGAGGACAAGAAAATAATTGAATCATAAAAATACCTGAAGTGCTCGTGACATTTCTAGCCTTCTTATTATTATTCTGACGCAATTGTCAAGGAACAAGGAACAGTGGACAATTCTGCTTCCAATTTCCGGATGTGTTGCAGTGGTGACAAGCAGCCAAATCCTTATGAGGATTCTCCTTCTTCTTAGGAGGATTATGCTTTTTAGGCATTGGTTGGTGGGTGATAACTTGTTTGCCCTTTTCTTTGCCTTTACCCTTCTTGTTCTCTTGTTGCGATTTGTTGGGCTTAGAGATCCTACCACCTTGTATTGCTAGTACCTGGGGTGTAGGTGCCTTCTTGGGTAATCCTTTCTCGAAATCAATGAGCATTGCTTGTAACTCAATAACTGTCTTCCCCGTGTAATGCATATTAAAGTTGCGCACAAAACTACCAAACAAATCCTGGTTAAAGGATCGATTGATAAGGCCAACAGATACATCCTGGGAATAACCATAGCCGAGTCACTCCAGTTTATCCAAGTAACTTTTGATTTCAAGGACATGAGCACTTACGGATTTACCAACATCCCGCTTACAGCTGTGTAAAGAATCAAGCAGATCATATAACCCCACAGTAGCTGGTTTCTCAAACATACGTCTGAGTTCATTGAGCACGTCCATGGGACCAAAGTTCTCAAATTGCTTTTGGAATTGAGAGTTCATCCCAACAAGCATGATACAAGCCACATCATTATGCTTATCATACTCAATAGAATACACCTCATGGTCTGTAGTAGGTGCAGTACCAACAGGAGTAACAGGAGCAGCAGGAAGAGGCTTACTAATATATTCAAGTCTTTTGGGCATACCCAGGACAATCCTCAATGAATGAAACCAATCATTGAAATTATAGCAGTCAACTTTTCTCTATCAAGCATTTGCTTGAAAGCAGAAATCAAGTTGTTGATATTAGTATTTTCGGGTAGAGCCATATCTACTGAAAAAAGTTCAAAAGTTAGTACTTTAGATAATATAACCTTTCAAGAAAATTAAATACCTATGATAAATAAAAATATAACCATTTAATTTTCATTGAAAACTACGATCCAAAATTGACATAGTTTCATCACTTCAGTTAACCTTCTAGTAATGAAAGTATTCAACAAGGTACGAGTCGAACCTCAATTGCCAATATATAAATTGAAATTCCTAGAACATCATGGGATTTACATATTTGCCAACTCTAGTTGCAATGTAAGCATGTTTTATCCTCATCTTATGCCTTGAGCTACTAGTTCTCACTATCAACTCAATTAAGTTATCCAGCTTAAGAAACTACAAATACTTCCACGCCCGTTCTCATGACAAGTGAAGATTTACCCTTTGATTACAACCTAGCCATGTTTCACGGTGACTAAATGGCAACCTTATGTGTTCCCGTTTCATTGGATGACATATAACTTAAATTTAAAGGGTAGTAATTTTTATTTTGGTGACAAATCCAATATGTACAAAGATGTCATGCATTCATCTTTGTATCATTGGTTTCAATAAAAAAAACTTTTACTGATTAGTTATCTTAACTAAGATTAAATCAACAAAGTTTCGATCGAAGTATTGGGTAAACCAATCAAAGAATTACTTTTAATTATCGTCCACTATATCGTACTACCGCATGAGTCATAAGACCCAAGTTATTCGGATAATTACCACAAAAGTGACGCGTGAAATTAAGGTTAATTTACCCTTAAGATGTTTTTTTACATGAAAATAGTCGTAGGTAGCTCCAATTCAACGCACAAAGAATCAGAGAAGCGGGTTTGCACAAAGCATATTAAAAACCTTCTTCTTTCAGGTCACAATTTAATGTGTACCCCTCCTTACCTCTCTTATAGTTTGTCAAACTGGGTGAGCCTTTCTAAATATTTGGTACAAAAATCATCAATCGACTAAAAGTTTAAGATTTAATATTTATAAGAAAATCAAATTTCCCCATTATTAAGTTCGGTTTATTTTCTATTCATAAAATTACCCTTTTGCTTACTATCATGTCAAACAACATATATAAACAAAAAGCAATTAATAAAAATGAACAGCTTAAATAATGCATACATAACTTAACAATTAATATGTATAAACAAATAGGCACATGTAATGACCCATGAACGGTCAAAAGAGTGAAACCCTAAAACGACTCTCTCCTCTTTGGCGACAAAAAGAAAAATTCGAAACCCTAACATCCTGCAAATCGATCCTCTTTTAAACTCTAATTAGCTTGTGTCTACAGCTATTTGATTACATTGGTAATTACTTTGTTAATTACTTTTATTTTCTGATCGCTATAGGTGTTTTCTGTTAGGGTTTTGTTAATCGTTTTTTAGGGTTTCGCTTTGGTTTTTTGTTTCGCTGCGTGGTTTACTGATTGTGCACCTTCAAGACTCCTAATTAAGCATTCAAATTATCACCATACGATGGAGGTTGGTTAGTTTATTAACAAGACAGATAAACCCTAACTTTCGCTAGGGTTTTATCTTTTGCTTGGTTCGATTATATGGTTGTTCTTTGGTGTAATTGCTTTGCGTGCCTATTGATTTATTGTTTGTGGGTTTCTTGTGATGGAGAGGGTTTTTAACAAAGATGGTTCTTCGAGTAAGGCTAATTCTAAAGCCACCAACGTGGATGGAAAGAGAGCGAAAGTAGGTCGCCTAAAGTCGCTTTCACTGTACCCACCAACTTGGCCGATCAAGTTGGCGTGGATATTAATGCCTTGGAAGCTAGGTTTAACGCCTTTAAAGATCAACATGGATGTGATGTTGATCCCATCGCTGTCGAACCACGATAGTCGCTAGGGTTTTGCGAAACCCTAGCACTCAAGATGGTAACTGGGTATGGAGAATTCGCTTGAATCAGTATGGGTACCACCAACTGGATAACACAAGTTGCAGGGATACAATTTTTGGTGGGTTGGATTCGAACATGGGGAGCACTAGCCATGGTAAACCAAATATTTCTAAGGAGGATCTTGCCCCTAACGTGGTCAATGCTTCTAATTCTGGTTTTACTGTCACGGTTGATACGGTTTCTGGCACGTCTAACATGGACCAAATGACCCATGGGCGGAACCTAGGGTGGGGATTGAAAGTAATTCTGGTCCCAACGTGGTGAATGCTTCTACTTCATGTCCTAACGTGATTGGTAGTGTAACTAACGGTGAGGTCATTTGCTAATGTGTTAAACCCGAACGTGTCTCTAGGAAAGTTAATTTCGTGCCTTGGTGAATGAGACACGCATCGATAATCATGATACGGTGCCAAGGTCTGCATGGAGGTGTATTCAACCGTATGAAAATACACGTGTTGGCTTCTTTGTTGGCAAGAATGTTGCTTTTCATTTGGTTAAGAACTACGCTCCAACACGTGGGGTAAGTTTGGTTTTCGTAAACTAATGAAGAATGATGATGGTGTTTTCCTCTTTAAATTCGATTCTAAAGAGGGTGTTGAGAATGTTCTTCAACGGGCCCTTGGATTATTCGCAATTCTCCTCTCATTCTCACTAGATGGACTCGATGTGCTATTGTCAAAAGTGAGGTAACTAGAGTTCCGTTTTGATTAAATTGCATAATGTTCCATTACTTGCATATTCGTAAGATGGGTTGAGCTTAATTGCTACTCAGTGGGTAAGCCGATTATGTTAGATGCGTTTACAAGTTCCATGTGTGTTGATTCATGGGGTCGTATTAGTTTTGCACGTGCTCTTGTGGAATTATCATCTAATTTTGAGCTTAAACATGTGGTGACTATGGCGATCCCTAACAAGGATGATAGTGGTTTTACTACGGCAAGTATAAAGGTGGAATATGAATGGAAGCCGCCACACTGTTCGGAATGTAAAGTGTTTGGGCATGATACTGCTTGTTGTCCTAAGAGTATTATGGAGAATAATGATGTTCCCCCCACCTCTAATGTGGATGAACCTGATGATGGTTTTAAGGTGGTGCAGAATCGGAAAGCCAAACCTAAAGGTACGAAGATGACTGGTGGTATTAATATGGGTAAGGGTCCTAGATTTGCACCTAGGAAGCAGGTATATGTTGCAAAGACGAAGACACCGGCAGCTGCTAGTGGTATTGCTAAAGATACACCAATTACTACGCCAAACTCTTTTGGGACTCTTGAGGTGGAAGATGACTCGGCATCCCAAGTATTGTGGCCGATTCTTCTACTAAAACGGTGAAGACCTGGAAGTCTTCCGGTACTACTAAGGAAGGTGTATTGATGGTTCTCGGGGAAGGACCTTGGTGAGGCGTTTAAGCCTCCGGAGAATGGGACTTCTTCACGCCAAGCTTGTGAGTGATTCAATGGGATCAATGGATGTTGGTTCTACTCCCATAGTCGAGAAAATTGGTAAGCTTAAAAGCTAATTATTGATGGAAAGCTACTCTTGTGGATGATGATGGTCAACCTATTCCGCCTACCTCTTCTACTAAGATAGTCAACCCTTTTTCTAAAGTGGGAGAGATTGTGGTATCGATTCAAGATGAGGTTGTTGCTAACCCATTTGATGAGTCTCATAATATTTTTGGTGGTGGCCACGAGTTTGAAGATGAATATGATGACTATGACTTCGACGACTATGCTAAACAGTTCGTGATCTTCCAGGAATTTGATTCCTTTAATGCCATGTATGGCACAAAGTTTCAAGGTCCTAGGAAGTAATTTTATTTTGTTGTGTCTTATGTTATCATTTGAGTAGTGGTTTGTTTTCTTGTTTAGAGAATAGGAAGTATCTTGTTATGTAAGCTTTATGCCTATGTAACGGGTGAGATATGGGACTTCACTCATATCCATTGTACTTAAACGTTTATTTGGTTAATATATTTACCAGGGTGCAGGATTACTCCCCTTTACCCAAAAAAAACAAATAGGCACATGTAAGCTTATTTGATAAAACCATATTAATAATCAATTCTACTAGGTTTTAATTTAATGCGTATATTTAACTAGGACTTGCACTTGTATCTAGTGAGCCACATACATCGACGAATCGATTACGTAAGTTATAGCTAAATATATATTATATTGCACATAATTTATTCATTAATATATTATTGATGTCTTCCCCAATTTAAGATTTATCAAAGAAACTTATATGTATATACCCTTAACAATTAAAGCATAAAAAACATGTAAACATCAATACGTAACAATTACTACATCTTCATATCAAATATAATAATTTAATCCATGACAAAACTTGCATGTTTTCATCATGGATTCCCACATATTACTTATTATCATGTCAAACACATATAATCAAGTCAGAGGATCGCAACATACACATAACAATTAATGACATATAACAAATATTCATTAATAATCACATAAAAAAATTACATGCAATCCTAGGGTTTCTACAAGTTTAACAAAACTTAAACCTAATTAATAAAAAATTAGCGTATACGACCCAATTAAAAAAAAAGTTAGGGTTTGCAAATTAAAAACCCTAGAAACCATAAACATGTAATAATCACTTAAAGATTCAATTTTATGTGTTTTGGTAATTAATTACATAGTATTAACGGCTAGTGATGCTATAGTTGGAGTTTATGAATCATAACAATTATATAAAACAAGTAAACATCATCAAAGCATGCAGCGAAAGTAAAGATCAAATACTTGCAATTAGTTAACCGAATATAAAAGTATATGCGTACCTTTTGCGATTTCTAGTGAAACAAGGAATCGATAAACAAGAACCAATAAACCAGGGTTTAATATATTCAACTACACCTTAGTCGAAAGGGAAAAAAGTTCACAAACAGTGATGTGTTTGTTCTTCGTTCTTGTACACATGTATTACTATCGATTAAATTAGAAAATCTAGGTTCTTGAATCACAAACAAACCAAACACTTTTTGTTTGAGCTTAAGAAAATCAATTCCTATGAGAATAGGGGCACACCGATCGGTTAAGCTCAAAGAAGAGGAGACGAGAAAGAAATTAGATTTGCTAGTAATCAAGATTAGTTTAGAATGAATACATGAGGGTTGTATTTATACTACACTAATATTGGTGACTAAGTTAGGGTGGAATTGGGATTCCCCAATACCCATCGATCGGTTAAGGTTCCCAAAAGGGTTCTAGAACCTTCTCGATCTTTAATTTCATCTGTTAGACAAAACCCCGTTAAATACCAACTCCCGTTAAGTGTTTATTTATTTTGTGAATTAATAATTAAACATAACATTTTATATTAATTATTAATCATTGAATCTCATACGTAAAGTGTGCAATCTCAAAGTCTCGTGTTCGAATCCGGTCATACACATATTAATTTATATCCACAAAACTAACATATATATTGTTCCTAAATACAGTCAGTAAACTTATATCACCTTTTGACACAAAATAATATTTTCCACCATGATTGTTTGAGTCTCGTATGTTTTTTGTGTAAAATTTAAGTATCCTATGTTCCTTAATCTATGATGAAAATTAAAAGATGTGTTTGTGCAGGTGTTGTATTGGGCATAGGGATACTAGTTTTATCTCTTGGTGTGTACAAACTAATCCAAAAGAGGAAGGATAAGAGACGTAAAGAGATATTCTTCAAAAGAAATGGCGGTTTATTGTTACAGCAACAAACATCAAATAGTGAACATGCAACTCAAACAACAAGAATGTTTAGTGCAATAGAACTAGAAAAAGCAACCGACCAATACAATGGAAATAGAATATTAGGTCGAGGAGGCCAAGGAACAGTGTACAAAGGAATGTTACCAGATGGAAAAATAGTAGCAGTAAAGAAATCCATGTTGGTAGATGAAAGTCAAGTCGAATCATTTATCAACGAGGTATTTTTACTCTCCCAAATTAGCCACAGAAATGTGGTGAAGTTGCTTGGATGTTGTCTAGAAACAGAAGTTCCAATTCTTGTTTATGAATTTGTGTCAAATGGAGATCTGTGCCAATTCATACATGACGAGAATTATGAGTTTCCTACTTTTTGGAGTATACGACTACAAATTGCTACAGAAGTAGCAGGGGCGCTTGCCTATATGCATACTGCAACCTCCATTCCCGTATATCATCGAGACATTAAATCTTCCAACATACTTTTGGATGAAAAATTCCGAGCGAAATTATCAGATTTTGGAATATCCAAGTCCGTCTTGGGTGATCAAACTCACTTGAGCACATTAGTCAAGGGGACTTTTGGCTACTTAGATCCCGAGTACTTTCAATCAAACCAATTCACTGAAAAAAGCGATGTTTGTAGCTTTGGGATTGTTGTCCTTGAGCTTTTAACCGGGAAAAAGGCAATATATTCCATAGGACCAGGGGAATCGAGAAGCTTGGCAACACTGATTCTATCAACCGACGAAAGGCTTCTTCTCGAAAACGTTGATAAACGAGTGTCGGATGGACCAGAAGAGCAGCTTGTAGCAGTTGCTAAGCTTGCAAAAAGATGCTTGAATTTGAACGGGAAGATGAGGCCTACAATGAAAGAAGTTGCAATAGAGTTGGAGGGAATAAGATCAAGTAACTAAATAAAATGAATCTACTGTTTATTTTGTATTAAGATTTATTGTAAAATAAGCAGGATTGGAGCTAGCTATGTCTATATATGTGGATGACATTATGTTTGTTCCTCGGAGTTAAAATCTTTAGTTCTTAAGTTGGTCTTTTGTTATTTTTCATTTCCGGGCCTTTTGCTCATTGTTCAAACTCCCCGGTACGCACTTATAAATTGTTGTAATTACGAACTTATTGTGCGATAGTTATGATTATAAATTTCTTCCATTTTTTAAAGGAAAAGACTCACAACACGTGCTATACAGGAGACTTTCCCAAAGACACTTTTTTTGGACGACGAAGAAATATATTTATAGATAAACAAAACTAAGAATGTTTACCTAGGAAGAGGCTAGGAGCAATTACACATCAAATGAGCATCACCTAACACAACGTGTGCAAGGTATTCAGGGGTTAAACAACCAATTTAACCATACAAGGCTAAGTTTCTTACTCCTACTAACAACCCAATTAAAAACCACAACTTGGAGCTTGCGAAAGAGAACGAATGGAGAAGCATGAGAAATATCTAAGCTATCGAAAACCTTGTCGTTTCTATATGACCACGTTAGCCATATGACGCTACGAAACACGGCATCAAACACAGTGGCCGCCGGTCCTTGTAGTCTTGCAGCAGAAATGGAGCACCATATGGATTCCATTGATAAATCTTGGGGGAAAATAAGACCCCACCATTCCATAACTTTGGACCACAAAGTGTTAGAAAACGGGCATTGGTAGAATAAATGGTTTATATCCTCAGCCTTGAGATCACATAAAGGACACATGACGGAAGGGCATATGATACCTTTGTTTTGCAAATTAAGTCTTGTAGGAACTCGTTGAGCCAAACTCACGAAAAAGGATGTTGACTTTTAATGGGATAAGTTTATTCCATTTAAAATCATCACCATTGGATGGAAGAATAAGATTATTTAAGGCTCTTCTAAGCGACTTGACAGTGTAGATTCCTGAATCAGTTAACAATCATTGAAGGCAATCAATCTGATTAGAAAACTCAACTACTTCGAGCTCTGACCGAAGGTTACTCAACTCCTCCTCTTCGCGGCCTCCTCTACGTGGACGTCTCCAATTAATCCTGTCTATTTGACTAGAAAAAATATGTTGGACAATGTTGTTCACTCGACAATCTTTGATTTCTTCTAAAGCAAATAATCTGGAAACCTTACTTGCAACGATTGTGACCCACACCATAAGTCTTTCCAGAATCGGATTTTTTCTCCGGTACCAAGCTTATATCGAAATAGAGACGAGATACACAACCATGTTTAGAAGCCCAATCTCTACATCTTATGATTCGACCCCATGTTCCTTTTTTTATGGATGACGCATATGTTTGATTTAGACCACCGTCCTCTCTATGAATACCTTTGATTACATTTTTCCATAAACTATCACCCTCTATATGAAACCTCCACCACCATTTTGATAAGAGGGCCAAGTTGGTGGCTTCAAGACTTCCAATGCCTAACCCACCAACCTTTTTATTACTTAGAACCTTTTTCCAATCCACCCAATGAATTTTTCTAGCATCCACAGTTACTCCCCAAAAGAATCATCTTCGAATCTGTTTAAGAGACTTCATGCGGGAGTTCTAAAAAGTGAGACGTCCCCCAATTGATAGTGATCTAGCTTTCCACAACGATAGTTTTTTCTTAAATTTTTGAATGATCGGGTCCCAACTCCTTACTTTGTTCATATTACCACAAACCGGCAAGCCTAAGTAGATGAATGGAAGAGAAGCTGCCTTGCATTTCAATGAAGAAGCAAGAATATTGACTTCTTCAAAGGTAACCCCAACCCCAAAAAGTCGACTCTTTTCGAAATTCACCTTTAAACCCGAAGCTAGGTGAAAGCATCTCAAAATACGAATTAAGTTTGAAACTTCCCAAGAGGACCAATTACATACAAAGATAGCGTCATCAGCAAATTGGAGGTGCGAGATACATGTGTTATTTTGCCCAAGGGTGATCTCTTTGAATATATTTTTCTCTTTAGCTTCCATTAATGCAACATGTAGTGCCTCAATCGCAATGATAAATAGGAAAGGGGATAAAGGATCGCCTTGTCTAACCCCTTTCTCAAAACGAAATTCTTTGGTTGGACTGTCATTTATAAGAATGGAGGTGTGAGCTGATTCTAAACATGCCTTGATCTAACAGCTCCATTTATAGCCAAAACCCATTTAAACAAGCACGCTATCAAGAAACTTCCAATTTAAGGAGTTTAAAGCTTTATCAAAGTCAACTTTAAACAACATCAGTTTGTGCTTATGAACCTTCGCCCATGAGATTTCCTCGTTGATTATTAAAGGGCCTTCCAGAATGTTTCTGCCTTCTACATAAGCCATTTGAACGTCACTGAAGATAGAAGGGATGAACTTTTAAGCCTATCCGCTAAGACTGATGCTAGAATATTATAATAACATCCTATGAGACAAATAGGTCGAAAATCTGCAATTGTGATGGGATCTTTTATCTTCTTTATCAAAGAGATAAATGTTGAATTATCTCCTTTTGGTATGAAAGCGGATGAGTGAAAATGGGTAACAGCATTCGTTACGTCATCTCCAATGATATCCCAATAATTTTTTATAAAACTGAAGGTGAACCGGTCAGGACCCGGCGCCTTATCTCCTCCGCATCTCCAAACCGAATTTTTTATTTCTTCTTTTGAGAATGGATATTCCAAGGTTTCGCGTTATGATTCAGAAAGCTTAAGAAAGCAATCATTCTTAAAGGGAGGCCTAATCAACATGTCTTCTGAGAACTTATTAGAAACGAACTCACAAGCTTTTTCTTTTACAACGGAAGGCTCGCTAATCCATTCACCATTATAAGAGATTTCTTTAATGTTTTGTCTTTGGTGATTGTTGTTTATGATGCCATGAAAGAATTTGGTGTTTTCATCTCCATCCACTGCCCACTTTAACTTGGCCCACTTTAATTCCACCATTTAACCCTAACAACGACTTCTCTCAACCCCCTTCTGGCGACTTCCGATTCCCAACACTACCCTATTTTTTTTTTCATTAACAACTCAGGTTCTTTTCTTGATTATTACACTTGTTTAATCCTGATTTGTACTTGAGGTTGATTACATCTGCGATTAGGGATCTTATTGGAATCGCTAGTTTAGGGTTAAGTCGAGTTGTGTGATTAGTTTTCATGGGATAGCTGTATGTTCTTCATGCTTATAAAACCTAGTTTATGACTACGGTTTAACTACAAACGTTGGGAGTACGTGGATTTGGTTTTTCCGAGATTTTCTTCTAGTTCCGATCTGGTCTTTTTGTTTTTATATTAGGGTTAGTTTTCTTTTTGTTCATGGAGGGTGTTCCTATTGCAGTCGATGTACCTGGTACTCACTCGAATGAGTCTTTAACTGATCACCATGTGGAGACGGATCCACATAACACTTATTCTAACTCGAGTGGTGAGAGTGGTGGGGATGCGGTGTTTGTTTCGAGCTTTAATGTTGCTTGCCAATCACAAAATTTTAGAACAAGTTCTGATGAATATCCTGGTAACAGTGGGAATGAAGCTGAGCGAAGTCGTGATCCGTTGCTTTGGCGTGCAAGAATTTTGAAGAGGCTATGCTGGTGTTAATAATTGCCTCCTAAGGTTCAATTTATGGGTTCGGTTTCATATGCGGGTGCTACGTCCAATGATTCTATGAAGCACAAGCCTAATTTTCGTGACGTTGAAATGTAGTAACAAGTCGACTGAGGTGGATCTCTCTGTTCCTCTGAAAGTAGGGGAGGAGGTAAACTCTAAATTTGAGAATACCCTTTATGGTTATTTTCTTGGTAAACGTATTGCTTTTCCGGTATTATTATGTTTGTTGATCCCAGTTGAGCAAACGATCTAGTATAGAAACTGACTTGAACAAAGAACTTATTAAGTATTACGCGGAATTTAACACTTAATCTTAAGAAGAAGAATAATAAACATTCAACACCTCAATATTATTTATTAATATGAATACTCTTACAGTATTAGGGTTTTGCAACCTTGAAGTGTATCGACCTTAGATATCAAACATACGTATATCTAACCTAACCTAGGATCTCCTTTTATAGACTAAGGAGTCCTATACATTATACAATACGTAACCTATAAGATAAATATCTTTTCCATATTTATCTAATACAATAAACTAAACCGACTATACAAGACTAGCAGCAGTTACATATCATCTTCTGTGGTTATACTCTTCTACTAGCCGCGGTTTGTCTTCATCCGTGGTTACATTCTTTCGTCCGTGGTTATATCTACCTTGTCCGCAGCTCCAAAGACTTAAAGTAATTCTTGATCCAAGGAACCTAAAACCCAACAATCCTCCCTAAACTTGATACATTCCTGCTGCATTCTCAAGTTTTCTTTAAGCTCAAAACATCCGAATTAGAGGATGTCGCCAAACACTTACAAGCCTTAAGAATGTTCTCATACTTCAAGAATAATTTGTAAGCTTGACCTTCATAGGGTACTAACATCTTGATACAACCAAAGCTTCAACATCTCGAGCAATAATTCCTGATACTTATTCAATTGAGGATAATCACCTTCTACAAGCATATGAATAACCTTCCGTAAAAAGTTAAAACATGAACTCCGCAAGTTTGATATAAAACCATCTAGTAACTCGACCATCGTAGAGTCCTTGCCATTCGTGTTCATCATGAGTAGGTTCAAATAGAATCTTCAAATAATGATAAACCAAACTCTCATGATAATCATTTGGATGTACTTCACCAAACTTGTTCTTGTAAAGTATCCAAAATTCATCAAATCATCTCTATCAAATTATCAAGCATTTGTAAAATTTATTATACTCGTAAACTTCATTGTTGAGTCTTTGAATTTTCCAAACTCCTTCACTTCCAATTATAAGTTTAAACTCATAAGAAATAATTTGATTTTCATCTTCAACAACTTTCAATCTTTTAGAATCGATGTCTCTCGAACCTCGATTTTCTCTTTCTTTTACTTTGAATCCATTCATCATCCTTTTAATCCACTCTTCCTCCTTTTTAGAATTCATTGGACAAAAATCATCATTATTAATTCTCATACATCTCTCATAAATCTCAAAAATTCTTTCAAATGAACACCTACTAAGATTATCGAAACATGTATGCATGAATTCTTAATTATCTTCATCAATACATTCCTCATCCGAGCAATAGTAGGAGGTTTCTTCTTACAACTTGCTTCTTTCTTTCACCGACCTTCCTTGCCAATGTACCCAAAAGTCTAGATTTTCCTCATCATCAAACAAAGCCCATTCTTGTGCAAGATACTCATCACTTATTAATTCAGAGGCTTCAAGATAGTTTTGTGATTCATACCATGTAGCATACCATCTCGGACTAGCTTCCTCTTCATCTTGCTTTCTTTTCACTAAAGTCGCTTGATCCTCACCACAATATTTTAGCATACTCTTCATCATAAGCTTCTTGTTCGCTTTATTTTTAAACTTCAACACTACCTCTTTACCTTTCCCAACATCGATTGAACAACTTTCTTCAAAGGTTCACCAATAACCAAACTTTTAACTCGGGTTTGGTTGCAAGAGATCAATGTATAAAACAGTGCAATGATAGGTGTAGAAATACATGAGGTTTTACTTAGATTTATCAAGGTACTTGCAGCTTCTTTCTCAATTTCTTTAGACTTAGGTTGTGATTCGTAGAGAGTTGTGACAATGGTGGAAGTGGTTATAATAGCGATGGGTATGACAAGAAGGGTATAATTGTAATATCCGAACCGCATCTGGTTAAGAGTACTAACCATGGTTTCGTACATACCATCATGGTTGTATCCTTCACTACATCTTCTCGCAACATTCTTCAAACTTTCAAGAACCCGCTTCATTCCGCCTTTATCGATACCAAAAGTCATTATCTCCACTATCAACATCTTCATCTATAGGTACATCAAATGATATATTACCGCCTCCCCGAATTCATGCCTTGACTCCTCCCTGCTTGGATACATCTTCCACATTCGCAGCCGAGAAGTCCTTCTTTTCTTTCTCAAGATAGCTTTCAAAACAAAGAACCCTGTGTCTCCTTACTTTTTCCAAAACCAACACTCTATGCTTCAATCTTCTAATATCCTTTCCTTGAAACACATTAACTCCTATAGACCGAAATTTTATCCTCCATTTTAGCACACTTAGTCAATTCATTTAAACGCTCAAGAATATCCTCCCACTTCGACCGTGCGAATCGGGTCCGAGAGGTGGTTCATTGAAAAGTCATCATGTACAAACTCATTAACCGTCAATTCAATGTCGTTCCAATCTATCCTCATCACTTCGAGCTATGTAACCCGCCTCGAGAGTGAATCCTGGATAAAGTAGACATAGCACCGCACTAGCCCCGATCATCTATGCACCCTGTTGCAGCCAGTTGGCTAGATTCTCCACTGTGTTAAGTTCCAAGGAACTCCACATTAGAGTTGCCAATGGTTGGGTCTTATTTATGTTTCCACTATCCCGACCAAAGATCTAAGCATAAATCATTAGTGAAGCCCTTCCAATCATGTCACCTCCACTCCATGTGATGCCTCATTAACAACACCACTAACACTAGCCCGAGGTAGCTTAGTGCCCTCCTCTCCTAGCGTGTTTTGGGTATGACTATCGCTGGTTTGAGGTGCACTAGCAAAGGATATAGGAACACTAGGTTGAGACACAAGACCTTCATCAAACTCGTGATCAACAGAAAAGTAAGCATGCGAGGAAATAAAGGAACGCCAAACTTTAGAATCTCACTAGTCTCACTCTTAGCGTACCAAAAAGTATACCCAAGAAAATCTACTATAATCATCGGTGATAACTAGGCAATACTGCTATGGTTCGTGCTTCTAACAAAGGTAGGTCCAAATAAGTCCATATGAAGCATAAACAAGTGGTCAGTGATGGTGTTTACGCTTTGGTCTTACAAGAAGCTCTATGTTGTTTCCCTTTTGACAAAGCCACACACAAATCCTTACACTCAAAAACCTTAGAAGGTAACCTCTCACTAAGTTTCCTTTTACCGCTTTTATTGATTGTTTTGTAATTGAGATGACCTAGTCTTCTATGCCACAATTTTGACTCATCTACGATGCTTTAGCAAACAAACATAAGGACCTATTAGAAGAACATCTTTAAGATCAAAACAATATATATTTTCCTTCCTAGGTACCCTAAGTTGTATAAACTTCTCATCGTGCATCTTAAACTCGTGAGACAACACCGACACTCGCTTCCCAAAAGTACCCGCTTTTTCTTATTACACATTTGAGAAACACTGAATAAATTGTACTTTAGTCCCCGTACTCAAATAGACTTTTTCAAAGTTTAAATTTCTGCTCGATTGTGCCTCGCCAAGTATATTTCTCCCTTTGGATCATTGCCAAATGCCACATATCCTCCATCAAAAGCTTCAAGATCTTCCAGATTACTTCCATCCCCGTCATGTGCCCGAGCAACCACTATCAAAAACTCCTTTATCTTTTAGCTCGTTTGAAGATTGCCCTACACATAAAATTACACAAGTTAGTTCTTTTGGACCCAAGCCACATCGACTTGGTCCTTCTGCATCAAAATATTCAAATTTCTTTAGGTCCATTGATGCACAGCTGACATGTGGTAAAACCTTGGTCTTAGGCTTCCATTGCCAACTTGTTGAGGCCTTAACAAAGATAAAATGATTTCCAACCACCGTATCGCTTATCACCTTTGGATTTTTAAAACTTCTTTTGAATCGTGGTGATTGTTTGCTTATCGATGGTTTGATTCTCGCTTAGCCGTGTTTACATTTTGCTTAGCAAAGTTGGTTGGAACCCATTTAGGTGCAAAGAATGACAATTGATTTTGTTTTCCCATTCCTCATTAACACCGCCTAGGAATCAAGTTATCATAGGATGAGGGTTTGAATTTCTTGAAAAGTTTTGATGATTTACCTCCTCCAATGATTCCAAACCGGTGGTCTGCTTTTATGACAATTTCTCCGTAAGTGCTCAAAACTACCACAGCTTATAACAAGCTTTCTTGACACATTGAAACTCATCACCTAACTGCTAGAAATTAGACCATTTAAGCTTCTTTGATTACCCCTAGGTTTATATTGTTTCATCCGTTCTAGGAATTTCCCCGCACTACTACTACTTTCTTGGTAACTTTAGCTCCAAATCTAGGTACAAGGTCGACTTGTCGAGAATCAACTTTCTTAACTTTCTATCTTTTCGCACTTAGTGATTCAGTTCTATCATCCTCGTAGTCTCGATTCCCAATCTTCTATGATGGGAGCATCGATAACTTATCGAACTTATCTTAGGTGTTTCATCTTATTTATCACTTCTACAGTTTGTTAAACCGAATTCACTACTAAATGACGCTCTCTTTAGTGTGGTGTATGTTTCATCAAAGAGGTGGTGCATATTATTGTATCCAAGACCGTAACCATCTTTGAGCAGCTTTTGACCTATTGGCTTATTTACTAGATCGAAGTATATTGTGTTTTGGCAACCCTAACAACATGTTTTTCTTTTTCATCTAGGGCCTTTTGTTTTACACTCTCGCTCTCGCTAATTTATCTTTAAGCATTTTAATCTCTCTATCTTTAAGATCCAAATCACCACCTAGTATATTGATCTTTTCATATTCAAACTCACATTTAATACGTAATTTTAGCTTTCTTCCACACCTCTGATCGACTTCATAACCTAAGTTATCTAGAGTCAATCTTTCTACTTCTTTCCTCATACTCGCTGATAGCTTTTGAGATTCTAAGTTATCATAACATGATTTAAAAGAGCAAGTAGATGTTTTAGAATCATTATATACCCTCGTAATCGAACTGTAAGATGAAGATAGGCCATTAGAGCAAAGTTATGCTCTTTTGAAGCTTCACTAGCAAGAAAAGTCGATTTGGACCTTCTTCAACTGATCACCCACCATAATCACCAATCCCATCTGAGCAACCAAAGTCAAGAAGCAAAGAAGTTCTTCTCGATGTCTTCTGAATGCCTTCAATTTTTTAGAGCTCGACATTCCCTAGCAAATGCCCTTTCTTCTTGCGCTAAAGCACTCCATCTTGCTTTGTCGAATCCAGCCTCCTTTGACCATCATACTTAACCCGCCTTTCACCCTCCTCAAAAATTCCTTGCTTGAAGAGTCAACATTGCCATTTGCCATTGAAGATTAATCTCTTCAAGATCATCGATCAATTTGATCCGCATCTTGATTCAAAGACAAGAACACCGGTAGTTAAATCACCGAGAAAAGCACGTATTGCACCATCATCGACATTATCACTAACCGTGGTATTGTTTGCAATAGCCGTGGTTATACCATAGGCAATAAAGGGATACATCTTGTGGGCTCTTGTGATTAGTGGATACAAAAGCAATGTTTTGATTAGTAGAAGATGTTAGCAAAATTATTCTCGCACTCATAAACCTTCAAGTTGTTCAAGAGATTGTTAGAGTCATCGAGGAAAATCCTCCTTATTTCTCCACAAAATTGTATGAATAGCCCATTCAGATGATAAACTTCTAATGAACTTCAAATTAATATCTTCTTGAAGAAACTTGTAATCCATCGACTTCAGCTTGACCGATAAGTTTTGAAGTCTATTATATGTGCCATCAAGTTTTTCTCCACTAAGAAAGTTGAAGGTTTCAAATTGATGCTCGAGCATATTCATCCTTGACTTCTTAGTAGCTTCATTACCAAGAAACCTTAATTCAAGAGCATCCAATAATTCTTTAGCAGCCTCATATTGATCAAAGTCCAAGGCAACTCATTAGGTATTCCCATGGAGAGAATATCGTGAGCTTTGATCTCCATTTTCCTTTAGCTTTATCGTGTTCACTAACAATAGCTATCTCAAGTCCATCCTCACCCTTCTTAGGAAGAGTGTCTCCTTTTTCAACGACATCCCGAGAGCATAATCAATCATACGAATGTATTGCCTCATTCGCATCCTCCGATTTGATACTCACCATGTTCGAGTATGGGCACTTTGAAGCAATCACCATGAGTTTCACGACATCTTAACTTACTTGAATAAAGATTAACAGACTTCTTCTTGGTTACAGCTTTCTAGATCACAAGCTCGATACCACTTGTTGATCCCAATGAGAAACGATCTAGTATAGAAACCGATTGAACAAAGAACTTATTAAGTATTACACGGAATTTAACACTTAATCTTAAGAAGAATAATAAATATTCAACACCTCAATATTATTTATTAATACGAATACTCTTACAAGATTAGTGGTTTTGCAACCTTGAAGTGTATCGACTTAGATATCAAACATACGATATCTAACCCAACCTAGGATCTCCTTTATAGACCAAGGAGTCCTATACATTATACAATACGTAACCTACAAGATAAATATCTTTTCCATATTTATCTAATACAATAAACTAAACCGACTATACAAGACTAGCAGCAGTTACATATCATCTTCCGTGGTTATACTCTTCTACTAGCCGCGGTTTGTCTTCATCCGTGGTTACATTCTTCTGTCCGTGGTTATATCTACCTTGTCCGCAGTTCCAACACTTAAAGTAATTCTTGATCCAAGGAACCTAAAACCCAACAATGTTCGTAATACGTGGGCCAAGTATGGTATTCAAAAGGTTATGATGAATGCTAAGGGTTTCTTTTTCTTTAAGTTTTCCACGCGTAAAGGTGTTGATGATGTTCTTGAAAACGGACCATGGATGATTAGGAATGTGCCAATTATTCTTAAAGCTTGGACGTTGAATACTGATCTGCTTAAAGAGAATTTGACTAACATTCCAGTGTGGGTTAAATTTCATGATGTTCCTCTTGCTATGTTTTCGATGATGGTCTCGGCCTCCTTGCTACATTGATTGGTGTCTCAAAATGCTAGATTCTTACACTAGTCAAATGTGCTTGGATTCCCGGGGCCATAGTAGTTTTGCTAGGTGCTTGATCGAGGTTCGTGCGGATAAGGCTCTTTGGGAAAGCCTCACCGCTGAGATACCCTTACCGATGGATCGGGTTCTACTATTGAAAAGATCCGGTTGAATATGAATGGAACCGCCAAGATGTGATACGTGTAAACGGTTTGGTCATTCCGCTGACTGCCCCTAAACTGCTCCACCGCTCTACTCACCCTAAACAGAGTGTTACCGATGGTTTCCTAACCGTAAGTAACAAGAATAAGGGTAGGAATGGTGGTACAAGTGTTCCCTGTAAGGAGGTTTTAATAAAGTCGGTGTGGGGCCTAAGTTTCAGATCAACCTAAAGCGCCCTAATCCCAAAATGTGGATAATTTAAGATAAAAGCCACCGGGCGGCTAGTATGAGTGGGACTAAGATTGCTACATCTAACCCGCTTGATGCACTTAATGTGATCGATACTGATGAATGTGGTATTCCTACTGATATAGTGGATTCTGGTTGTTCAATGGAAGCTAACGAGGTTAGGGCCTTTTAAGACCGAGAATGTATCACAAGAACCGCTTGATGAGTCGAGTAACCTATTTGGTGGTAGTCATGATCGAGAAGATGACTTTGATGACTATGGTTATGATAACTATGCGGATCAGGTTTACGATCTTCCAGGTAATTTGGATGCCTATTACGACACATATGGTATCAAGCTCCAAGGCCTTGGTAGGAAGTAAATGTTTTCTTCATAGGAGTCTGATGTTATATTTTAACTAGTAGTTTATTTTCTTTTTTAGAAAATAAGAAGTATCTTGTTATGTAAGCTTTTCGCCTATGTAACAGGCTGAGATATGGGATTCACCCATATCCGTTGTACTTAAACGTTTTTTGGAGTAACATATTTACTGGGTCATTGACCTTTTACCCAAAAAAAACTTGGCCTTGTGTTTTAAGTCCGTCATTTTCAATTTTTCTAGTTCATAGATTGTCTTGTAAGAATTCGACAAGCACTCTGTTTCAGCATCTTCTACATCACGAGACTCTACCGCTAATTCAATTTCACTAATCTTATTCTGAGCTTCATTAACCTTTAGACGAGCTTCCACGTAGCATTTCTTTCTCCAATCTTTGATTGCAAGTTTAACTTCTTTTAGTTTGAACCTAAAAGTAGCATTTGGATATCAATTAGGGCAATGAGTATTCCAAGCTCATTGAACAATGAAATAGAGATCATCATCAAGTAACCATGAGTTGAAGAATATGAAGGGATAGGGACCAAAGTCCGTTTGTTTTAATTTGACAACTAACGGAAAATGATCTGAGTAACGCCTCGATAATGCCATAATGTGAGCACTCGGCCATAAACTCACAAATTCCATTGAAACAAGATATCGATCTAGACGGCTATGTTTATACCCTTCTTTGTTCATGTATAAAATGATTGAAGTCAGAAGCACCATTAGAACAATATTGTGAGCTTTTTATTTCATCTGGGCTTCTAACCGAGTTGAAATCCCATAAGAAAACCCATACACAATCTAGTGATCTACGAGATGCTTAAGGTCATTCCATAGGATTCTTTTGCTTCACAGGTCCTGAGGAGCATAAACATCGACTATAATACACAATTGCTCAATTCCTTCCCAATAACCAAAAACTGCCAAAAAACCATCCCCTTTTGCTATGGCAGCCATATTGAAAACATCATAATCCCATACAGAAAATATACCCAACAGACCTACCTTGAGAATTGCAATATGCATATTGAAAATTTCAGGACCCCAAAGGGACCGAAAATAAATGGGTTCGGGTCGGAAACCATAGTTTCTTGTAAGTTGTAACCCTATAAATAGAATTTGATTTTCTTTGTGTGGATCCTTAACCCAGTTTCATTTAATGTCGCAACCCACTCCTCTGATATTTAGAGAAAGAAGATTCATTTAAGAGAGAATTTATCACCTGAATCTTTTATAATTCTTCTGATATCATCTTCTCTTCCCGACAAATTAAAACCAATACGACCTTGGCATTCTTCACAAATGCCACTTGATTTGATTCTTTGGCATCCTTCACTAATGCCTTTGACACAACGCTTGGCACCTTTCACTAATGCCTTCGTCTTGACACCTTTAGCATTCTTCACTAATGCTTTTAACACGGACGTTAAGCACCTTTCACTAATACTTTCGTCTTGACTCTTTTGGCATCCTTCACTAATGCCATCAACACAACACATCTACGGAGGAAGAAAGAACTATCAACAAGAGAGCCTCAGTTGTCTTAATGATGACGAAGCATGGCAACTCATGGACTTGAGCTTGCTCGACTTCAAGAAGTGGTGATCTCACCTAGCTTTAAGACGAACCTAGAGAATCACACAAAAACAAAAGACAAACTACATAGAAAGATCTCTTAGGATCGGTGTTAGAGAGGTACAATACTGGGGAAAGTATGTAAGAGTGGCAACCAAAAGGAAGAAATGACTCACTATTTATGAGGAGAAAGCATTGCTCCTCGGATCCCACGGATCCTCCCACAGTGGATCCGCTCAGCAGAAAGCTGGGATCCGTGGACGCCCTCTTTACCCATGGGTATTTTAGTTATGGGTCATGGGTTATGGGTTGATCCATGGGTTTCTTATTTAGATACAATGTATCTCAGGAGTTCAATGAACCTAGTCAAGTGGTTTGGATAATACCATGAGTTATGGGTCAATACCATTTATTAGTTTTTACCCATTTAAGTATATACTAGTTATAAGTATATATTTACCCAAATATGTAAACACTAGTTGTTGTACATATGTATTACTAACTCATAAAATCACTTATACTTGTTTTAGTGTTTTATGAAAGCGTAAGTGTTAGAAAACTATTGGCTCAAACAATTTACGATTTTATTTGTTTCGTTAAATGATTTTACGTTTGTTATCGACAAAACATAAGAAGATCGTAAATATAAATAAACGCTTTTAATTTATTTATATTAACACAACCCAATACGGTGAATTACATGAGATTTAGGAATGAGATAGATAAAAAAAAAACCCCTCTAAAACACCGTTTGTACCCCCTATTCTACAACATCCAATGGTAATGCTTTTAACACATACATGATTATGCCAAGTACTTTCAATTGTTTTCACATCAATTAAATTAATAAAATAAAGTAAAAAATAAATAAATAAATAAAGTCTCTCAACTCAATATCTCTTCTCTTATAATGTATTTAGGAACATCTCTTTTTAAAAGTCTTAGAAAATTAAGTTAACTTACTTTCTATTACTAGTAATAATTTAAAAAAGACAAAATACACCGTTGGTCCTTAAACTCGTCAAAAAACATCACCAGAGGACAAAAGTTGAGATTTTCGTCGCCGTGAGTCCAAAACTTTATATTTTGAGGCCAAAGAGGTTTCTTGACCCGTAATACTCAGGTCAATGTCCCATTATTTATTGTCAAATTCCGTTATTCCTGTTAAATGACTATTTTACCCATATATATGTAAGAACCCCAAACACATCTTCATTTCATTTATTCAATCTCTCTCTTACCAAAACACACACACACTAAAACACCTTCACTGTGTGTAAAATTCGTTTCCATCAAAGGCGGTTGATTGCGTTGGTCACACGCGGTTCTGCAGTGCTCCGACGGTGTTTTCCGACGAACCGTCAACTTTTTCATCACAATCGGATGTTAAAACGCAAAAAGTAGCTATTACAGCGACATAATCATCGTCACCATTAACAAGCTCATCGTCAAACGGTAAATCGTTAGGTATAGTAGCTCCGGCACCGACGTTTTCATCATTGTCAAAATTTGTTACTTCTTTTTTATTCAATTTGTAATGAAAGCAAAGATTGAGGGAGTTTTAGTAGTTCCGTATAAAAAAGGAGTCATTACTTTTGGAATGGAACATAGAGCTTAAACTATTGAGAACATAGATTTGTGGAATTTCATGTCAGTTGAACGGAAAGGATGTGGTTACTTGTGGATAAATCTTCTTGTTCAAGTCATAAGGGAAAACTTGTATGCTATTTATTTATTTATATCTTTTTTTTATTTCTATATATGAAATTGTTCACTTTTTGATGTATAACCTTAACAGGGAGAAATGAGACTGTGAAGGAGGGTCAGGTTGTGCAAGTGGATGATCGGATTAATGCCTTCAAGGACTCACAGGGGAGGGCGGTGATTGCACGCATGCTTGACTTGGAGGCATTAAAAAGTATTAACATTATTATGAATGATTTAAATCTGGATGAAGGAAAAGTACAATATTTGGGAGGTTTATTGGTGATGGTCACGTACGAGGAGAAGAAGTCTGCTATGGAGGCGATGGAGGTGGCCAAAGAAGTCATTGGGAGGTTTGCTTCGGTCGACATTTGGGACGGTCAATCGTTGACGTATGAAAGACTAGCTTGGTTGAAGATTCAAGGACTACCTCTGCAACTAATGACTTGTGAAGTTATTGATAAGGTGGGTGAGGTTTTTGGTAAGATTGTGCATCGGGCATCTAGGACTGATGACGATGCGGACTTATCATACGATTACATTGGGGTGCTGGTTGGACAGGGTATACGGGTTTCCGAGGAAGTTGTGGTTAAGTGGCATGATCGGAATATTAGAGTATGGGTTACGGAGGAGAAAGAGGATTGGGTCCCGGAGTTCTTCGAAGTCAGGAGAAATTCGAAGGATAATATGAAAGTTGACAGCGATGAAGATGAGGTACAGGAAGATGGTGGTTCGGCTGGTTTGTCTGGAGATAGACCGGAGATAGTCGCCGGAGTGGATGACGTGGTTGGGCCGGTGGCCGGTGGAACCGTTACGGAATATATTGAGGTATTAAATGAGAATAATGAAGATTCATTAAATGTTGAGCAAATTAAGGAACTTTCCTCTGATGAGACGTTTATTCCTGGGATTGACTTTGATTTTGAAAGAGATTGGGATGGCAATAATTGTGGGGATAAGTCCAATGCTAAAATTAATAAAAGAAAACAAAAACAAGATGTCACATTGGGCCAGGCTACTCCTTCTTACTCTAGTAGTTTGGAGAAAAACAAAATAGGTACGAAGCCCAAAGGAGTAGATTGTGTCGGGCTTAATGGGAACTTGGGCCTTAATGAGGAGGTGGGAGTCTTGGTGGAGAATGCGCCAGATAACTTGGAAGGTGTTCCAGATAAGAATACGCAATCTAATAATGAATGATACCAAGTGATGGTAGAAATTTGCAAGCGACGTGGGGTCTCGCCAGCGCTGGTGGAGACGAATCACGGAGACGCTGGGGCCCCTGCCTACGATCCGACAGGTCTGTGGGAGGTAATCGAGACTATCCGTATGGGGTTCTCTGGTGCTCAATCGAACGACCGACGCAAGCTAGTACAGAGACCATTATCATTGAAGGTGTACATGTAGTGCCAAATGAATTTTCTCGTCTGCTAATGCTCGGGTGGGTGTCAACGGAAGGCAAGTGGTGGATTAAAGGATGTGTAAAAATTGGGTGGAGTTTCAGAAGACAGGAGACTCAAATCTCTGGATTATCTAAGGATGATTTGAGTAGAATCTGGGGTAATAGAATGTTGGAATTTGATGTTGTTGATGCTAGTGGTCGTTCTGGTGGTATGGTGAATATGTGGAACGGGTAGCTTGGTGACTTCTAGTTGACATTTTTTGATGACTTCGGGTAGCTTGGTGGCAGACGGGTCAAAGATTAATGTTATTAACGTATATGCTCCTCAGCGGGCAGGTGCGGAAAGGAGTTTATGGGCTTAATTAGCTGTGATTATTCGTGGCTGTCAGGGCATGTTTATTCTTATGGGTGATTTTAATGCGCTTAGTGTCCAGAGGAACTAAGAAACTCTAGGTTCAACCAAGTTATTGCTTGATTTTAATCTTTTATTGATGATATGAGTTTACGTGAATTTTTACGCGGGTAACAAATTTACCTTTTTAGCTGGAAGGGTCAAGATCACAAATGAGCAAAATAGATCGGGTCCCGTGTGTCAATCGTTTTTTAATAGGTGGCATTCGCGTGTTTGAGGGCTTTACCTAGAGTTGTCGACCATTGCCCGCCACCGTTAACTCGTGATTGATGTTAATTTTGGTCCTAAACCGCTTAGATGGTTCAACTCATGTACGAGTAGGGATGATGTGAAGGTGTGGTGGTAAAGACATCGAGGAATGCTCTTCGTAGGCCCTCCGACATAGTGGTTAATTCTAAATTTAAAGCTCTCAAAATACTCTAAAAAATGGTGGAAGGAGGTCATAAAAAGAAGGGGAACACATTGGGGTTATGAAAGAGGAGATTGAAAAATTGAACCGGTGATGGAAATTGGATCTTGAAGAGGAGGAAGTGGGTTTGGGAAGAATGCGAAAAGAAGTGGATCAATTTAATATGTGGCAAAAAGGATTCAAGCAAAAATCAGAGTTGAAAGTGGGCATGGATGGTGATGAGAACACCGCCATTTTTCATGGGATTATTAATGGGAGAAAGGTGTGAATGCTATTCCTGCTTTGATGGTGGATGGTGTTTGGGTTGCAAAACCTTCCTTGGTGAAAAGGAAGTTTTGCGACATTTTCTGGAGCATTTTAAGGAGCGGATCAAAATTCGCCTGGTTTGGTTTGGACAATATTAATAAAATTCACCAACCAAAGTGATTGGTTGGTAAGTAGATTCTCCGGAGGAAATTAGAAATGTCGTGTTCGATTGTGGTCCGAGAGCTCGTGACCGTATGGGTTTAATTTTCGTTTCAAGTTTTTGGAGGTTTTTTAGAGGATTTTGGTAACTTAATGGAGCATTTTTTGATACCGAAAGATCAATGGGGGTTGCGCTTCGCTTATTACATCGATTCCAAAATCTAAAACTCCCCTGGTTTCAAGGAGTATAGACCAATTAATTTGCTGGGATTATTAGTAAGGTGATCTCGAAAATTTTGGCGATGAGGATTAAAGAGGTCTTGGGTATGGTGATTTCGATACTAAATGCGCTCCTTAAAAGCTGTTCATTTTGGATGGACACTCATGATTAATGAGACGATTGGTTGGATTAAGAAGATGGGAAGAGAGCTTTTCGTTGAAGATCGATTTGAAAAAGCTATGACAATGTCAATTGGGGTTTTTGTTAGCGATATCGAGCAAATGGGTTTTCCTGTAAGGGTGTCTATGGGTCAAGGGATTCTCGAGTCGGCCAGATCCATGGTCTTGGTTTATGGGTCTCCCACGCTTGAATTCCAATGTGAGAAAGTGGGTTCGGCAAGCGGGATCCATTATCTCCGCTTCGTTCCTCGCGTAATGGAGGCCTTACATCGCCTTCTTGATAAAGCGGTTGGTCTGGGGAGATCAAAGGCATTCGGTTTGTAATGGTGATACTACTCTTTCCCACTTATTTTATGCCGACGATGCCTTGCTTGTTGGGAATGGTCGCAGAAAATATAGAAGGTTGCCTTCGGTGTTACGAGTTTTTCATGTTTGTTCGGGCCTAAAATCAACTTACATAAATCACATTTATTTGGGGGGGGTTACCAGTGGGAAGGAAGGTATGGCGACTATTTTTGGGTGTAGGTGGGTAGTCTTCCTTTTGACTATTTAGGATACGGTGGGTGCTAATAAGAATAGAATTTACATCGAACCCGGTTATTGAGACGATCCAAAGTAGACTCTCCTCTGGAAGGCCAAAACATTATCCATGGGAAGGGAGATTGACGTTAGTTAAATCGGTGCTAGCTAGTCTCATTTATTTATTATCTTCTCTATACAAGGCGATCGTTAAAGTTTTGGAGGAGATTGAAAGATAATGAAGAACTTCCTTGGACAGTTCTAATGACATTAAAAAATCCATCAGCGCCTTAGGGGTAGTCTCTACATCGAAAAAGATGGAGGTTTAGGCATTTCTAAAATGGCCGATGTTAATATGGCGCTTACGGCTAAATGGGCGTGGCGGTTCACGTTGAAAATAATTTTTTCGGCGAAGGTCATCGAGGCGATTCATGGAGGTAGGAATTGGTGTTTCTTCCGCTAAGAAATCGATCACAGTCATTGAAGACGATTGCAGCGTTTTGGGAAATGTTACGATCAAGGAAAGAAATTTCATCAATTAATTAGTACGTGGTCGGGAATGGGAAGAGGTTTGCTCGACCGATCATTGGTTCGGATCGGTGGTGCTTAAAGATAGATGGCCGTGCCTTTATAAGTTGGAAAGAAAGAAGAAATGCTGCATTAAAGATCGTATCCAGCAGTGCAACGAGGGTTTCCGGTTCACTGAGAGCTGGTATCGTCACCCAGCAACAGTTGAGGAGCTGTCCGAAATGCAGGACCTTAACAGGTTGCTGCAGTCGTATTTCGTTAACGGGTCAGTAGACAAATGGGTTTGGGATGATATTTCCGGGGCGTTTTCAGTTGCAAACTTAAAAGCTATGTTACGGCTGGGAAGAGATCAAAGTAGAGACCAAAAGATGAAGTGGGAAAGTTGGGTTCCTGTAAAGGTGAATTTGGTTGCTTGGAGAACCGAGTTCGACCGCTTCCATCCCGGATAGCGCCGCCGTAAGAGGAGTACAAATTGTGGACACTTCATGCCCGTTATGTGCAGCCAATGATGAAGATCTGAACCATTTATTCGTGGGATGCGGCCACGCCTATGGAGTGTGGAACTTTATTTGTAAGTGGTGTAAGATTGATCCTTTTTTTGCTTATGACTGTGAAGATTTGCTGTTGTTATATAAAACTGTACATGGGGGTAAATGGAGGAAAAAGATCATAAGGGGTATTGTGATGGTCACCATTTGGGTTTTGTGGAAGACAAGGAATGCTATGGTTTTTCAACAAACTAAGACACAAGTTAGAGAGGTGGTAGCCGAAGTTAAGTCTTTTTCTTTCTTGTGGTTAAAGCATAGGTCGAAATTTAAATGTATCGTTTGGAAGGATTGGGTTGAGTACCCTTGTATTTGTGTTAGTTGTTTGGCGGTCCTCGTTTTGAGGACTTGCCAGTGTTAATGAAAGTTATCGTTAATAAAAAAATGAATTTGTATAATTGTAGCTTTTATGTTTGACACTGGTTGTACTCTCTTGTTCATTTTTAGGTGCTAATCACAGTGACACAGCCTTGTTTCCTAATGTTGATTCTAACTGATACTGATATCATTTTTTTTCCTTGTTTTGCCTATGTAGATTGCGAAGGTGGTCGATGAAAAACTTGTGGAACAGGGTAGGTACCATTTCCTTACATATCAAGTTTTATTTAAATAAGACTATTGCTTTGTTGGGTGGGTGGTCATTTGCATTTTTCTAGCTTATGTTAGTAACATAAGCACTTTATGTTCCATAAGGAGACAGGGGAACTTCATTTTAGTGAAACACCATAAAATATGTGATTTGTTAGCTTGTTTTCTTGGTTGGTTCTTGTACTCACTTAGCTCGGTGCTAACTCCCATCTCATAAATAGGCAGTTGGTCCATTGGTATCATGTTTAAGTTCGAAGCGTGATGATCAATGTTTTGAAGCTGGGAGCTGGTCCATTGCTATTATAATTTATTAGAGTTCATTGCCTTAACGCTTCTACATATGATTGTCTCTTCAGAGGGAGACCAAAGAAATGGAGGAAGGTGCAATATCGGGGGAGGAAAATTCGAACACTGAAGATTTTAAGGAAGACGAAAAAGATGTGAAACCGGAGACCAAGGTAAATAAATTGGATTTGGAAACTGATGAAGCGGGAAAAGAAATCAAGCACGTTTTAGAGCGGATTAAAGATGGTGATGCCAGAGTAAATATGAGAAGCAATAATAGTAAGCAAGAAGTGTGCGAGGTATCTATTGTGTGTTGTGGGTGTCACATGAAAAAACATCCTGTCATTTAACGATCAATACTAGTCAAACTATCGTGAAGTGGTTGCACCATTCTCTTAGGGCTTTACATGATTTGAGTTTGTGTTGTGGTGGGTTTAAATTCCGTGTCTCAATTGGTAAAAAGGTCGGAAAGCATCGTTAAAAAAGGATTACGACGAGCATCACCAACTATTAAACTTTTACTTTGCGCCACTCATTTATCAAAACTAACTTATAAGTCACTAGTATGAACCAGAATATATGATGTGGGCAAAAATTTTTTCGACGACAAGAATAAAATACTGGGAAGAAAAAACTAGAATCGAATGATAAATTAAGTATTTTTACTTGTAGATGAACGATTTATAGCGCTTTAGTGTGTTAAATGTAGGGTTTTATTATGTTAGTGAGGCGATTTGAGTTTTGTAGAAAGCAGACTTTCGAAAAAAGGTCAAAATTAAAAAAATTTACACTAAAATTTCAACTTTTTCTAAGCGGTAAGACTGGCCCCCATATTTACTTAATAGATCCGTCCCAGTAAGTCACCCAATTATGGGTTTGCTTTTATTTATACCAATTTCGGGTAATTTTATGTCAAAAATCTTTAAAACAACAAGAATAAAGCTAAATATAACATATTAAAACACCATAAATGAGTATTAAATGTAAAATTTCGATTATACCATTATTTAAGTCAAGAACTTAGCTACTGAAAGTGAATTAAGATAATTTAACTAATGTTTTACGCTTAAATTGTTAGTTTTATCATATTGATATTTTAAAATTAAATTTTATTCTCAGAATTGTATTAATATCCAGCAAGAATTTGAACGTAATTGTATAAAGAAAACAAACACATACTGGCTGGCTATAATTTAGTTTTAGAAAATAGATAATTTAAAGTAAAACGCTTAATCATAGTTGTACTTTGATACATAATCCAAAAAGATATATTAGTCATATTAACGGTCTTAGTAACTTGGAGCAAACGTGTAATGGGTGGATTAATTTCCATTAGGCCGAGATCGTCCAAAACCGAATCGGATCGACAATGGAGCCGAACCGGCACCGCTCGGCTTGCCGGTTTTCGAGTTTATGTTTTGGTTTTGGTTCGGTCGGCTCGCCCAAAACCGATAAAACATTAATCTAATATTTAATCAACCGACCCGACCGCCGGTTCGGTTTCAGTTTAAATTTCATTATTTTTTTGGTTTTGTCGGTTCCGGTCGGTTTTGACCGACGCTCAGCACTAATTTTCAGAAAAATGGACTGCACAAAAAACCAAAAATAGAGTTAACTCTTTATATGTTTGGCTGTAGTCATAAGGGCCACATGAGTTGGCGATCATTTACTTCTACGCCAAGCCTAACATGTCCAATTGTCAAGTGGTACCACTATAAATTAAAAAGACATCATATCACATTAAATTTTGTATAATTCATTCAGAAGTAGTCAACATTTCCTTCCAGCTAGCTATAAACTGCTACAAAACACGCACATAAAGGTTTATAACAACATATATACAGTAAAAAAGAGAAACAAATTAAGTAGAGCATGTTGGTTTATTTTATCTTGTGTCTTTTTACGTTTCCATTTACAATGGCCCAGGGAACTCTTCAAGGTTCCAACAACATAGCCAAACCAAGTTGTCAAACCGTTTGCGGGAATATTACTGTTCCATACCCTTTTGGTATTGGAAAAGACACGGGTTGTTCCTTAGAGAAGTCGATCTACATGACATGCGACATGTCTTATGAACCTGTACGAAAGATATAGCAACTCAAGCATTTAACAATATAAGCTTTTATTCATATCTGTTCATGCAATGGTCGAACCAGATTAATAAGATCCAACGTTATAAAGATTAGATTAACGTCAACGAGACAATAATCGTATAAATGTAAAGACAAGATAAAGATCGTGAAAATGATCCGAAAGTAGAGAAGAGAGCTGACATAAAAGATCGCACACCTGTGTGTTTAACCCTAAAATAAAGGACTAATTAAATAGGGATTGTTACACTAAGACCCCTTTAACTATTATAATAATGAACTTCACAGAACAAGAGAGGCTTTAGAGAATGATAAACTTGGAACTATAAACCACTTATGCTTTGTCCATGTTAAACCCCGTAATATGCTCAGAATGAACATAGCTTAAAGCCATTAAGAATTGATAGAGTGACGTGTTTGCACAGATTATTACCCCAAATTTTAACATTCCCCTTAATACGATGGGCAAACATATCAAACAATATCAATTTTTCACACAAAATTTATCTTGATAGACAGGGAGGTTCTTTGTAAGGATGTCGCTAGCTTGGTTTGAAGATCCAATCTTTTAGCATTTATAACACCTCTAGCAATTTTTTCCCCGATGAAGTGAACATCAATTTCAAATGTTTTGATCTTTCATGGAAAAGCGAGGGTTGACAAAGAAGTTAAAGCGATTTGTTATCACAAAAAGATTAACAGAAGGTTGATATCAACTTTAGATCTTTTAGGATTTTTGAATCTAATGATTTCACAAAAGAAGAGACATAGATCTATACCGCTACGTGGAAGATTTTGAAAGTGTTTTGTTTTTACTTTTCCATGAGATTAAACAATCATTAAAGAAAATACAATAACTCGTAATGATTTCCGGTTTTCTTACATTTGGCCCAATCAAGATCACTATATCCTTCAAGATGATTTTCAGAGTTTGCGAAATTGTACCTTAGACCTTTTCCGAGCTCCTTTAGATACCTCGTAACATCGAGGCACATTCCGGATGAGATTTCGCGGAGAATGCATATATGTGCCGCACAATGAACCGAGTATGAAATGTCGGTCTTGTATGGGTGAGGTAGATAAGTTTCCAAGAAGCTCGATAACCGGTGATATTGACAAGTAAGGGTCATCATCGGTGGGAATGTATGGAAGCACTGAGTTGGGTTCCATAGGGTGGACAGTGTTTGCACCCAAGAAGACCAAATTCTTCGAGAGTTCAAGACAATATTTTCTTTGGGAGAGCAGATGTCATTCCCGCTTTTAAAATCTCAATGCCAAGAAAATATTTTAGATTTCCCAAGTCTTTGATATGGAATTTTGATTTTAAAACTCTTTGAATAGGTTTATCTCATCAACACGCTTCCAAGAAGAACTATATCATCCACATAGACAAGAAGAGCAATGAACTTGTCATTCTCTGCTTTGGTGAACAAAGAATGATCATTAATGTATCGACAAAGTTGTTTTCCTTAAAACACCGACAAGTTTTTCATTCCATTTTTCGGGAGCTTGTTTTAGACCATATAGAGACTTAACAAGTTTACAAACTTTATTTTTATTGTTCTCATTACGTAACCCTTTGGGAATGGTCATATAGATATCCTCATCAAGATCTCCATACAAGAAAGCATTGTTAACATCAAGTTGAAAAAGAGGCCATTTGTTTTTACACTAAGGCAATAAGACATCTAACGATGAGACATTTTTACAACAGAGAGAATGTTTCATCATAGTCTATTCCTTCCTTTGGTTATAACCTTTAACCACAAGTCTAGCCTTGTATCCGCCAACTTCACCATTGGCTTTATATTTGATTTTAAAGATCCATTTGTAACCAATGGGAGTTCTATTAGTGGGAGATCGCTTATATCCCAAGCATGATTTTCATTTAAGGCCTCAATTTCGTAGTTCATAGCATCAACCCAATTACTATCAAGGATAGCTTCTTCATAATGTAGGTTCAATGCTTTTATTTAGACTAGAGGTAAAGCAAGAATTATCTTTGTTAAGATTAGAGTAATTAACAACCTTTTCAACCCCATATTTAACTTTTCCTTCAATAATGAAGTCATTTAGATTACTAGGCAATTTGGAAACTCGTTGACCTTCTAGCGAGAGATGGTCGGCAAGCCTTCTTCTTGAATGCAATTTTGAGTGAATCGGAAGATGTATCGCAGAATCGTAAGGAGAATCAACAGGATGTGATTCATGTGATATAGTGACCTCAGAGTGTGTATTTTCATCTATGGAGGTTGCAACAGGTTCATCATCCCTAGTAGGATGACTCAAAACTGTGCTATCATCATAGGAATCAAAGAAATTTTTATGATTTAAATCTTTAGGCACATAAGTTTCAACAAAGGTTTTGACAAAGATTTTTCATTTTGAAGGGAAAACAGTTTCATAAAATTTGACATCTCTGAGTAAAAGATATTCGTGTTTCTAAGCTTAAAAGTTTATAACCTTTTTTCATTTGAATACCCAATAAAACACTTTTTCGGATCTACTACCAAGTTTATCGAATTGTTGAGAATGGTGGCATAGCATAAGCACCAAAGACTCTAAAGAGAGAGAGTGAAGGGTCATGCCCATATACACGGAAGAAGGAGACTTGCCGACAACACTCGAAGATGGTAACTGCTTATGATATAAACAAGACTTAGAACACATTCGCACCAAAGATATAGAGGTAATTCCCCCAAACACGAGGGATCTAGCCACATTAAGGAGATGCCTATGTTTCCTTTCTCGCAATACCATTTTGTTGAGGAGTATAGACACAAGAGGTTTGATGTAAAATTCCTTTTTCATGAAAAAAAATTGAAGCTTGTTATTGACAAATTGTCACAATTCTCAAATTCCGGTCATTTCTTAAATTAAATATGCATCATATTAGTTCATTCATGGCATTTCATTTCACATTTAACGCGTAATTTTTATATTTAATAAACGTTATCGCGTGAGTTATTATTTTAAATATTTAATCCGTTACTTTCAAAATGATCCCGATATATTTTTATACTCACATTAGTTTATAAAACTATATTTTGAGTTTTCCTAGTGTTTTAAATTTATTTTGTATATAAATCGTTAAAGTTATATTATTACGACGCTTTTTCTTAAAACTACACGAAAATTTTATATCACTCAAATTTCACAAGGAATGTATTTTTACAATTTTATGATCTCATTACATTCTACTTTGGTCTATTGAAAATCTCTTTTACCTAAAAGTTACCATTTACCTTACTTATACATTTTCCTACACATTTACTTACACTTTTTCTTACAAATTGTTACAAGTATTTACACAATGCATTTTATAAAAAAAAAGTATCATAGATTTTCTCCCCTGGCCGACCAAGGGAGGGTGTCATTAATTGGTGGTAAGGTTCTTTGATTGTTAAAAGTTATACTCAACTTAAAAGTCTACACTTCCATTTATCTTATTCATTCATTTCTCTCATAATTCACCTAGAGCAAAATATTTTTCTCTTGTTTCTCATCAACAAAACCGCCTTCAAGAGTTAGCAAAAGGGATCATCATTTTTTTTTCTCAAGCACAAGTATAACAATCTAGATAATACTCTTTATAAGGTTTTGAAATAAAAACCAAGAGTGTTTAGGTTTAACCTTGGTTCTTATCACCTCATCATATACTTGTAAGCATATCATTTATATTTTTCATGTCTCCTTTTTCATTTCATAAGTATCTCTTCATTTTTGGAGCAAGCATGCATGATTTGTGGTAAGGTTCTTTGATTGTTAAAAGTTATACTCAACTTAAAAGTCTACACTTCCATTTATCTTATTCATTCATTTCTCTCATAATTCACCTAGGAGCAAAATATTTTTCTCTCTTGTTTCTCATCAACAAAACCGGCCTTCAAGAGTTAGCAAAAGGGATCATCATTTTTTTTTCTCAAGCACAAGTATAACAATCTATATTTTTCATGTCTCCTTTTTCATTTCATAAGTATCTCTTCATTTTTGGAGCAAGCATGCATGATTTGTGTTGTTTATACCATTTTTACATGATTTTTAGATATATATATATATAAGGTCATCCTATAATTATCCCCTTGGTATACTTTGGTCTTGATGATGTCTAGGAACCCATGACACCCTAAGAAGGTGTATGGTAGGATTAGATTAGCTTTGGAGTTGATTTGAAAGGATTGGAATAGGTTTAGTACGAGAAAAACTATTTTCGATACGTATAAAATGTGTTTTGTCCTTGTTTTGATTTTCTGGAAAATCCGACAGTAGGCACGACTTTTTGGCCTTGATATTTAGAAAATATACTTTAAAACGAATCCGTGGCGCTTGAACGGATAAAACGGAGTTATAACGAAGAAGTTATGAATTTTAAAGTTTGGCGATTTAAATATATTATTTTCAAATTTCAAGATACTATTTTTACTCTATTCGGTTAAAAACGAGCCTTAAGCTTTACAAATTATTTCGACTTATCAAAAATATATTAGTATACTTTGATACGGGTTAAGGACGATTATACGTGAAAACGGATTTGAAACGACAAAGATATGCACGTTTCATAAAATTGCCGTAACTATTATTTTTCGAAAACTATATTATCTTACGAGACAAGTGTTATGTTATTTAAAACCACCATGTTAGCGGTGTTTTTATCAATGATGTGGAACTTTTGAAACGAAATGTCTTCTAATAAAATCAAGATCACCGAGCATATTTTTCAAAACAATCAACCGCTTTGTATAGCTGGAGTTTTAATAAATTAATTACGGTTGCTCAAAATTGGTCAAACTCACTTTTTACACAACAATTAGACAAAATCATCATCTTTAACCCTTATTATCTTTATGTTCGAGACATTTATGACGAAAACTCCCGAATCGAAACTTTAGATTTCGATGCAAACTTTCCAAAACCGTCGAGTTCGCTTCCTAACGCCGACGACACCATTTTACGACTAGTTTTTCTGAGCCATTTTGTCACTTTAAAGAAATTTCCACGACATTGTTTTATTTAAAAGTGAAAATTTCACTATAAATCATTACGAAACCATTGTAGGATGACATTTTGACGAAAACTTGTAAAGTGATTTTTGAAGGGTCAAGACGCCAAAAGAGTATTTTTCGACGATAAGTATTATTTTCAAAACTCGCAATGGTATAAATAACATACGAAATGCATGCATAACATTACATTGCAACTCATTACACATCATATCATTCGTAATAGGTCCGGTTAAAGCATCACATTATACCTCGTTGTACTCACTTTGTCATCACACCGTTTACCAAGTGAGTAATCACAAACCCCTTTTTCCGCTTTTTACTATATTTTGGGGCTAAATGCATGAACCTTTCTTGAGCTAAATTGATCACTACTTTTATTAACTTGTTTGACTAGAACTTGAATTCGAATCAAATCCTTGAACTTAATTAGGAAATTATGACTTATTTGAACTTATTGAACCGCACATGTTATGGCCTTGACCTAAAGTCTCCCATGTTCTGAGCATCACTATAAAGTCTCCCATGTTCGAGCATCACTATAAAGTCTCCGTGTTCGAGCGTATCTTTGGGAAGAGGCACCAAGATATCTTTGGGAAGAGGCACCCAAGATATCTTTGGGAAGAGGCACCCAAGATATCTTTGGGAAGAGGCACCCAACATAACTTTGGGTAGTGGCACCATTTTAATTTGGTTTCATCAAGAGCATCCCCGAGTTATTATACTGTGGTACTATATTGTGAACTATTATGACCGCTTATACTTGACCACTTCATACGCTATATTTTGTGCAATGGGTTGTGAATACACGTGTTGCAAGTTTTGTATGGGCGAACTTGGAACCGAGTGGATTTACAATGCCTTTGCTTTGTGGACTATTTTTTCGTTGACCGAAAGCTTTGAATATTTCTCACGAGTTTTCTTATTTTGCTAAACATGTTTACTCACCAACTATTTTCATAGTTGACCCGCTTTTCTCTCATGCATTTCGTGTGATCGTTAGTAAGCTTTTTCTTTGCATAATGAAGTTTTCACTTGTCACTACAAATCATTATGTAATAGAACGCAATATTTTGGGAACTAAACTTGTAATATATTTGCCGATGACGGCTAAACTAGTATTGTAATGGTGTACTCTTTCTTTAAATATTAATGTTGGTATGTTCTATTATCTTGTGCTTATGTTCCTCCGTTACACCTCGTGTTTCGCCCATGAGGGTGTGACACAAATTCGCCCCATTATCATCGAATATCTTAACATTGTGTTCAAATTGATTAGATAGCATATGAGTGAAATTAACAATGGAAACATAAACATCATCCTTCCCTTTAAGCATATACACCAGCATGTACCTAGAGTAATCATCAACAATGGTTAAAAATATTTGTATCCTTCTCTGCTAGTGACTTTGTATGGTCCCCATACATCAAGATGAACAAGTTGACCAATTTTAGTAGATATATGTTCACTTGTAGGAATGGTTCCCCGTTTGTTTGGCTTTATTGCAAGTATCACAAAGATGGTCGATTCGGATGAATTATCAAGTTTAAGAGTGGATTTGAGAATATGTAGGACTTGATCGGAGGATGACCAAGTCTTTGATGCCGATATTTCTAGAGACATGACAAAGCAATCTGCTTATTAGAAGCAATCTTACATGTGGAATCAATATTAAACATATATAACCCATTGCATTGTTTACCAATCCCACAATCCTTTTATGTAAATCCGTATATAGCAATTAGAATCATTAAACCCAACAAACATTTTATTGTCTCTAGCAATCTTATGAATGACAAACAGACCGACATTGTACTGGGAACAACGAACATCAAAAGAGTTAGGTCATTATTGACTTTAAATCACCAATTTTAGTAATTAAGGCTGAGTACCATTGGGATGTCCAACAGTTAGACTAAGATTTGAAATGTCAACAACATTAATTAAAAGATTAGCGAAATAAATATGTGTCTTGATTTGCACAGAGTCAACAATCCAACCAAGGTGATGTTTCGGATAAGGTTTTTGTGTTGTTGTTAAAAATTTGTTGAAGTTTAGGTTAAACTTGATACTACCATTAAAGAAAGACTCATTAAGAAGACTCATAAGTTTGGAAATCTGTTTTTTAGACAAAGAGACATGAGAGTTGCTAGCAATTTTATCAGTGACATAATTAACTTCAGTGGAAACAACGTTTCTGCTGACAGGTTTAGTATTAAAGTTCCTTTTTCCATATCCATCAGGATAACCAACAAGATCATAGCATCGATCAATAGAGTGACCAGATTTTTTGCAGTTATTGCATTTAAGATTCATGTTTGGTCCTCTATTGTTAGGGTATAAATATAAGGCATCACCAGCACCCATAATACAGAGAAAGAATATCAAGACAAGTGGACAAATAGAGATGATATAATAAGATAAGACCAAGAATTACGTATGTAAATAATATTGCAGACAAACAATAAGAATAATAAGAATAATCGTATGCATAATGATCGAGATAATAATAAGAATAAATAGACAAGAAAATAAGACTTTGTAATAAGAAACAACAAGCACTAAGCACATGGATTAGGATAAACCGTAGTGTATCGTACCACTCAAAGGTGGCGAGATCAAGATGTTAGTCTACCCGTTTGCACCCACAAGACTTAAAATCGTATGTTTAAAGAAGAGATAAGACTTAGACTTACAGAGAAATATGCGTGGAAGAACAAATCACAATCACCCTAGATTCACTTAGTCTAGGGCAAATATGAAATGAAGATAACCGTGATTACGCCTAACAGTGATTACGCCAACAAGAAGAACCCAAACCACACCTTTGTTGCCAAAGAGAATCAATGAGCCCGACTACGATACCATGTACGAAAGTATAGGCAACTCAAGATGAACAATATAACCTTTATTCAGATCTAAGCTGCAATGGTCAGCTTAGATTAATAGTATCCAAATGTTACAAGATTAGATTAATGTCAATGAGACAATAATCATGTAAATGTAAAGACAAGACAAGATCAGTGAAAATGATCTGAAAGTAGAGAAGAAAGTGATACAAAAGACTGCACACTCAAGTGTGTTTAACCCTAAAATAAAGGACTAATTAAATAGGGATTAAGTTACACTAAGACCTCTAACGGCTATAATAATGAACTTCAAGTAGAACAAGAGAGGCTTCAGAAATGATAAACTTGGAACTATAAACCACTTATGCTTTGTCCATGTTAAACCCCGTAATATGCTCGCAATGAACATAGCTTGAAAGCCATTAGCAATTGATAGAGTGACATGTTTGCCAAAGATTATTACCCCAAATTTTAACAGAACCCCCAAAGTTGATCCTTGCATCAGGCCCCCTAGAAGTACACAGCTTTTCAGATTCAGAGTTGCGCCTCTTTACTGGTGTTGGTTATAAGTGTTACAACAAATCAGGAGATATATATTCTCAATTTAATTGGTGGACTAATTTAACTGTATTCAATTTTCAGTTCACTTTCTCTGACCGTCAATGGGTGGAATGATTATGCTTTGATCACGGGGTCGGAGGGAGATAGCTATTTTTTTTTTGGGTAAAAGGTCAAAGACCCGGTAAATATATTACTTCAAAAAACATTTAAGAACAAAGGATATGGGTGAATCTCATATCTCAACCCGTTACATAAGCATAAAAGCTTACATAACAAAATACTTCATATTCTCTAAACAATAAAATAAACCACTACTCAAAAGATAACATTAGACTCCTATGAAAACAAAATTACTTCCTACCAAGGCCTTGGAGCTTGATACCATACGTGTTATAAAAAGTATCCAAATTCCATGGAAGATTGTAGACCTGATCCGCATATATAGTCATCATAATCATAGTCATCATATTTTTTTGGGTAATCAACATTTTTAATAGGATTACCATCATCATCAACAAGAGTAGCTTTCCCATTCATAAGAAATTTTTCAAACTCCCCATTTTTCTTAACAATAGGGGTAGGACCAGCCTCGTTAGCTTCCATTGAATCACTCACAAGCGATTCTTGTGATACATTACCGGTCTTAACAGACCCAACCTCCTTAGCTTCCATTGTACTACCAGAATCCACGACATAAGAAGGAATGCCACATTCATCAGTATCGATCATATTAAGTGCAGCAAAAGGATTAGATGTAGCAATCTTTGTCCCACTCGTACTAGCCACTTCAGTGGCTTTCTTCTTTGTATTATCCACCTTCTTGGGTTCAGGAGGAGGCGGTTTAGATTGAAACCTAAACTTAGGACACACACCAGATTTAGTAAAACCTCCCTTACTTGGAACTCGACCACCATTCCTACCCTTATTCTTGTTATTGACGGTTTGAAAACCATCATTAACACTCTGTTTAGGCTGAGTAGGAGGTGGAACAGATTTAGGACAATCAACTAGCGTATGACCAAAAAGCTTACACGTATCACACCGAGGCGGTTTCCATTCATATTCAACCCGAATCTTCTCAATAGTAGAACCCGTCCCATCAAGTAATGGTATCTCAGCAGTGATGCTTTCCCTAAGCACCTCATCCGCCTTAACCTCAATCAAGCATCTAGCAAAACTACTTCGACCCCATGATTACAAGCACATTTGACTAGTATAAGCATCTAACATTTTCGGCGTACCAATCAATGTGGCTAGGAGGCTAAGACCATCATCAGAAAACATAGCCAGGGGAACATCATGGAATTTAACCCACACCGGAATGTTGGTCAAATCATCTTTGAGCATATTAGTGTTTAAATTCCAATATTAAGAATTATAGGAACATTCCTAATCATCCACGACCCGTTTTCAAGCACATCGTCAACACCTTTCTGAGTAGAAAACTTAAAGAAGAAGAACCCCTTGGCATTCATCATAACCTTTTGAATACCATACTTTGCCCAAGCATTACGCACATAGTAATCAACAACCGAAAAAGCAATACGCTTACAAAGAAAATAACCATATAACGTATTCTCAAATCTGGATTTTACCTCTTCTACCACTTTCATAGGCACGGATAGATCCACATCATTCGTTTTCTTGCTACACTCTAGCCTACGAAAGTTAGACTTATGCTTTTTAGGATCACTAGATGTAGCACCCGCATATGAAACCGGGTTCACATTAGGTACACTTGTATTAGTAGGCTGTTTCAAAACACATGGTTCAACCACTTTAGTATCATTCTCCGCATTCTTTAATTGAACATTGTTCATTGCAACCTCAAAATCCTTGCAAGCATCCAAAACCACCCGATCAATTCCATTAGGTTGACTAGCAACCACATATCAAGTACTCGAAGTGTTAATAGCAGAAGATGGCATACTGGTTGGACCAGTAACCACATACGTAACACCAGTAGGAACACTAGGAGTACCACCAGTAACCCCAACATCAGTAACAATACAAGATCTACCAGTAGGAGGCTGTTGAGAAACACTAGAAGTGTTTGAAGGAATAATACCCTCCATCTCCTTATTAGGATTACGCAAAACCCTCAGAGGCATTCTTGGCTGAGAAACATCGGAGGTCCCAGCCGATTGTGCCTTTAAACGCATCATACACTCACTAAGTTCAGTAAGATTAACACTACCAACGTTATCGATACCAACCGAATGTGGTACACTAGTATTCGACTCTCTCAAATACGACATCAAGAACCCAAAGTAAGACAATTCAAAACAGAAAGAACAAGAAGAATGTGTCGTCTGATCTTCAAAGCCAAAACGATTAAAACCCTAGTTTAAAACTTGGGTTTATAAGCCATAAATTATGTATACTAACCCATAATAAATGTAAGTCGATTCAGTGTGTGATTTTGGATGAATAATTAATGCACTCGAACCAACTTTGGAACCCTAAACAGTGAAGAGAAAAAGATGAGAAACCAAGTCACCGTCCCACCAATCATAGTCATCATAATCATCTTCACGATCATGACCACCACCAAGTAGGTTCATTGACTCATCAAAAGTGTTCACAACCTCCTCTTTATCACTGTCGGAATCAACAATCTCTCTCATCTTAGAGAATGGGTTGACCCTCTTAGTAGAAGAAGTAGACGAAAAATCCTTTTTAATAGGATTACCATCATCATCCAAAAGAGTAGCCTTCCCATCAATAAGAAGCTTTCAAGCTCCCTAATTTTCTCAACAATAGGGGTAGGACCAACCTTGTTAGCTTCCATTGAATCACTCACAAGCAGTTCATGCAATGTATTACTAGTCTTTGGAGACTCGTTCTTCTTTTCTTCCATTATACTACCATCATCTACCTCAAACGGATAAGAAGAAGAACTAGGCTTACTAGGCGCAAGCTATTCTAGTGGTTGTTTTGGATTATGCAGTAACTTATCCAACGTAGATGAAGGGGAGTGCTGAGGAAAAGGCTGTTGTAACCACCCGCATTTTCAGGTTATTTTTCATTTTCGAGAATTTACTATTCACTTTTACTATTCACTTTCACTATTCATCTCGTAAAATTTTTATTTCACATTCTCGTAAGATAAATCATTTTAGTAATGACCTGAGAGATCGACAATCGTTAGATCATTTTCGCAAGAGTTATTAAGAAAACATCGTTTTAAAGTTTCGCTTTGACAGACACCATTTAAATATCACGATAATCTAAAATCAACTCACAATTTTCCTCGCATCGATAAATTTTAGATCACTCATAATTAATTTGAGAATTTTAAGATTTATTTTTATGTTACCAAATAAACCTCGCTACGAATCTAAACTAAACTTACGCTTTAAACAATTCTACTTACATCCAGCTTAACGATTCACCTTTGTGTTTCTAAAATGTTTTTGACACTTTTACATTTTTGGAAAAGTCAAACATATTTCCTCCTCCTTTGACCATAAAGGAATTAACCTTGTACGTTCTACATTTTTGCTTAAATCGCGAACTTTTAAACTTCACGAATAATCGTAGTTATCCCGTATGATGAAAACAACATTTTACATCTCATATCACTTTTAGACTAATTTTAGTCTACTCTAAATAAATTCACCGGTCGCTTTCCTGAAATTTCGTTTTTTCCGATAAACCGCGACCACGTGCCGACCAGATTTCAGCCTTTAAGCGGCGTTTTTACCCAATGAGACTTATCACCCATTTTATATATTTATATGGAGTATAATGATGAGTTTCATCATTCCTACAAGTTTCAGATTTTTACGATACCCGCTTTACGCTTTTATGGCTTAACAACTTACGGTTGGCATTTAACTAACCAAATCATGCTCTAAACTCAAGATAAAGCCAAAACTATCCACCCAAGTCATTTTATCTCTATTTGGCCGACTTAGGGGGGTCATTATTTTGGTAGCATCATCCCAACCATGGTTCATTTAGATCATTACAAGTGTCCTAACTTAATCATGGTTAATAATTAACCCAATATATGGTTAACCAAACTTACCCTCCTATAAATAGCAAGTAAATGCATCCTAAGAACCCTCATATTCTGTTCTTGGTCGTTCATATCACAAATCATACATATCTTCCATCATTTGATCTATAAACCCAAGTTTATACAAAGAAGTTTTCAGTAGTAAGTTACTACATCAAATCTCTAGCAAGTTTAAGTGATCTTCTTGAGTTTAGATCCACTCAAGTCACTTAGTACTTCATCACCAACTCTTCAAGATTGAAAGGGTGCCAAGGTGTAGAAAGCTAGCTCAATCCAAGTCTTAGTGATCAATCAAAGTCCTATCCTTACTTGTTACTCCTTTCTTTATTGAAGCCAAAGTTGTAAGCAACTTATCACCACCATCATCTCATCTTTATTATTCATAATCTGAACTATTTCATGCTATATATATAGTTACTATGTTGATTCATGATGTACATATACTCAGTCACATGTTTTAATTTACATATTGTCATAAAAGTAACAAACTAGTAAACGAGTCATATTCTACACATTTGAGACCATTAAAATCAGTAACCTATGGACTTTCTAACTTACATACTATGGTAGAAAAGATAAAAAGGTAAACATAGCAACTTGAATCACCCGAAACGGACAAACGAGTCAAAAGTTATAAGCAAAGAAGTTAGCGAAACCTAAACGCCAAAACCGCCATATTGAAACTGCTTTTGGTTCGCTGTTTAAAAGTGGTACTTCCGTCCGAATCATCAAAAGTTGAAACACGAAAGTTGTCCGAACGCCGCTTTTCCTGGTTTAAAGAAGCTCGGACTTTGAAAAGCATAAATAGACCATTATCTTTCAAAAACGAACCGCCTTTATGTAGTCTTACAACTATACTTTTGTCACAACTAAAGTAAACCAAGAGGCCTAATGGCCATAAGCCAAGACCACGGTTACGGCTAAGGTCAAGGCTGACTCTCAAGACCATGATGGTCAAGACCAAAGCCACGACAAGGCCATGGCTAAAGCCTCAAGGCTTTTAAGCCGAGACCAGAAACCAAAGGCTTTAGCTTTGACAAACCTAAACGATACAATACAATTTGGATCTACTCCTCGATAAACCATGAAACTATACTTGTAATAACCAACTTTACAATTTAGAAAACTTGTAAACTTTTCTTTAAACACTTGTGACATAAATTATAACGATACTTGTGATAACCATTATGATTTCCTAATCATAACCAAACAAACAAGTAACTTATGTTTGCAAACCATATGGACATTTTTGACACTTATGAAATATAAACAAAACATATGTCTTATCTATTAAAGTGCTACAAAACCAGGAGCTTCATGTGAGGGTTTCATTTGAGTAAAACGATCGACGAGTTCTTTGGATTTACGATTTAAAGTGTCCTAGCTCCTCGAACGTTTACTACATGACCTCCGAATTATGATGGCCCGAACGGTAGTAACGATATCTATAAACTAAACACGTTTTCACAACTAGACCATTTCTATAAACGACATTCACAAAAACCATGTACTACATCATGATCAACATAGAGACGATATATTTTGTTATTTCTTTCGCATCATTATTTCAAACCTAAGTCGCAACATCCTATTCTAGGTTGCTCAGAGAAGTTCTCACGCATATCCATCATTCTCATTATACATTTGATATCATTTACTCGAGGTGAGTTCATAGCCCCACTTTCTATTACTTAATTGTTTACAAACCCTGGGGAGATACATGCTTTATTTTATAAACCAACACATTGCTTTGAAACCGATGCTTATCTCGAATGTATTATGCACTAAGTACCACTATTGCCAACTTAAGTCCCTATTATCATGAACCATTAATCACTTCATGTTGAACGCGAATAATGTGGATAGATCTATCGGGATTGACGAATCCCGCTTGTTTGACCAAGTCCGTAAACAAACGCACTTATTTGAAGAACCATAGGTTAATTGGCAAATTACCTATTAGGCAACTGTTTGACCAATGACCGCAAACTATTATATCAATTTCAATTGACAAGTCGTTAACGCTTCCGTATCATGAGCTTAGTGCAATAATATCTCTTTGGTTTTCAAACCATTGGTGTGAATTATAACTCACACTACAAACATTATGTGTTCAACTGATTTCTAAACTCTATGAATTTCACTCAACCTTTGTGTTGACATTTTAACATGTATTTCAGTCCATAATGTCGGAAGTTAGCACGGAAGAGCAAGGACTAGATCAAGAAGGCTATAAATTTTATTATCATTCAAAACCCTTTAATGTATTTTGTAAACTTGGAACCATTTGGGACCTCATTTTATAAACTCGATATTTATATAAATCGAATGATAAATCCTTTTAAACGACTCCATTAGAGTTCGTTTTCTATATATGATCGTTGTGCAATAAGTAACACCCGCTTTGAATTTCACCAGATCACGAAATCGGGGTGTTACATATTGTTGTCGACATCCATAACGAAAGGTCTCAAATATTACAATGTTACACTAAACACCTTTCACCAACACAACGATGTTTCAGACTTCAACAACTGTGGTGATGCAGGTTTTTCGACCAAGATTTAATATTTATAAGTCTCGTCTACCTAATGTCTACCTAATGCATTAACGAGCAGTGAACCCGATCGTGCGTAGTATAGAATGTTAAGAATTGGAAATTTCATGTGAAAGTGTCGGTCACCCCAATAATGGTATAGGACATGTTAGCTCGTAGACTTGTCGTTTTTTACGTTATTTAGTAGAAAGGAAATAAAACTCACGTGCCAGGCATGTGAGCCCGCCAAATACACTCAACAAACCCACAACGAATTTACCCACCCATTTGTTTAGTTTAAATACCCACTTTACATTTCATTCTCATTAGTTAGAATTTGATTCTCTCTTTCATTCTCTTTTTTCTATTGTGAATTCCAATTATGATTGTGGTTGTTGCTTCCGATTATTAATACTAATCCAACTAACACAATAATAAATTAGAAATCATCAAAAAAAGAAAGTCAAATGACAATGACGAATTCTTTTTATGAAAGAGACGAGAGACGTTTACTTTTAGTATTGTAAATAAATAAATAAGTTGTAGGCTCTGAATTGGTCAATTAAGAAACAATCAAACAGCCTAGTCTATGAAAGCATGTCTTGTAGCCGATATAAAGTTAGTGTGAGAACCCCTTAACAACCCGGGAACCATAAATTCACAAAAGGAAGAAGCCATGAAATACCTTGTCCTGATGTGGGCAGTATTTCAAATGTTTTCGTTTACGGCTTCTGATACGAATTCTACCACTGAATGGTACACCTTCATTAACTCAACCAACCTTGCGAAGCCAGACTGTGACAGCCGATGCGGGGACTTAATTGTTCCTTACCCTTTCGGCCTCGGCAACAACTCAGAGTGTTATATAAATGAGGGATTTCGTATCCACTGCAACACTTCACTAAACCCTCCAAAGGCCTCTATTAATTTAGGCGGCTACACCTCGATCAAATTTATATCTGATTCCACCGTCCAGCTTTCTAATATATTGGCGAGCAGGTGCTATTCTCCAAATGGCACAATATACGATGATATCCCAATCAGAGCAAACTTTAGTCTGAAACCGTACACCTTCTCGAAAGTTAACAAGTTCACCGTTATCGGCTGCTATGATTATGCTTGGCTAACCTCAAGAACACAATCTAGGAATGTGTCTACCGGCTGTATGGTCTTTTGTTCAACACCGGATGACGTTTTAGCTGACGAGTGTACAGGATATGGTTGCTGTCAATCATCCGGCCATACCCAACGACATAAACTTTTATACTACCCGGGTCCGTAAATTGCAGAATTCAAGCAACAATTCAACGGATGATGTAAGTGATACATATAGGAGGTCGTTTAACCCTTGTACATACGCCTTTGTTGGTGACCAGAATGCATTCAAGTTCAATGGCGCGAGTGATTTAAATGATACTTCCTTCAGAAAGAGGATAGAAGATACAGTGCCACTAGTGCTCGAATGGGCTATTGGAAATCTGAGTTGCCTTGAAGCTGAAGCAACCGATGGTTTTGCCTGCCAATTGAATAGCAACTGTGTTAGCTATACTGGTGAAAGTGGTGGGTACCGTTGTGTTTGTAAAGAAGGCTATGAAGGAAATCCATATCTGTCTCCTGGCTGCCAAGGTAAAATTTAATTTAAATTCATACATTCAAGTATATATATCCTAGGTGGATTTAAATTCATAATAATTTTCCAGGAAATATCTAAAAGGTGTGTAACATGTCATTTATCTGTTACATGCATAATAACAGTAAATTCTTTATGATATAACCTTGTGCATGTTTTAAAGCTAGTATATCCAAGATGGAATTTGAATCATAAAAGATCATTTTCACGACATATCCAAATGGTGTATAACATGTAAATTTGTTTGTTACAGGCATAATAATTGTAGAGGCTCTATAATGTGTGGCTATTTGTTACTTAATATCTTATTATAGATATTATTTGATATCATTTTCTAGAAACTATTGAGGTCAGTAAGCTTATAAATGAGTCCTTTGTATCTGAAGATGACATCAAAGTGATTGGTCAACACGCATATGTTTAGATTTTTCTATTGATGACTGAATTAATAGGAAGTAAAACAATGTTTTGAAACCGGTTTGTGATCGACCCGCCAAGACACCGGTCACCGGTCAACGGTTCAACCGCCGGTCAACCGGTTAGACCGGTTTTATGATATGTCCAAACATCTATTACTAATCATTCAAACATAACGTCCAAACACTAGTTTTGCGTGAAAAAAGAAAGAACCATTTTTCATGCCTAAACAACAAATCAGAGTGACAAGGATATAAACTCGCATAATTTTATAAACAACCATAAATGCTACGGATTACATGTTTCATACTTCAAAAGGCATAAATCCTACGAGATTACAAGTTTCATACTTCTAAAGACACGCATCCTACGAGATTACAAGTTTATTTTTGGGCTTAATATATTGTTGCCTTTCAAAAAAAAAAAAAAAAAAAATTAAAAAGAATGATAAAACTAAACCCGCGGGTTTCAAAACCCGGTTGACCCGGTCACTTAAACCCGCTGGTCTAAACGGTTGACCGTTTTTAAAACCCGGTTTTTGACCTTTTTTGTCCGGAACCGGTCCAACCGGTTAACCCGGCCGGGTCGACCCGGGTTTCAAAACATTGAAGTAAAAGGTAAAATCTTAGAATTCTCAAGCTCATATTCACCCAACATTTTGCATCGGTGTTAACTTTAAGCTCTAACGTGACATAATGTGAACAATGCATCTGTTATGTGTGTTGCTAATTAATATGCGAAATAGTTCTCTTTGTGCTTATTGCATTTGCTGCATATAATTTTTCATCTTTTAGCAATTTCTTAATTTAACTATCTTGTTGCTAGTTTATTTTAATGAATTTTCTGCCCAAAGTTAAACTTGTACCCGTTCAAAGCTTACAACTCTACTTTAATTTGTTACTATATATAGTCACACACCAAGAATTGTCAGTAATGTAAGTCAAAGAGGCTTGTAGGAATTTTACCCATATAGTGACACAAGGGTTGTAAATTAAATTTTGAGCTTTATTTAAACGGAATATTTACATTAAAAAGCCTAGCATAAAGATAGAAACACTCCTACGAAGCAATCTAGAAGAATGCCGTCTACAACCACACAGAAACCATTGAAATAAAATTTACATATGGTGACACCTTTTGTGTGTCACTAATAAGTCTGTCAAAAACAATATTTTCTTTGTAAGTGAATTTAGTGTTATAAATTATGTATAGATCTCTATATAATATGTCATATAATGATTCCTTAATTTCCTTACGTGTAAGATTAGCCGATCAAAAGTTTGTTTCTTTTTTGCCAGATATCAATGAATGTAATCGAATGGAGGATTTCCCATGCTATGGAACTTGTATTAATACTCCCGGGAATTACACATGCAAATGTAAAAAAGGGTATTCTGGTGATGGCAAGATTCCAAATGATTGTCGTCGTAAACCATTCAAAGTGGTCGGACTTTCGATAGGTAAGTTCCCTTGAATCCGAATAATAGGTACTTGAAAACACTTTGAACTTCGGTAAAGTTCACATAAGGAACTTGGCATAACAAAAATATATTTTAAATATAAGGAATTAAGTTAAGGATTAATTTCACTCCTAAATAAAACAAAACATTTATATGCTAAATGAGTAAAATGTCTCTCCCTCTCTTACAAACATATGTTATCTCCTAAAATGACAACCATTAAGTTATTTCTATGATCATCTCTTTATGTTAATATAAGTAAAAGGTAAAAAGAAGAATGTGAACTTAATTTACATTGTCTAGTATAAAATTATAACACAAGGAATAACGATTACATCATCAGTATCAATGATTAGTGTTCATAGGCACAATCAGTGTTTTTGAAATTTATTGATCAACTCTTGAGTAAAAAGATAAAACCATGAATAGGGAATACAACCGGAAAACTATGATTGAATCGGGGCCTAAAATGAAGAAATTTATAAGGGTATAATTGTCTTAGAATAAAGTTGATAAGAATCGGGTATATTTGTAATTATAAAGTTTGAATGAGGAAATATGTAATTAGTAGCCTTGTAGTGGGGATGTATGTAATTCTCAAAAAATAATAATAAATAAATAAATAAAAAATAGAAAAAAAAAGTATGACAATTTTTTTCAATTTTTCTTGTTCTCGAGTAAGGATGTTGAGCGTCCATACGCTATGTCTGACTATTTGCACCTGGTGTGTGGGCATGACTTGAGATACCTCTAGTCCAATCACTTTCATTGCTTCCTAAACACGAGTTTGAAATCGAATATGAAAGTTTATAAATTCATAACGCATCACATTACAAAAATTCATTATTTATCTACTTCACTTATCATTACAATACATAACCGCTTTCATTTTATTTTGTTATTTCGCCGCTTTTATCCGCTTTGGACGCGATAATAAAACGTTTTATCCGTAATATTTTCAGTCCGCTTTTATCCATTTTGATGTGGATATTAAACGGTTTTTATCCGTTTATCTGCTTTTATCCGGACGATTAAAATGAAAACGGATAAAATGGACGATTTACTAAAACGGATAAAACGACGTAAAATAACCGAATAAAATGAAAACGCTTATGTATTATGAAAATAAGTAAAGAAAGCATAATGAGTTTTTTTTAAAGACGTTATGAATTTATAGCTTTTTCATCGAATATCATCTAACGTGTTCTCCCATCTTCACATACAGGTATTGGACTTTCATTACTCACTATAGTCATAGGATTATCTATGCTGTACATCATGACCAAGAAAAGGAAGCTAGCTAAACTAAAAGAGAAGTTTTTTGAACAAAATGGGGGCGCACTATTGACAGAGAAACTAAAATCCAAGGGTGGCACTGGTTTAGGTTCCGTGAACATCTTTGGAGTTAAAGAGCTAGAAGAAGCAACAGATAATTTTGCAGAAGGTAAGATACTTGGTAAGGGAGGTAACGGCATTGTGTATAAAGGAACTCTACCAGATATGCGTGTTGTGGCAATCAAGAAGTCCCAAAACTTGATAAAGAACAAAGGGAACAATTTATAAATGAGATGGTTATTCTCACGCAGATTAATCACACAAACGCAGTGCAACTTTTGGGGTTTTGTTTGGAAACTGATGTCCCGTTGTTAGCTTATGAATTTGTTTCCAATAATACTCTGCATCATCACATTCATTATAGAAAGAGTGGCGTGAGGAGATTATCGTGGGTTAGTCGTTTAAGGATAGCACATGAAGCAGCAGGTGCACTTGCTTATCTTCACACAGATGCTAGAATGTCCATCATACATAGAGATGTGAAGTCTACTAACATTTTATTGGATGACAATTACACAGCAAAATAGCAGATTTGGGCCTCGAGGTTAGTTCCCTTAGGTCATGATCAAGTCGTTACACTAGTTCAGGGAACATTTGGATACTTAGATCCTGAGTATTTCCATACAGGCGAATTAACAGATAAGAGTGATGTGTATAGCTTTGGAGTTGTTCTTGCAGAACTCTTAACAGGACAACAACCCCTCAATATGGAAAGAGATCTAAAGGTGAGAAATTTAGCAACCTATTTTGTGAAGGCGATGGAGGAAAATACGTTTGTTAATATTCTGGAACATGGATTGGTAAACGATGCACCTTATGAGCAGCTTAAAGCGATATGCGGGCTTGTATATAGGTGCCTTAACCAGCTAGGTGTGAAAAGACCTAGCATGAAAGAAGTGACTATGGAGCTTGAAACTTGGAGAAAGTTCGGGAAGCATGCTTGGGTTAGTGAAGACAAGTACAACGAAATGAGTAGCTTAATGATTGAGATGGAACCAACCGATCTTTATACTGTTCCTCTTATGTCTAACAGTGATACATTTGGAGGAAGTTCCAGCATCAATACTGAAATGCATGACATGATGCTCCAATTACAAAGTGCCCGTTAAAAACTTAGAGTGCACAGTGCAATGGTTAACCACCCCATTATAGGTGTGTTTTGGGTACCTATAATGCCGCCAACTTCACCGGTTCGGGCGCTATAGGCTCTTTATAGGTGCCTGAGCTGTGTGAGTATCCGGCGTTTTGTGTCTTTTTTTTTTCCCTGAAGTTCTATAAATGTTAAGACGTTTTGGGCTCAAATTAAGGTCCTGACCAGGCTTAGACCAGGTTTTTGGGCTTTTTGTTAAACGCATCTATCTAAAAAAAAGATTTCATCTTCATTTGTTCATTAGTTGAACCATTATTCAGTCGAGTTATAACTTAATATGCGCATATTTTTAAGTAAAGATAAACATAAAAATATGTTTATTGGCGGGCAAACAAGTTTATCAAGTAACTATACTATTACGATATTTACATTTTTCATTTAATTTTATCAACTACACTCTTTCACTAGACTAGATAGTAATGTAGTAAAATCTTCACAAAAATATATCTTTAATGCTTTCATCTATAAAAAAGTGCAACATCACTCTTCTTACTCACACAGTAAAGTACAAGCAACAAGCTGGTCTTGCTTACATTGACACCAACACAAACGACTAAACAAACCTAATTTCATCAAAACTATATATAAATTCCACTAATAGTTCTCAAAGTATAAAGCTGTGTAGAATATTTAAGTTCGCTAGCATCTAAAATCACAGACGGACTTAAGCGGGGAGGGGGGGTGTTTGGAACCCTATGAATTTTTGCCACGTAATGTAATTTTTTTGTCAAAAATCTCGATTTTAATAAATGAACCGGATCCTGAAATTTTTAGTCACATATTTTGTGTAGTTGGTAGTCTGTACATTGTATCACTTGTTTTGAGAACCGCTCTTTAGTATGACTTATGACATGACATCTATTATGTATTCGTATACACCAAGATTAAATATATATTTATAAATATGTGTGATTACCGTTGCCTGTAATTAGGGGTATGAACGAGTCAAATTTTTGTTGAGTAAACCAAGCTCGATCGAGAGCTTATTGAGTTTCAAGTTCGAGCTCAATGAGGTCGAAATGTTTATCGAGCCGAGCTCAAGCTTATATAGGTTCTTCTCGAATTATTATCGAGCTTTTAACACTTTTATATAATTTATGTATATGTATACATCAAGATTAAATATATATTTATACCGTGTTGAGCTTTTCGAGCCGAATTCAAATCTTATTTTATATTTTAATTTAGTTGGTTCAAAAAACATATTCTAACAAATAAGTCGAACTTTTCGAGCCGAGCTCTAGCTGAATTCAATATTTCTCGAGTTGAGCTCGAGTTTCCCTCAAGAAGGCTTGCCAAGCTTGAGCCGAACATAATAATGTCGAGTCCAGCCGAACTCTGTCAAGATCCAACTTAATTTGACTCATTTACACCCCTACCTGTAAAGAGTAATCAAGATAACGGCTAATCACCTTAGACTACTAGATTATTATTTTAGTATCGTGTCCAACAAATCCGACTTATTTTAGTATCGTTGCTAATAATGGATGATTGATTGGCAAAAATAAAAAATTCTTTGCTAATTTTTTGGCAACGAATTTCAGAGAAAGTCGTTGCTAAAAATAAGAGGGAATGTTCCCACCAAATATCGAGAAGATAGCATCGAATTTAGCAACTAAAAATCGTTGCTGACCGAAGATTTCATTTTTGCTGAATTTTGTTGCTATATTCTTTGCAAATGTGTGAATTTAGCAACGACTTATTGGTTGTTGCAAACTTTTCGTTGCTATTGGCAATTTTCTAGTAGTGATATCATCCAACCGGTTTATATGTCGTTGCTTTACACGTATCCTAAATTTATACTACGTAATTCTTTTGCAGTGGTTCATTTAGTACTTTTTCATTTATGCTTCACCAGTACGTTCACCTGCTTCCTGTAGGTATTCATTCAAATCATTTATTTCACTTGCTACTATCATAACGTATTAAATTCTTGAATAGGTATCTTTAATTCTTTCTCACATTTTCATCCATAAAAAAGACGTCCCATCTCTTCACTAGGCATATTTTTTAGCATCTAAACCTGTTCGTGTTTTTGAGACATAAGATATGACCAAGGGTACACAGGATGCCCCGTATTGAACGTGATATCTCGCTTGTGGTATTTGGCCTAATTATCGCTAGTAGAGCGCACGGGGGGTCACTATGTAGTGTGATTATCATTGGAACAAAAGAGTAATCGAGAGTTGCTAATATTACCTTTAACTATGTTTCTTTTAAATTTTTAGCCGACTAATACACAAGTTTAATTGTTAACCAACACAAACTCTAGCAGGTTTAAAAAATTTTAAAAACATTCTTTTGCATGACTTGTGAGGTACACTAGACTAGTACTATTTTCTTTTCATTATTTTCTTTTCTCTATTCGGCTCGGACGTTATCTTTCTTTTCTTTTTTTTTGAGTAAAAGGTCAAAGACCCGGTAAATATATTACTCCAAAAAACGTTTAAGCACAAAGGATATGGGTGAATCCCATATCTCAGCCCGTTACATAGGCGGAAAAGCTTACATAACAAGATACTTCCTATTCTCTAAACAAGAAAATAAACCACTACTCAAAAGATAACATTAGACTCCTATGAAAACAAAATTACTTTCTACCAAGGCCTTGGAGTTTGATACCATACGTGACATAAAGAGCATCCAAATTCCATGGAAGATCGTCGACCTGCTCCGCATAGTCATCATAATCATAGTTATCATAATCATCTTCACGATCATGACCGCCACCAAATAAGTTCACTGACTCATCAAAAGTGTTCACAACCTCCTCTTCATCACTATCGAATCAACAATCTCTCCCACCTTGAGAATGGGTTAACCCTTTTAGTAGAAGAAGTAGACGGAAAACTTTTTATTAACCGGACAATCAACCTTTTAATAGGTTACCATCATCATCAACAAGGGTAGGTTTTCCCATCAATAAGAAGCTTTTCAAACTCCCAATTTTATCAACAATAGGGGTAGGACCAACCTCGTTAGCTTCTATTGAATCACTCACAAGCGGCTCATGCAATGTATTACTAGTCTTTGGGGACTCATTCTTCTTTTCTTCCATTGTATTACTAGCATCCGCATCCTTATTCACTTCCTTAGTAAGAATACCAAAGTCATCATTATTATCCATACTAAAGGCATCAAATTTATTGGATGTAGCAACCTTCGTTCCACTCGTACTAGCCACATCACCAACCTTTTTCTTAGTGACATCCACCTTCTTGGGTTCAGGAGGATGCGCTTTTGGTTGATAACGGAAATTCTTACCCAAAACAGGTTTAGTAAATCCCCCTTTACCCGGAACATTTTGAGCACCATTCTTACCCCTATTCTTATTATTGACCGTTTGAAAACCATCATTGTTGTTTTCTTTCTCTTTCACAACATCACATTTTTCATTCAAAATTCTGATAACGACTTAAAAACTTTTGAAACTAAGGTATGTCCATTGTTCAACTTATTTTTGAGTTTACAAGCAAATATAATTTTGATTTATTTTAATAAGCTAATATCTTTCTCATATTAATTATATTTCTCATTTGATCCTCACTCAATATAACATTATTATAACTTAATAAACTTATATACGCTCCTAGGTTATAAAATAAGCAAAAAAAAATGGACCTATAAAACATAAACCGAAAACATATAACATCATAAACATAAAAATAAGCTAAAACAAACACCCGATATGTGTCACAACTTTATAATAAGCAATCATTTTTGTAGAATGGTCAACATTTCATATTTGTGAGCCTGATTATGCCTAAAGTCTTTTAAAGTTTCCACCTATCCATCCTTAAATTCTTTTAGTCTTTTAGATGTGTTTCATTCTCATTTATGTTTCACTTGTTACTGGTAGGTTGTAGTTTCATACATTCAATTCTGTGTTATACTACTTTTCATTTTCATTTAATTTTATATTTAGAAGGTATAATATGATAACTATAAAATCATAAACGTACACCAAGCTTTAACAAGGCCAGTGACTTCCATTTCCTTCATATATATTCCATAAAATTCATGTGATCAAGTTATTCGACCACCAATGGAACCAAAATGGGGAGGAGAAATCCGGCCGCCACCCTCCAGTTTTTTCCGGCCAAACTATCTACCCAATCCGTCCTCTCTACCTTTCTTTGAAGGGTATGCAATACGATTTGGGCATAGATATTCTTTTGAGGGTGGTTGGCAACGTCTCTTCATTATATTTCTGATCGGATTTCTCCTTTTTTTATTCACGGTTGAAACCCTAAAATCTATATTTATTCTAATCGATTTCCTATTCGTTAGGATAATCATTATTTCGTCTCTTTTTAGGGCTTCGATTTCATCTGATCGACCAGGTTCTATATCTCATGTCGGCTGGTTCATCAGTTTTTCTTTTATCTGGTTCGATTGGAGGCTTATGCGCTTATTGATTATCTTTTTTGGGATGTTTTGATCCGCTTTAACGATATAAAACCCCTTTGTTTTAACTCTCTATCATGTTTGGTTGTTACGCTTAACTGCCTCAACGAAACCTAACTATTTAGGGTTTTGTTTTATCTCTTGTTGTTCAGATACATGGATGTGGATTTGAGTGGGATACCGCTCATCTATTTCGGTTCATGATGATGCTTGTTAAATCGGTCTTGGTTAGTTTGTATGACCGTGTCTTGTCTCGCTTTACATTCGTTGTATGTGGGTATGGAGAGTTGGAAGTCAAGTTTTTTGGGTTCTTGTTCAAACCATTGATCGCATGTTCTCGGATCTCTTGAAGTTGGTGATGCACTCGTGGGTCAAGCAATGAAGAACATTGAAGATGAGTCGCCACTATGGAAGTGGTTCTATGAACCTTGTCTATTTACATTTAGATTGTTTGTTTAAATGTAATTTGGTTTCTATTCTGCTTTTTTAGCGCTTTAGTGTTGTTTGTGCGCTTAGCGATCAGATGTTGCTTAGTTACATTTGTTGAGTCATATCTCCTATGTAACGGGCTGAGGGCATGGGATTCACCCATGTCAATTTTACTTCATTGTTTTTTTGGATATATTTACCGGGATTTTAAGGCCCTTTTACCCAAAAAATGGAACCAAAATGGCATGCGAATGCCATGGAACATACAATACCTATGTCATTAATCTACACACCCTTAAAACCATTATCAAGCCTAAACTCAGTACTAAATTACGAACCTGTCTTTTGTGACAAGTGTAACGGTGTTTTAAACCACTACTCAAGAGTAAGTTATACACTTAAAAAATGGCAATGTTGCTTGTGTCCCCGTAACAATAATAACCTTCCATATGCAAAGGCTACGAGAATGTGCAAGGCTCACGAGATGTGTCCGTACTACAACACGATAGAGTGTTATATGGGTAGAGATCTAGATATGTGAACACTGGCGGCGAACATTTCTGTGTACTTTCTAGTTGTTGATGGGTGCATCCTTAAGGAGGAATTTGATAAATTGATAGCTTATAGCTAGTATTTTGAGTGCTCTTGATGTTCTTAGAAACTATTATCTAGTAGGGTTAATTACTGCAAGAGCATATTCATTGCTTACAAGCAATTTTTCAAGCTCTTTGTAAAAGAACACTACGATAGCGGCCCCACCTAGAAATCTGTAAATAACATATAGTTAAACAAGCGTAATTTATTTTTTTATTTTTATTTTTATTTTATTTTTTAATTTTTTTTCCAATTTAAGCAAGCATCAGTCCAACATAATTTATATGAACAATTAAACACAATAATTTGAGGATTTGGCAATTATGCCTATCAAAGGAAATTTAGGTAGTAAAACAATCATAATCACATAAGGAAACTCTCATAATCGATAATCATAAAAGATTTGCAAGGACCACTCCAAAGCTACATATATATGTCACTTTCTTTAGTTAACCGGCTTGTGTGATAGTAAATAACTAAATATCACAAAATCATAAAATCAAAATATTGTTTGATTACTTTGTTGATGCTCACCTTAACAACAAACCGTTTTTTCACCTATTTAAGCTTGTAACAAACAAAGGCCGACAATATATATACATATATGTAACTGATTACAACATGAAAATAATAATAACAACAAATGACTAACCTATGTTTGATACATTATGAAGGTAGTCTAATCCACCAGAGATCAACCATTAGAAGCTTTGATCAACAATATCGGATACATAATTTTTCCTCAAACAATATCGGATCAACCACCATTAGAAGCTTTTATCAACAAAGCGATTTCAAGACACGAATCAAACTAAATGACGATTTTGCTAGACCAAGTTTCATGATGTTGTCGCTATGGAATGGTTAGGAATACGTTTGATATGTTGTCCTCTTTACATTTGCTGCGTTTTAATTTCTTGATATCTATCCCGGAGGGAACTATTGATCCAAGTATTGCAGTGCTTGTCGTTAATATGGAATATACGGATGCTTTGGTATTCCTTCAAATGACACCAACAAGGATGTGGATTCGGTCGTACAATGGAAGTTAATGAAGATAAGTCTACTAAGACAGTATCGCATCACAAGAACCCCTTGTGAGTGATTTGAAAAGAGATGGAGTCGTGTGAGTCTCCTATACCTAGTGATTCTTGTATTCACCGCCTCTTCTACTAAGAGAGTTAACCTTTTTCTAAAGTGGAGATATTGTGGTGTCCGATTCAAGATGAGGTGGTTGCTAACCCATTTGATGAGTCCGCTAATCTATTCGGTGGTGGCCAAGAGTTTGAAGATGAGTATGATGACTATGACTACGATGACTATGCGAAGTGTTTCGATCTTCCGGAATTTGGATGCCTTTAATGTCATGTATGGCACAAGCTTCAAGGACCTAGGAAGTAATTTTTTTCGCTATGTCCTATGTTATCATTAGAGTAGTGGTTTGTTTGTTGTTTAGAAAATAGGTAGTATCTTGTTATGTAAGCTTTATGCCTATGAACGGAACCGAGATATTGGATTTCACTCATATCCATTGTACTTAAACGCTTTTTGGTTAATATATTTACTGGGGTGCAGGATTACTCCCCTTTACCAAAAAAAAACCACATGACTAACCTGTGTTTGATATATTATGAAGGTAGTCTAATCCACTGGAGATCACCTTTTTTAATACAAAAAGGGCAATATGGTGAGATATTTGATGACAAACTTTCTTGTCATAGTCGGTTTCATACATGACACTTCAGGTTTAGGTTACTTACTGAAAACTCCAGGAACAAACAACAAATTAAAGAAGTGACTAACAAAATATCTGGGAAAAATTTAGGAAAAGAAAAGTGTATTTCTGTTGGAAGTTTGAAATTTGGTAATGAAATGGGTTGTTAAGCACACTTTAATATATAACGTCATTTTGTTTACTTTATTGTTGGAAGTCATAAATATTTCATTTATGAAACAAAACCCAAACTCGCAAATACACCACCAACCATCTGTTGCGTGTGAATGATCCGGTTACTAAGGCTGCGTGCAAGAGGTTTGAAGATGCAATGAATAGTGTTGCTAGTACTCATATTCCTTCTAATGATAAGGTGGATAAAATACCGGTGACCAAGTCTAATGTTGACTATGATGTGGAGTTACCCATTGCTTCGCTACATGAAGTGAATCAGCGGATGAAAAATTCGCTTTTATGGGTATTTTATTGGTAAAAGACTTGCATTTCTTGTGGTTGAATAGTTCGTGCGTAACAATTGGGGAAAATATGGAATTCAGAAAGTTGCGATAAACGCGAATGGTTTTTTCTTTTTCAAGTTTCGTCTTCAAAGGATACCGAGTCTATTCTCCTGGATGGACCTTGGATGATTCGTGGAATACCTTCGTCTCTATCTCATTTGAGAGGATGAAGAGAAGGGTTTGGTGTGTAGAGAGAGAAAGAGAGGCACATGTTGGTTGTCTTGTATCAGTTATGAGGGGTTTTCAACTTGTGAGGCTATGTGTATTACTCTCCTTTTATAGAGAGGCTTGTAGGATTTAGAGATAAACCCTTTAGGGGTGATCAACAGTTGCCAGGGAGCCAGGTGTTGATCATCCGAGAGCAGACAAAGAGAACATGTGTCATACATTCTTTAGCTCATACAAAGTGGTGCTTGTCGTGCGTTCTCACTATGTAGTGTCAGATGGTACATCTTAACCGCTAGTGACAGTTGAGGAGCAGTAGTACTGTCATGCTTAGTCTGACCTCGGAGGTTTTTACAGGCTCTGCGTGGCTTGGGTTTTAAGTCGGGCTGTCATCAAGTGCTGATGGGTTTTAGTAGTGGGCTTGATTGGAGCATGTGATTGGTGGGTTTGGGCCACTAATATTGGTACTCTATCAAGTCCCCCATTCTAGTGTTAGATCATACACTGATGATATGATGCTGGAATTTTTAACTAAGTCCCCCTAGTCCGTGTTGCGCTACTAGGGTTCGTTCTCACGCACATTGTTTCCAGGATGAGTAAGGCACTTGGGGCCGATGTTAAGCCATTTGAGGCTAATGGCGTTAGAACCTAAAGGGTGTCAGATTCTACGGGGTGGGAGCCTAAGGGGTCAAAGTCCAAGGGGTCAAGGGCTAAGAACGTTAGAGCTTGAGGACGTCAGAGCCTGAATGGCTTTAGATCCTGATGACATGAGAGTGTGAGTGACGTTAGAGCGTGAGTGGTGTCCCTGTTGGCGCCGGATCCCGTTGGCGTCAGATCACGTTGAATTTTATACTAGGTTGTAGTTTCATACATTCAATTCTTTGATCAACTACTTTTCATATTCATTTAATTTTATATTTAGAAGGTATAATAGTTACTTAATCAAAGAATGTTAATATGATAACTATAAAATCATAAACGTGCACCAAGCTTTAACAAGGTCACTGACTTCTATTTCCTTTATATATCTTCCATCAAATTCAAGTGACAAGTTAGCATACAACATTTTATCACTATGGAAGCCTGTATTTGACATGGCACACATATTCGACCACCGATGGAAACAAAATGGCGTACGAATTCCATGGAACATACAATACCTTTATCAGTAATCTACACACCCTTAAAACCATTAATTATCGAGCCTAAACCCAGTACCAAATTACAAACATGTCTTTTGTGACAAGTGTAAGCGTGTTTAAACCACTACCCAAGAGTAAGTTATAGACTTGAAAAATGGCAATGTTGCTTGTGTCTCTGTAACAATAATACCCTTTCATAGGAAGAGGCTACGGGAATGTGCAAGGCTCATGAGTGGTGCTCTTACTACAACACGATAGAGTATGATATGGGTAGAGATATAGATATACAAACATTGGCGGCGACATTTTTGTGTACATTCTAGTTGTTGATGGGCGCATCCATACGGAGGAATTTGATAAATTGATAGCTAGTATTTTGATTTCTCTTTATGTTCCAAACAACCATTGTCTAGCAGGGTTAATTACATTCAGGGCACATCCATTGCTTACAAGCAATTTTGCAAGCTCTTTGTAAAAGAGCACTGCTTTGTTAAACATTGGAGCGGTATCTTACTTCAAATCTTTGTGACAACGGACATCCGTAGAAAATTATTCTTCTGCACTTTTAAAAGCAACTTTTATATCATAAAAAATTACCTTAACATCAACAATATAACGAAATATAACATTAGTGAGTAGAATACTCACACAAGCAGCCTTAAGGTAGCGACCCACACTACTACAAAATGGACAAAGAGCCTGGGTTGAAAATGGCTATAAAGGCCGGTTTTCATGAGGCACAAAGGGGAGGACTCATGAGGAATTGGCATAGAGCCGGTTTAGGAACGGCTTTATAGTTTGTAATAGAGCCCGGTTGAGAACCCCGCCTATGTGATTAAAAATACCATTTTTAAGTAGCAGATACACATTTTCTCGTTACAAACACGGCTTAATGATTTTTTTTTTTTAATTTTTAATACCACTGCTTATTTTATATTTCCGGTACAAAACCACAAAGATAACCGTAAACAAGCACAACCAAGAACAAAATTATAACAAAACCATAACCATGAAGGTCACCAAAACCAATGGATTTAAGATCCAAGATCGGGCCACAACCGTTACCACATACTAAATTACAAGTCCAAGATCAGTTTCTTACCACTAAATTACAGGTCCTATTCCTTCCAAACATACTAAATAACAATAATTAAACATCACAACAAGAGTTTCATAATCAATTGTTTTGTTGTTGGGCGAAGGAAAAGGAGATACGCAAAAAGACATGACGACATGCCAACCTTTCCTAAACACTAACATGATTGATGATCAGATGCCACACACTCAAATGCACGAGCTCACAATGTCGTCCAACTCCTTAGAAGTAAAAGGCTTCTTGTCATTCCAATTCATTCTTAAAAACTTTTTGACCATGTCAGTATAAAACTCGGATAAAAAAAAATGCAAAAGTCAATCGTAATAGCAATCCCAAATAACCTGACCCAATACAACCCAAAAAAGCGACTCTATATAGTGCATACCCTTCTCTAAAATCTTAGATCCGCCACTGAGAAAAGGGATCAGTTGGACAATTGCAAACCTTGTGTGTGATGTTGAAAAGGTCAATTAGTCATAATGGGCTTTGGGCTTAAGTTTTATCACAAATATTACAAAGTCATTTGGGCTAAGTAGAGAATTTTGTTATATGATGAGTGTGTAAATACTTATCATTTTTGTTCCATTTAAACTATTAAAATGACTGAAAACATACAAATATACCAAATTATACTGCAGATTTCCTTGGATTGTGTTTTTATGTGTTTCAGGTACAAAGGGTTGAAAACAGAGCAATAACGGGCATTTTTGGGATCGACTCGATGACGTTTAGTCAAGACGGAGTCAAAGTCAACCCCGGGATATATATTTTTGGAATCAGCTAAGAAAAACGGATACGAAACCATATTTGTATTTTCATGGGCCAACCCGACCCATTTTATTGGGAGAAGTCAGCCAAATAAAATGCAAATATCTAAACCTTAAATCCAAATCCAATCCAAAAATCCGGCCCAATCCACAAAAGCCCAATTCCCTCTTAAATATTAAACCCCGGCCCTTTCACCTTTTAAACCCCCTCTTTAACCTTTGAGCCCGGTCCAAAGACCAAAACAAATAAGCACCCCCTTGGTCAACCTCCCCAGTCAAACCTCATCCCCTACCCCTACTAGCCCGCCAAAACCAGTCCACCATCGTCACCTCTACTCTGTCCATCAGCATTTAAAGCTTCTTCTTCATCACAAGCAAACCCTAAACAGCTGGATGGCCAAGTGGTACTATTATTGGAGCCAAAAGTCTTAAACAGTTGGGATTGCTCTAAATTGATCTTATGGTCAATATTATTGATGGGAAACACACAAGAGAGGCTCAGAAGTCAAGTGGAAACCCTAATTCTCCCAGTATAAATGGAATAGGGTGTAAGCCATTTGAGGATGTTATGTTAAGTAGTTAATGTAGAAGTATTAAATACTTTTTAAATGTTTCTTTAATTGTCAATTAAATCTCCAGCTTTGTACTCCTGTTCTCAAGTATTAAATAAAATTGCAAGTTTGTTTCGATTATTGTCTTTTAAATCTATGTTTTGTAACTCAAGTTCTTAAACATCTTTAAGAGCTGAATAAGCTCTAAATTCTAATTATTAAGATCAGCTTGTGGAGGTCAAGTTCTGCCCTACCAAAAGCCAGATTGCAGATATATTAACCAAGGCACTTCAACCCAAAGAATTTCTGAATCTTCGCAACCTCCTTGGCATAAAGGCAATCTAGATTACGGGAGGGTGTTAGTTTTCGCAATCTACTTTTTCTAAACACTAAAGATTCAGTGGAAACGATGCAGATCTTGCAACTTCTACTCTTTTCTGAAAATAACAATAGGGGTATTTGGTAAATAGACAATGGAAATGATGCATCATTCATGATTTAAACCATTCTAACTGAGTGAGGAAACCTTTTTAAAGGAGCATGAATTGGTTGCATGCCATCAACAATGTTGGATAAGGCTTGGAGCTTGCTGATATAATTAAGATGCTAAATTAGAGTACATGTGCATAAGTTACAAACCATCATTAGAGTACATGCTAAATTAGCTAAGGGAAACTTTCCGCAGCAATTACACAACGATATAAGATTGTTTTGAGCATATAATTATTAACAATGAAGATGCAGAGCTACATGAAGCCTTTTGAGTCAGCTGGAATGATCTTATACATACCACATTTTTCCCCTCACGACTTGAAGCGACTTTATCTGGGCCTTCATTTCTGTTTGCCCCTGCAACCTACCCCCCATTTCATCTACTTAGAACTATTTCAAAGTCAAACTACTCAAACATCTTCAACCTTCTTCCACCATTAACATCAAGAATGTTGTACCTCTAGTTCTCAGTCTTGATCGCATGAACTACGACATCTGGAGAGAATTATTTGAAACCCATTGTCTTGGGTTTGGAGTCTTCGATCACTGATGGAGTCAACTTTATAACAACCATCTAATAATGAGACAGAGGAGTAAAATCTTCTAAATAATAGTAGGATGGTGGTCCTTTTTGTTTTTTCTCATCAAGTAATTCAACAAAAGTGCGTGTATCAGTGGGATGATCATTAAGGACCAGGGGCCGGTTTTTGGAAGGTGTTTTGTAGGAGTTCCGGGACTGACGTGAACTAATCAGGAACGAAAAGGTGGTAGCTGTGACTGAGTTGTGAATGAGTTGGGGCTGCGGATTAATCAGGGACGAAAAGATGGTAGCTGTGTCGGGAGACCGCTGTGACTGAGGTGAATGCTGGTAGCTGTGACTGGAGAGGGACTGCGAATTAATCGGGGACGACAAGATGGGTGAATGTTGTGACTGGGGTGAATGCTGGTAGCTGTGACTGGAGAGGGGTTGCGAATCATCTAGTTTTAAGGACTTTCTAATGAACTCCTCAACGGGTTTACGGTCTTTCCAAAGCGTAAGCGCCCGTGCTAAAAAAATTTCATAGTCCTGGTTTGAATCGCCTTTATTCTGTTTAAGCTTAATATCTCGTGGGTTCCAATCAACTGATTTTTCCACAAACTCCTCAAGCCCCCTAAACTGCTTTAGATGAATAAGTGGTCGATGATACGCCACAAAATTCATGCATATCACCGGGGCAAGACAGGTCACAAAAGGAAGCTGGAGCTGCATACCATCATCCAACATCTCGTCATCGTATGGACGCCATTTTATTTCCTTTTTTATACAAAGAATTATATTGAAAGAATATATATATATATATATATATATATATATATATATATATATATATATATATATACGGGTAAGGTTAAAATGAAAAGTTTTATAATGAAAAGAATGAGAAGGCATGTGGAGGTGACATGTGTCATCTTTGCCACATCACCATGCCATGTGTCACCCCACCCCACCCACCCACCCCCTCCCCCCGAAAAAATTTTTCCGCCAAAAAAATTGGGCAAAAAAAATTCGCCAAAAATTCCGCTAAAATTTATTATCGCATCACAAGTTATAAAAATATCGCATCACAATCATAATTGTGATGCGATTTATAACCTTAATGCACTAAAATCATAATTATGATGCAAGAATTTATAACAGTGATGCAAGAACTTATAACCTAATGCACTAATAAGTTTTGGTGCATCTTTATTATAAGTTACCGTGATCATTCCACAAAAGGTGTAGATCATGGAACACCTGACCCCGGTGCCTTTTGGCACCAACCATTGTCCACCCCACAAGGAATAGCTCCAGAACTCTCCGGCTAGCGGGCACCAATCGGAGTGAGCACGAGCCAAGACTCGGACCCTAAGCTCTTATTCCACAAAGTCTCTCCAGGTGTGCCTGGGTTTTGCGGAGGTGGGTACCTATACGAAGCAAATGTCAAGGATTGGACTTGAACTTGGGTCAATTGACTCAAGCACAAGTGCTCTCAACCATTGGACTAATGCTCTATTGGTAAGTTCTCGCATCATAGTTAATAGTTCGGTGCATCAACTATGATGCACTAAAATCAAGGTTATAACCTTAAATGCACTAAAATCATGATTGTGATGCAAGAACTTTATAACCGTAATGCAAGAATTTATAACCTTAATGCACTAAAATCATAATTGTGACGCAAGAACTTATAACCTTAATGCACTAATAAGTTACGTGCATCTTTATTATAAGTTATCGCATCATAGTAATAGTGCATCAACTATGATGCACTAAAATCAAGGTTATAACATTAATGCACTAAAATTTTGATTGTGATCAAGAACTTTATAACCGTGATGCGAGAATTTGAAACCTTGATGCACTAAATTCATAATTGTGATGCAAGAAAAAATTTGGCGGAAAAAATTTTGCCAAAAAAAATTTTTTAAGGAAAAAAATTTTTCTGGGATGGGGGGGGGTTGGGTATGGTGATGTGGCATGATGATGTGGCAAAGGTGACATGTCACCCACATGTCTTCTCATTCTTTTCATTATAAGAAACTTTTCATAATAACCCAAACCTATATATATGTATATATATATATAGAGAGAGAGAGAGTGAGAGAGAGGGAGAGAGAGAGAGAGAGAGATAGAGAGAGAGTGAGACTTGCCTCATCTTTAATATTTGCTAAAACAAGATACTATCCCTTTATAGTTATTTCTTTTGTTTATCAAATTTTTGCATTGTTGTCATACATTCATTCAACTATTAGGTTGATACGAAAGTCAAGTGCTTCACAGAGTTTTGGAATGCTAATACGTAAAAAGCTCATAATAGAAATATATATATATATATATATATATATATATATATATATATATATATATATATATATATATATATATATATATATATATATATATATATAATAATCAATAACAATTTGTAATTGAGATACAAAAAGAGGCTGTCTTACGGTCTTACCAAAAGAGGCCAACAATTGGCATCAACAGACTTCTTCTTATTCTCAATCGCACAGTAGAAGGTGGACAGTAACGCCGCTCCCCAAGCGTAACCATCTACTTCATCAAGTTTTTCCACAAACTGGACTAGATAATTATGGACGATATAATCATCACACACGGGAGTAACAAAGCAGACAATTACTATCAAAAGAAGGGCAATCAGCCGTTCCTTGTGTTCTTTACTTTGGGTTACTACTATTTTCTTCAAAGTGGGCACAATCACTTTCTCATTTATGTCAAGTGAAGTGAACACTCTTTCAAATGCCTCTTTATCTCGGCTGGTTGATGAGATTACTACATTTCCATCAATGGGTAAACCAGTCAAATACAAAATGTCCTTAAGTGTCACATTTAAATGATGGCCATTTATCTTGAAGTAGTGGTTCTCCTTATCATATTTCTTCAATAACGGAGATATCAGTGTAGTTGGAGTATGGGTTGTACTTGTGAGCCGCAACAACCTCAGTAAACAGTGACCATCCCCTTTGCTGTCAATGATCTGATCAACGACTCTCTTAAATGCAGGGTCTAATGAATTGTAGACTGTCCCTAATGAACCAACTTTTCCGGTTGCTCTGTACTGAGAGATTTAATCTGTAGTACCTAGCAGTTTGAAATCATGCATCAGACGAAAATTTTAATAAACAAGAATTACACAACAGGAATAAACTGTAATTTGCAGTAAGAAATCCATTACAAAACATTTGTGGCTATTATAATTTCAATTAAAAACCATTTACAGATCATTCTCATTTGTAGCTACAACATATTCAATTAGAAAACACTGTTGCCCATTTCCATTCCATTGTTGCCTATTTCCATTTGAGCTTCCATTGTAAGGTTGTCCATTTCCTTCTTAAATCTTTCTACACCTTCCACAACAACTTTTACAGTTTATTCATGTTTTGCCCTTCCAAGTTTAGAAACCATAAAAAGAATGATTAACAATTTCTCATGTCCTTCTTCAAGAAACCACAAACAGAATGATTAAGAAAACCCAATTTTTATTAGTTGATTGATAAAATAAAGCAAACCACCTCCCAAAATTAAAGCCATAAAATGAAATTAAAATATATAAGCAAGTTGAAATCCAACCAATGACTTGCAGAGTACAACTCAGTGACTCACAGATCACCATGCTACACAAACATTTGACATTATTAAATGCTAGACTAGAAAGCAATCCATACATAACAGCAAGCTCAAGTTCACGTTCAAGAGCAACCAAAGCTATACATTGACAACCAACGAACAAGCAAAATGTACTTATGTAGAACCCAATTCAAAACTATGACAAAATTTGATAAAACAAGAATCTCAATAGGAAAATCTGAAGAAAAAAATGCATATAATTTGCCATAAATTACTTGAATTTAACATACAATTTTCAACCTTGGTACAATACTTTTGCTTTTCCTGTTTGCAAACAAGGTAGAAAAAATCGAAAAAAATTGAGGAAAAGGGAAATCGGTTTTTCTTACCACTGGAAGGAGTAGGCGCTGGACGGAGGCTGGCACTGGAAGATGGAGGCGGCGTTGGATGGAAGCCAGACGTAGGAGGAGCTGGCGTCAATCGGAGGTAGGAGGAGCCGGTACCAAGTTTGAAAATTGTATGTTAAATTCAAGTAATTTAAGGCAAATTATATGCATTTTTTTCTTCAGATTTTGCCTATTGAGATTCTTGTTTTATCAAATTTTGTCATAGTTTTGAATTGGGTTCTACATAAGTACATTTTGCTTGTTCGTTGGTTGTCAATGTATAACTTTGGTTGCTCTTGAAAAAATTTACGCACGGGCGCTTACGCTTTGGAAAGACCGTAAACCCGTTAAGGAGTTCATTAGAAAGTCCTTAAAACTAGATGATTCGCATCCTCTCCAACACAGCCTACCAAGATTCACCTCACCACAAGATTCACCCGACTTGTCGTCCCCGACACTCATAGCCCTCTCCAACACAAATACCAAGATTCACCTCACCACAATGGTCCCCGACATAGCTACCATCTTTTCGTCCCGACATTCTCACCCCAACTCACCACACTACCACCTTTTCGTTCCCGATTAGTTCACGTGAGTCCCAAACTCCTACATAACATCTTCCGAAACCGCCCCTGGTCCTTAATGATCATCCCACCGATACACGCACTTTGTTGAATTACTGATGAGCAAAACAAAAGGACCACATCCTACTATTATTTAGAAGATTTTACTCCTCCGTCTCATTATTAGATGGTTGTTATAAAGTTGACTCCATCAGTGATCGAAGACTCCAAACCCAAGACAATGGGTTTCAAATAATTCTCTCCAGATGTCGTAGTTCATGCGATCAAGACCGAGAACTAGAGGCACAACATTCTTGATGTTAATGGTGGAAGAAGGTTGAAGATGTTTGAGTGGTTTGACTATGAAATAGTTCTAAGTAGATGAAATGGGTGGGTAGGTTGGAGGGGCAAACAGAAATGAAGGCCTAGATAAAGATGCACTTCAAGTCAGCAGCAGGGAAAAATGTGGTATGTATAAGATCATTCCAGCTGACTCAAAAGGCTTCATGTAGCTCTGCATCTTCATTGTTAATAATTATATGCTCAAAACAATCTTATATCGTTGTGTAATTGCTGCAGAAAGTTTCCCTTAGCTAATTTAGCATGTACTCTAATGATGGTTTGTAACTTATGCACATGTACTCTAATTTAGCATCTTAATTATATCAGCAAGCTCCAAGCCTTATCCAACCTTGTTGATGGCATGCAACCAATTCATGCTCCTTTAAAAGGTTTCCTCACTCAGTTAGAATAGTTTAAATCATGAATCATTCCTTTGGTGCTCCAAACTAATTGTTACACGTCTAAAAAATTACCAAGTAAACACATATGATTCTTTAATCAGTCATGTCCAATAAAATTTCATAAAACATCAAGTATGGGAATGAAATGAAAAAGAAATCTCGACATCCCTAAAAAAATTAAAATAAAAAAATAAAAAAAATAATAAAAAAAACACATAGAAAATAAGACTTAATTTTGCAATGATTTGTTTTGGCAACCCTCTTGGCCTAATGTCTAACGTATCAATAATTAACTGACTATATGAAGCACCCAACTCACAAGACCAATTTACCTCAAGAACATGTAATAGATCCGGTTTATAACCAAAAACATGGTTTCTAACATTTTTCGAATAGAGCTTGGTTCTATAAGAAAAACACGCTCTATACCCTTTTCCACAACCCGATTCCCTTTAGTGCCCATGTTTCACAAAACCGGGTCTATTAAGGGGCTCTATGTCCATTTTGTAGTAGTGCCACCTAGAAATGCGATGATTCGCCCATTACTATCAAAACGATCGGAAGTCAAGTATGAGCTTATAGGTATTAAAACTAGTGGCAATTTCGACCGACACAAACCCGATCCGAAACCGACACGAAAATTAACAAAGTTCGGGTTGTGCTAAATAGATTCCGGTCGGGTTTGGTCGACCTATCTAACCCGCTTATTAAACAGTCGTCGTTCGGGTTGGGAATAAAATAAGCGGTCGACCCGCCAACCCGCTTAAGACTTTTTTCATAAACTCAAAATTATTTATATTTTATTATGTGGTTTAAATATGTTAAACGGGTCGACCCGATAACCTGTTTAACGTGTTTAACTCGTGTAATGTGCCAAATTTTGTATATAAAAAGGTTAAATGTGACAACCCGAAACCCGTTTAACATATTCAACCTGTAATTTATTTACCCGCCAACCCAAGTATATATATGGGTTAAATGGGTTAGTTCGGGTTATGTTTAAACAGTTAGCAGTTGACATACCGACCCGATGATTTAAACGGTCGTGTTTGGGCCGGATTTTCGACCACCAACCGACAACCCGAACCCGAACCAATTGACACCCCTAATTAAAACAATAATAATATCAGATACGGACACTCCTAAAAACAGATAATCATAAAAGATTTGCAAGGACCACTCTTTTTGTGATAGTATTGTGGATCCAAATACCCTAGTCTTTTTTAAGTAAATAACTAAATATCACAAAATCATAAAAGCACAACATCGTTTAGCCAGTTACTTTGTTGATGCTCGATCACCTTAACAACAAACCGTTTTTTCACCTACTTAAGCTTGTAACAAACAAAGGCCGACAATATATATACATATGTGTATCTGCTTCTGTTATATCAACATTATAATAATGATTAAAAATGACTAACCGGTGTTTGATATATTATAAAGGTAGTCTAAACCACCGGAGATCACTTTTTGTAAGACAAAAAGGGAAATATGCCAAGATATTTGATGACAAACTTTCTTGTCGTCATAGTCGGTTTCATACATAACACTTCAGGTTTAGGTTACTGAAAACTCCGGGAACAAACAACAAAGAAGTGACTAACAAAATATCTGGAAAAATTTAGGATAAGAAAAGAGTATTGCTGTTGGAAGTTTGAATTTTGATAGTATAATGGGTCACTGAGCACACTTCAATATATAACAAAATATGGTTGAAAGTAATAAATATTTCATTTATGAAGCTGAACCAACCAACACTGGCCAAGGTTCTCTTGCATGTGTAAATATTCAAACAGACTTACACCAATCGAGTGACCCACTTTAGGGTACGGAACTACATCTAAACACACACAAAATACACATATATTAGCAGAGCGTGAAGTAATTAAACTCACATGTCATATTATGTATATATAATAGAAGGCATGAATTTTGTGACCTCGTCAAGTGGTGATCTTATGAATGACATTGCATTGGCACCGCCAGACTCCCTAAAACGCCAAGTCAAATAAATTTATGCATATGCATACATCAAGTTTAAATATATATTTATAAATGTGCGAACTTTTTGAAATTGAAGCTCGTCAATTCAAATCTTATCTTATATATTAACTTTTGTTGGTTCAAAAACATATCATTACAAATAATCTATTTTTATGAGCCGAGATCAAACCGAATTCAATTTTTCTCGAGCCAAGCACGCTCTCACAAGAAGGCTCGTCGAACGAAACCTAATAATGTCGAGTCGAGTTGAACTCATCAAATCCGTTGATTCGACTCGCTTACATCCCTACCTGTAAAGAGTAATCAAGATAGTTGGTAATCACCTTAGACTAGTCTTTATTGTTTTAGTATCTTGTCCAACAAAAGATGCGAGTTGTCGAATAATTGTTACGTAAATAGTTAATCATCCAACCGGTTTTTATTGCTTTACACGAATTCTAAAGTTATTTAACATCAATTCTTACGATATGCCTTTAATTCTTTTGCATTGTTCCATTTACTTTTTCTCATTTATGGTTTCCATTCATAACTCTTTTCACTAGTTAGTATCATGACGTATTAAATTATTAAATAGGTATCTTTAATTCTTTCACATTTTGTTTCTTCCATAAAAAGTACTAACTCTTCACTTAAAATTGCTCAAATACATATACTAAAAGACTATATATGGGTACCCGCGCGTTGCAGCGACAAATACCCTATAACTAAATTTCCAGCAAGCTATGTTCTTTGTAACGGAAGTGGGTGCGTTGTTACTGAGAGAAAGGGATTTAGGTTAGTGTGTGTTTTTGGAGATGATTGAGAGCAATGAGTGATGTGAGTGTGTGCTTTGTATTTTTTTTTTTTTTTTAAAGAAAAACGGTTTTATGAGAGCTAATATTTAAGAAACAACATCAAGATTTATAGCTATGAGTAAATATTTCATTTGCCAAATATTAATCTTTGCTCTCAATGATTACATTACTGGTTACACTCTTTTTTTGAGGTTACACATTATTTTCTCATTAAATTACATTATGGAGATTACACTTTTTTTTTTAATAATTACATTTATGGGGGCTGCACGTTTTCTTCCCTCATTAAATTACATTATGAGCTCTTATAAGATGTATGCTTACAACTTATACATTTGATTTTCTTTTACAGTAATATTTGTGGTCTTAAAAATTTTAAAACTTCCTTTTATAGAAAGTCTCGAATGCTTTATTATATAGTATAGATAAGATATACATAACTATTAAAATATAAGGTATACATAAGGATAAGTAATTGGACCCGAATCGAACCGGAACCTTACTGGTACCATACCGAAATGGTACTGAATCCCAATACACGGTACGGGACTAGTACCATGAATTGAGCCCAAAAAAATGGGACCACTAATTCGGTGTCGGTACCAAATTGGGATGGTACCGAATAAATTCCTGGAATTTGAGTTGTCATGTTTTTTAATTAAACAACTTATCCAAACACCCATTGGCATGTTCTATACCAAAGTAAAACATAAAGAATGAAGACAAACGTCCAAACAACCTACTGTTACAATTATAGATCCTTCATAAACAATTCGAAAAATTAAACCCTAACCTATTATTAAGAAGATAAGATTGCCAATCAAAATGCCGAAGAAAATAGGATTACAATTACACAAGATGAATCGTTTTTTTGTTGAAAACAGTCTAGTTTGTTTATTTTGAAGGATTTCACATAAAATTGATGAATTTTATAAGTTTTGGAACTTTTTAAGGTACGACTATATTTGTGAAGTGTTTATCTAACTTTTGGTTGCGTTTTTTGACACAACATGGTTCGAAATCACTGAAAATGCGCATTTTGTCCTTTTTTTAGTTGTTGTCACAAAAAGTTACTAGCATGAAATTGAAGTTTTTTTATTGTTTAACAAAAAGCGGGAAGAGCCGGATACATACCGATTTTCCGGTACCGAGTAACATTACCGGTTCTAGTACCCGAATCTCGTCCGACACAAAGATCTGGTACCCCCTTTCATGCTCGGGAAAAAAATGGTACCACAAATTTGGTATTGTGCTCATCTTTAAGTATACAAACTACATGTTATTTTTACACTTGTTAGACCGGATGAAGTAGTGGTGACTGTTAACCATTATCATGTCAGCGCTACATCATTCTCCCTTTTCACTGCATTTTCATCATTTGAAATGGTTACCATTTTACTTGCCATTCAAATATACCAAATTTAAATATAAAAATACCTCATAAACGTACTAAAAAATCGCATTTGGTGGTTTACACTTTACGCCGCCATTGACCTTAGTTTTTTTCCTTTCCACGTGTGAAGCAAGACGGCTAAAGGAAGTGTACTAGCAATGATGGTGTGTGACGGTGGTGCCAATTTAATCTTTTCTTTCAACTAATATATTTGGCCCTACTCTGATGTGATTAGATGCTTAACTACAAACTCTTCAACTCCAAAAAAAAACTCTATAGATGACAAATTAGATAAGAATATTAAATACAAACAATTACAACCTTAATAATCATTATTCACATATCACACTAAGAATCACCGATCTATACTAATATATAAAATATTTGGGACACTGTTAATATAAGGCTTAAAATTTCAGATTCAACAAATTACTTATAATAGAAAGTAGTGTTTTACCAATTCTATTAAATCAATTCAAATTCAAATTCAAATGCAATCGTACATGCCATTTCAAATTTCAAATACAAAAGTAACAGGCCTTGAAATTAAATTGTCCATTTACATCACGTTTATAAGTTACATGCCATTTAGCTTTTCTCTTTGTCTTTACTTCTTCCGGCCATCTAGTTTTCATGTAAATTAAAAAGGGCTACAAATCAGGAATTTCTCTCCTAAACTCATGCCTTGCATAATGGAAATATTGTCTTTTGATAATTATAACATCCCATTTAATCTATCATTGTAACAGCTAATTAATTAATTTGTAATAACCAATTAACTTGTAACATAACAAACCTAAGGGATATAAAATCCCCCTCCCCACAGACCAAACAAAATAAAACACAACCAACATCGAATTTGTATTAATTCAAAATCGATATAAAAGAAAGAACCATACAAGGACGTAAAGAAAATAAAAACAAGAATTGTCCCATTCCTACCTCACGTGTACAAAAACAGCAAACAACATCAAACCTAAACCTAGACACAACCATAATCCTCACATGACTCCTCAACTCACAATTTATCCTAAGAGCTCAAGGTACCTTACGCCAAGAGTGGCATTTCTTACGAGCTGAGCTGTCGTAACTAGCCAAATTATCCCGGAAAACATAAAGCTCATCGTGGCTCACATATTCGTGGGTATTGAGTATGTTCAAATTTTTTGTGTTTCGGTTGCACGGGAAATACAAAGAAAGAAAGGGTTGTGATTTTGTGTTTTGAGTATTGGGTAAAGAAAAAGATATTGCAATAAGATGAATTTGTTGGGGTTTAAGAGTTTAGATCATCATTTTTGAAAGGATAAAGTATTGGTGGCTATGATGAAATGTGAGGCATGTGTTTATGTTATAAGAAATAAGGCAACAACGTGTGCCAGGTTGTTGGGTATGGTGATTAGACGAGCAAGTTATTGTTGTGTAAGGCAACTGCAATGGTCATGAGGAAGTGCTTTCATCTTTTGGGGATCACTCCTATTTATAAGAAAATATTAAAGTTGCGACCAGGTTTCGAACTGTCTAAAAGACTATACTTTTCAGATCTAACCGAGCAACAACTGATGGAATTATTCTGTGAAGGTCCCTGCCCAAGTTCCCAACTGTCTAAAAGATTATACTTTTCAGATCTAACCGAGCAACAACTGATGGAATTATGGTTGTTTCAATATATTAAACCGTAACTTAGATGATCCCTTGGTCATCAACAAACCTGGTTCTTTATCTCCACAGGATATCTGTTATTGTTCACTTTCAGTTTCTAACTTTGTTAAGATCACGGCGAAGCTCTATGGTACCACTTACATGGGGGATGGATTGGAGAGTTATAGTGATTATAGAAAATATTATCCTGACGAGGAAAATAGTCCTGAATATCTAGAGGCCTTAAAAAACTTTTTGAAGACCGGCATATTCCCTATTCTGGAGGTCAAGGAGGTGGGCCTTGATGATGATGCGTTTGAAGTTTGCAATGGCAATGTGTTTATAAACTTGTCAGAATATTTTGCCAAGAGATCCAATAGCGGCGGTTCCGGTTCTTGTAAATTAAAAGGTAAAGATGGCTATCTAGATCTGTATTATATTGCATTAAAGTATGCAGTAGAAGCAGCTCTGGAAGTAGGCTTTGTTGCAACTTGTAAGGAAACAAAAGTTTTTGGAAGGGTAATGGCTTATTATGGCGAAAACTTTTGTTATGATTGTCCTGCTTCTAAAAGATATCTTTACAATGCAATGCTCTTTGAAAGCAAAGGACCTAGTCATATTGAGCCTGGCAAAATAAATCTTATGCGATCTGCGTTGGGTGTACCAGCCCAGTACTCTCTCATAATTGATGCAAAGTTACATGACTTCACCTCTGGGGATATGATTTTGTCGGGCATTTGCTAATTCTTTGTGCCAGTTGATGGTAGCTCCAGCGTTGGTTTTATTAACGGGAATGATTGCTCCTTAAAGCTTAAAGTGGACTGGAAGCTGCCACTTGATATGCTCCATGTTTAGCTGAAATGTCTTTCTTTCGGCTTAATTTGGAGGTTCATTACGGCAGCATGTTGCCCTTTGTTTCACGTTTTTATTGTGTATGATTCTAAATAAAAAAGATGTCAATCTTATGACCTACCAAATATAAAATTAATTCCTACCACGACCTTGAAGCTTGACATCAGTCACAAAAAGCATCCAATTGCCCTGGTAAATCGTAGACTTGAGCAGCATAATCGTAATCAAAATAATCTTTAAATTCATGATAGCCCCCAGACGATGCAAGAAACTTTGTCATATCATTATCCGGCTCAAGTACCTCTTCCTCATCACTGTGAGTAACAACTACTTCACCCACTTTAGAGAATGGTTGCCCACCTTTTTCGAAGCCGTACACAGAATAGAAGAAGTACTAGGCTCAGTAGCCTCAACCTGCACCTTTCTTAGAGCATCAAAAGGGTTTGATGTAGCAATAGACAACCCACTTGTACTTGCCTCGGTAGTGCTTTTCTCCTTAGTAGCATCCTACTTCTTCGACACAGGTACATACCTCTACTTAGGATTAGAAGGGTGGAACTTAGGTCCTTTACCCACATCAATACCACGAGACGGCTTCTTTTGAGGCACTTGAACAATTCCTATGTTTGAAATATAAGCTAACTTCCCAAGATGACGGTTTATTTTTGGTAGGTAGATCAACTGATAAGGCCTAAATCGTCTTTGATAGTAATGAAAAGCTTGGTAAATACATTCCATGAGCCTTTCTACTTAAAGATTAGTTTAACAAAAAACTACTCTAACAATTATAAATTCTTTCATAAGCTTTTCAAAAAATTAAACCCTAACCTATTATTAAGAAGATGAGATTGCGGAAACAAACTGCTAAAGAAAATGGGATTGCAATTACACAAGAATAATTGTTTTATGTTTTGAAAAAGGTTTAGTTGTTTATTCTGACGATTTCATATAAATTTGGTGGAATTTTATAAGTTTTGGAACGTTTTTAAGTTACGACTATCGTTGTGAAGTGTTTATTTATATTGTGGTTGTGTTTTTGACATGTTATGGTTCAAAATCACTCGAAAATACACGATTTGTCTTCTTTTTTTTTTGTTGTTGTCACAGAAAGTTACTAGCATCAAATATGAAAAACAATTTGGTTTAATAAAAAACGAGAGGAACCGTATAGGTACCGATTTCACAATCTTGAATACCAAGATGGGGTTTGGTACCGTCCGATACGGTACTGGTACCCCTTTTCATGCTTAGAGAAAAAATGTACCTACAATTCGGCACGGGTTTAGTACCGTGCTCACTCTAAGTATAGAAACTTAAAACATGTTATTTTTAGATATACTTGTTAGACTGGATGATGTAGCGGTGAATGTTGACTATTACCATGTCAGCGCTACATCATTCTCCCTTTTCACTGCATTTTTGTCATTTGTAGTGGTTACCATTTTTACTTGCCATTCAAATATAACTCAATTAAATATATTAATACCTCATAAACGTATTAAAATATCGCATTTGGTGGTTTACACTTTACACCACCATTGACCATAGTTTCTTCCCTTCCACGCGTGAAGCAAGAGTACTGCAAAAGGAAGTGTAGCAATGGTGGCGCATGACGGTGGTGACAAATTTATCTTTTCTTTCAACCGGTAAACTTGGTCCTACTTTGATGTGATTAGATGCTTAACTACAAACTCGTCACACTGGACTTGTTGAAAATGAAATTCATATGAATATGTTGTACTTGTATAACAAATTGAAATTATTAGGTGATAGAATAGATTAGTTGGTCAAAGCTTGAGCTGTGGATTTGTATACTCGTGTATTCTCCAAAAAGTGTGATAGATTAGAAATCTCACAAGCCAGGAAGTTCAATTAAATTTTAGCATTACATATCTTCAACTCCAAGAAACTATACACATTACATATTAGATAAATATTGAATACAAACAATTGTAACCTTAATAATCATTATGGAGTTTGAATACACGCAACCTTCTTTCTCTGTATCAGCGCTTTACACAACACATCGAGTGGCGGGTAACATCGAGATAATCACCAGAGAAACGCTCTTGCCGTTGAATAACCATAATATGATGCTGGAGGGGGTTGCTTTGTTATCATTAGTAGTTGTTTTGAAGGTTCAAATTTGTAGTAAACCTTGCTAATAGGCGAATAATGGCTCCCGCTGGGTTAGCCGAACTTACCATCAAAGTAACGTGGTAGGTGGCGTGGCGGTGTGCGCATGGGTGTGGTGGGTGGCTTAGGTGATGGCGCTCAACCGGTGTAGGAGTGGGCGTGGGTGTGGGCGTGGGCGTGAGCTTGAGCATGAGCGTGGGTGAGGGTGAGGTCATAGTCCCATGACTATAACATCCGCTTCCTCCTGAAAGGTTCAAAACCAAAGAATATTACATAAGCATGAACAAAATTTTAAGATAAAAGAAAAACACAAAAACTTAAAATAACAATATATAATGGTACTTAATACTAAAATTAACAAAATGTTAACTACCTTATTTCCAAGAGCACCTATTTCAATAACATGAGAAAAAACTTCTTTGCTTGTGTCGAAAAGTAAAAGCCGAAATGAAAAATGTTTTTGGGCATGTGTTACATGACTGGTTTTCATCATCAAGATTTCTTACGATTCTTTAAAGACTAAACTCAAAATGTGGTTAGAAAAATGAATCAAGAGATGCAGAGAGATATGTGTTTGAGTTTTCTTTTAAGCACAACGAGAAAAGAGAGAAATGCAAATGGTGGTTGAAGAAGGTAGATGGGGTTGGTGTAATGAGTTATGAGGCATTCAATGTACCTAACGGATTGGTAGCCATTATTGAGGCAGAAAGGGAAAAAGTACACAAAAAGTACTTATGGCTCTTTGACATAAGATAGAAAACCACGTATAAATATGATACTTGGAAATGATAAACACCAAGCTAAACAAGGTCAATTTCATTTATATCTTCCATCTAAATCAATGTAATGTTACATGAAGAAACTAATGGTACCAATAAATAAAAATGAATAAACTTGTATCAGTAAACTCTATTGACATGTATCAAAGACTTGATCATTTATCGAACACCCCCTTCTTCAAAAGAATGTTGCTTGTGACATTGGATGGGTCGTCATCCAAGCAAAAATCGATGTATAAATCAATAATCTTTCGCCTACTTTTTCCCGCTAAGTTTTGGGTCAGTTTGGTAGTATAAGACGTCTCCAGTGTCGCTAACATACTGGTCTTTTTTCAAGCTTGTGATTAGTTCGCCTAGTATGTGGAAAGGTAGCTGCCATGACTTCTTTGGTTCTCGATAGTACTTTTCCGAGCACAGGCTCTGCAGCCTCGTCTGCAAAAGAACATAACTCACTATGAGTACAAATGCAAGAACATATCAATATGATTGAATATTGTTTGGAATTAAACAAGCCAATAGCATAACTTCTTCCTGGACTATACCAAAATGTACCTAAGGTCCTAAATTGTACAGGCTAGACTCTAGAAGACGAAACGGAAGCAGATAACAAATAGAAGATCGTGTCATTTTCTAAAGCATCGAAAATAACTGACTTCACTTAAACAGTCAAAGAGTGGCTGCGTTTTCATGGAGTGCAACTTAAATTTTGTACTGATCTTCTATATGAAAGAGACACATAAAAGATTAGGATTATTATGAGAGATCTCCAATAAAAAACGCTTAGCCAAACAAAGTTTGACTTTAGGGACTCGCACCAATTAACATCATATGCAAACCGGCTATGATTTCATTAACTGTTGCAATAACTAAACTAAACACTATGATAATGACTTTCGTAACTTTTTTTTTCTTTTTATAGGAAGAGAAAACGCTTTCCTGTATCATGTTAGGCCCGATGGCGCACTTTATCATGAGTGTGGTGACCCGCTGCCTCCGGTGCCCAGTCTTATCTAGATATCTTCTAAAAAATTGTTGCCAAAAAGTCGATATAAATTCTACTTGATGCAAGCTACACCGGCCCATATAAGTCATAATCAAGCTTTAAACGAATCAAATAAGTCCAAACCTAGTCAAAAACTGAATATAAACAGGATTTTTTGTGGTTATGCTCACACTATAAAACAGGATTGTTTGTGGTTATGCCCTCCTAGCCATGTCAAAAATATGCATATTGAAGTTGATGCAGTTGTACTCTTTGATCAATAGTAGTTGTCGAGCACGAAGGACCATTCTGAAGGGGAAAACAAGAATCAGTAACACTAACTAAACCTTCTCAAGTGACGTATGTGCATGGACCAAGAACGCCCTGAATTTTGATATCGGTTAAACACTTCACTTCATATGTAGCACTGCACGTACGTGATAACTAAATTACGAAAACGACTCCAAATTAGTTGATTAGCATAAGCTTTATTGTATATGAATTACATGAAACTGAAAGAAAAAGAATTAGTCAAAACAGAGAAGCAAATAATTCAATACCATATTACCATTATAACACCATACAATAATATCCGAGATGGAAAGAGTTAAATTTAACCGTACCTTGCTGATAGACGAATGTTGTGGTACCCGAAAGCACGATGTATGGATGCCGAAAAAGGACCATGGCAAAAGCTTTCTGAACAAACAACAAGTCATCCCGTTTGTTCAACTGCAACTTTAAGCTCAGCTAGCCCAACCTAAAGTTAATAAATTAAAATAAACCGTTAGTGATTGTTAATTGGTTTTATTGACTATTTGTATCAGTCACTAAAGGTCATATATCTAGTATTGTTCCATATTATTGTTACCTGATAAAGATCACTTGCAGAGAAAAATAACCATCTAAGTTGCACGGGGACGGAAAGGGGGACGGGTACTGGTTCCGGGAAATGGCAACATCCTAAAATTCAAGAAACGAGTACGGGGGAAACGTCTATGTGTTTTATAATATTTTAGTATATGAAAAATTGTCTTCCAAAAAAATAGGAACAATCACATACACCCCAATATAACCTCATTAATTACATATTTCCATCAAACATCCGAAATAACAAAATACCCATTGTTGCTAATTTTCACTCACAAAATTTATACCCTTTACATCCTCGCTTTAAGGCTAGACAAAGTGGCGAACTAGTTCGTCATGCCACATCGCCTTTCTCTCTCCGACGACCGACGACGACTCCAATTGTCACAGTGGTGACCGAGATTTTATTTTATTTTTTATTTTTATTTTTTAATTCAAATATTTTTAAAACAAAATTAAACTTCATTAATAAAAATACTTAACATTACAACAATAATTAAAAACTTAAACTAATAAAACGTAGACGTTACAATACTTATTAAAAACTGAAAAATCACAAAAACTCTTCATCGTCAGTTACGTCTTCGTCACTTTCGTCTTCGCCTTCAATCTCTTGATTGCCTGCATTTCCACGGTTTCTCCAAATGTGTTCGACCAAATCAGATTTTACGTTTAGATGAGTTGATCTATCTGTTAACTCCTGAGTAACTACTAAGGATTCTGCATGGGATCTTACCGGATCATGATCACGGTGGCCCTCTTGTGGAAACCGTGTAGGACAAATCGCCCGCTGCTTGTGTTTGATGATCATATTATGTAATATGATGCATGTATACACAATATCTTCGAGATCCTGTTTATGCAACCCTCGTAGGAACTTTAAGCATTTTCCACTTCTTCAACACACCGAAAGCTCGCTCCACAACTTTCCTTCTTTCGCCGTGCTTCCTTTTGTACAAGATTCTTTTTATCACCGGTGGGAGGATTTGAAATGGACTTAATAAGAACATACCATTCCGGATATATCCCGTCAAGAAGATAATATCCCCTTTGTAAGCAACCTCGTTAGCCTCGAATTCAAATTCACGCTCTCCCATATTTGATATCATTGAAAGCGGTGGAACGATATAAAACGCTTATATCGTTATTCATCCCGAGACACCAAAAGCATGCCAAATCCATAAATCTTAGGAGGCGACCTCTTCCAATAAAATGAATGGATGCGCCCGTGATCACCCCTAGCATATTGACCTCTCAAACTATTTGGGCAATTCTCCTAAGGCCAACCTGCATAATCAATGCTTCCCATCATCCCAAGAAACCCATGCTTATGCTCGTGATGAGCATATAATCTTTCAAGGTCGAATCGTGGGCTTTCGCAAATACCAAAGACCATATAACTCCATGATAACCGTAAAAGTTACGGAGACAATCGCGTGTTGTTGTTGCACCCACTGCAGATACTCGTCAAGAGAATCAGGAACTGCCGCGTATCCCAATTGACAAATTGCCGCAGTACACTTGACCAATGGAGAAATACCAAGTAGCCCTCTACAATCAGAAGTTTGTTGAAAATAAGGAGAATAATTGGTTACCTCTTGCACAATTTGAGTAAATAGGTCTCGGGGCATCCAGAACCGCCGACGGAATGTTTTTTCGTCATACAACGGTTCTTCGGAGAAGTAAGCGGCAACTAAATGATTATGAGCACCTACACGATCCCTAGCCGTGTGGTTTCGTTGAGCCTTTGGCAGTGACGCTTGGTAAGTGTCCCAAGCATACTGCGTAAACTCCATAAACTCCGTAAACTCGCTCATAACTTCTTCCTCATCGGAAGACGAAGAATTAAAAAATATCTCGTAAGACATAATTATCAAAATGTGTTTGAAAGTGTTTATGAGAAGTTGTTTGAAGTTGTGTGTTTAAAAATGTGTTTGAGGTTGGTATTTATAATGTTGTAAAAGTGGTAAAGTTTTGGAAAAGTGGTAAAGTTTTGGCTTGTGAGACTCGGTTGTCTCCTCAACCGAATTGCTCCTTCTTCTCTCCTCAACCGACCTCGACCTTCTTACCCACGGTGGGTCGACCTTGCTCGACCGATGCCCTCAACCGACCTCGACCTTAGCCATTGTGGCTAGCCTAAGCGCTAAAACATTACTTTTTTTCAACCTTCATCTTCTTCTTTTACCATCATTCTCAATTAAAAGGTTAACATAATTCTTCTTTTTATTGTGGCTACCAATAACTTTATCACCTATCAAAATGTATAACCATGATGAATTATTCTTCTTTTAATGTTAAAGCATGATAATCATAGTGTGAAACAGAACCTCATAACAAGGATGAATTATTCTTGTGTTTATTGATATGAATTGATAACTATATATATGTATAACCAGTAAGGTGATTACAAAATTTAAAGATGATCATGTGGTAATTGTCTAACACATTTCCGAAATAAATATGTAGTTAAATAATTAAATTTGGGCATTTTTGTTATTTAGATGTTTGGTGGGGAAATATGTAATTAACAAAGCTATATTGAGGACGTATGTAAAAATTAAACAACATTCACAAATCCAAACAAATTTTACTCATAATCATCAATTAAAAACTCTTAACCATCAAATTGTCTTCCCAGAAAATATTTATGTGAAAAAAACATCAATTAGTTGCGCTTCTTGTAAATTAAAAGGTAAGGATGGCTATCTAGATCTGTATTATATTGCATTAAAGTATGCAGTAGAAGCAGCTCTGGAAGTAGGCTTTGTTGCAACTTGTAAAGAAACAAAAGTTTTTGGAAGGGTAATGGCTTATTATGGCAAAAACTTTTGTTATGATTGTCCTGCTTCTAAAAGATATCTTTACAATGCAATGCTCTTTGAAAGCAAAGAACCTAGTCATATTGAGCCTGGCAAAATAAATCTTATGCGATCTACGTTGGGTGTACCAGCCCAGTACTCTCTCATAATTGATGCAAAGTTACATGACTTCACCTCTGGGGATATGATTTTGTCGGGCACTTGCGAATTCTTTGTGCCAGTTGATGGTAGCTCCAGCGTTGGTTTTATTAACGGGAATGATTGCTATTTAAAGCTTAAAGTGGACTGGAAGCTGCCACTTGATATGCTCCATGTTTAGCTGAAATGTCTTTCTTTCGGCTTAATTTGGAGGTTCATTATGGCAGCATGTTGGCCTTTGTTTCATGTTTTTATTGTGTATGATTCTTATGATGCGTGGAAATTTATGCAAGTGATGTGTAACTGAAATCGAGTAGTATGTAAAACGAGTATAAATTTCAAAACTGATTTCACTAGCTAGTGATCGATCCATATGTACCAAGATATATGATCGATTAAATAGAAATACAAATTTAAGCATAAAGACAATATACCTCTTTTTGTGTGATAATTACTGTAACACGCAAGTGTGTATGTTAGTACTTATAAACATCAAAACATAGTATGTTCGATGTTTTAGCTAAGAACGTAAAGAGAAGTGGGAAAGTTTTTTTTTTTTCTTTTTTTTTTACTTGCTTAGGTTAAGAATGAACGAAACGAATCATTTCAAATATATCAATCTAGCACTGGTATTTAGTGTCATTCTAAAATAAGACAGTGAATTGATCTTCCTTTCTTAGCATCTTGGTCCTTAGCCGAATTTAATTACGCAAAATGACTCTTTCATTATGCTTAGTTAAAACGACTCTTTCATTTTTCTTTGTTAATTTCCAAAGTTATCTCATCTAGTTATACATATAACTAAAAAGCGGATTCGATGTGGACACGACACGTGTCCTCGTGATTTATTGCAAAGTTTTGCGACTTGGCAAGAATGGCCCTCGGGTTTAAAGTGTCATAAACCAAGTCCAAACATTAAATGCAAAGTTTCACAACTTGGCAAAACAGCCCAAGTTTAAGTGTCGCTACAAAATAAGTCCTAAAGCAATCCCATTGCGTCGCTGGTTTCTACACTCGTTGATAAGCAATTCTTAAGGATTAAGGATCAAGGATTCTTAATCCATAGCACATCTACATTAATTGCAAGGGCGTTTCTCATATCTTAACTTAGTGGTTTAGCTAATGTTGTAAATAAGTTAGGTAAATAATTAATGGGCTTTTGCATATATATTTTTCGAAAATGAAATGCGATATATATCCAAAGCATACATAAAACCATTGTATTATGTGCATAAAAACTGTCTGAAAGGATATATACGCAATTATTCACTTTGGGAGGGATATATATGCATTTTGCCAATAACTGTAAAGTTACGGAATCAAACTATATAGTCGGGTTTTGCTTTATGTTTGAGTGAGGATCAAACGAGAAATAAAGTTGAAATGGTAAGAATGGAGAAACCACAACCGATATTTCGGATCTTGCACTCTACAAAAGTAGATCATATCCCTTAAAATTCTTTTTTCATTCAAATGTATTCCGTAATATTTCTCACTCTTCTCATTTTATTTTCTCTTCGATTAGATCTCTTCCTTTATGTTTCAAGCCAACTTGTTAACAGCTAATGACTAAAAGGTCGTTATCTCTCAATTCCTTAATAATATAGTTACACATTTAATATGTAGGAAATATGTGGGTAATGTAGAAACGGATTTGCCACGGAATTTTGACCGCTGGTAATATATGGGAAATCTGCTGCTAATCGGTTGGAAAACTTGGTCAACAAAATTTTGTTGGTCAACTAATTAGTGTGTAAAATGTTGCTAATTTGTGAGAAATCTGTGACATATTCCCAAGGAAACTTGGTCAACAATAACTATCTTTTTAAGTAATACATATTCTCATGTTTCATACTTATAGTATACTAGTTAGATCTGCAATGCATGCATGATAAATATAGAAATGAATTCTAACCCAACTCTCCTCGCAATTCACTACCCGCTTAGTGAATTCATTTCACAACACTCCAAATGTATATGTGTTAGTTGTATGTGTTTGTTTGGGTTTCCGTATCTTTCCCGTGACATCATAATTCCCGATATAAAAAGACCTCTCAATCTCTTTCCCACAAACACTTTCCCAAAAGTAAATGATTTTGATAAATAAAGTTTGTATTGATTGAAATAAAAGTTAAAGTTATAAAATTTGAATCAAAATAAAATAAACCTACTAAAATGTAAAACTAAAAACTCATAAAAATATATCAAAATGGATGTTGAATTAAAGAGCACAAAATTTTAAAAATATGGTGAAATTAGATCATAAAAATTAAACGGATTAAAAGATATTTAAATTTAAAATAAAGGTGATTAATTAGTTAGGAAGTGGCGTATGTCACCCAATTATTGGGCTCTTTATTTTAGTAATACAGGCCCCTTTTGTTATTTTTTAGTTAGAAGTGACACATGCCACTCAACGATTGAGCTCCTTATCTTAATTTTTTGTGGGCCACAACTTAAATGCTTTATATAGTAGTATAGATAAATGCTTGTGGAATTGTTTAGCAACAAATCATGTGAAAAAACTTCTTTGCATACACTTCAAAAATAAAGGACTCAAATCTTTCAGCTATACTCCTAGCATCATTTTTAGGACCTACTTCTTTGACACATGTACATACCTCTACTTAGGATTAGAAGGGCGAAACTTAGGTCCTTTACCCACATCAATACCACGAGACGGCTTTTTTTGAGGCGCTTGAACAATGCCTATGTTTGAAATATAAGCTAACTTCCCAAGATGACGGTTTATTTTTGGTAGGTAGATCAACTCTCCTGATAAGGCCTAAATCGTCTTTGATAGTAATGAAAAGCTTGGTAAATACATTCCATTAGCCTTTCTACTTAAAGACTAGTTTAACAAAAACCTACTGTGACAATTATAAATTCCTTCATAAACTTTTCGAAGAATTAAACCCTACCTATTATTAAGAATATGAGATTGCGAAACAAAATGCTAAAGAAAATAGGATTGCAATTACACAAGAATAATTGTTTTATGTTGAAAAAGGTTTAGTTTGTTTATTTTGACGATTTCATATAAATTTGGTGGAATTTTATAAGTTTTGGAACGTTTTTAAGTTACGACTATCGTTGTGAAGCGTTTATTTATATTGTGGTTGTGTTTTTTGACACGTTATGGTTCAAAATCACTCAAAAATGCACGTTTTGTCTTCTTTTTTTTGTTTTTGTCACAGAAAGTTACTAGCATCAAATATGAAACTTTTTTGGTTTAACAAAAAAAGAGAAGAGCCGTCCTGGTACTGAGTATCAATACTGATTTTGGTACCCGAATCCCGTCCGATACGGTACTGGTACCCCTTTTCATGCTTAGAGAAAAAAGGTACCACAAATTCGGTACGGGTTTGGTACCAATTTGATACCGTGTTCATCTCTAAGTATACAAACTTAAAACATGTTATTTTTAGATATACTTGTTAGACAGGATGATGTAGCAGTGAATGTTAACTATTACCATGTCAGTGCTACATCATTCTCCCTTTTCACCTCATTTTTATCATTTGTAGTGGTTACCATTTTTACTTGCCATTCAAATATAACTCAATTAAATATATTAATACCTCGTAAACATACTAAAAAATTCGCATTTGATGGTTTACACTTTACACCGCCATAGACCATAGTTTCTTCCCTTCCACGCGTGAAGAAAGAGTACTGCAAAAGGAAGTGTAGCAATGGTGGCGCATGGCGGTGGTGACAAATTTATCTTTTCTTTCGACTGATAAACTTGGTCCTACTTTGATGTGATTAGATGCTTAACTACAAACTCGTCACACTGGACTTGTTGAAAATGAAATTCATATGAATATGTTGTACTTGTATAACAAATTGAAATTTTTATGTGATAGAATAGATTAAGGGTATGTTTGGCGAAATGAAATTTGAAGCTTTGAGGCACGGCTTATATTATAAGTCGAAATTAAACTTTCTATTTTTATAAACTGTTTTAAGAATGGGTTAATGCATGGTATTTATAGTAAAATTACTAAAACGACATAATTAAATGAGTTTTGTATATATGTTAGATATTATTGTGAGTAAATAAGTAAATTTTTTAATAAACTCCGGCTAAAGTTTTTAGCCCTTTTATGGATAAAGTTTTAGACGACTTATTTTATAAGCCCTTCCATAAACCATAAGACAAACGAGACTTATTTTATTAAATTGCTTTATTTTAAAAGCTCAAACCCTATAAACCTCATTTAAGCCCCGCCAAACATAGCCTAATTGGTCAAAGCTTAATCTGTGGATTTCTATACGCGTGTATTCTCCAAAAAGTGTGATAGATTAGAAATCTCACAGCCAGAAAGTTCAATTAAATTTTAGCATTACATATCTTCAACTCCAAGAAACTATACACATTACATATTAGATAAACATTGAATACAAACAATTGTAACCTTAATAATCATTATGGAGTTTGAATACACGCAACCTTCTTTCTCTGTATCAGCGCTTTACACAACACATCGAGTGGCGGGTAACATCAAGATAATCACCAGAGAAACGCTCTTGCCTTTGAATAACCATAATATGATGTTGGAGGGGGTTGCTTTGTTTTACATCCTTAGTAGTTGTTTTTGAATGTTCAAATTTGTAATAAACCTTGCTAATATACGAATAATGGCTCCCGTTGGATTGGCTGGACTTACCATCAAAGTAACGTGGTGGGTGGCGCTGGCAGGTGTGGGCGTGGGTGTGGTGGGTGGCGTAGGTGATGGCGCTTCAATGCCAGGTGTTGGTGTAGGTGTGGGTGTGGGCGTGGGCGTGGTTGAGGTTGAGGTCGAGGTCATAGTCCCATGACTATAGCATCCGCTTCCTGAAGGTTCAAAACCAAAGAATATTACATATACATGAACAAAATTTTAAAATAAAAGAAAAACACAAAAACCTAAAACAACAATATGTAATGGTACTTCATTAAAAAAAGAACAAAATGTTAACTACCTTATTTCCAAGAGCACCTATTTCAATAACATGAGAAAAAACTTGTTTGCTTGTGTCGAAAAGTAAAAGCCGAAATGAAAAATGGTTTTGGGCATGTGTTATATGACTCGTTTTCATTATCAAGATTTCTTATGATTCTTTAAAGACTAAATTCAAAATGTGGATGGAAAAATGAATCAAGAGATGAAGAAAGAGATGTGTTTGAGCAATGTTTTGAAACCCGGGTCGACCCGGCCGGGTTAACCGGTTGGACCGGTTCCGGGCAAAAAAAGGGTCAAAATAACCCGGGTTTCTAAAAGCGGGTTAACCGGTTAAACCCACCGGGTTTTGAGTGACCCGGGTCAACCCGGTTCTATAAACCCGTCCGGGTTTGTTTTTTTTCAATTTTTTATAAAAACCTGGTTGACCCGGATTGACCCGGCGGTTGAACCGCTTGACCCGGGTTGATTCGGTGGTCGAACCGGCTGACCTGCTTATTTTATTATTTATATTTTTTAATAGAAAACCGGGTTGACCCGGCGGTCAAACCGGTTGACCCGGTGACTCGACTGGGTCGACTAAAAACCCGGGTTTCAAAACATTGTGTTTGAGTTTTCTTTTAAGCACAAAGAGAAAAGAGAGAAATGCAAATGGTGGTTGAAGAAGTTAGATGGGGAAGGTGTAATGAGTTATGAGACATTCAATGTACCTAACGGATTGGTAGCCATTATTGAGCGTAAAATAAGAGAAAAAGACAAAAAAAATCTTCGTATCTTTTTCCTTCTTATCTTGTGTCTCTATAGCTCTTACATAAGATAGAAAAACACTTAGGGCCCGTTTGGTTGGGGTCATTTGATGTTGGAATTGGGACTAAAAGTAGAATTTGGTTGTTTGGTTCATTTTTGTGGGCCCAAGGATTCACTTTGGTTGCCAAATATTCGGCGTACTTAAATCCTAGGTGATATGGTAGGATTACATTTTTATTTCTCTGCATTCTTTTGTTAAGTGGGCCCCAAATTCATCATAACCACATACCATCTTTTTTGTATCCTATTTTGTTATAGATAATAATAGTTTTAATTATAAAATCTGTTTAAAAAAGAACTAATAATTTATAAAACTTTTTTATTTTATTATATTTTATATTTTCTCTCTCTAACATCATATCCAAATCCTAATCCAAATCCAAATTTAAATCCAAATCCAAATCCTAATCCTAAACCCATCTACAAACCAAACGGGCCCTTATAAATATGATACTTGGAAATGATAAACACCAAGCTAAACAAGGTCAATTTCATTTATATCTTCCATCTAAATCAATGTAATGTTACATGAAGAAAATAATGGTACCAATAAATAAAAATGAATAAACTTGTATCAGTAAACTCTATTGACATGTATCAAAGACTAGATCATTTATCGAACACCCCCTTCTTCAAAAGAATGTTGCTTGTGACACCGCATGGGTCGTCGTCCAAGCAAAAATCGATGTATAAATCAATAATCTTTTACCTACTTTTTCCCGCTAAGTTTTGGGTCAGTTTGGTAGTATAAGACGTCTCCAGTGTCGCTAACATAATGGTCTTTTTTCAAGCTTGTGATTAGTTCGCCTATTAGGTGGAAAGGTAGCGGCCATGACTTTTTTGGTTCTCGATAGTATTTTCCGAGCACGGGCTTTGCAGCCTCCGTCTGCAAGAGAGCGTAAGTCATTATGAGCACAAATGCAAGAACATATCAATATGATTGAATGATGTTTGGAATTTAACAAGTAGATGTTGAGCGCAGTTTGACTTTGTGGGTCAAACGGTTCACCTTCGAAATTATTATGAACTTATTAATGATTACAAGAAAGTTTAGATCTTTATGTTAACCAATAACCACTACGACAATATGTCGAAAACATCCATACAGAAAATTAATGCATACCCGTATCACTTTTTGTAAATTCTAAAAGAAAGTATTTGACTGAAAAAGTCAAAACTATTTCTTTCTGGACTATATCCAAATGTACCAAACTTTTACAGGCTAGAAGCCATAACCCATGAAGATAACAAATAAAAGATCTCATGAAACAGATCAAATACGCTTTCCGAACTAAACATGACTAGTTGGTAGTTACGATTCATATAAATTTTCAAGTTTAGCTAAATTACATAAATGATGTACTAAAAGCATGATAGAAAAACTCTTTAGAAGAATTAGTCATTTTTTATTTACTTAATAGGAATATAAATACTTTATGAGGCATGGAGAAATACTTACCGCCTCGATTAGGTGATAATGCGGGATCTGAGGAAATAAATGGTGAATGACATGAGTTCCAATGTCATGATGGATATTATTAATCCAGCCATAATCACGATCAATGGTGGTCAATCCTCCCCTTAGATAACTCCATTCCTGCAAAACCAAAAGCCGTTTGATTAAAATTTCACGAGTGTCTTCATTCTTTTAGCCTAGCCATTTCATATATCCGTTTCGTGGGTCCCATCAATTCTTTGGGTCCGGGTGAACCATGTAAACAGGACCACTTTTGGGAAGTTATTTAAGCGCTATGAAATATGTGAAGTACTGTACTAGTTGTAGACATATATAATGAGTTGATACCTTGCCACGATACCAAGGAAGTTTATCTTCATGGCCATGGTGATGCATGTAAGTGACAAAATCCAACCAAATAACGTTTATCTGAAACCAAACCGAAATCCAAAATTAGAAGCTCACGTTATTAAGAAGGATCTTATAAGAAAATAAAAGATAAGGGGTATGCAAGTACCCAGTATGGAATGCCATAAAGTTTTAGCATCTGCATTGGACCAACAACGAAGTTCAAACCAACAAGCAAGGCGGCCATTGTTGTCCAGCAAATAGTTGACGTTAGGACATCTTTTTTCTCAACTGCATTAAACAAATCACTTTTTGGATCAAAGTGTGAACCAGTCTTTCCCGGCGATCTATTCCACTGTAAAAGCCAAAACGCAAAAGTCATTAGGATAACTGTATCACAATCATCTAGCTGACAAAAAATTGATCAAGAAATGAACTTACTAAGTAAAAGGGATAGGCGAGCATTGGAAAAGGGAGGGTGAAACGAAGTGTTCGTGTTATCCAATCCAAACTCTTGAATGTTTTCTCGGATAACTATAGGAGAAACAAACGGAGTATTATTATAAGGAATCAAACAGTTTCAAGCAAAATAACATCAATCAGAAAATGCTACAAGTAACCATAAGCAACATACCGGGTGCCATGATTCATCGTTTTCAACATGTCCATGGTTTTGATGATGCGTTCTATGGCTGATTCTCCTGTAACATTCATTCATGTTAAGTTGAAGAGCTCCATTTATGATTGTAATAATTGTTTCCATGCAAGTGATACAAATTCCACCACCATATTGACCAATATAGTACTCCAAGAAAAAACATCATACACAAATGAAATAGTATCGACTTTTAGCTTTAGTAAAGGGTTGTAAATAGCTAACGAGATATTCATATTGATTCCCATCTCTTATCTCTAGAGTTCTTACTTTCTGTGCCTACTCATAAAATACCTTTCTTTTTTTTCGAGAAAAACTCAGTTCCTAACTCATGGAAATTATATGATGATTCTTGAATCTTGATTCGGTTCACATATTGCCAATTTACTGTTTTCTTAGACGAATCTGATATGATAAAAATATCGGTTTTTGTCCTAAATATGTACCTCTAATTATTCATCTTGTGATACATAAGTGCTTAAGTGCATGATTCGTGACTATTACTTTATCCCAAGGTAGAATGTTTTTAGCATGATTACCTTCCGGTAAGTCCCAACATTCTAGATATCCATGCATTATATAGTTCAGGGGATGCACGATGATAACAGAATTCTATTTTTATTAGTACGGTTTTTATTTATTTATCAAAGTATGAGTGTGCATAGCTGACATTCATGTAGGTTCGTGCATGGAGCAAACAACCAAATTAGCATACCGTAAAATAACGACACTGAAAGTGGAGTTGTTTAAAAGCATACCATCCATGATAAGGCACGAGAATAGAAGAATGTAGAAGATGCCCAACCACGCTATTCAGCTTTGGATTGCTTGAGAAACTCCCGTGACCACTGCAAATCAAATCAACACGATCAAAAACACAAAAATTCAAGCCTACCTCTTTTGAATTGTGTAGTCAAATGATCTATTCTTTTTAGTCTAAGATAATAATTAATTAACATTGGTGGGCAGTAGTTTATTCAAACATGGCTTCATCGCATTTATTGTTTAACTTTAAACCCGATATATGACCACACTAAACTCAAGCATACCCATTTTGACTTTGGTAGTCAAATGATTGATTCCTTGTAATAAAAGAGTAGATAGCTACCTTTTCTACCAAAAACACTCGGATACTAGTTACCGCTAATTTTGTTTATCTTATGTCATATTGTCATAATGTATCTAGTTTCCTTTACATCTACATAAAGTTATATCCAATTTGTACTCTGAAAATGTCTACTTTGACCAATAAAAAGTCAAAACTAATAACAAAAGCTCAAAATTAATGTCAAACAGAGCTAGGAAAAAGAAAATATCTAGATTGCATCATGACCAAGCAAAGTAAAAGTACCCAAATTTCAAGCAGACACCTTTTGACTTTTTGAGTCAAACATTTGATATTTTTCAATCTCTTTATTCTAAAATACTGTAAAACACTACTTATCTCACTTTCCTTGTTTCCTGTATGCATTTACATAAACCCTAAAAATAGCCACTTTGACCTTCATAAAGTCAAAACCAAAAATCAAAACTTTGGGGGTGTTTGTTTAACCTTATTTGTGGGCTTGCGAGCTTATTTGATTTCGCTTTATATTTCATAAGCCTGAATTTGCTGGCTTGTTTTGAGACTTACGTCTTATATAAGCTTATTATATCATAATAAACTTATATAAGTCTCAAAATAAGCCGAAAAGTTCGAGCTTACGAAATATAATCCGAAATCAAATAAGCTCGTAAGCCCGCCAAACAAGCTTAAACAAACACCCCCAAAGTTTTGATTCTTGGTATTGGTTTTGACTTTTTGACATAATAAGCTTATATAACACGCAAGTCTTGAAAAATTCAAGCTTACAAAATATAATCCGAAATCAAATAAGCTCGTAAACCCACAAACTACTCACCAAGCACTGTATCATAATAAGCTTATATAACACGTAAGTCATGACCAAGCACTATATCATAATAAACTTATATAGGTCTCAAAATAAGCCGAAAAGTTCAAGCTTACTAAATATAATCCGAAATCAAATAAGCTCGTAAGCCCACAAACTACTCACCAAGCACTATATCATAATAAGCTTATATAACACGTAAGTCATGACCAAGCACTATATCATAATAAACTTATATAGGTCTAAAATAAGCCAAAAATTCGAGCTTACGAAATATAATCCAAATCAAATAAGCTCATAAGCCCACAAAAGCTACTCACCAATCATGACCAAGAACAAAAGTGCCCAAAACATAGTCCCTTGAGCAGCCCAATAAAGAGGCCAAACAAACCAACTATTCACAAACCCTGCAAAAGCAGCCAACCCAATAACAACAGCAACATCTCTCACAACATAGCTCATAGACCTTACAGGATCCTTAACCCAACAATGCTTAGGTATAGCACCTCTAACATCACTCAGCTTAAACCCTGGCTTAGCCCCTGCATCAAATACACTACTTTCTTCTTCTTCATCATCATCAAGATTCAATCTTTCTTGCTCATCTAATGATGGTACCTTAAAAGGAGCACTAACATTCAATACCCATTTGGAAAAGATGGTTTTTTTGGGGGTTTCATCATCAAGATTGAAACTTTCTTGCTTAACATTTAATACCCATTTGGAAAAACCATCTGGGTTGGATTTTTTTGGGGTTTTAAGGTTAAAAAAAGTGTTTCTTGGTTGGTTTTTTAAGGAATTTTTTGTGGGTAAGGCTAAAGATTTGGTGTTAAGGGGTTTAAGGTTAAGACCTGATAACACCAATCCAGCCATTGTGAGAAGATGATGATGGTATTAAACCCTGAAGGGGGTTGGGATATTTATATAAGTGGGAGGCAAAAAAGGACCAATGGGGTTAAAGTGCAAGTGGTTAGTACTTGTAGATCTTGATTGATGTCTATATATGGTGGTCCTTGTTGTTGAGGTGAAAGTGCAAGTAGATCCTCTTATGTTGTGTTTTCATATGTGACCACATCTAAGTTTGGGAACCGTAGGTTAAATATAAACGAGTGGGAGGTAGGCGTGTTCTTTCATGAACGCATCTTAAGTGTTTTTAAAAGTTAGTCATTAAGGATTAAATTTGAAAAAGACCGATAAAATTAAGGACTATTTTTGAAAATTAATTCTGGAAATAATATGTTTTTTACAGAAAAAGCCCATAAAATTTTTGACGTGTTGCATCATTAGTCCCCGAATGACCTAGCTTGCAAAGATAGTTACATCTTAGACACCAAATTGCACATGACAACTATTTTATCAACTGCAGCTGCTATAATGTGTTTGCTACAGTACGTTTATGGCTTTTAGTATATAATATAACTAGCTTAGAGACCCGTTGACACCGGGTTAGTTTTTAAATAAATAGATAAATGAGATGATAATAAAAGTAATAACGTAAATTTGTTAAATTTAAAATAGGTGTGAGTCACAATCGATTTACAACCATGATGTTGCCAATCTAAAATAGATTTACTCGAACATAAAATGATGTGTGATTTCAATAATCAATTGAGTTCTTAACAAACCTCAGAACATTAAAATAATGAACCATAGTATAATATAACGTGATTACACCAACGATACATACATGATATAACGTGAACCTTGTTCAAAGACCTTCAAGATCTTCTTTATACTGCGACATTTGTTGTGGTTTGGAGAGATACCATCCCCACACAAACGACAACCTTAAAACCCCGCTTGCTTTTTACTCTTGATACGGAACGTAACTGGGTTGTGCGTGTGAACACAGCAGGCAAGACAAACCAACTTTAGAAAGCGATTCGCCAGCTTTTGTTGATTGTCATGGCAAAGATATTGATACCCTCAAAGGTCACTTTCAAGAAGTTGAGTAATGAGTACATAATCAACACCAGGTAATGAATATGCTATTTTATAAATTCACAATCAAAGGAGACCTTTTAAACAACGGCCCATTCCATGAAAATTACACACTAAACACAAAACAACGATGAATAAGACCCGGTTAACTCTTTTCTTTTCTAAAATTGTGATTGGACCTTACTTTATATAAAGATTTAAACTATGAATGCATAATCAAAAAGAGCTTAAACAATAAGAATAATATAGAAGCCATGGTCCATGGACCTTGATGTCAGATACTAAAATGTTGCTAAATAGCCTAAATAAAACCAAAGGGATTAAAATCAAACAAAAGAAACTAAAATGATTCAAACTGTGACAAACAAATTCATTACTCTAACACAAAAAAGGATCATATGCACCCTTGCCTTTTTCAGATTAAAGCAAAAATAACATACACACGAATAAACTAATAAGCATTATAAATGAGCATTAACCAATCACTTGTTTTGAGCATTACCGACAATAAGAGTGTAAGCATCATAATAAGCTTAACACTAAAAGCTAATAATCAGCATTCATGGACATCTTCAGGTACTAATAATAGTTAGTTAATTCTACAGCACCCAACTACTGTGAAAAATTAAGGAAAGCATCGAATTCTGCATTCAAAGTTGAATAAGAAGTTCACCAAATTTTGATTTCCACAACAAATCTATTAAATAATCGTACATAACCTCTAAAAGTATGAATCGCTACAGCAACTCTGCTCTGCAGCTCCTGACGCGATGATGAATTAATCATTCAAGATCTAGATTTACATGAGCTACTCGAACAACTACCAGCTATCTGGCAACTCTGCTGAGCGTCATTCAATTACCAATTTCTGAGTTGATGAACAATTTCATTTGTATCATTCAAGATGCGATGATGAACTAATCAATTCTATAGCTCTGCAGTACTGCGCTCTACATCATTCAATTAATAATTGTGCAATATTGCTCGACGTCATTCAATTACAGTTCACAAGCAACACTACAATGCAACTTGGCAGTTCATCCGCCTGTGAGAAGTGATTCTAATAGGGTGTTTGCCATTGCTATCATAAACAACTTATATAACTTTTTGCATTTTCTTATGTTGTGCTATTAAACATAAGCTTATTATAAACACCATGAATAACCTAATCTTTCCAATTTTTGCAGACAACTTATATAAGCTAATAAACATGATCATATACGTTTATGTGGCGTTCAGGGGGTGTTTAGGAAAGGTTATTCCCTATCAACAGCTTATGAGATAAGCTGAATGAAAACACAATGCATGAAATAATAGTTGGCTTTACATATCAACGTATTGAAACGCAAGACCTTGCGAAACATCGGATTAAAATGGATTTTATATATAAGTCGATAATCAATTTTAAGTGCCATATTTACCCCAATAAGTTTTAAGTGCCATATTATTGATAAAACTAAAAGGATTCATGAGAATGGTTACCTAAGTGCCATATTCACCCAATGAGAACAATTGATTGATGACCCGGTCGCCATTATCTATCATCACCAAAGTGCAAAAATCATTTAATCATCAAATTAACATAAAAATATGTAAAGCGGACCAACTTTTAAACAGTAGAGTTCTTGTCGTGGTTGGAGGCGCTATATGAGACTTACTGGGCTAATTGGGAATTAGTGTGGATTGTTAGTCAATAAGTTAGGCTCTTTGTGATCATTGTTGAAATAAGTAACAGTGGCATGTTGCGTTTGGTAGCTAAGCTTGTTATATACGGTAACTGTTGTGAAGAATAAAGGCTATATAGTTGATAGAACATTAGAGACAGAAGGTATTATATAATCCAGTTTCATTGTGTCAGGAAATATGTGATATATAAGCCCCTTTCATTTACGTGTTTAGAGAGGTATATTTGTTGCTCTTACATTCTTTGTAAATACCAGCACCAATTGCGCGTTCTAAGTTTTTAGCCAATAGTATCCCGTACACGTAAGAGAATTGATTGCATGGTATGCTTCAGTGGGTTGCTCCTATTAGGCATAACTTGTACTCAGTCCGTTCCCAAATAGCTATCCACCGGAGCATATGTAGATTCAAATTTATGGCTTAGACTTATCGTTCAAAAACGGTATTTTCACATTTAATGGCTTATTTTTGAAGTTATGGTTTTTAGTTATCAAACAAAATTTAAGCGACATGGTCGCAGCTTCCTATACATTTATAACCTGATGGTGTGTCTGCGTAATTGATTAATAAAAAACAGGACAATAGTCACACTCAAAATTACCTGGGTATGACGGATGTGAGCCGCTCCATCTGTTTTCAAATTATAATCGCCATTCATGAAAGAGTCGATTACATCCGCTCCGAAACACAATATAAACAACGAATAATTATTAAGGTATCGGTTATATCGCATCTTGATAAATGGCAATCATATATATAAGACAAATGTCCATACAGACACAAATGAATAAAGCCAAGCAAAAAAAAGCTAATCCAAACGCCCCCTAATTTGCTTCTTACTATTGGGGGTCTTCGTGTGCTATTTTACTATGCAATTTATGGCTAACAACATAATTGGTTGAAGGTTTATAGATGTACCTTTTGAGCCAAATAAGAGCCATACTCGTTGACATGGATCCATTTTGTAAAGGACCACTTGTTCCCTTAATTACAGTACACCCACATACGCAAGAAGATACAAAAGCACAAAGTTAGTGACTACTTGTCTCTTGATATAACGACTGAAGTTCTTTGAATATAACATAGTGACCTTGGGCATTTAATTGCATCTTTGTCCGCGAGTTTCCACCGAAAACATACAATAACCATCATCAGCGACCGTTAAAATGTTGTTTTCAAGACATCTGCGGTGTACACACGCTGCAACTACTTGACCTATTATATCATTGGATAACTATTGGCCGACTTTTTGTTGGATAACTCAGTAAACCTTCTGTTTTAGCACATGTAATAGGCGTATCAGGTACTTTGTGGCTATTTGCATAGCCATAACATGGTAAGCAAGACTAACACGTGGTAAGTAAGACAACACATACCTGCTGCCATGCTTGAATTGAAAGGCCCGTATTATCTATCCTCCTAATTAAGGCGTTACATAGAACAGGTAGAAAGTAACGCAGAGTCTTCCCTGACCAAGTTCTTGTTTACAGTTATACTTTTCAATGTTTCTGTGAATTCAGTGGGACCACATATATTCAAAATATCGTAGTCATAATCAGTTTAAATGCTAATACCCCTTAACCTATACCTATAACAGATATTTTTAGTTAAAAGACCATATCTCAACTTTATAGGTTTTGTTTCGCATCTTACTAATTATTAATTTTTATGACCATATCTCAACTTTAACAAAATAAAAAGAAGGTATAACTTATAATTTTTTGCATAACTATAAGCATAAGAAGAAAAATAAGCAGTCCCAAACACCCCTGAAAGTAACTATTAGCTGAATCAAAGGAAACCCCTTATTGCTATTATAACAGATATAAACATCTAAAGAAACCCCTTATTGCTATTATAACATATATAAACATCTAAGGAAACCCCTTCAAATAAGCTATATATTTTTCTGTGGCTTATGGTGTTTTGAAACCTAAATAAGTCAAAAAGCCCATGTGGCCCATTGGCAGTTACTTTCATTTCATCAAACATGTTATGTGCATACATATATCATCGTTACTTTCAATTCAATTAGCTATATGATAAAAAAATTATGGACTTTCAACGATTGACTAAACATAAAAAGACATAAAACCATAGAAAATCAATTCGCATGTTTACAAAGTTTTGTATGCGTACTGGCCCATTGGCAAATGTTGGTGCCGATGTTGTAATCGTTTGAGAAGGATCTATTGAGTTGAGGTTGCTAATCATTAACTCCAACAAATAGTGATGATTGCATAGATCATGAATACTTTGGCCATTAGATCTTTCCATCATCTATAATACACAAGATTGGTCATCTAGCAATTAATTCCTTAGCATATATTAGTAAAAAATTAAGAAAAACTTTAACATTAACCAAGGATCCTATCATTGAGATGAGATAACAATGAAATAAAAGAGGCTTCTCGATAGTATGTCATCGATGCCATTTTGCTATCTCCAGTGTTAATTATGAATCCTAAAGACAGCCCAAAATCATGAATCATAAAACACAACCTGAAAAAAAAAACAAAAATAAAAAGCCATAAGAAGAACGTGATTAAAAAAAATTAGTTCCCAATCAAAACTCATATCATAAATAACAAATTACGTCTACCATTACTAAATTCTTTTCATCATAAACATAAAAACAAATTAAACTAAACCTTGTATTAACATTTAAATAGAAAAAACAAATTAAATCGAAACTTGTATTATCGATTGAATTGAAACAATCAAAAATCAATTTGAATTAGATTACTGGGTTTGCATCCTAAAAAGCAAAAAAAAATAATAAAAAACAACAATAATATAAACCAAATCGATTCAATATAATTAAATCTTACCGAATTATTGGGTGAAACACAGTAGAATGGAGATTTTGATTTTGTTTTGAATATGATTTTTATTTTTAAAGGCATTTTTGTGTTTTAGAGGAGCGTATATGAATTGATCTTGGAATGAAACAGAAGATTTGTAATAAATTGATCTTGGAATGAAACAGAAGATTTGTAATAAATGGTGTGTAGAAAAAAGAATGCATTGTAGGTATTGTATAAACATGTTAATTAAGGAATGACACATCACTGAATTAATTGAATTTTTAATGCTGGTAGCTTAGTTCTCTTGTACAAAAGTTTATTTTATTATATATAATAGATAATAGATTTAGGTGGATAAATATTTATGGGGAAATATTACATGCTTCAACACAATTAAGCCCATTTATTATGTCATGCATAAGGCAATTGTCTGCTTAAAAAAGCAGGTAAGATTTCTCCAATATTTATTCTCGGGTGAATCTATTTGGGTCTCAATAAATATTATAAATGGTTTTAACCGGTTTTTTGTAAGGGTGTTCAAAAACCCGAAAAACCTAGCCAAACCATTTAATCTGAAATCGAAAAAACTCGAAACCGGAAAAACCCGCTTATCACAGTTCGTTTCGGTTTTTACTTTTAGATATCCTCAGTTAACCAAACTGAACTATGTTATTTATCTTTATTTGAATGTGATTAAGGTGACTGAATAAATTTACTATAACTTTAATCTATTCAATGTTATTTAATTTTAACTAAATGACATTTTAGGTTCTAGAACATGTTATTGTTTATACGTTAAACTCGATTAAACGTCTAAAATGGTTATCCACCTAGTACGGTTCAGTTTCAGGTAGTAAAATGAATTACCAGGCCCGCGATGAATAGTATAAATCTTCCAACTAATCGAACCGAACTACCTCGGTAATACCCTTAAAAGATGCAATTACATATTGTGCCAATTACCAACGGGTCAACTACCAATTACCAACGGGTCAAGCGGGTTAATTTTCTTTATATTTCTTTTGTTTTTTTCATCTTTTTAAAAAAAAAAAAAAAAAAAAAAAAAAAGACCTTGTCATCCCGACCAAAATTCATCTAGACCCGAACTCATTCAGACCAATTTTTCTAGAAGACCCAACTATACATGAACCCGTTTAGACCCAAACTCATTTAAACACTTGACTCGGCCTACCTATTTTGCCATCTTTATATGTAACAAATAAATTATTTTTCCTTTTTTAGAATTTATAAGACCTAAGGGCACGTTTGGTAGAGAGAATTTTAAAAAAATGAAATGAAGCAGAGAATAGAATCTCAAAGAATAGAAATCGATGAGAATTTTGTTCAATTATAATGTTTGGTAACAATGAGACTTGACCGAGAAATGAAAAATTATTTTAATTTTTCTAAATAACAATTCTTAAAAATATTTAAAAAATATATATTTAAAAATATATATATCTTTTTTAAATTTATTTTTAAAATTTATGTACTTTCTTTAAAAAATATTTTTTAAATGTATTTATTAAAAAAAAAAAAAAAAAAAAAAAACTTGTTTTTTAAAAAATATTTTTAAAAATGTATTTATTCAAAAAAAACATATTTTTTTAAATATTTAAAAAAATTAAAATTATTTTTTTCAAATGTATTTAAAAAAACTTGTTTTTTTATAAAAAATTGAAAATATATTTATTTAAAAAACTTATTTTTAAAATATATATATATTTTTTTAAATTATTTTTAAAATGTATTTATTAAAAAAAAAAAAAAAAAAAAAAAAAAAGACCCTCATTTCTAAATTCTCCCCAAAATGATGGAAATGGAGGTTAACCAAATTAAACTACTATTTCTCCATTCTTCACCGATTTTCCTTGATTCTCCGTTTTTTATTTCTGCATCTAAAACAAGAGAATTTAATCCGAGTTCATTTCTCCTATTTCTTTTCTCTACCAAACACACCCTAAGGTTAAGTATAAATAAAAATGTGATTGGAATTTTTAAGTTATTAAGACCTAAGCTCAAGTATAAGGTCAATATTTAAAGTCACTTTCATACTCTCTTTTTATGTTTAAAAGGGATAAATAATCAGATCGTCGGTATGAGGACTACGTGCTTGCGATAGGTTTCTTGCGTGGTTGAGCGATTTTGTAGATGATGTGGTCATAAACTTGAGCGAAAAAAGCTTATGTTATTTTTTGTGTGAGACGGAATTGTGGGTTATTTTTATGTGATGAGTTGAGGTTAACCATTACAAATGTTTTACGGTTAGTGAAATGAGTGAATGCTAATGTTGAGTTGAAGTGACGATGATGAGTTTGATCACCACTACATCTATTCTTTTGCGACTAACTATAACAACAATGTCATCATCGGGTGAGAGAAGTTAAACGTAGTAGCTAATTATGTTGTTTATATAAGTATGCTTACAACATATTTAATAAGATCATTGATTGACATGACTAATTAGTATCTAATTGTATGCTTAAAGCTATTTGACAACATCATGTTTGTGACAACAAAAAAAATCTCACTTTTTCATAAATCAATAAATCAGTATCACATGCATTTAAGCACAAAATTAATCAAGCATGCCTCTCAATCATTTTCATGTAATAATTTAATCACTTTTTCTATTTAGTGATTACAATATTTGATCAAAGTGAATAAAATAAGATGGAATTCTACAAATATCTATCTTACCACCTAATCTTCCTAACTAACTTTGAATGACTGGTGGCTCTATTGACCATTGAAGTTTCAAAGGTTCCATAACATAGGAAGTTAACTTCAATATCATGTCATAATTGTGACGTCTTTCTTTTTAATGGCCTCAACAGGCTAGATGCAAACCACTGTTAGAGCATCAGTGCCTATAAGTCATAGGCTCATGTTACAGAAAAAAAGAGCTCTTATCTTAGGCTGCCCACCAAATCCCCCTCATTTTCTTTGCCACGTTAGTTTTTTCTCTCCAGCGACCTTCAGGTGATTGGATGCCCCAATAAGGGCAACCATGATCATTTTTTTTTTTTTTTTTTAACCGTTAGCATATGCAAAGGTAATATATACGAAAAGTAGAAAATGTATTTGATCGTGAACTCGACCAAGATGGTTTCAAAAGTCACTCGATCAACATCATCACATCAAGGACGATCGATTCTTGCATCGATTGATCGATGCCTCGATCGACCTATTGCATGCAGCCTTAGCACTTTCCTTTATAATTTGGAACTTACAACTTAAACAAGAAAACATTCTTTCTCCAAAAGTTAGTGTTATAAGACACCTCAGGGCCTATAAATAACCTAATAAAACACAAATAAAAATAAATAAATAATTACGGATAACATGTGCTGGCTAGTACGTCATCAAAACGGATGGCGCCAACTCTAGTGTCGTCCTCGCGCCACAGGTTGTCGTTACCGGTTCGTGCGACCCTCTCCAACCACGGGTATCGTCTGCTTTTAAGATGGCTAGTGTTTGACATCTGGCTTCAAACAAAAAGTCTTTAAACATACCAAATTATGATATTTTGATTACGCCATGTAAATTTGAGCCAAAAACTCGTTTTTCAATAAATAACTTAAAGAGAAATACATAATTCGGTTACCAGTTTATCTTTAACGAGGTGTTTGATGTACTTTTAATATGAAATTCATTGAAGATGTATAGCTTCATTTAAGTGAGAATCTCATCAACGTCTTATCGTTCGACAAATCTTTACTAGCACCATGGGCGGAGATAGGAGGGGGGCACAAGAGGCATGTGCTCATTTAACGAAAAAAAATTATAGTGTCAATTTTTTTTTTTTTTTTTTTTTTTTAATTAAGCTCCCCACCCGCCCCCTTTTTCTTTTCTTTTTCTTTTTAATTCCACCTCCTCCCCAATCAATTTCTAGTGTAGTTTTTTAAATTTATCAAATGTCTCTCAAAGAAACTTTCGGTTCGCCTGCTCAAGCACGTATCAGTTTATTGACTTTTTGCTTTACTATAGATGTCTATGTGACCATGACCTTTGATTGATACACTTTACATAAAATACATACGCAAAGAAACAGCTCCACATTTTGTATCTTCTGACCTTAGATCAAATAAGATCAAACTTAAAGTTGTTAAAATGAGATCAAACTAAAATTTGACAAGTGACACTCTCCTTACAACAAAAATAATTTTTATTAACTACAACTAAAATTGTTAAAGTTTCGATAGATTTCTTTTCAAAATTTACAAAACTTGGAGATCACTTTGATTAGAAATTGTAATGTGTATCGGGTTTTGTAAGTGTATCAGATTTTGAAATATTTATTAGTGTAATGTGTATCGGTGTATCATTAATCCAAACTACGATCATCGTTTGGTTATTAGTTCTTTAAAATGTTAATTTTATTAAAATATTATTTGTATGTGTATTATTCTAAAATTGTTATTTATAAATGTTTTAGTGGTTTTTAGACTGATCTTATTTTCTAACTTTAAGTTTGATTCATTATTAACCTCCCTATATAGGGGAAGGTTAATGTGAGATCATACTTAAAGTTATAAAAGTAAGACCAAATATAGACCATTGGATCATTGTATTTGTGCTAGATGAGATTAGCATTAAATGAATGACATTATAATAATTAAATAAGGTTTCAAGGGTATTTTGGACATTTAAAAATCAAAATGTGGTAAATCTTTTTCCAAATTTTCGTTCATTTTTTTATACAAAAATCTGGTCAACATTTACACAAACCAGAATATTAAATGTATCACCAAACAATAGCAGATTCCGGTACACCGGAATATTTAACAATAGCATATTCCGGTACACCGGATTATTTTACCTAGAATCATACACATAAACACATCTATGTACCAATAGCAGATTCCGGTACACCGGAATATTTAAGAATAGCATATTCCGGTACACCGGATTATTTTACCTAGAATCATATACATAAACACAGCGAGATTCCGGTACACCGGATAAATACAAGATGGTCACAGATCATGTACACCGGATATCACCGCTATACCAAATACACAACAATCTTACAAACAATAAATCCACCAATAATCTAACAAAAGAATCTGCTATTACAAAAAAATTATGCTAAACCAAATAAATATGTTGTTCCAAAAATCTGCTATTACATCAACTATCATGTTCCAAAACACGATACATAACACTACCCTCAGATTCTCTAAAACACTAACAATCAAGATCCATGACTGAATCCATCACAAAGATAACTAAAAGTGGGTTGCTTCGATTATAATGTAACCGATCAAACAACAAGTCTGAGTGATTCAACCAATATTTCTGTGATGATTTTTGTTGTTGGCACAACAAATCCCATCTGATAACTTTTTTTACATAACCGACTAAATCGTGAAACAAAACGGCACCGGAAAATCCCATCTGAAACAAAACAATTGCGGGACAACAAATCTCATTTGAAGCAAAACGGCACCAGATACCGGTACACCGGAAAAAGGATATATCGTGACAGAAGTTTATGTGGATATCAGATCCACCATGGTTCACCAGAAAAATTGATACACGAGTGTATGGACTCATCAAGGGTTTGATTATTCATTGAAATATGTAATCGGTTGTGGACACAGATCTACCATGTTTGGTAGCGGTATTTGATAAAGAAAAAAAAAGTTGCGTCTGTTATAGATGGGAGGCTGGTTGTTATATCTTCCGACGGATTTGGTCACTGGAAAATGATATAGGAATAGAAAGGATGAGAAAATAATGGGAGGCAATAATGGGAGGTTGTGTTATTATGAAAGAGATGATAGGATATTAGGGGTAGGGTAAAAATAAAATGTTCAAAATACCCACAATACCCTCTAGTCTATACAAATTAATTTTTGTTAAATTTCTTTTTTCTTTTTATGTGTATTAAATGTTTTGCCACTTGGCCTACTCCTATTGGTTCTTACAATGATCTTATTTTTAAAACTTTAAGGATGATCTCATATGATCCCAAATCCTTCTGACCTAACTTTTCTTAACCTACTTTTGGACTCTTTGATTTCGAACCTTTAAAACTCTATAACATGCAATAACCTAGAATACAAAATTGTGCCAAAATGGTTTACATGTGGTGTTTCTATCCGACTGTTAGCTCAAATAGTTAATGAACCCATGCCGATACGAGTTTGAAGGTCTTACTGTTTCGAAGCCATGTTCAACGTTACTAGACATGTGACTAGTTTTCGACTAACTCTGCTAGGCAGAAGTTGGCAAAAAAGTCTAGCCTTGTTAGGGCAAGTTCAACATGACTACGTCTTGCATGTTTTATCTTAGGACGTTAACATAAAGTGTTAATGTAGTAATGATTTTAAAAATAGATTTGACTTAGTATTTTAATCCTATTATGTTTTACTAACAACCATTTCATTTGTTAAAGGTATTTCAATTCACACTTGACTAGCCGGCAGCTAATGAAAGGTGGTGGCTTTGTTTCTATATACTTATCAAGTAGTATTATTTTTTTGTGTTTGGTACGTGTAGGTTTCTTCGAACGTTGCAAGTGACGTCCTTCGAGCACCTGACACAAGTGAAAGAAACGCATTAGTCATTTCGTCTTGGTTTTGTTAAAAAACAAAGCTTCGGTGTGAGAGTAAATATGAGTCAAAGTCGGACGGCTGGATAATAAATGTGAGAGTAAATGCGTAATAAATGAGTTGAATGAGGTTGGTGTATCTATACTACCTCAATTACTATACGTGTACTGACAACATAGGGGAAGTGGTGAGCCGAGCTATGCTTAGCCTAGGTAGTAGGTGGCATCTCACGTCGGAGACAACATCCCACAATATCCAGGTGTGATGGTTTACGCTTGGTCCTTGGGAATGACTGTTGGATAAAAGAGGTTCCTTGGGTAATAGAGTGCTTACTTTTAACACGTGGTAATGGCCACATCATTTAGCCGTTTGCAGATGTTCGACCTAGTTGTCTTTCGGTCACATGTCCTCCGAACATATACGGTTCAGCTGTTGTCCCACATATGTCATCAGTGTGTTAATAATTTTTTTTTACCATATAAGGTTTAGTATTTACAATGAACATTTGTTCTTAATACAATGTCCATACGTTGGACTCAAACGCGTCTGCCAGTTTAAGGTTTGGTTCTTCTACCTTCATTACCTAGCATCTCCTCTATCCGTGAGCAATCTGAGACAACGCATGTATCATTTCGCCACCTTTAAGAACAAACAAGCTCGGAAAACCGACCAGGTTAGCCCCCATTTTCTACGAGCGCAATCATATTTTCAAACTTAAAACCAAATACATCTGCTAATATACAACTTTTCGCAGTTATCAATCTTTTACATCATAAAGTTAAATGTTAAATAGGCCAAGTTAGTAGCAGTGCGGTAGCAACCACCGCAGAAAGCATAATATACATGATACAAGCTATATATTGTTCGCAATCTTTGGGTTAACTTTGTATAGTACATATATACTTGAAACAATCTTTATAAAATCTCGGCCACAAATGGTAGCAATGTGAGATAAATGTAGCGTGTATCATTTCTTACACGCGGTAGAAATTTCGTATGCTTGGAATAATTATGGTCAGGAAATGGATTTGCTGCAAAAATTGATCATATTTGCCACCATTTTCTACGTTCCATTGCCTTAACAAGTTCTTGCGCTAAGGATGCAAAGTCTTCGGCTTCATTGCTTAAATCTTGAGTCCTTTTGTTAATTCTCTGAAATAACATTTTCTTAGCCTAAGATGCTAAAAAATACGGAGTATTGCATATATCTACATGATGACAATCCTACCTCAAGTTTTTCCCCACGTTCTAGAAGCTTATTTCTTGCTTCTCCAGCTGCAGAGGAAGCGTCATTCTGGAAAGAGTCGGTACAACAAGATCCGTTAGATACCCGTTGACAACAATTGATCATAAAACCATCAATGAATTAGTACTTATATTTTAAGTTTATAAAATAGAGTTACCCCGGATTTTCTATATTTAGCAATGATCTCCTCACGTGTCCTGAGTCTGGGCGTTGGATCAGCATTGTCATCATCGAATAACTTTTGTCTGTCAGTTCTCTTTCCTGCAGCATAAGATGTAAAACATTAATCTCGTCATTACTGTTCATATAAAGCATGGGTTGAAGAATTATTGCAAACATACCAGTTTCCTCTTTTTGTTTTGTATGTGATGACGTAGGCACTACTAATACAGGTTCATCGATTTCAATGTCATCTGCATTAATATATAGAAAAAAATCCATGTCAAACCGTTACAACCTGCACTAGAAATAAGGCCATCTTTTAAAATTCTGATGTATAGTTTAGAAGTTATATAAACAGAGCCAGATTACCTATATCGAGCTCTACATCGTCCTCATCATTAGTAATACTTTCAAGCGGATCCGGAAATGGATCCTTTGAAAAGATTCTGTCCAGATTGCCAAAACCTGATTTAAAATCTTCATGAAAGTTGATGCCGTTGTTTGCTTTTCCCGATCTAAATCCTTTAAGTATATGAGCAAGTGCTCCAGGGACGCCCTGTGCCAACAAAGATAAATTAACCGGTCAATATTACCACCTCTAGTAGATGGATAAGCAAATTAATAATTGCAAACACGACATAATCAGTGTTTCAACCTGCTTTTTCTTTTGATTTTGAGAACTGTTAATCACTGCCTCTAGTGCAGCTGCAAGCACTTTATCGTGAAGAGAAGGCAAAGATTCCAAATCCCTACAGAAGCAAATGGAATCACGTCAACATTATCATCTTATATAAGTGACTACTTGCACCTTGAGTGACAATCAAAATGTCTAACTTAAAGGTATGATACCTGATATTATCACCATCATTCAGTAGAGAAATAAACGCCACTTCTGATCCATTCGTCTACATAAGAAAGCAATTTATTAAAAAAACGTCATTACCTGTATATTTGTAAGTTATCAGATGAGACTCATTCGAGCATGAAGACCATATGCAGAATAGGAAAATAATTATGACAAATTTCGATGTCCACGTCCTTATATAGTTCTAGCACTTCGAGAATAATACCATGGCAATCTGCCCATTCTCCATAGAGCTCATAGTCCTCTCCATATTGGCCTTGAAACTCCACCTTAATATCGACATTAATGAGGTTACTTTCACCAGTTCTAGGTCGGGCAAAGATCTGCAAAGAGATAAGTGTCAACATACAAACAGTTATAAAAATAAAATAATGCGTGTGAGAAAGAAAAATAAACCGAGAAAGAGAGAGACCTGATTTCTAGTTCTCCAGATTGATAGAGTGATACTAATCCGCAAGTTCTATCATCCTTTTTAAAAGTTGAAGTCCAACAACAGGGCTTCTCAAGTTTAACCTTACGCAACGGCTTATCGCTCCCCTAACAAAATATAAGTTATTATCACCTCTGCACCAGGTCTATTTATTAACAAAATACAACTTATCGTTTTGTCCCTAACCCATTTACCACTTCCATTAAAAGTTGAAAAACATAGTGCTATAGCGATACCTGAACCACAGATTTTAAAGGGTATAAGCACAACACATCTTTGCAACAAAGTAAAACAAGTGAATCCATTGCATTCTGTCCAGAATTTGTATGCTCGGGCTGAGAAAGATGTTCGTTCTTTAGCTGATCTACTTCAGTAGAAGGTTCCTTCTTTGCTGCAACATCTTTCGGTGACTTTGGTGACTCCTTTTGTGGCACCGGCTCAACCACGGAAGTATTCCCCTCTGAAAGAATACGTATAATATTGGTATTTATGATTGATATAGCACAAACTGTAAATCGAATATCATGAAGTATGCCTAGACTTGTCATACTTACCTATAACGTGCATGGATACAGCAGTTGTATCCTTTTTCAATTGCACTGGTTTAGAGTTGATCATCCGATAATCAGAACCATCATATACATATAACGTTGCATCCTTGGTACATACAAACATCAACTTATCAACAGGTTTGTCAAGATCCTTTGGCCGTGCGCCTTTTGGGCTTTTGACATGACCGCCATTATACACAAATGATTTCCAGGTCATGGATATCACTGGACTGTTAGGGTTAGGTAAAGAATCGGTTAGGAATGAAACCGAGAATGCATTCATATCAAGCACCGCAACCTGCAACGAGAGCATTTCCGACCATGAGCAACTGTTATATGAATGTTAATCAGTGAAAGCGTATAGACTAAAGACTTACACGACCACATTCATATGCAACAGCTAGTTTAGCTCCATGGTCCACATATTGAAGTGCTTGAACCGGGGAATCAAGAATTCGGAAACAAGCGCTGCACTTGGGCCCTTCAACTTGAGGTTGTTTCTGACCTGGAAAGAGTTCAAATATGCCAACTTGAAAAAAGTTTCGATAACACAAGTTTCGGGGAAAAAAAAAGGGTACTACGGTATTCAAATGTAGGAAATAGCATACTTTCTTTTTTAGCTCCTGTGACAATGTGAAGACTTGTCTCTTTCGAGCTGGAACTGAAGTTATATACACGGACCTACAAACTCAGAATATAATGCGACTAGATCAGACAAGGTTAAGACTTGACCATTAAAATTTATACAATTATCGACTATATAAAAATCCTACCAAACCAAGTTGATTGCCAACTGCTAGTCCTGATGTCGAGGAGCAGAAGGCCAGTTCTGATATTGGAGCAGTTAAACCAGTCACTTCCACATCTTTCATCTGTCATTGGATCAGATATGTTAACCGAAATCCTACTATTAGGGCTATCTTATTGCTTGATGTTAGTGGTCCGATTAGGGCTATCTTTTATCAACGGATCAAATGGTTACTTTAAAATAGCTTAACAGGAAATGGTTCGAAGTTCAATCAAAATGTATTAAAATACATAAAACCTCCTAAATCGTGTTTATTTAATAAGTTGGCTTATTCTTAATATAATATATGTCTAGTAATCGTATTCGAGATAGGGAATACTAATGATATTTTTTGAATTTTGGACAAATGGTGTCTTCCGTTAGCCCAACACAACCTGTTTCAACGCGTACAAAAACTACCTGTTTTGACCCGTTACCCAGCCCGCCCATTTGGCCACCGTGACTTCTTATAGTGACTCACCGCTCCTATAATGCAAAGGATTGATAAGACTGGAGAGGTGGCATCCCAGATTCGAACAGATCCATCCACGTAACCAGCTATGTATATTTTCTCGATTACATAACCTTCAGGAGAAGACAATTGCTGAACTATGCCTCCTGATACAGGCCAATTTCCTCCCGCCAACTTTTGTGTTGAATTAGCCTTCATAATTGCGGCTATCTAAGTAAATAGAACTTTTGTTAACAACGCAAAAGTAAATACATAATAATAAGTGTAACATGTACGTATTCACATTACCTCCAACAGAAACTTTGAAGCGTTTTCACTGCCAACTAGTGAGATAAGTTTTGTTGTACTCAGAACTGGATGAAGGGTAGGTACGACTGCAGGACATTCAAGGGACGAGAGAGTAATTCTCTTGTCATGCTCAGAAGTCAAGGAAAACAAACTATCATGACTGAACAATTGCAGGTGTCCCGGGCTTGTGAGTACCAATAAATCAGCACCATGATTGTTCCGTGTACTTGGTAATAACCTCATATCAGCGAAGGAGCCACTAAGAGTCAGCTCTGCACGACCGACACATCTTAAAGTCTCCATTCCAGCGCTCCATTCAAGAGTCAAAACCTGCAAAAAACATTTACCCGTTTAGAAAAAATACTACCACAAACGACCCATTCTTAAGTAAATTTGCTGAGCTCACCGTTAATACTTCCTCGGACCCTATTTCATCACCTCCATAAACAAACAGCTGGCCATCATAATCGTTTTGGGATTTACTGTTTAGCGACCAGTGCAATACAATGACGGGAAGTTTCCGTTCAGCAGATGATAACTGCATCCTTACAACGTTATTGATTGACGCTCCAGCTTTTCGGCCTTTACCAGAGGCAGTGGTTGATGTTTTCCAGAACATAATATCTCCATCCAAGTATCCAACAGCAAGAACGGTCCCATTAGACGATGCCCAACAAAGAGCGGTTATTTCTTTGTCCTCCAAATTATGTCCCGAAAGTTGACTATCTTGACGCGGTGAATCAACAACTCCGTCCTTCAATTCGAGAACCTTATCACCTCTAACGACAGCTACTTGACCTTCAAGAAGATCCCATAGAATAATCAACCCACTCTCGTATGCAATCAAAACTCTGCAAAAGAACGACTAATCAGAATATACGTTACTTAGTTCAGGCCATACGCAAATTAGTGAACGGGTGCAAAAGGGCTTTTTCTTTTAAACTAAATGTGGCAGAATATAAAAGCAAGAACTTCAAACAATACTTGTATCTTGCCTATTTCCAGAAGAAGAAGGTTGATGAAGAACTCCAACGATCGTCTGGTGATCTGGAAATGACGACTTAGCCGCTTCTGCAGAGTAAATAGAAATATAAACTGTTGTTCAAATTTATGATCTAAAACCAATGGATTGTTGACTCACTTAAGCAACTTTGTGTATGAGATATTACCCGTAAGAGATTCGGCTGAAATATGATATGGCATTATCAAAAGCTCTGCATCCTCTTCATGCTTCAAAACAGTCATCACACCGTTGTCATCTCCTATATACCTATATATGGTACAGACAGCTAATTAATGGACCATGTATCGGCTTTAAGCAATTTTATGGCTTATGATATTGTAGTCAGTAGTATTGTACTCTTTAAGTATCATACATGAAAAATGAGCCGTATATCACAGAGAAACTTGTTATGTTGGAGCTCCATTGCAAACTAGAAGCTATAGACCTATTTTCCAGACTCCACACCTGTGAAGTAGCGTTACATTATAAGAAAAAGGATGTGCAGATTTAAGCCTAAGTATCTAGGTTGGTAGCGTCCTGTGTATTAAAAGGAACTTGTCATTACCTGTATGTCATTGTCATTCGAGATGCTCACAAGAAAGCCTTTGTTGGATAGAAACTGCAAGAAAAAGAACGAACTTTTATCCTAAAACATGTTTTGAACTCCTCTAGGGCGCATTATAACCTTACTAAAGAACTTATAAGTACATCAATCAACATGATGAAATTTATAAAATGAAAAGTGAACACACCTCCAAATACTTAAAAGGTAACTGCTTTGGAGAAATTAGGAGCCCTTCAATGTTATCACCACCGATCACTTTTATCCTGCCATCTCTGCATAGAATTAATAAGAAATATAGTCACCAAAGGCTGTTGAGGTTAACTAGTTCTTTGATATGAAAAAAGATTCGGTCAGAAAGTATACAGTCCGCACGACCTAGACCATTGGCTATGTAGGTAATACACAAAAACACTAGTCGATGTCTATTCTAATGACCGTAAGCATAGGTCCACCACAATAAGTTTCGACTTCCTACAGATATATTCCAACAATCAATAGAAGAAAAACTGATATTTGTTGCAACTGGCCTGCTGCTGTAGATGAATCACGAGTGTGGCTCTGACAGCTTACAGGAACAACAAACATAGAGAGCAGAAAACTAGACTATAACTATCAACCTATAGCTATCGCTGTCAACACAAATATGAAAGTTATATTTTCTGCTACTATGTTGTGCATTAGTCCATCAACTATACTTTTCCTAAAAATAAGTGTGAGCGTGTAACCTTCGTTGTTGTAAAAAGAGCACTTAGAATCGAAGTCGCATACAAATTCATTTCTGTTTTTGATAAATGAATGAAATAACTTACAACGTTCCGATAGCTAACACACGCTGAATAGGATCAAAGGCAAGAACCGATGCAGTAGATGGAATACCATAATGGACCGCTATCCGAAAATCCAAATCTTCTGGTGTAAGGCAGCCCTTTAGATTCTGCTAGACAACAAACGACAAGAAAAAGAGTACACTGAACTTAGCTCGATCAAACCCCACAGAAATATGCTTTATTTTATATAAATCTATTCCTATCGTCACTGATATCCAACTCTGATATGAATCTACACCTTTGCAGCATTTACTAAAAACACGCATTCTTAGCTCAACAAGTTAAGTTTACCTCTCTCCAGAGAGAGCTAAGTGACTGTAGGACTGAATTACTAAACCCAAAGAAGGTCAAAGTTCACTACCTGACCCTTTCAACATGAAAACACAAACTGGTGTTAGCAGGGGCGGACCTAGGGGGTTTTCAGGGTGTTCACGGGAACCCAATGGATGTTTGCAGCCTAGTGTAAATTTTCCTTAAAAATCAAGATTTCTACAAAATAAACCTGGCCCTGGATTTTTTGTGTCACATAAATACATGTCTTCTTAATTATTTTACTAGTTTAAATGAAATCGTACATTTCACTTTATTATTATTTCCATTATACTCGTAAAAAATATTTGTGCACCTGGTGACTTAGAGTCCTCGGTCCGCCCTGGGTGTTAGCAAATCAAGAGCTTAGAGAAGAACTCTCTGCTCACGCATTCTTTGCAACGTTTACTAAAAACATAAATAGGAACAAAAGAAGGTACTTCCAATTGTTGTAAATTTTTCTCACTGTACTTCTATGTATCTTTATGCTAGTCACAATGGAGGGTGAGCCATCACCGTCACCTCCATTGTCACGCGTGACATCCACCAACATCACCCCATCACCATTATTTTTTGCAATTAACGGTGACCACCCTCACCATTATGCTTTTTTGGTTTGTGAGTGCGTAAGGTATTTTGTGGGGTATGTTTGTATAAAGTGGGTATTTTTATCGGTGATGACCATTGAAGCCAAGGGCGGAGCCAAAAAGTTTGCTCGAGGAGGCACACTTTGATAAATTTTAGAAACTACACTACAAACTAGTTCAGTAAATATTTTAGAAAATTTACACTACAATTTTTTTCGCTGGGGGCACGTGGCCCTTGTGCACCCCTCTTATCTCCGCCCGTGATTGAAGCTGATAGTAGTGATGTGCTGAATGGTGATTAGACAATTGTGTCGAGTCTTACCGCCCATTTTTTGGATGTTCAATACAACAAAATTCAAATTATGATCCGAACCTATCCCATACTAGGTACTAGGTTGGTATCGATGTTCATAAGTCCAAGTGTAGAACTCAATCAAAAAGCTAGCTTTTAAGAAGAGGGGACATCTAGACTTTATTTACACTACAATTTTTTTTGCTAGGGCGGCACGCGCCCCTTGTGCACCCCTCTTATCTACGCCCGTGATTGAAGCTGATAGTGGTGATGTGCTCAATGGTGATTATAGGTGACAATTGTGTCGAGTCTTGCCGCACATTTTTTGGACCTATCCCGTACTAGATACTAGGCTCGTATCGATGTTCATAAGTCCAAGTGTAGAACTCAGTCAAAAACCTAGCTTCTAAGAAGAGGGGCACCTAGACTTGATGACCACTGAAGCCAGGGGCGGAGCCAGAAAGTAAGATTTGCTCGGGGAAATGTTTTAGAAAATTTACACTACAATTTTTTTCGCTAGGGCGGCACGTGCCCCTTGTGCACCCCTCTTTATCTCCGCCCCCCGTGATTGAAGCTGATAGTGGTGATGTGCTGAATGGTGATTATAGGTGACAATTGTGTCGAGTCTTACCGCACATATTTTGGCCATTCAGTTCAACAAAATTCAAAAACAAGTAGGGTTGGATCAGTTGGAAAACCCCTTGCATCTCAACCGTGAGTTCAGGGGTTCGATCCTCACTCTCTACAAAGGGCTGGAGGTCCTTTCTACCTTTGGTAGAACGAAGCAGCCTCTCTACCTTAGGTAGGGGTAAGGTTGTCTACATCTCAACGGAAACGGTATTGGGTACCCATAACCCGTGGAAGACGGCATTGGGAGTTACTTTTAGTTCAACAAAATTCAAATTTTGAATTTAAAATTATGATCCGAACCTATCCCGTACTAGGTACTAGGCTCGTATCGATGTTCATAAGTCCAAGTGTAGAACTCAGTCAAAAAGCTAGCTTGTAAGAAGGGGGGACACCTAGACTTTATAAACCACCAACCAGTCCCATACTTGGGCGATGTGGGATCGTAACAAATAAGCATTCAATTAAGTATAATAAAGAATTACTAATATGATGGTGAAAAACAATGAATGAAATAAAATTGAGAAGATGTACCTGATGATGATTAGAATTATTATTGTTGTTTTGAAGCTTAGTAGTAGCTTTTTGTATCAGTTTCTTAGCAAACATAATCCTAATAATTATTCTGTGTGTTTTGGAAAATGATTTGAAATCGATGGTATCCAACCAAGAAAAAAAACAATGCTTTCAAGTCTTCTTCAGTCGTCCAGTATTATTATTCTTAGCAACACCTGTTTCTGTTTTTAAAATATGGGTTTTCTAACATGTGCCCTTGCACACGTATTAATTACCAATGGACGGCGGGATTCACGAAAAGGACGTCCCGGGCCGCATATTTTATTTGAAAAGTGTATTTTTGTGGGTCCGGACGTCTTTCTTCGTAGTTCGTCGTCGCTTTTAACAGTCTTAACACGTGTGCACGCACGTGCTAAAACCCTTAAAATATTACTCCCTCACGCTCGGTTCCGAGTTGAAAAGGGTTACCGAGTTGAAAAGGAAGAGGAAAGTAAAGAAAGCGGAAAGTTTTTGTGTTCTTGAGTCTTTTTTAAAGGAGGAAAGGGAAACGGAAAGGAAATAGGGAGGAAGATTTGATAAGTAAATCTTCCTCCCACTTTTGGGAGGAAGGGGAAAGGAAATGGAACTATATATTGTGTAAAGACTAATATACCCTTTTTAATACATTTGACATTAATAATTAAAGGGTATATATGTAATTTGACCAACTTATTTTCCTTTTCCTCTCACTCAAGAACATGATTATGATTACTTTCCTTTTCCTTTTATCTATCTCAAAAACATAACAACTAACACTTACTTTCCTTTTCCATTTCTTTTCCTTTCATATTCTTTTCCATTTCTCTTCCCTAAAACTCGAGAACCGAGATCGTCCCAAAATAATTGTCCCCCGACAAAAAAAGCAGTTTAAGAAAAGTGCATTTATTACGTTTTTCTTTCTTTTTGACAAAATAACAGTTTTACCCTTAAGTAATTAATTAAGGTATTCTTTAAAGTTTGTAATAATAATTTCAAATAAAGCAATATAGTAAATTTGATCAAACATTTCTTTCTATATTTAGCATGGACAATTATTTTGGGACATACAAAAAAGAAAATGTGGACAATAAAATTGAAAGGAATGAGTAATATTATACTACTGACACAAATAATTATAAAAAAAATAATTATTAAAAGGAAAAAAGTAAAGCATAACTACTCCTCCAAAATAAAAAATCTATTTATTTATCCCAATTTCTTAAATAAAAAACTAATACATCGAAAATTAAAATGTCATTTTTCAAATTTTATAAAACATGCTCCATAAAGTTTTAGTTTTTTTTAAGTTTGGTGTTTGAGAAAAAAGTAAAATCGAATCTGATTAAATTATTATATAGTTAAAATTAAAATCTTATAAGATATTAAGCTTGCTAGATCTTACGTAAAATTTAGATTATTTTACTTTTTAATATTGTAAAATCATAAAATTAAAAGTCGAAATCTTAACAACTACTATAATATAAACAAAAGTATTGAATTAATAAAGGGAGGTGATTTGTACACTCCTAATATTGATTGGGACACTCAAAATATGAGTGTTTGGACATTTATACCCATTACATGATAAACATAACTAAACTTACAGGATAAACATAACTAAAAATAATATGAGGGTATAAATGTCCAAACACTCATATTTTGAGTGTCTCAATCATATTTGAGAGTAGGGGTGTGCACGGTCCAAAAACCGGACCGGACAGAGACCTGATTTCGGCATAAACCTTAGACCGATACCGGACCCAATGTGGTCGGTCCGGTCTCGGTCCGGACTGGTCCGGTCAGTCCGGTCCAAATTAGCCTAAATTGGTCGGTTTTGGTCCGGACCGAGCAGGGACCGAGTAATTAAAATGAAGGCCAGCGGACCGGACCGAATGTGGTCGGTCCGGTCCGATCTAGTACGGTCTCGGTCGGTCCGACGGTCGGTCCAGTCCATTCGGGTTATATGCTCACCCTTATTTGAGAGTGGGCAAATCACCTCCCATTAATAAAACCCAAAATCCCGTTGACTAAAAAAACACAAACACAAAAGTCTTAGTTGACTTTTCTTTAACTTATTTTGGGTGTGTTCCTTTGGGTTCATGACTAAGAAATTGATGGCGTGTCCTCATCACCACATAATTATGAAATTTCAAGATACTTTTTATGCTAGAAACTACTCAACTAATTTCCAATACAATTTGTGTAGATCGTCGAACAGACGCATTTCGAATGACTCATATTTTAATACCTTGCCCTCCTCACAATTTTGTTACCCTTCAAGTTTTTGTTTTTATTTTTTTAAAACGGCAAGTTAGTAGTTAGTTATGGCCGGCCCAAGTAATGTGCAACAGGTGCATTGGCACAAGGCCCACAAAACTTAAGGGCCCACTTTACATGTATAGCTTCGAACCCGAGACCTCCAAGGGAGCCCCTTCCCAAGTTACCCCTAGTGGCCACCCTCAAATGTACACGCCTATTTTTGTTATTGTTGAAAAGCTAAGAAACAATTCTATAAGTTGGCAAATAGTCGTCCTCGCCCAACTGTTCATATGTTTAATAAGCTATAGGATCTTGTTTTCGACCATTTACATGATCATCTTCTTTCCGCAACGCTTTTCAAACAAATGTGTCACATTGGTCCGAGAAGATGATCTCACTATGGAGGCAGAAAGATTGTTCAAAATGTCGTTTAGAAAAGCAGTGATCAACTCTCTTGTGATCAAACCTCATGTCGTTACGTATAATGCCATTATTCCAGGCCTTTGCAAGGATGGGAATACCTTTACAGGCGTTGGTTAGCTTAGGCTAATGAACGCAAGAGTTTGAAAATCTGATATCGTTACATATAACACGCTCGTTGATATCTTTTGCAATGATAAAATGATTGATGATGCTTCCAAGCTCTTTAGAAAAATAGTCTCGGAAAATAACATTCTACTGAATGTCCACACATATAGCTCTTTAATCTATGCCTTTTCTAAGATGGGTCGTTGGGATGAGGTGATCACTAGGATGCTCGAAAAAATGGAGGAACTAAAGATTTGTTTTTATATAAAAACCGTTCATATACTAATCGAAGCACTTTGCAAACAAGGCAAGATTAAAGAAACAAAGGATGTTATCGACCTCATGGTTGAGAGCACACAATGTTTTTGATTTGCTGCATTATAGACGACTCGAACCTAATGTTGCTACTTATAATAAGGTCACTCACTTCATCGTGGGCTTAGGATCTCTTTCCGATGAAATTAAACGACGACATTTTCTTGCTGAACCTAATGTTGTTACTTATAATATCTGCACTACCTTAGGTTTTGTTTGGTTACTAAAAAAAAAAAAAAAAAAAGTTGAAAGTGGAGATGCGGGTATCGATCCCCGTACCTCTCGCATGCTAAGCGAGCGCTCTACCATCTGAGCTACATCCCCTTTTGTTTAAACTTTCATAAACATAATATAAGTAAGCGTTTTGACATTTTTACCACTAGTTAAGCCATCTGTAAATGTTCAAAGAAAAATACCACTAGTTAAAATTAGCTACAAGCTATTGTTGCTTAAGTGTAACTTATTATTAAGCCATTTTTAGCTAAATTGATCCCTCACTAGGCTCTTCGTCGAACTTTCTAATTTCGTGTGTTGGCCTTTTTGTATGAGCATGATTCGATATTGACTCGTGCTCTAGATATAGTTATGAGATCGACACAAAATGGTGAAATGTTGAATTTTCTTTTTACGACAACGGAAGTGTGATTCAGTTAACCTCTTAGTAAGTTATAGCTCGGATATACGAAAATGAACATAAGGGGATATAGCTAAGATGGTAGAGCGCTTGCTTAGCATACGAGAGGTACAGAGACCCCCGCATCTCCATTTCTAGCTTCTTTTTTTCTCTATTAAACCAAAGTTTACACTATCGTTGATGCATTTTCTCGACACATATTTTAAGAATCAGATAACGGTATGCTATCCAAAGTTCCAAACTGTCCCCAAACAAACCGAAGCACTTTCCAAACCGACCATGAACCACTAAGGAGTCGAACCTTGCAAACACATAAACCATGAACCTTAGAACACAATCGAACCTTGAAACTCGCTAAGCACCAAAGTATCATATAACAACCCAACAAAATTTACACTACGGCTGCAACTCTAAAATGCAAATAGTCTGCAGATAAGCCAATTTACGTATTACAAAACCTTTCTGTAAATCGAAGAGTAATCCATTGTTTCTTTCGGCTAATGAGAAATATACTGAAGTGAAAACCTTCATGACTACAACTTTATGATGCAAGTACTGATCCGTTGTTCGTAGCTTCTAATTTTACGGAAAAGACTGATTAAAACAAAGAACATCTGTAGCGTTCATTCACGGTGCCAAATATAAGCTTATTCCATATATGAACACTTACTATGTCATAATAATAATACCATATAAAAGAAAGCTAACAAACTCAAACATGTGTCCGACACACCTAACAACGACCATCGTTCACCGTCGTCTATCACCGTCAATCTGCCATCCCCACATCCTAATCTTCAACTGCAACTCCGCCACCGCCGCCAAAAACTTCACATTCTGAACCGGAGACAATATCTCCACCACTCTTTCAGCGGTTCTCGACCTCAACATATCAGCATTTGCCAAGACAACTTCCATTTCGCCTCTCAATCCTTCAGTCGCTCTAGCCATGTCATCGTACATCCCGTCAACATTGCGACCGATCCTCCTAACTACCTCGACTATTGGTGGTGCTGCCACACTTTCTTGAATCCTCGCCATTTCGTTCTCCAGCTCTCGCTCTTCGGCTTTTGTTTCCGCTGTTAACCGTTCCATTCTCTCAACCTGATCATTATCCACATAGTTAGCGTTTAGAATATAATGCTTGTTTGTCAACAAATATTTAAGGTTCGCTTTTTGTTTAAAAAAGCTAATAAAAGAAGTGCAACATTTTCATCTAGCTTCTACGGTCATTTTACACCGTATAATTACAGCTGAACACTTTTATAAAACAAACAGCTAATTGCTTATTAACTTGCTAGTTTCGTTAGCACATCCGGTCACGAAGCTCTAAATAACTTCTACGTCATTTTACACATTATAATTACAGTCAGAGGTATGTACGTTTCGTTAGCATATCCGGTCACGATGTATTATAATTACGGTTACGACTACGTTTCGTTAGCACATCCGGTCACGACACATTATAATTACAGTTACAACTATGTTTCGTTAGCACATCCAGTCAAGAAGCCCTAAATAACTTCTACGCCATTTTACACATTATAATTACAGCTACGCCTACGTTCAACTAACAACTATAGTTTTACCTCATCTATATCTATATCTATATCGCTAACATATCTAGTAACTATTCTAGGGTCTAGCTTTCGCGTTTTTCTTAACACACCCTATATAAAACGCTAATAATACCTTTTATATTATTTTGCACTTTATAATTACAAATACAGCTAACTTATTAAACAATCTATAAAACAAACATGGACCCACCATATAAGTACAAGGACAAATACATCTACGTCAATAAACAGTAATAAAACAAACAAAATCGCTAATCGCTAACTACCGCTAGCATTACTACACATTATAAGTACATATACATCTGCGTTAATAAACACTTGTAAAGAAAACGAATCTCGCTTCACGCATTAATCGCTAATTTTACCTGATCAGTATCCATATCATCAACAGAGCTACTAACTATCCGAAACGCCAACCCGGGCTTAAACCCCGCTATCCAAAATAAACTCCTCTCAAAAGACGAAAACCACGGAGGCGAAAACACGAGCGAAACATCGTAATTCGCTATTCGCGACTTTTGCTCATAGTACTGTTGATAATGCGCGAGTACACGCGTGATGAGGTCGCGTAACACGTCATTATCAGCTAAAGTCGCACGTGTTTGCAAAGCTGAACGCAGCTCTTGTAAATACTCCTCTTGTCTAGCTAACCACCCGTTAAAAAAGGTTTCGAATTCGGTCACGTTAAAAAGTGTCCTTCTTGACTTGCTAGACATTTATGTTGTGTGATATATTTATTTTTTGTTACAAATATATATTAGCGGTGAGTATATATCTATATATATATAAGATATTATTTTTTAAGGTTTGTGTTTGGTTTTCTGGATTATTGTAGAGGGTACAAGTGGAAAATGTGACAGGTGGGGTGACCTTGATATGAAGGAAATTAAGGTACATGTGACACGTAAGATAATTTATTCATAGAGTATTTGAAATGCCACGTACAAATACTTGGTACAGTTCTTTCGTTTTAGAGAACATGGGCTCAAAGTAGGGGTCTTATTCGGGTTGGACCAGTCGGGTTCGAGTCAGCTCGGGTCGGGTCAGCTGGTTGGCCTAAAACATACTGAATCAAGCCTTGTTTAGAACTGGACAACCGGGTCGGGTCGGTTCGGGTTAGTCAATCGGGTCGGGTCACGGGTTTAGGGTCGGCCGAGTATTTTACATTGTAAAAGTGTTGTTGAGCCGGGTTAGTCGGGTTGGTCGGGTCAAGGCTAAAAACATACCGAACCGGCCTTGTTGAACTCGGGTCGGCCGATTGACCGAATATATATTGAACCGATTGACCGGCCCAATTGACTTCGGTCGGGTTCGGGTCGGGTCGGGTTGGTCGAGTCAACCCGAATGACACCCCTAGCTCAAAGTAAACCGAAAAGGTAATGTTACGTTTAGAGGTGGCAAAACGGGTGGGTTCGAGTCACGGTTTAAACGAACACGGGCTTAAACTTGCATGGCTAAACGGATATGGGCTATACGGATTCATGTTATATGAATCGGACACGGGTCACGGTTTAAACGAGCTCGGGTCTAAATGGGTACAGGTTTGAACGGGCATGGGTTAAATAAACACGGGATGAATGAGTTTATGTTATACAAATCGCTTTAGAAAAAACATTAAAACGACGAAATATATTTTCAAACGTACCGCCTCATTTGAATTTAAAAAATTAAATATATTATATCTATACGTTTCTTTAAAAACAATTTTAATGTTCTTAAATTGAGAAAGCTATATACATTCTTTTAAATATGCCTGAGATCTCATTTAAAAAGCAGATGAAATTAAATATAATTGAATCTTTTACAAATTAACCCAAACCTTTTGAAGTTTTTAGTTTTCAATTTTGATTTTAAATATTTTTATTTGTGTTATATATTATTTGATGCAAGTAAGGTCAAAGTTTCAAAACAAATATTTTAAAAATCAATAGTAGACTATAATTATGAGATGAAAAAAATATAAAAAATAATGTAAAAAAAAATGTTAAAAAATTGTTTTTTCACATTCAGAGAATGTGGATAAATAATGGTTGAAATCTTGTCTTGAATCGATAGGCCGAGTTCAAGTCTCGTATTTGGTATTCTTCGTATAAGCCTCTTGCCATGAAACCCATGAGTATCTTGGAGGCTTTGTGGAATAAGAGTTTAGGGTCCAAGTCTTGCCGTCTTTCCCTAGTTAATGACCCATTAAGTAGGAGAATTCAATTTATTAAGTCAGGGTGAAGAATGACTTGTTCCAAAATTGTGGAATTATAGAAGTACCACTAACGACACCCTTTTAACGATACCGATATGTCAACTTGTCAAGTAGTTCCAATTTGCTGCATTTAGAGGTGTGCAAAATTGGTAAAGATTTTAATTCTAGGTTCAAGTTTCAAAATCTGGTTCTTGGTTAGCTGAGGTGTAAAAGATAATGGTCAGTGGTCACCATAAGTCTTGTAACTAATATTTTAAAACCCGGTCGATCCCTCCGGATTCAACCGGTAGTCTTGCGTAATGAGTCAAAAAGGGTTTTAAAAACCGGTTAACCAGGTTAGACCATAGGGTTTGAGTGACCTGGGTCGACCGGTCTTCAAACCGGCCGGGTTTGGTTTTCAATTTTTTTATAAAACCGGGTTGACTCGGGTAGACTCGGCGGTCAAACCGGTTGACCGGTGGGAAAAATAAAAATAATAAATTAAAACCGGGTTGACCGTGATCGAACCGATCTTGCGATATTTCGGCCAAGATCGATTAAAACCCGGTTTTTAAAACATTGCTTGTAACCACCACCTCAAACATTTACTTTTTTCATCAAACTAACCATCAAAGTAGTAAATACTAAAATTAACACATAAAAATATCGTTTGCCGAGTAGTATAAATTTTCGTTAAAAAATCCGATTTTTTCTTGAATGAACTTGGTCTCTAAGTTTTATGTCACATAAATACATGTATTGTTTAAGAAATTGAATAATTTAGCCGTTTATATTTCTTTATACTCGAAAAGAAATTGTGCAACTAATGACTACCCGCTCCTGCCCCGCACACAAACAAAAACAACACCATCACGTTTGGTGATTTGCACCACAAACTATCTCTAAAACTGCTCTTTCACGCGTGGGTGAAAGGGGGTCGTAATGACCTTGGCTCGTGGTTGAGGTGCCTTCCCGCGTGGCTTTATGCACCATTACGGATGGTCTTACTAGTCGTTATCTTACCCTTGTCATTTTTTTTGGTTCGATCATAACGTTTTGTACTTGAACATTTGTCTCATACGTAAATTATAAGTTATTTTGACTTTTTGAAAGTCTTTTCTTGTTTTTGGCAAATAATTTTTTAGTGTTATATAATCTTGATGAAAAATATACCAATAAAATTCATTTAAACACAAGTCCATTTATATATTTTGCGTAGTATTATATAACAAAAAAAAATATTTAAGGTCAGTTGAGCTAAAAGACTTTGAAAAAGTCAATATTGACTTATAATTTGGAGACGGAGAAATATTAGAGCAATGTTATAGGCTCTTAAAAATCTTTCTAAAAACATTCCTATCGGCACGTCCTAAAAAGCTTCTTTTTGATACGATGTATGTAGCTTAACCGGTATCCGAGTTTTGACGGATTCCACCCATTTTGTACTTCTAAAATTAACTCGGGTGTTTGACTACCCATAACCAACTCGAACGATCACCTTTTAAATGAACTATGAATTTACAACACTCACATATTTTTATTCCGAGTTTACAACCATTATACGTGAAAAGAAACGAGCACTTATGACCTTATTGCACCTAGACGGCACCTTGATACAAGATACCGGTTTGAATAACGAATTGACTTGTATAAAAGAAAATACTGAATTTAGTAACCGATAAAGTACCAGATTACAGAAGACCACACAGACGAGGCCTTGAACAGATTTGTCTTCCGTTTGATTTCACTAGAGCCATCATTCCGGCAGTTGCACCCGCACAAATTACTGAAGATATCACACTCTGAGCATTTTGTCCTGCTGTAAATTTGAAGCCACCGAAAGAGCAAAAGAGTGAATACTCGAGACACGTGGGGTGTTTAGACGTGCGTTTTTTATACTAATAATGTTATTCGTTAATATGGAGTTCAAACTTTACCTCGGTTAAGAGTGATGGATGTAACCGTCAACCCTCCAATCAATAAAGCTGATGCCACTGGAAATAACTGCAAACAGCAAAAAGATGTTTAGTACGGAGTACTATTGTTTAAATGGTTTACCAAACGAAATGTATAAAACCGGGACATATATTTGATTACTTACAGTACGTGATTCAAATTTGTTTAGCTGGAATGGGGAAGGACTGTTTCCATTCACAATATAATTTCCGCTAATAAGGTCAATCGCGTCCTGAAAAAAGACATGGAATAGCACTTAGGAAAAAGATGTATACAACTATTACGAAGGCCAGATTGGTTACTCGTATAGAAAAAGCTTGCCTGTCGAACTCCATCTTGAAAATTATTTAAATAATATCTGGAAAGCGCACTTATCCCGTCTTTGATTAATCCAGAAAGAGTTTGCTTCCCATATCTGTGAAATTTCATTTTCAGACAAGATTTCTTAAAAGCGAAATAAGTGAATTAACAAGTCTTGATCTTTGTTTTGACGTTACCTGACAATGTCTCCTTTTAAAGCATTGGTTCCAGAATACTCGAGGCTGATCTCGTCTCCTTGGTTCACCCACACTATCACAAAAAAGTTGCAAAATATTAACAGCAAATACACATATTTTAATCGATAAATGACTGCATATGATAATACTTTTGGCACATACGATGTCTGAAAATTTCAAGATCTTCATCCGCTGTAAAAGTACAACTGAAGTCTGATGATGTTAGTGCGCACATCCGCTGCAACTGTTGATTCAAAGATATCCGTGCTAGATAGCTCTGCATACAAAGCATAGGATTTGGATTTTTCAAAGATATCCGTGCTAGAGGTGGCAAATTGTGACTGGGATGGGTAACGGGTCAAAATGGGTCAAGTCGAGTTGACCTACCCAAATGCATTTTTCTTAAAGTCTGCCTCTTTTTAACCATATTTTTGGAGTTTTCCCTTTCGGCTCGTTGTCTATAAATCTAGCTCTAAAACTTAACTTTTGAAGTTTGCCCATTAGACGCGTTTAAAAGTTGGGTCAAGATCTCCACCTCAAGATTAAAATATGAAGCATAAATGTGAATTGTCGAACCTGTGTAACATTGGTTCGATCAAGGCAATCAATGCAGTTGGATCGAATTACTCCCTTCTGCTCAGCTATCAGCTCTCCTTCTGAGGTTTGCAGAAAGTATCTGCTCAACTGGAACAGTGAATATCATAAATGATATAATGAAAAAACCATCATAGCTCTATTTACGGAGACTATTTCAGGATAAGAACATGTAGATCGTATAGTCAAGTTTTGCTAATACCCGTGTTTATCAAATTCGTCGGCTATTTCATCGTATAGAAGCTTCAAACTTTCAAAATTTGAGCCGCCACAGCGTTGATGGAAGTCAAATGAGACGAATCTGAATCAATAAAAGTCACATTAACTTACAAAATCCTATCTATTAAAGCATATTCTTAAACGGGAATGAAGAATCACCTAACGTCTGGAAGCTTTTCCGTTTCTGTGGCATATGCTTGGTTCAAAAGGCCCTCGTTACCATGCTGCACGCAAAGACAATAACAAAATACAATTACTGTAATCGTGAAGAACAGGACATACGATACAATGCAATCACGTTATATGGCTTTTGGTAAACTCTTACCTTATCAGTCAAGTCGACGGCAATAACATCTCCGTATCTTTGTAAAAGATCACGAAAGTGGCGTTTCACGACCATGGGCTGCAGGCATTTATTCAGAGAAACCTGATTATATTCTCATTATAAGTTAGAAAACAAACTATTTAATGATCAACATCCATACCGTATCTTCATGCTCAATAATAGCAAGACGAGGTTTATAGCTCAAATCAACAATTTGCTCCCACAAGAGTGGAATCGAACCCCGAACCTGAAATCAAAAATTAACTTCACTAATCAAATATTTGGAAGGTTAATAATACTATCCATATGTTCAAACGTTGAATGGTGATTATATACCTGCAAAAACGATGACTTGAATCCATCATACTCCAACAATTGTTCGGTTTCAATAAAGTTGGCAGTATCTCCTTCTAAATTAGCTCCACGTCTCCACATTCTCGTACCTAATTCAAAACAGATATATCAAACAACTGGCGAAGATAGATGTCATCGTATTAGATTAAAAAATCAATAACTTTCATCTTGACCTACCAAGACGCCTTGTGCACCTCCTCGATACTAATGTAATCTTGGATGATAGATTGTTTAGCTTGAGCTCTCCCATTTGGAAGCGTTTTTCTTAGTTAAGGAATGGTATCATAAATGGCATGTAATCTAATCATTAAAAAATCATATACATATATGTACATTTGACATTAAAGACACGGTGAGAGGATATTTCCTTGTAATAGTGGCACGATGAACTCGTCAACCTGTGACAAGAAAATTTATCAACATATTGGCATATAATCTTAAAAAAAAAAAACCCTAGTAAAATCTATACTATATAAACAGTTTTCTAACCTTATTTTCAATTAGATCGTCCAAGATATTCTTGTTCCAAACAAACCGCGGGTCAGCCTGAAATGCAAAAAGGGAAGTTTCCTATCGTTAAGAAGAGTTATAATACTTTTTTACGTGTTATATAATGATAACACGGTCATCTTGGCCAAAATAATTAACAAATTAATAAGCGTGCGTTCACCTGCTTCCAAATTGGTTTACCCATCCACCCATCCGCCATCTTATATCTTCTCTGCAAGCTGCAATATATCCAGTAAGAGCAAAATCCAGTACCAGCTTCCTACTTACAAGATAATCGTAATATAGGAGCTCATTATATAATTAGGAAACATACTTTAACGTAATATCAGTCTCGTAGGAATAATACAAGCCAGGAGTTTCTTCCACGATTCTCAACAATGTCTGAAAGTAAGCCTCGTCTTTTTTCTGCAATTTAAGTGTGGGACTTCAGTAGACGCTAATTCTGATATATAGAACAAATTATTGAGAAACTGAACTTACTTGTTGATTTGTAAGGTTTCGTAAATCTTCATTACAAGATAAGAACTTCATGGACATGACCCGAAAGACAGGAAAACCAAGGTAAGTGCCAACTTCCTTGCGTGAAGTTATAACCAATACGTATGTTCCTAAACAAAGACACGAAAAAAGAATAAGTCACACTGGACTAGTTTAACGTGCACATTTAACTAGCTCAAAATTAATACCAAGTCTGTGCATTAATGAGTGTGTTTAAATTAATACTACAGCAATATATGTCTCACACCCCCAATTTGAAATCGCACGGATGCATTCCGAACTGAAATTTAGCTAAAAGCACAAACAAGCATACCTGCAAGCAACCTAATCGTTCCAGCAACCCCATATACAGTATAGACCTTCGAAGCAGTTTCCGTATCAGCTTCACCTGTCACAAATTGCCAACCTTCACGTAAGCATTGCTTTATACGAAAATGCATCAGCTTATAAATAAGATATATTTCACTAGTTAACATCTTCGTAAAACTGTTTGTTTCAGTTGAATCTGAACACTTATCATTAAATACAAATGTACTCCTGTTTTAGTCATCGCACTATTTTTCACGAGTCATCTGAATATTGCTTAACATACCATTTGGGTCATCCATACATTCAGTTAACGAACTAACGATCAAATATAAAAACTCGTACTTTTCTTTTTACACGAGTCATCCAAATATTGCTTAATATACCATTTGGGTTATTCACACATTCGGTAACAAGTAAATTTGGCAGCTTCATATAAAAATTCACTAACAACTTAACGTCAACAAATTTAACTACTTTAGGGAGTGTTTGTTAAAGCTTAGATACAGACTCATGAATGAATTATCTGAATCAACTTATATTTCATAAGCTCAATGTAATAGCTTAATTGCAACCTTATCAGCTTATTTTTCATCTTTTAAGTCATAATAAGCTCATAACCTGAATATGGGCTTATGAATTATAAGTCAAACCAAATAAGCTCATGAGCATCTTTAAGTCATAAATAAGCTCATAAGCCATGAAATATGATTATGAAATTTAAGCCGATTTAAATAAGCTCATCATAAGCCCAAAATCATGGGCTTATGAGCTTATTTGAATCGGCTTAAATTTCATAGTCACAGAGGGGTGGGGTGTTTGTTTAGGCTTATTTGTGAGCTAATCAACTTATGTGATTTCAGCTTATATTTTATAAGCCTGAATTTTCAGGCTTATTTAATACTTATGGCCTTATGGGCTTATATAAGCTTATTATATATCTCAAAATAAGCCGGAAAAATGAACCTTATGAAATATAAGCCGAAACCAAATAAGCTCATAAACCCATATATATGCAACCTTAAAACAAACACCCCATTAAGCAAATTAAACATCATTTCATAACCAACCATTCAAAACCATCAAAAACCAAGAAACCGATAAAAGCACAAGAATCAATGAAAGAAAGAAACAAACCATCAAAATAAACCGGAAAATAGGGGCTTATGAAATATAAGCCAAAAACATATGAGCTCATAAGCCCATATATGAACTTAGGGGATGTTTGTTTAAGCTTATATGTGGGCTTATGAGCTTATTTTATTTCGGTTTGTATTTCATAAGCCCTAATTTTCTGGCTTATTTTAAGACTTATAGGCTTATATAAACCCAGAGGTTTCAAAATAAACCGAAAAATTGAGGCTTATGAAATATAAGCAGAAATGAAATAAGCTCAAAAGCCCGCATATAAGCTTAAACAAACAGCTACTACTGCTACCTATTTTCCATCTTTATAAGTCATAACCATTCAAATTTCAAAATCATTATAAAAAAAAACCCATAAAAGCTAAAAGCACAAGAACCAAAGAAACAAAGAAACAAACCATGATTGAGCTTATGAAATATAACTCGAAACCAAATAAGCTCATAAGCTCACATATAACCTTAAAAAACACCCCATTAAGCAAACTAAACATCATTTCATAACCATCTATTCAAAACCATCAAAACCAAGAAACCAATAAAAGACAAGAATCAAAGAAACAAACCATGTTATGTGATTTCAGCTCATATTTATAAGCCTGAATTTTCCTGCTTAGGTCTCTCCTAATGGTTCGGGTCCCGGGGCCTGCCCGTTTGGATGGTTTAACTCGGGGGTCGGATTTCAAGTGTGGTGCCGTTCTAAAAAAAAATGCTTATGAGCTTATATAAGCTTATTATATCATAATAAACTTATATAAGCTAAAAATAAGCCGGAAAAAAATGAGCTTATGAAATATAAGCCGAAACCATATAAGCTCATAAACCATATATATAAGCTTATAAAAAACACCCCATTAAGCAAATTAAACATCATTTCATAAGCAACCATTAAAAACCAAGAAACCCATAAAAAGAACAAGAATCAAAGAAACAAACCATGATGATTAATAAGTCATTCAAGTAAGTTAAATATGAGCTTATGAGCTTATATAAGCTTATTATATCATAGGGGAGCTTATATGTGAGCTTATGAGCTTATTTGTGTTTCTGCTTATATTTCATGAACCTCAATTTTTCGGCTTATTTTAAGACTATTGGGCTTATATAAGTTTATTATTAATAAGCCGGTATTCATCAAATATAAGTCGAAACACAAATAAGCTCATAAGCCATGTATAAGCTTAAACAAACACCTTAACAATAAACTTATATAAGCCCACAAGTCTCAAAATAAGCCGGAAAAATTAAGCTTATGAAATATAAGCCAAAACCAAATAAGCCCATAAGCTCACATACAACCTTATAAAAAAACACCCCATTAAGCAAACTAAACATCATTTCATAAGCAAACCTTAAAAAGCAAGAAACCAATAAAAAGACAAGAACCAAAGAAAGAAAGAAACAAACCATGATGACTAATAAGCTTATGAAAAGTTCCATCAGAACGGTTGATAACAAAGCCTTGATCTTAAGCCCATAAGTGTTAATATAAATTTTCTTATAAGTTATGACCGGGTGCATCACCTTATTTAAGGGGATTTACAACAAGCTTATATACGCCCATAAGTCTCAAAATAAGCCAGAAAATTTGAGCTTATGAAATATAAGCCTAATCACAAATAAGCTCAAAAGCCCATATAAGCTTAAACAAACACCCCTATGAAATATAAGCCTAATCGAAATAAGCACATAAGCTCATATAACCTTATAAAAACACCCCATTAAGCAAATTAAACATCATTTCATAAGCAACCATTAAAACCAAGAAACCAATAAAAAGACAAGAACCAAAGAAAGAAACCATGATGATTAATAAGCTTATGAAATATAACCCGAAACCAAATAAGCTCATAAGCTCACATATAACCTTAAACAAACACCACCATATGTCTCAAAATAAGCCAGAAAATTTGAGCTTATGAAATATAAGCCTAATCACAAATAAGCTCATAAGCCCACATATAAGCTTAAACAAACACCCCCTATGAAATATAAGCCTAATCAGAAATAAGCACATAAGCTCACATATAACCTTATAAAAAAACACCCCATTAAGCAAATTAAACATCATTTCATAAGCAACCATTAAAAACCAAGAAACCAATAAAAAGACAAGAACCAAAGAAAGAAACCATGATGATTAATAAGCTTATGAAATATAACCCGAAACCAAATAAGCTCATAAGCTCACATATAACCTTAAACAAACACCACCATATGTCTCAAAATAAGCCAGAAAATTTGAGCTTATGAAATATAAGCCTAATCACAAATAAGCTCATAAGCCCACATATAAGCTTAAACAAACAGCTACTAGCTACCTATTTTCTATCTTTACAAGTCACAAATAAGCTCATAAGCCCACAAATAAGCTCATAATCAACCATTCAAAATCATTAAAAAAAAAAAAAAACAAAAAAAAAAAACAAACCATGATTATTAACAAGCTTATGAAAGGTCCCATCAGACCGGTTGATGACAAAGCCTTGATCTTGAAACTCAGCTGATCTTATCACAAATTTTTCTTTGAATTCTTGAAATTTCACTTCTTGAAATACCTTGAAATGATTTAAAGAATTTGATGATTCACTTTCCATTTTTTGAAATGATGATTTGTTGAATGGTTTTATAAAAATATATAAAAATTTTAATAATAGGATTATAGGAATAAGAAATGGTAATATTCGTTTAACTACTAACTAACTTGGAGGAGTTGTCATGTCCAAAACCACTACTAGTACTTTCCAAAAATAATTGTCACCGTCGTCGCAGGGCTGAGCAACGGGTCAAACCTGACCCGAACCGAACCAATTAAACTCGAACTGACTTAAAAACTACTACCTCCGTCCTATAAAAACTGTCCGGTTTGACTTTTTTTAGTTTTTTCTTTTTTAACTTTGACTTTAAATAATTTTATTTACGTTATACAACACTTGATGAAAAATATATGAATGGATTGGGATTTAATTGTATGTTCATTGGTATGATTTTCTTAATAACGCAAACAAAAATATTTAAAGTCAAAGTTGAGAAAGAAAAACTTAAAAAAGTCAAACTTGACAATTTTTAAGGGACGGAGGGAGTAATTAAAAGTAGAACGTGAATCGAGAACTGAACTTGCAAAACCAAAACCTGAATAAGTTTCAATAATAATTTATGCATAGTAATGTTATAATGACTTAGATTTCTGACGTAGTTTTAAAAGAATTAAACTTTGTAATTCAAAAATCTTAGCAGTCTGATTGTTGTTCGTTTGTCTTTGCCTCTATGTAATCGAAAGAATTTGTAATTTTAATATAAATTTGTAATTTAATAATAAGAAGAATAAGAAATGGTAATATCCGTTTAACTACTAACTAACTTGGCTTTCTCACGTTTTTTTTTTTTTTTTTTTTTTTTTTTTTTTATTGAAATGGCTTTTGTTTGGCGTTTTGTTTGTAAACTCGTCTTTGAATTCTTGCAAAACCACTTCTTGAAATACCTTGAAATGATTATTATTGGTTTCTTCTTTTAAAGAATTTTTTGGTTCACTTTCCATTTTTTGATTGATTCAAATGATATGATTTGTTGGATGGTTTTTATAAAAATATAAAATTAGTAGGTGATGATTTATTTTAATCAGTTTACGATAGTTTTATTATTAGGAATACGAAATAATATTCGTTTAACTACTAACAAACTTGAAGTTGTCTTTGTTATAAGAGTGATGATTTGCATATTTGCCCACTTTATATATTTATCGGCACATTTTAATTTATGATGTTTTGACATATTTACTTTTACAAAATTAAAATGAATAAAAACGATGTAAAGTTATAAATGTCAAAACATATAATGTGCCAATAAATTTATGGAGTGTGCAAATCATCACTCTTGTCATAATATCTTTCTTTCTCGTTTTAGTTTTTGTTTATACAATGGCTTTGTTTGTTGAGGGTTTCAGCTTTCAAAATATGCTATCTTATTTAATAAGTTTTATTTGTAAGCCGGTTGAAAAAAGTTTATGATAGCTTACTTTTAGTCAATTTACTTAAATGCTCTTTATATTGTAGTTGATTATCGGCGAAAAAATGAAATTATATCTTAATTTTTAAGTTTTTACTTTTTCCCGTAAGTTAGTATATTAACAAATATTTGAATTTATATAGAAGTGGAAATGACGAATAAAAATTGCGTTCTTAGCCCTTTTAAATGGTAAAATTATTATTATTTTTTTTTTTTGAAAACTATATTTGTGGATCCAGGTGTTCAAACATTACCGGTCATAACTTGTTGGACTCTATTGAAGAACTCCACTTTCTCAAGTGGAAGGAAACCAAAAGTATCAAACGCGAAAGGAATAAAAAAAATGTTGATTTCAATGCATTATTTCTTGTGTTTTGCCACTTTGTACGAGACAACTTTTAAAGCAGTATGTCCTACTGTAAAATCACGGCTACTCAAACCTAAAAGAGGCAGCTTTTTATTTGATGTATCTTTATGCGATTTTGCATTAAGAAATTTCAGCTATAACTAATTCATCAAAAACTTTATAAAAACATAAGCTACAGCTTCAGCTCCAGCCTCAGTCCTGCTTCAACCTCAGCTAGAGCCCATTTCACGAAATCAGTGTTCTAAAAGGGGCGCCAAGGTGCGAGGCGTAGCCTCGCAGCTACGAAATGGACCTTGGCGACGACTTTAGGTGTAGTGTGGTATAATGCGAGAAAAGGCGCGCCTTTTAGTAAAGCGTGACGCCATTTTTAGAAACATTTAAGGGATTTACATATTTGGGCTTGAATTTCTGGTATGTGGGCTATTTCATTCTTGGCCCTTATAATTTCAAAACTAATTCCTACATCGGCCTCGTATTTTGGGCGTGATTACTTGAGATTTGGGCTTTAGCATTTGAAATTGCTCTTAAAAAATGATATAAAATTATAAATACATAAATTTATAAATATTTTTTTTGCCTCTTTAAGCACTCCTTAAGAAACACCAAAGCTTCGCAAAGACTCGTAAAACTTGAGTCGTAACTGTACTGCCACGACACGCTATTTATAACATTGCACGAAACACACTTGATAACAAATTTATATAAGCCTACAAACTTCAAAAACCTGTCGAAATATATAAGCTAATGAGCTCATAAATAAGCTTAAACATACACCCACTAACTATATTCATTTTTTTTTTAACATAACTAACTATATTCATTAAGTATCTAATAAAATAACAAACAAATTCTTTTTTTTCCCCTCAAATAGTGAATAAACACTTATCTTCAGATATCAGCAAAGAAAAAAAATAAACGCCTATGATGACATAAAAGAGTTAATTTAGGGCCCATTTGGTTTGTAACTGGGTTTAGAATCGAATTTGAATTTGGATTAGTTTGAAAGAAAAATATGAGAGAGAAAATAAATGATAGTATAAAATGTTGTTTGTTTTCTAAAACTTGATACTGAATGGATTTGAAATGTATTATTGTTATAATATTAATAAATGGATAACAAAAGTAGTGGACTCATATTTTATTAAAAAAATGTTAAATATCAGCTAAAAAAATTTGTGTGTCAATTTGATGGCTCACCACAAGCCATTGAATTTTGATACCACCCAATTAGATCTAGATTCATGAAAACCCACTTGTATGAGCGTCAAAATCACTGTTGAAATTGAACCCCATAAACCAAACAATTTTATATTCTTTGACATCATTCCTTGAAATCAAAATACGGATAACAAACACACCCTTAGAGCTAGTTCCAATTATGTTAATTACGTAAGAAGTAAATTGCAAAAAGAGTCGTTGTGGTTTGGCTAAATTGCAGGTTCCGTCTTTAACATTTTGTAAGTGTAGGTTTGAGTTGCATTTTTCATCTCTGTCCAAATGACAAAAATGCCCTTGTCGAAAACAAAAACTACGACTCAAGGACGAAAACTGCAACCCAAATTTTTTACAGGGACAATGCTTGCACTTACAAAATATTGAGTAAATTGCAAAAATCGTCCTTGTGGTTTGGCCAAATTGCACGTTTCGTCCTTGTGGTTCATTAAGTGCAAAAATCGTCCGGATTTGGCACTGTTACGTTCACTTTTGGTCCTCCATCATTGCAAAAACCGTCCTTGTGGTTTGCCAAATTTCATTGTTGAAGGACCAAAAGTGCACGTAACAATGCAAAATAAGGACGATATTTGCACTTATTGATTTACAAGGACGAAACATGTAATTTGACAAAACCACAAGGACGATTTTTGCAATTTACTCCAAAATATTAAAAACGAAACGTGCAATTTGACCAAACCACGGGACGCTTTCTTTCAATTTACTCATTACGTAATTTAGAATGGCACGTTATCAATGTTGATTTAGTATCCGAAACAAACTGAAACACGCAAGTTTAATAAGTTAACAACAAATTACTGATTTTATTCCAAGTCAATAAATATATCTTGTTGCTCAAGAAATGGGCCAAAAGCCCAAAACAAGCCCAAAACCCATTATATAAAACACAAAATTTAATTTTATTCAAACCCTTTTTATTCCTTTCCAGAATTTATTTAGGGCTCATCATATCAATCAATTTCAGGTAAACAATTTTAATTCATCAATTTATATAAAAACCCAATTTTTTTTAATCATTTAATACCATCTTTTTTATATAATTATGTATAAAGTTTGAACCTTTAGTGTAAATAAACTGAAATTATGGCAGATTTTAATTTAAATTTTATATAAAAATTCAATCTTTATTGATTTAATATGTGTAAAGTTTGAATCTTTTGTATTAATAAACTGAAATTATATATAAAAATTTAATCTTTATTTTTTTTTATTCATTTAATAGCATCTTTTTTATATAATTATGTATAAAAATTTAATCTTTATTGTTTTTTATTCATTCAATAGCATCTTTTTTTATATAAATATGTCTAAAGTTTGAATCTTTAGTGTTAATATATTGAAATCAGGGCAAATTTTATATAAAAATTGAATCTTTATTGTTGTTTTATTGAATTTAGGGTGAATTTTAATTGTTTTATGAATATATATATGTTACAGGAAGGTGGTGTGTAAGAGAGATTGAGAGATTATGTCGGGAGTGAATTTCGTGCGGCGCGTTATGTCGTATCTCGTTAACGAGATTCTCGTTGACAGCCTTGCTAACAGGTATTGTTATATTTGGTTTAGGATAAAACTCGTGTTTTTGCGTTAGACCGTTAGTTAGTCGTTGTTTATTTGCGCCTTTGATACGGTTTTATATGGCGAGGAATAAGGATACTATATAGGGGGGTGTTTGTTTAAGCTTATTTTTGGGCTTTTGAGCTTATCTCATTTCGCCTTATGTTTCATAAGCTCAATTTTAATAGCTTATTTTGAAACTTATCAGCCTATACAAGCTTATTGATATAACAAGCTTATATAAGCCGAAAAGTTTCAAATTGAGCTTATGAAAAATAAGCCGAAATCAGATAAGCTAAGCTCATAAGCCCAAAAAATTGAGCTTATGAAAAATTTAGCTTATATTTGGTTTGTTTCGGATACAACTCATGTTTTTGCGTTAGTTAATCATTGTTTAGCTGTGGCTTTGATTCAGTTTTATGTGGTGAGGAATAAGGATACTATATAGGGGGTGTTTGTTTAAGCTTATTTTTGGGCTTATGAGCTTATCTC